>CM032449.1:71717094-71843871 GCA_019049505.1 Pachyrhynchus sulphureomaculatus | reverse complement strand
TTCCAATAAACACGCAACGCAAACTTACTGAAATACCATGTAATGCAATATCTATTTTTTTTTAGAACACAGATCAGTCTCAGACCACAAGGATGCGAGAATTCCCTGAGACAGCGAACGAAGCTGTCAAGTATTTGATTCAGTTTGCAACATCATATTTATGTGAGCTAAATCTCCTGTCTTTGATTGCCATAAAAAACATTGAAATATAGCCTCAAACTTGGGGTATGTACCGAATAGAGTTCATTCTTTAAAAAAAAAACAGACATATGCGTCGCATTATTATTTTCTCATTTTGTAATTTATTTTTATATTTCTTAAAGTTGTTAATGTTTTTGTTTAAGTTCAGCAGGATGAAAGAGTTGTGGTTATGTGTATGTTCCCGAATTTATGATATATATGTTCAATATTTAAGGTATTGTTCTTATTTTTGGCATAATTTTGTTTGTGGTAAAACAAATCAAAATAAATGTCTTAATAAAGTTTGCTTATTTTATTTTGCTAATCCTCTCGTGATCTTTGCAGTTAGCTAACGTGACCTGCTGGATGTTGCGACCCATACAATGTGTATCTCCAACGGTATCATTTCTTCATAATAATTTTCATTATCTGGTACTTGCAGTCATATCAGCCAAGACCACAGCTATAATTGACAGAAAAAAAAAAATTCGGCAAAATAATACACAAATCTGAATGCTCTTATGTATATATAGTGTCGAGCCTGTGAAACGCTGGAAAGTTTGTTGTACTTCTGTCTATTTTTTTGACAATAATAGAAACAAAGCCGAAAGAATATATATTAGAGCCTGGCCAATGGAAAACTTTGATTTTGGTACTTTAACAATTATGCACTTAGACATCCTATATTATATCTAATATTGAAATCCCAAGCTGTTTGGATTCGTTGAGTTGGATTTTGTTAGAATCCCAAGCGGTTTGGATTCATTGAGTGTGAATTTAAAACCCTGTTAACTATTGATGCTGATAAATTTTTAGTACTCTAACTATACTGAATGAAATAAAATAATAGTAAAGAGAGAGAGAGATTGCTTGTAACGTGACTAATTCTCGAATAGAAATTCTTATTTGTGTTTACGAGTAAATATTCTTCTTGAATTCCTCGATATAACTGCCTCTGGTCTCTTTTATATTTTGTCTTAATAAACATGAGAACAAAAGAAATAATTATAAATCAGTACGTACATATTTGATACGAGTTCAAATGTTAAATGTTAAGAGGTTTCCGAATTAAGTAGAAAAGCGTTCAATCGTTA
Source organism: Pachyrhynchus sulphureomaculatus (assembly GCA_019049505.1). NCBI lineage: Eukaryota > Metazoa > Arthropoda > Insecta > Coleoptera > Curculionidae > Pachyrhynchus > Pachyrhynchus sulphureomaculatus. The sequence goes on along the minus strand of CM032449.1, from coordinate 71,842,597 downwards.
CAGAAGCTATTAAGTTTAATTGCTTCAAGATAAGAAGCTCGGACTTGATTATTTAGAAATATAATGAGTGGTTAAAAATAATAAATTATATTGACATAATCGAAAGATGAGTTTTGTCACGTACGGATTTTTAAAGGGTCTAACACTAAAAAAGAAGAATAGACGTGTTCAACTATATATAACATTAAAATAGAAAACGACTTATATACAAGTTTATTAATTATGAATAATGACCCCTTTAATTCGTTTATTTGAAGAGTTCGTATCTCGGCTTGGGAAATAATAGTAAAAAAAACCGGCCAAGTGCAAGTCGGACTTGCGCAATTAGCGTTCCGTGCGGTGATTGCTTTTAAAATAAAAAAATTTTGTTATCCTAAATGAGTTTTTAACAAGGTTGTTTTTCCGATCTTTGTTAAAAACTTTTGACCTTGAAATTATTGATTTTTATATACCAGATAAATTATGAAAAGTGATGATAATTTTCGTTCAATCTACACCTTGTAGAAAAATTTTTTGATCAGAGATAGGGGGGACAGCGATTTTTGGCAATTTTTTAAAAATAATACAAAGAAAAGTGTGCGCAAGTATTACAGCATATATATTTTTGAATTCTTGATTTTTTACAAGCTTTTATTTGACACCCCACTCGATGACCTATTTTTTTTTTTCACTTCCTATTTAACCCCCCCCCCCCAAAACTAACCCCTTAGATCGAAATTTAACTTCTAAATTACACGACTCTGATGGCGCCATCAGTTCCTATATTAGTGCCAAATTTCAACTTTCTATGTCAAATAGTTTCGAAGAAAATCGGGTGTGACAAACGGACAGACATCGAAGCGATCTTATAAGTGTTCGGTACGGAACACTAAAATGATAAATAAATAAAAAAAATAAAATTTACAACGCGACGGTCGCCTCTCTCGGGAAGGCAATGGCACACTACCCATTGATCCCCTTTGTCTGTGGAAATACTTAAAAATGAATCAACTACAGACAAAGGTGAGAGGGTTATCTGCGTCCGTATCAGATATGGCACTTCAAGAAGAAGTGTTATGGGATAAAATAGTCCTACAGATATAATTAATCCTGAACGCACGTCCAAATGAGGTGGTTACACCGGAAAAATATAAAAAAATCCACAAAATTGTTTCGTATGACCGTAAAGTGAAATTGCGTGAGATAGCTGACATCCTAAATATATCAAAAGAGCGTGTTGGTCATATTTTACATGAACATTTGAACATGAGAAAGCTCTGTTCGAAATGGTTACCGCGTTTGATCACAGGGGACCAAAAACAACAACATGTTGATGATTCTGAGTGCTGTTTGGACCTGTTTTTAAGCGCAATAAAAAGGATTTTTTCATGCGATATGTAACAATGGATAAAACATGGATCCACCACTACAAACCAGAATCAAATTGGCAATCAGATGAGTGGACAGTAGCGGGTGAAAACCGCCCGAAGCGACCAAAGACACAACAGTCGGGAAGGTTTTGGTCTCTGTATTTTAGGATGCGCATGGAATAATTTTCATCAACTATACTGAGAAGAGAAAAAAAAACTATCAATAGCGAATATTATGTAAAGCTATGGGTGCGTTAAAAGGCAGAAATCGCTAAGAAATGGCCCAAATGAACAAGAAAAAAGTGCTCTTTCATCAAGACATGCACCGTGTCACAAGTCAATGGTTACGATAGCAAAATTGCATGATTGAAGTTCGAATTGCTTTCTCATCCACCGTGTTCTCAAGATTTGGCCCCCTGAGATTATTATCTAAGCGTAGACCTCAAGAAAATACTCGCGGGAAAGAGATTTGTCTCCAGTGAAGAAGTTATCGCAGAAACTGAGGTCTATTTTGAAGGCAAAGACAAATCCTTCTACAAGAAAGATATAGAAATCTTAGAAAAGTGTTGGACTGATAGTAGTGCTCTTGAAGGAGACTATGTTGATGAACAAAGTGGAATTTTACAAAAAAAAATGTGTTTTAAGTAACTAGACCAAAAACTTTTCAGCCTACATGTTAACATAGGCGACAGAAGAAGCATATGGGAAAAAAGTGCAGAATAGATCGAACAAAGTGCCATTTACAGAGGAAGTTAAAAAACTGATTAAAGAAAAGAAAATAGCTTATCTAAATTAAAGAACGACTAAGATCGTAGAGAAGATCGGAATAACTATAGACACACAAAAACAGGGCTAACACAAGAAGATAAAAGAGGAATACTGGCAGACAGTGACTAAGAGTATGGCATAGAAGATGATCTAACAGGAGTTCAATGTAGAGTGTGGAAACTAATTAGAAACAGTAAAAAGCGGAAATAACCAAGACGACACCGATAAACATCATAAGTAAAGAGGAATGAACTAGGTACTTCAGGGGAATGTACGACGACGGTGATAGAACGGAGAATTCATACAACCAACGGATCATACGAAAACCTGAGAACTATAGAGTACAGTTTTAAAATTAGCAATGAAATTAATCCTCAAGAGATTAGACGACCTAATTGAAAACAGCGAAGAACAGATGGGATTCAGAACAAACAGATCAACTACCTAGGCTGTCTTCGTAGTACGGCAAATATACGAAAAATTCATCGAATACAACAAGACCGCAGACCAGTACTTCGTGGACATGAACCAAGCCTTTGATCGTGTGAAGCTGCGGAACGTGCTGACGATACTAGAGACGAAACGGGTACAGCAGGGAGTGAGAGAGCTGATCAATAACGGAAAAACCAGAACACGAATAAAAATAGCGGAAAGAATGAGTGAGATAGAAATGACATCTGGAATACGACAGGGAGATTCACTTAACACGATGTTGTTTAATATAATATTGGATAAAATAATAGGGGATGTAGGACCACTGGAAGGATACAGAACAAACGGGAAACACATCAATATGTTATGCTATGCCAACGATGCGGTACTTATCGCGGATAGTGAGGACCACTTTCAAAGACTACTACATCGATTTGTCGGATCGGCTAGGAAATACAATATTACACAAAATTTCAGGCAAACTCTTTGCTCAATATTTGTATTCATTGTAAAATCGCAATACACATTTAACATCGATTAACATAACTACCTGATGTAAACAAACTAGTAGACCTATCGCACTCAAATTGCACATCGTAACTAGACACAGTATTGCCATCTTACAGCAGAAAAGACAATTAAAGAATATTTTACGCGAGCTTTTTAAATTAGAAATTCCTGGTACTTTTTGAACTGATATAACACACCATCAATCTTTCTGAAAAAATTTGATTTGTTTATTTACAATGTGTGATTGAAAATTCCTGCATCGTTTAATAAAAAAAATCATTTTTTCGCAAAGCATTCATGGAAAATTAATGAAAATTCGGGGAGATTGTAAGAATTCAATGCAGTCAACAATAGCATTCTCAAAAATACGTAGTTATTCATTGTTGCTATTTTTTTTATTATTCTTAATAAACAAATGGTGATTTGGCCGTGTTCTACATACGAAAAATTCTTTTCTTTACAAAACGTGGAAGTTTTGAACGCTATAGATTGTAAAAACCATTTACACATTTTTGTGTTCACTTTTTGGGTTAACAGGAAATAATATTATTTGGCGCGGTGTGCGTGTAGGGGCGACCGCTTGAGCGACGAGTTGACAGGGTTATGCTTACCTGCGTGTCGTATGAACACTTTTCTACAAGTTCTATGACTATGGCCTTTATTATTATAAAGTGTCAATTTGTCAGTCACACACTATCTTTGTCACGGTTTAGAAAATAATATTAGAAACATCAATATTGTAAAATTCTGCTCATCTGATTCCAAAAAATTCAAGTGATTTGGTATGAGTGCGTGAGGAAAAACCTCTTTACGGTAACGAAAAATGTCATGCAATATGGCACGGTTTATTTGGATTTTATCTGAACTCCACACTTTCAGTTTGTCGTCACGAACAGAAAACACCATACGAAAACGTTGTAGAAGAAACTGATCCTGTAGAAGATCACTAGTAAGACCAAAAAAAATGATCCAACGTTCCAATGCGACAATTTAGATAAAACAGACAAAATTGAAAAAAGTCAACAATATTTTTTCTATCATCCGGAAAAACCACTACTGAAGAAAAAACGTTTTTCACAACTTTCTCGCAGGAATAAGCAAAGGTTAAGTGAGGTATTTAAAAAAAAATAGCAAATGAAAAAAAACTATGTTATTGATTGTAATGACTGTATACATACGTGATATGAAAGTTGCCTTATCACAGAAATCGAAGCGCCGCCAGCGCCGTTCAAGTGGCAACGCGCCGAATCCGTTAACCCAAAAAAGTGAGCATAAAAAAAATGTTTAAAATGTTTTACAATCTCTACCGTTCAGAGCTTCTACTCCTTGAAAAAAAAATAATTTTGTTATGTAGAACAGGGCCAAATCAGCATTTCTTTATTGACCAATAACAAAAAATTAGCAATTATGAATAATTAAATATTATTGAGAACGTTAATATTGAATGCATTTAGTCCTTACCATCCTCTCGATTCAAATTTTCTCAAAAATATCAATGGTGTGACATTCTACCGTTTAGTGATTATGTTTCATAATTTATTTTCAATTTTTCTCACAGCGTCGAAAATCATAATCTCATTTGAGAAGTTTCTACAGAACATTTACACAATAGAAAATGACTTTACCCAGAGGAGAAAACTACAGAAATTAATATCTGGATTTTTTTGTGTTTTCATGGTACCTTACTATTAAGACAACCAATATTTGCCTTTTTAGTGTACCGTACGGAACACTTATAAGATCACTTCGGTGTATGTCTGTCTGTCTGTCTGTCTGTCTGTCTGTCACACCCGATCATCTCCGAAACTATTTGTCATAGAAAGTTGAAATTTGGTAATAATATAGGAATTGATGGCCTCATCAAAGACGTGTAGTTTTGAAAGCCAAATTTTGACTTAAGGGGTTAGTTTTGAGGGGTGAAATCGGAAGTGAAAAAAAATTTTTTTAGTAGGTCATCGAGTGTGGTGTCAAATGAAACCTTGCGAAAACACGAGTAAAAAATATACATATAATGTAATACTTGCGCACACTTTTCTTGGTATTATTTTTAAAAAATCGCGAAAAATCGCTGTCCCCTCACCTTATCTCGAAAAATACTGATCAAAAAATTTTGAAAAAATCCTGAAGTGTTCTCCAGGGGGTGTAGATTGAACGAAAATTATCACCTTTAATAACTTGTCTGGTATATAAAAAAAACAAAAATTTCAAGGTCATCAATTTTCAGTAAAGATTGGAAACAAACTTTGTTGAAAACTCATTTGGGGTGTGTTTTTTGAAGTCACTGATCATTTTATACCACCGTAACAACATTTTTTATTTTAAAAGCAATCAACGTACGGAACACTAATTGTGCAAGTTCAACTTGCACTTGACCGGTTATTTCATTTTAGAAAATACTTATATAAGTGTAGCAGTGTAGCAATTATTTCTTACCTGCGTTATTTATGATCTGAACTAGGAAAACAAAGAATTAAATTTATGCTTTTACCAGGATATAATACAACAAAAACAAGGTGAGCGACTCTTTAATAAAATTGTTTGGAGGTATGAGTCAGTTTTCTCAACAGCCCAGTTTTTCATAAAAAAATATGCACTTTTAGCCCAACAAAAATCCTCGAGCGCTACGAGAGTCAATCTGTTAAGGTTTCGTGCAGTATATAGAACCATGGAGTAAGAGGACCAATACTTTTTAAATACAAATCTAAATGGGATAACATACCTAGAAACAGTATGACAAATTATTGAAAATTTGATAATAATAATAATAAATAATCTTGCAGTAGGACGGGGCTCCGCGACACAACATTCCCCAAGTAGCCGATTTTTTAAAACAGAACTTTCCCTTTATGGATTAGTAGCTTTGAAAGATTAAGATGGCGAAGAATTAGCCCAGATTTAATTATGTTGGAAGGTGTTTTGTGGCCATCTGAAGAAAAAATTAAAAGGTGGAAATAACCTGACAAATTATTCAATAAGTTGCAATTTTAAATAATCAAGGCCAAAGGATCATTTTGGCGGCTATACAAAGACAATAAACTAATTTATAGGAAATGGTTTGAAAAGAACGGGGAGACTTGTTAAGTATTTTACATAATTATTTTACTTTATTTGTTTCTTTTTTTTATGGGTCTAGCACACGTGCTGCAGGGAAGTCCCTAAAGCGCTATGTGTGCGGAAACAGCGATTTACGTTATTCTCGAATCGCTGTAAATTGTACTCGGTGGGAAACACAGTCCTGGGCAAATTATTACAAAGGGATGATGTTCTCCATATGAAAGACTGCCTGAAAAGCTTTGTACGAGGAGTAACAAGCTGAACCTCATACGGATGTGAAGCATGAGCGCGATGTGTATTTCTAACATGCACCGCTCTGGGAGGAATTAAGCGGGTTACATCCTTCGAACCCTTTCCATGAAAATACTTGTATAATAGGTTCAAGTCGCCAACCGTTCTTCCATGTTCCAGCGAATCAAGGCCGCCGGTCAGTTCTGGGTCTCCAATCAGACGAACAGCTCTCCTCTGAATAGAATCCAACAAATGCAGTGTATGTTTGGGAGCGGAACCCCAAACATGGGAACAATATTCCATAATTGGTCGAATTTGAACTTTGTAAAGAACTAGCCGTTGTTGTAGGGTGTAAAGATTTTTGGTTCGAAATAATATTCCCAACTTTTGCTATGCCTGCAAGATGTTCATGCCAGGAAATATATTGCTCCCAAATTAACGCCCAACAAATTGAGTGACGATGTTAGAGAAATGGAGTGTCCCGACATAACTATGTCGGATCCAGCAACGTTAACTTTTTTAGAAAAAACTGCCGCCTAGGTTTTTGTAGAGTTAAATTCCACTTGCTTATTATCACCCAAAGATAGAATTTTCTCAAGATCCTTGTTAAGTTAAATGACTTCCGGCTGTCTGGGAATATTCGTCTGAGTAGCCAATGTCCGAGCGTTCTAAGTGAATGAAGAGATAAGCTGTCATCTGCACAGCTGTAGATTGGATTCCCGGTCTTTTCCAGCAGATCTTTAATGTAAATGAAAAAGAGAATAGGAGACAGTATGGAGCCTTGGGGCACACCGGCGTTGTTAGTGAAGGTGTTAGAAAAAAATCCGTCGACTGTCACTCGCAAAGAACGCTCTCTGAGGAAACATGAAAGCCACAAACATAACTTTTCAGACATGCCATAAGAGCGTAGCTTAGCCAACAGTCCATCGTGCCAAACACGGTCGAATGCCTTGGATAGGTCAAGAGCAACCGCTCGAGATTTTCCAAAGTGTTCAATTGCGTTGTTCCAAACATGTTTTACATAAGTCAGAAGATCTCCTGTTGATCTATGTTTACAAAAGTCATATTGGTGATCGCTAATAATGATGAATCCTTCGATATTATTAAAAGTAGTGCGACTGGTCGGTAGTTATTTGGCAAGATCTTCTTGCCTTTTTCAGGTATCGGCTGAACCGCGGCATATTTCCAGCAGGAAGGAAATATTCCTTTTCTGTAGGATAGGTTGAGAAGTCTACAGAAAAATGGTGTTAGTTCCCTCGCACAATTTTTGAGAACTATGGCAGGTATTCCGTCAGTGCCAGAAGCTTTTTTGGTGTCTAACTTCATTACTTCAAAAGTACGTTTTATGATACGCTGTCTGAAGACAATATCGGGCATCCTTGACTGCCCTGTGGGATTAATAGGTGGTGTTTTTCCTTGGAAATCGACAGTAGAATGTGAAGCAAAGAGTTCAGCCAACAAGTTCGCTTTCTCAACAGTTGTCGTTCCAATAGAATTATCTGGCCGTGTGAGTGGTGGTATGGTGGATTTGGTGAAATTTTGACTAACTGCCTTACCGACTGACCAAAAGGGCTTGGAATTGTTGGGACAAGCGAGAAGTTTGTTTCTAATTAGTTGATTGTGTGCCTCCTTGGTTTCGTCGATAATTTCTTTGCATCTGTTCCGGGCACGAACAAAGGTATATACGATTTATGGTGTTAGGATTTTCACGCCATTGTCGGTAGACAAGATGTTTAGAAGCAACAGCTTCTTTACACTTTCGGTCAAACCAAAGCTTGCCGTTGGAAGTGCATTTCTTCGAAAAAGGGATGTAAGCTTCCATATTAGCCAAAATAACATCGGAAACCTCCTTGGTACAGTCAGATGGGTCGTCGAATCGAAAGCAAACGTCTAACCAAGGGAAAGTTCGAAAATATTCCATGAGATCCTCCCATTTAGCAGATTTGTAGTGTCAAATCTTGCGCGGTTTAGGCGCCTCTCTTTCTGATAGGATACTCGATGTCGAAAGCAGTTTATGGTCGGAAGAACCTAACGGCGGATTTACGGTGACCGTGTAAATCTCCGGATTGGTGGTTACAAACAGATCAAGAAGACTGGCGAACTCCCCGTCTCGATCAGGAATCTGTGTTGGTTCGTCAATAAGCTGAGTTAAACCACAACTGATTGAAAATGATTTAGCTTGCTCGTCGGTAGTATTTGAATATTTAAGCCAGTTAATATTGTGGACATTAACGTCGCCCAGGATGGCAATTCCGGCATTTGTATAGTTAATTTGTAAATGATCGATGGTGTCTACAAGAGAAGCGAAAAGTGTTTTAAAGTTAGTATCACTTGGTGGTCGATTGAGGATACAGATGAACCTTTGTTGTTTGTTGAGTCGTTATTTTTAACTACATAACATCAAAGTTTGGGGGCTCCAGAGCCTCTTTTCGTTGGCAAGAGAGGTCACTTCTGACAAAAGACAAATTTTAAAATTACGCCTAAATCGGGAATAGAAGTCGTACCCAGGATAAAGATAGTTGACTGTGCTGGTCGATGAACTGACCTTAGTTTCACAGAGAACGAGTACATGAGGTTTATTTGATTGCAGGTGTAGATTGAACGAAAATTATCACCTTTAATAACTTGTCTGGTATATAAAAAAAAACAAAAATTTCAAGGTCATCAATTTTCAGTAAAGATTGGAAACAAACTTTGTTGAAAACTCATTTGGGGTGTGTTTTTTTTTGAAGTCACTGATCATTTTATACCACCGTAACAACATTTTTTATTTTAAAAGCAATCAACGTACGGAACACTAATTGTGCAAGTTCAACTTGCACTTGACCGGTTATTTCATTTTAGAAAATATTTATATAAGTGTAGCAGTGTAGCAATTATTTCTTACCTGCGTTATTTATGATCTGAACTAGGAAAACAAAGAATTAAATTTATGCTTTTACCAGGATATAATACAACAAAAACAAGGTGAGCGACTCTTTAATAAAATTGTTTGGAGGTATGAGTCAGTTTTCTCAACAGCCCAGTTTTTCATAAAAAAATATGCACTTTTAGCCCAACAAAAATCCTCGAGCGCTACGAGAGTCAATCTGTTAAGGTTTCATGCAGTATATAGAACCATGGAGTAAGAGGACCAATACTTTTTAAATACAAATCTAAATGGGATAACATACCTAGAAACAGTATGACAAATTATTGAAAATTTGATAATAATAATAATAAATAATCTTGCAGTAGGACGGGGCTCCGCGACACAACATTCCCCAAGTAGCCGATTTTTTAAACAGAACTTTCCCTTTATGGATTAGTAGCTTTGAAAGATTAAGATGGCGAAGAATTAGCCCAGATTTAATTATGTTGGAAGGTGTTTTGTGGCCATCTGAAGAAAAAAAATTAAAAGGTGGAAATAACCTGACAAATTATTCAATAAGTTGCAATTTTAAATAATCAAGGCCAAAGGATCATTTTGGCGGCTATACAAAGACAATAACTAATTTATAGGAAATGGTTTGAAAAGAACGGGGAGACTTGTTAAGTATTTTACATAATTACTTTACTTTATTTGTTTCTTTTTTTTATGGGTCTAGCACACGTGCTGCAGGGAAGTCCCTAAAGCGCTATAGGAGCGACATGTGTGCGGAAACAGCGATTTACGTTATTCTCGAATCGCTGTAAATTGTACTCGGTGGGAAACACAGTCCTGGGCAAATTATTACAAAGGGATGATGTTCTCCATATGAAAGACTGCCTGAAAAGCTTTGTACGAGGAGTAACAAGCTGAACCTCATACGGATGTGAAGCATGAGCGCGATGTGTATTTCTAACATGCACCGCTCTGGGAGGAATTAAGCGGGTTACATCCTTCGAACCCTTTCCATGAAAATACTTGTATAATAGGTTCAAGTCGCCAACCGTTCTTCCATGTTCCAGCGAATCAAGGCCGCCGGTCAGTTCTGGGTCTCCAATCAGACGAATAGCTCTCCTCTGAATAGAATCCAACAAATGCAGTGTATGTTTGGGAGCGGAACCCCAAACATGGGAACAATATTCCATAATTGGTCGAATTTGAACTTTGTAAAGAACTAGCCGTTGTTGTAGAGTGTAAAGATTTTTGGTTCGAAATAATATTCCCAACTTTTGCTATGCCTGCAAGATGTTCATGCCAGGAAATATTTGCTCCCAAATTAACGCCCAACAAATTGAGTGACGATGTTAGAGAAATGGAGTGTCCCGACATAACTATGTCGGGTCCAGCAACGTTAACTTTTTTAGAAAAAACTACCGCCTAGGTTTTTGTAGAGTTAAATTCCACTTGCTTATTATCACCCAAAGATAGAATTTTCTCAAGATCCTTGTTAAGTTAAATGACTTCCGGCTGTCTGGGAATATTCGTCTGAGTAGCCAATGTCCGAGCGTTCTAAGTGAATGAAGAGATAAGCTGTCATCTGCAAAGCTGTAGATTGGATTCCCGGTCTTTTCCAGCAGATCTTTAATGTAAATGAAAAAGAGAATAGGAGACAGTATGGAGCCTTGGGGCACACCGGCGTTGTTAGTGAAGGTGTTAGAAAAAAATCCGTCGACTGTCACTCGCAAAGAACGCTCTCTGAGGAAACATGAAAGCCACAAACATAACTTTTCAGACATGCCATAAGAGCGTAGCTTAGCCAACAGTCCATCGTGCCAAACACGGTCGAATGCCTTGGATATGTCAAGAGCAACCGCTCGAGATTTTCCAAAGTGTTCAATTGCGTTGTTCCAAACATGTTTTACATAAGTCAGAAGATCTCCTGTTGATCTATGTTTACAAAAGTCATATATGGTGATCGCTAATAATGATGAATCCTTCGATATTATTAAAAGTAGTGCGACTGGTCGGTAGTTATTTGGCAAGATCTTCTTGCCTTTTTCAGGTATCGGCTGAACCGCGGCATATTTCCAGCAGGAAGGAAATATTCCTTTTCTGTAGGATAGGTTGAGAAGTCTACAGAAAAATGGTGTTAGTTCCCTCGCACAATTTTTGAGAACTATGGCAGGTATTCCGTCAGTGCCAGAAGCTTTTTTGGTGTCTAACTTCATTACTTCAAAAGTACGTTTTATGATACGCTGTCTGAAGACAATATCGGGCATCCTTGACTGCCCTGTGGGATTAATAGGTGGTGTTTTTCCTTGGAAATCGACAGTAGAATGTGAAGCAAAGAGTTCAGCCAACAAGTTCGCTTTCTCAACAGTTGTCGTTCCAATAGAATTATCTGGCCGTGTGAGTGGTGGTATGGTGGATTTGGTGAAATTTTGACTAACTGCCTTACCGACTGACCAAAAGGGCTTGGAATTGTTGGGACAAGCGAGAAGTTTGTTTCTAATTAGTTGATTGTGTGCCTCCTTGGTTTCGTCGATAATTTCTTTGCATCTGTTCCGGGCACGAACAAAGGTATTACGATTTATGGTGTTAGGATTTTCACGCCATTGTCGGTAGACAAGATGTTTAGAAGCAACAGCTTCTTTACACTTTCGGTCAAACCAAAGCTTGCCGTTGGAAGTGCATTTCTTCGAAAAAGGGATGTAAGCTTCCATATTAGCCAAAATAACATCGGAAACCTCCTTGGTACAGTCAGATGGGTCGTCGAATCGAAAGCAAACGTCTAACCAAGGGAAAGTTCGAAAATATTCCATGAGATCCTCCCATTTAGCAGATTTGTAGTGTCAAATCTTGCGCGGTTTAGGCGCCTCTCTTTCTGATAGGATACTCGATGTCGAAAGCAGTTTATGGTCGGAAGAACCTAACGGCGGATTTACGGTGACCGTGTAAATCTCCGGATTGGTGGTTACAAACAGATCAAGAAGACTGGCGAACTCCCCGTCTCGATCAGGAATCTGTGTTGGTTCGTCAATAAGCTGAGTTAAACCACAACTGATTGAAAATGATTTAGCTTGCTCGTCGGTAGTATTTGAATATTTAAGCCAGTTAATATTGTGGACATTAACGTCGCCCAGGATGGCAATTCCGGCATTTGTATAGTTAATTTGTAAATGATCGATGGTGTCTACAAGAGAAGCGAAAAGTGTTTTAAAGTTAGTATCACTTGGTGGTCGATTGAGGATACAGATGAACCTTTGTTGTTTGTTGAGTCGTTATTTTTAACTACATAACATCAAAGTTTGGGGGCTCCAGAGCCTCTTTTCGTTGGCAAGAGAGGTCACTTCTGACAAAAGACAAATTTTAAAATTACGCCTAAATCGGGAATAGAAGTCGAACCCAGGATAAAGATAGTTGACTGTGCTGGTCGATGAACTGACCTTAGTTTCACAGAGAACGAGTACATGAGGTTTATTTGATTGCAGGTGTTGGTGCACTGAATTTATGTTCCAGTTTAAACCTCGTATGTTGCAAACATCGATTTTAAAATTTTGATCTCTACATGTCGACCCTGAACCAGCCCTCACTCGAAGATCCGAACGGGAGGCTATTTTACCTCCGGAATTTTTTGTATCCAGGTGCCTCATCATGCTATTTGGTCCCACAGTAGTTGTAATAGTATTAATATCATATTTAATAATATATAAATAAACTCTCATTTCTTGTACATTTTTTTCTCAGTTTCTGGTAGTTTTCACCGTATTATTATATTATTTTGTTCCAACGTTATTTCAATTAGAATGTGGTTATATAATCTTGGAAATGTAGTTAAGCTAGGGTTTATTCTTTGATTTTCATGAAGTACTGTATATCTCTATTAAGCTTGCGCCTTTTTCACTCCCAGTAAAAAAAATATTTTTATATAATTAATTTTAAATTAATGCTATCAAAAAATTGGACGAATGTCATTGTTAATCCGTGTTAATGTTATACGTGTATAGACAACTTAGGCAAAGTTAAAAAAAAACGTTTTTTTTTTTCTTTATTTTGTACAATACAATAAAATTATTTATTAGTTTTTCTAGAATTCTAAAATGAAGTTGAATGATTTCTATAAAACTGAAAAACAATATATAGGTTATTCCATTTTAAAAATATAAAGTTTGGATTATATGTCAAAAACGAGATGAGTTTTTGTTTAAACTTCTTAAAAATATTCTTCAAAAGCTTTCCAACTTGTATATTTAATATGTTTGCCTAATTCTTCCAGTAAGCAAATTAGAGGGGTGATTTATTTATAATCAGTAACCATGTCTGCTAGCCAATAATGTTTTCTCTTATTGAAGCAAAAAACTAAATGGGGACTATAAAACAACTTTAAGGTTAGGACGCCATGCCTCATATCCCCTTGTTGTTCATCTGCGTTTAATTATATTGACAAATAAAAACAATTATTACTTACCTTCATCAAATTTTTCACCCGAAAATGGTTTTTCACCATCGTAATTTCGGACACAATTCCCAGAAACAGTGTTGCAACCATTTAAACAATTTGGGCAGTAATTTTGACAACTGTGTCCATAGTGAAATACATTACTACAATTTTCTAACAGAAAAAGAAATTTATTAGTTGCAAGGCGAGTAAGCAAGTTTCAGAAAGTCATCACTGAGGATTCCTGAAAGCTTACGAGCCATGTTACATTTCTATCACTTCCCAAATATGACGTGTACAATATTTTTTGTGTGCTCATTTAACTTAATATGAGAAATTGAGGGCACAATGTAACTAATTTTAATTTTTTTTTTTAACAAAAACTTAAGAATAATTTTTAAAACTTCACTCAAAACAATACAAAATCTTGTACTTCCTTTGTAAATATAAATTACAGAATAAATTTGTAATTTTGACATTCACCCTAAAAAATAACCCAGGCTCACAAAAAAATTCTGTCCGAGATGACTGACCTACCCACCCCGCTGTATTTTTGGCTGCTGAAACACGACCTCAATGATCGGTTTGTTCCATCACATCACATTTTTTTTTTCTAGCCTCAAAAAAAAGTCAAAAATAAAAAAATTCTGTCTGAGATGACTGACCCCCCCTACCCCTCTGTATGTTTGGCTGCTGAACACGAACCCCTTATTGGATTTGCCCCATCACATCAAAATTTTTTTCTAACCTCAAAAAGAAGTAAAAAAAAATTCTGTCCAAGATGACTAACCACCTTACCTATCTGTATTTTTGACCGCTGAATACGATTTCAATATTGGATTTTCCCCATCACATCACAGTTTTTTTCTAACCTCAAAAAGAAGTCAAAAATAAAGAAAAAAATACTGTGTGAGATCACTGACCTCCCGTACCCCCTGTATTTTTGGCCGCTGAACACGATCCCGATGTTGGATTTGCCCATTACATTACAGTTTTTTCTGACATCAAAAAGAGGTCAAAAATCCACGAATTCCACATGTGAGTACGGGATTATAGTGACTCAAAATTGTTTCAGATGAGAACCATGCTGTGATACGAGTTGTAAAAATCAATATTTAGCTCCCGTTCAGCAACTTCAAGTCCATAGGAATACAGATGAAAATATGTTTCAATACAGATTTCCAATTTCTGCTCACCCCTATTCACTGGATGCAAAATGATATGAGTGATTTTTGGATTTCTTGCCCTATTTTTGAGGTCACTAGGAAACTCTGCCCCTCCAGGTGAAACTGAATTTCTCTATCGTCTTCAGCGACTTGAATTGCATCTGAATGGAGACGAAAATATGTCGCATCATGACATGTTAATCACTGATATCCTGTATCCGCGTTGTGGAAAAGGATATGTGCAATTTTTCGGTTTTCTATAAGTCTTGGGACAATTCACCGCCTAATTCATCATATTCTCTATTCAGTCAGGGTTCAGTGATTCGAAATACATCGGAATATAGATAGTAATATGTCAGAGTGATTATTTTAAATTTCTGTAAATCCGTACTCACATTGCGGAACATGACATGTGGAATTCGTGGGCCTTGGACTTCTTTTTGAGGTTAGAACAAAACTGTGATGTGAGGGGTAAATCCAACATCGGGATCGTATTCAGCAGCCAAAAATACAGAGAGGTAAGGGGTCAGCCATCTCGGACAAAAACTTTCTTTTTGTGTGCCGTGTAATCATTACTAACTAATGTTTTTAAAAAGAAAATAATATTGGAAATTATCGCTACCCCCCAAATATTTTATAGCGCACTTCTCTGCGATTGAACTGTAATGTATGCAATTACAATGAATGCATAATATTAGCATTTTTCTTACCAAAAACAAAGAAAAAGTGAGATAATGCTATAGATTTATTCTCTCTCTCTACTCATAATCACATCCTAGTTTCCTGTACATAATAATTCTGTTAAGATTTAATTAGTAAATAATAACAAATTATATGATTTACAGATTCCTGGACCAATAATAATACTAACAAGGATTTAGAGAAAATAGATCGACAGTTGATGCTATATTTACAATCCGAGAATTTATTGAAAAATCATTAGAATTCAATAAACCTCTATTTCTGTCCTTGGTTGACCTAAAAAAACAGTCGACAAGGTACAGTTAAGAGACGTGTCACAAATTTTACGAGAACATGATTTCAACAAGAGCTATAATAAAGTGATTGACCAGCTTAATAAAAATAATGGGATACGTAAGACACAGCAAGGGGACTAACTGAAGAAGTACCAATATCATCTGGAATTGGACAAGGCGATAGCATGAGTCCAACCCTTTTTAATTTAATAATGGACAAAATAATAAAGAGTATCATTGAGGTCAATAGCGGATACAAGATTGGACGAAAAACTCTGAAAATATTGAGCTTTGCTGATGATGCAATATTAACAGCAGAGAATGAAGACGGCTTACAGCGACTAATACATCGTTTCCAAATACCAGCAGAAACTTACAACATAGAATATCAATGGAAAAAAGAGAATCAATGGTTATACCCAAAAACTACATGAGAGTTAAATTAGTCGTCTATAATAAAACAATAGCATAGAATATGCACTGTACATACCTGAGAGAGGCTCAAAAGATCTATATCAAGAGGTACTCAATCAGCCAAATAAAGCATCAAAAATACCTGAGAAACTTAATATGGAAAAATGCCTGCATGTCCACAGAAAGCAAAGTACGTATATATAAAACCGTGGTAAGACCAGTACTAATGTATGCTGCAGAAACAAGAGCGGAAACATCTAAAACTCTCATGAGAAGTAAGATTCAAGGCATAGTTCGTTTCGCAAGATCACGACGTCGATATTGGAGGGATCATGTAAGTAGGATGCCAGCCAACAGCTGGCCAAGATAGGCAAAATATGAAAGACCAGAAATAAGAAAATCTCCCGGTCGACCACCAAACACATGGCACGAAAGCTGGACATCTACGTCACAAGAGGCTTAGAAACAGATAAACCAAGACCTTGTCTTATAAGAAGAAGAAGAAGAAGACCCGGCGCATATTCCGCGTATTCTTATGATCTCAACGGATCTGCTGGTTTCTTTCAAGCGGTTGCAGTTTCCGGTAAAAGTATCGTTTGCTCTCACAATGAACGAGTGCAAGGGACAAACTTTCACATTCATGGGAATCTATTTGAGACAGGAATATTTTTCTCTTGGCCAATTATATATTGGGTTATCAAGAGTCGGAACTCCAGAATATCAATATTGCTGCCAGAAAATAATAAAATATCAAACATAGTATCCAGAGAAGCTCTAACCAATTTACATAGGTACTTAAATTTAAGGAAAAAAATAATACTTCCGGCGAACGAAGTCGCAGGAGGTTGCTAGTTTTAAATATTTTTGCATGTGTTAGGACTTGCAAATAGCAGCTATACACATCAATCTAGTGATTAGTGTTGTCTGCTGTTTAAGATTAATCAAATTAGAATTGGTAGTGGTATTTTACTTACTTTCGCAATTATCTCCGGAATTACCAATAGAGCAGTAACATCTGTGTTCTATTCCAGTATTTTTATAAATTAACTGACAATATTTTGTGTTTCGGGGACATATATTTTCATATACTAAGTCGCATTGAAGACAATCTTCTCCAAACTGTGTTTCTGTACATTTGTGCCAATTTTCTAGAAAATAAATATTTAGCAAAGAACGAGAGAGAGAAATGGTACATTGAACACGTTTCTCAAATCCACAGATTTTCTTGTTAAAAGTAGGTTGCTAATATACATGATATTGATAAGTCTTAAGCTATGAAAACAAGTACTATTCACAAAATGGTGTTTCTGTGTAAGTATAGGCAAAAGACAAAACAGATTATTTGACAATACCAGATATCTATAGTATGGTGATTTGAGACACCATCGATGTCACATGAAAGAATATTTGGCATATTGAAAATCACTAGTCAAATTTTGAAGAATTGCGTAAATCAGTACTTTCCCGTGTAGGTACCCTCTGAGATTTTTGCGTTCATGTTTTAGGGTTTCAAATCCAATTTTCTTCAGTCTGCCTATTTGTTGGCACAATAACTCTCTAACGAAATGAAATTTCGAATTAGTACACGTATTAAGTTTGAAGTAGGAGGGAAATATTTAGTTTTTGAGTGACTCACTGCTGGGGAGAAAGGTGGAGGTCGATACATTTTAGTTTCAACAGTAATATGAGAAATTTGGTAGTATCTAGTTCAAATAATGAGAAAATTTAAAGCATAATTATTTATAGTCAAATATACAGGACCTTAAAATAGTATGTAAAGTTCGAATAGATCATGTTATATATTTTCAGGATAGAGCAATTTGAAAATTTTGCCATTCATGGTGCTCTAGATTACAGCGTGTGAACTTGTAGTCACTTTCCAACATTGAGCTTATACTTGAACGACGTATTTTCAGAGATCATTACTCTCCTAGATTAGAACAATGACTGACCTCGAAGAAGCAGAAGTCAAGTTGTTTGTAAATTATCGTTTATTCACTAAACATTTGCGTATAGAAACTGAATACAAGCAAGAATTTTTATTTCACTTCCATTTATGGTATGATCTATAAAGGGTCAATATTTACCTACGGCTGTTTATACAATTTGTTTCTTGACACTTTGTTATTTTTGTTATCTTTTATATTCCTTAGTTCTAGCAAATATTGATCTCTCAATTTCTCCTACTTATACTGTACCACACAAGCGGAAAATTTTGGAGGCAGTTTATATAAGTAAAATAAAACGAGAGAGGAAAGCTGCTTTGAATCAGCTAGAAGGTGAACATAGCATTGTGGAAGAATTTTATTCATCAGGAATTGTCCAAGCTTTGAAGGGGGCGAAACAAGGAAAAGTAGCGGGCCTGGACAAAGTGTATCCCGAGTTCCTAAAACACTGTGGACCAAACACAATTTTTTGGCTTACACAATTTTTCAATGATATAGTGCGCATTGGAAATTTTTCAAAACTACTTGAACAAACAAAAATTGTAGCTATTCTAAAACCCGGTAAACGAGGAAAACAAGCTGAACATTTTAGGCCTCTCGCTCTCTTAAGTATCTGCTACAAATTGCTTGAGAGACTCACCTTGAACAGAATTAAACCCTTTGCTGAGGAACACGTACCCACAGAACAGGCCGGTTTTAAAACTGGCAGAAGTTGCAGCGACCAAGTGCTATCACTAACGTCTCATTTAGAAAAGAGTTTCAACATATACACACAAGAAAAAAGTCTGTTGCAGTGTTTGTCGATCTTTCATCTGCTTATGACACGGTGTGGAGAAAAGTGATGATTCCGAAGTTCTTACGTGCCGTGCCCTGTAGTAGGACTACTCAACTGTTTGTGTGTGTGTGTGTGTGTGTGTGTGTGTGTGTGTGTGTGTGTGTGTGTGTGTATATGTATATGTATATGTATATATATATATATATATATATATATATATATATATATATATATATATATATATATATATGATTCTGGGCGTTGTTTGGACCTGTTTAAACGCAATAAAAAGGAATTTTTCATACGATATGTGATTACAGAACACGTACTTTGATTGCGTTTAAATTAAGAATTTTTGTTACAGATGTATAAAATGAACAGTGACCTTACAAAACACATCCCAAATGAGTTTTCGACATAGTTTGTATCTGATCTTTATTGAAAACTGATGACCTAAAATTTTTTTTTCATATACCAGCTAAATTATTAAAGGTAATAATTTTCGTTCAATCTACAAACTATGGAGAATATTACAGAATATTTCAAAATTTTTTGATCTGTACTTTTCGTGATAAAGGAGGGACAGCGATTTTTTTGCGATTTTTTCAAAATAATACAAAGAAAAGTGTACGCAAGTATTAAATTACATATATTTTTGAACTCGTATTTTTACAAGCTTTCATTTGACACTCCACTCGATGACCTAGTAATTTTTTTTTCACTTCCGGTTTCATCCCCAAAACTAACCCCTTAAGTAAAAATTTAACTTTCAAAGATACACGAACCTGATGAGGCCATCAATTCCTGTATTAGTACCAAATTTCAACATTCTATGGCAAATAGTTTCGGAGAAAATCGGTGTGACAGACGAACGGACACCGAAGTGATTTTATAAGTGTTCAGTACGAAACACTAATAACGAAAAAGAAACTTAAAAAAGGAACACTCGTTGTTCGAGATCAACCATCTTAGTAGGACTAAATTCTTTCTTTCATCATCCAAATGATAACTCCGGACTGCGACTTTGAAAAAAATCATCGACAAATTCATATCCTTGTAAAATCTTATATTCTTGTAAGGGAAGATTTTGTAAATACTCACGACGTTTTGGTAAATAGTTCTACGACTCATATTATCTTATTTTAATAAATAAAATAAAGTCACTAAAAACATCAAAATATGCTAAAAAAACGATTGTTAACAGTCAAATTACCACTAACAAAATTTCAACATGTCATAACTACTTTAACTCGCTCTTGGTAATAAAAAGTGACCAAATTATAGAGATACAAAGATTTGTAAGGGGACTCATAGTAAATTACAGAAATATATGACTTTATTTATTTTTATAATATCTCAATTTACTTCGAACTACCAAATTATTTTTGATTCTCTAAAAAAAATCAAAGTGGCGATCACATTCTCTAAATTTAATATTTTCCATAATTCAGCATATTTACATATATATATATATATATATATATATATATATATATATATATATATATATATATATATATGCTATTTTTGTTATGGGTCTAGCACACGTGCTGCAGGGAGGTCCCTAAAGCGCTCCATGAGCGAAACGTGTGAGGAAAAGGCGATTCACATTGTTCTTGAATTGCTGTAAATTTTACTCGCTGGGAAACACAGTCCTGGGCAAATATATATGTATATATATATATATATATATATATATATATATATATATATATATATATATATATATATATGTATATATATATATATATATATATATATATATATATATATATATACATATTCAGTATTTCCCAGTATTATACTGGTATTATGCTTTCTATACTATTTTTCTGTTATGTTTAACAAATTAATTGGAACTATGAGAAAACATGTTTAAATTAATATTTGAAACTTAATCAACGAGGATTAGTATTAAAAACAACTACGTAACATTTTCCTTAGCAGTTACATTATTGTTATAAAAATGTAAACAAAATTAATGTCAAAAAAGTCTTCATACACTTAACAATTACAACAACAGTTGAACAGAGATTAACGGAAAATAACAACTTCGTTTAAACTAATATTTAATGGGACTGCCCTTGGCCTTGATAATCTCCTGTAACCTTTTTGTCATACTTGCGACCAGCTTTCTAGTAACTTCTGCTGACACGTTCTCCCCTCCGTTCAATATTCTGTTTTTTAATTCCTCTCTATTTCAAACCTTATATTTGAGAACACGCCGTTTAAGTTCCTCCCATAAATGCTCGATGAGGTTAACATCAAGTAATTGTGGAGGTGTATGAAGCTGCTGTCGCATATTATGGATCATCCATTCTCGCATCAAGTTTGCGGTATGTTTCGGACCATTGTCCTGTTGGAAAATGTATCTTTTTTCGAGTACTGATTTTTGGACACTTTCTCTTAAATTGTCTCTCAAAATGTTCAGATAAACATACTGATCCATGTTACCATTAATAAAATGTTAATTTCCAACCCCTCCAGCGGACATGCATCCCAAAAGCAGAACACTGCCACCCCCTTGTCTCACCGTGGAGCAATTGTTTTTAATATCGAATGCGGTATTCTTCTTTCTCCAAACTTTAGTTCTGCCATTAGACCCAACAAGGTTAATTTTAGTTTCATCAATAAAGATTACGGATTCCCAAAATTCAAGGTTTAGTAACGTATTCCCTAGCAAAAGCTAACCGCTTTTTCCAATTAGCTTCCAAAATTATCGGCTTTTTTCTGGCTGCACAACCCTTATAGTCTGCCTTGTATAAACAATTTCTCACTCTGTGTGAAAAAACATTTTTTGAAAATAGTTTTCGTACTTCGTCTTTTAATTTTGGTGCACTTTTCTTAGGATCTATAATTATTTATCTAACAATACTGTCCTCTTCATGTGGAGTCAGTTTTTTGGGATGACCGGAGCGTGGTCGAATTTTATAGGAAGCCATTGATTTATACGGGTTTACAATATACTGAACAGTAGCATACGACTTTTTAAAATTTTTTGTCATATTTCTATACGATTTTCCATCTTTCCACAAATCAATTATGAATGAAATGGAATTTCACAATTTCTCTCGCTCATTTTTATTACTACTTTGAAAACCCAACGCAAAATTACTAACAACAAGTGACAGGTTATAAAGTATGGCCGAAAATTATTCATTTGTTTTCAGTTTAGCGAATAATAGATAGCTTGACAAAATGTGGCTGATTATAAGGTGTTTTTTTCAGTGCAGTTCTTGAGTGTATGGAGACTTTTTGACATTAATTTTGTTTACATTTTTGTAATAATGATGTAACTTCTAAATGAAATATGCCCTAATTGTTTTTAATACTAATCCTCGTTGGTTAAGTCTCAAATATTAATTTAAACATATTTTTTCATAGTAGTTAATTGAGGCATCCCTACCTACTTCTTTTAGTTTTGA
Source organism: Pachyrhynchus sulphureomaculatus (assembly GCA_019049505.1). NCBI lineage: Eukaryota > Metazoa > Arthropoda > Insecta > Coleoptera > Curculionidae > Pachyrhynchus > Pachyrhynchus sulphureomaculatus. Next base: position 71,820,264 of record CM032449.1, on the reverse strand, counting down.
GTTTTCACCTTTTTAGTAAGGATGTTCTAAAATATCGACGAAAAATTGTGTTCAATTATTGCATTTCCTTTCACAATTATTATGTAGGTAATTTCAGTTTGAAGTATATAATGCATATGCTTAATTTTTATTAGTGTTCCGTACGGGACACTTATGGGATCACTTTGGTCTCTTCTGTCACACCCGATTTTCCCCGAAGATATTAGACATAGAAAGCTGAAAGTTGGCACAAATATAGGAATTAATGGTCGAATGAGAGCCGTGTAGCAAGTTAAATTTTGACTTATGGGGTTAGTTTTGGCGGGTGAAATCGGAAGTAAAAAAAATTTACCAGGTCATCGAGTGAGGTGTTAAACGGAAGTTCAAAAATATATATAACGAGGAAATTTATTAACGCATATCTAATTTTATTAATTTTTTAATAAATTGTTTCAATCCTATGTGAGCATCAATATTTTAAAAGATTAAATATAATAAAATATAACAGATATTTTTTTTTTTTTTTTTTTTATTGGTCTAGCACACGTGCTGCAGGGAAGTCCCTAAAGCGCCCCAGGAGCGGCACGAGTGCGGAAAAAGCGATTCACGTTGTTCTTGAATCGCTGTAAATTGTACTCGGTGGGAAACACAGCGCTGGGCAAATTATTCCAAAGGGATGACGTTCTCCATATAAAAGATTGCTTGAAAAGCGTTGTACGCGGAGTAACAAGCTGAACCTCATACGGATGCGAAGCACCAGCGCGACGTGTATTTCTAACATGCACCGCTTTGGGAGGAATTAAGCGAGCTACATCCTTCGAACACTTTCCATGAAAATACTTGTAGAACAGACTCAAGTCGCCAACCGTTCTTCGATGTTCCAGCGAATCAAGGCCGCCGGTCAATTCCGGGTCCCCAATCAGACGGACCGCTCTTCTCTGAACAGAATCCAACAAATGCAGTGTATGTTTGGGAGCGGATCCCCAAACGTGCGAGCAGTATTCCATAGTTGGTCGAATTTGGGCTTTGTAAAGAATTAACAGTTGTTGTGGGGTGTAAAGCTTTCTGGTTCTAAATAATATTCCCAACTTTTGAGAAGCTCTCCTTGCTATGCCTGCAACATGTTCATGCCAAGACATATTTGCTCCCAAACTAACGCCCAACAAATTGAGCGACGATGCTAGGGGAATGGAGTGCCCCGACATAACTATGTCGGGTTCAGCAACGTTAACTTTTTTAGAAAAAAACTGCCGCTTGGGTTTTTGTAGCGTTAAATTCCACTTGGTTACTGTCACCCCAAGATAGAATTTCTTCCAGGTCTTTGTTGAGTTGAACGACCTCCTGCTGTCTGCGGACATTCGCCTGAGCAGCCGATGTCCGAGCGTTCAAGGTGAATGAAGAGATAAGCGTACTGTCATCTGCAAAGCTATAGATTGGATTCCCGGTCTTTTCCAGCAGATCGTTAATGTAAATGAGAAAGAGAGTAGGAGACAGTATGGAGCCCTGGGGCACACCAGCGCTGACAGTGAGGGTGTTAGAAAGAAATCCGTCGACCGCCACTCGTAAAGAACGCTCTCTGAGGAAACATGAGAGCCACAAACAGAACCTTTCAGACATACCATAAGAGCGCAACTTAGCCAACAGTCCATCGTGCCAAACACGGTCGAATGCCTTGGATATGTCAAGAGCAACCGCCCGAGATTCTCCAAAGTGTTCAATTGCGTTGTTCCAAACATGTGTTACATAAGTCAGAAGATCTCCTGTTGATCTATGTTTACGAAAACCATATTGGTGATCGCTAATAATATTGAATCGTTCAAGATATTTTAGAAGATGCTCATTGATAACCTTTTCCATGACTTTCGATATTATTGAAAGCAGTGCAACTGGTCGGTAGTTATTTGGCAAGGTCTTCTTACCTTTTTTAGGTATCGGCTGAACCGTGGCACATTTCCAGCAGGACGGAAATATTCCCTTTCTGTAGGATAGGTTAAAAAGTCTACAGAAAACTGGTGTTAGTTCGCTTGCACAGTTTTTGAGAACTATGGCAGGTATTCCGTCAGCGCCAGAAGCCTTCTTGGTGTCCAGCTTCATTAAAATACGCTTTATGATGCACTGTCTGAAGACAACATCCGGCATCCTTGACTGCAATATGGGAATAGTAGGTGGTGTCTTTCCTTGGAAATCGACAGTAGAATGTGTAGCAAAAAGTTCAGCCAACAAGTTCGCTCTCTCAACAGGTGTGGTTGCAATGGAATTATCTGGCCGTGTGAGTGGTGGTATGGTGGATTTGGTAAAATTTTGACTATCTGCCTTAGCGACTGCCCAAAAGGACCTGGAATTGTTGGGACAAGCGAGAAGTTTGTTTCTAATTCGTTGATTGTGTGCCTCCTTGGTTTCGTCGATAATTCCCTTGCATCTGTTCCGGGCATGAACAAAGATGTTTCCATTTACGGTGTTAGGATTTTCACGCCATTGTCGGTAGGCAAAATGTTTAGAAGCAACAGCTTCTTTGCATTTTCGGTCGAACCAAGGCTTGCCGTTGGAGGAGCATTTCTTCGAAAAAGGGATGTAAGCTACCATACATAAAATAACATCGGAGACCTCCCTGGCGCAGTCAGATGGGTTATCGAATCGAAAACAAACGTCCATCCAAGGGAAAGTTCGAAAGAATTCCATGAGATCTTCCCATTTAGCAGATTTGTAGTGCCAAATCTTGCGCGGCCTAGGCGCCTCTCTGTCACTGATTGGCAGGATACTCGATGTCGAAAGCAGTTTATGGTCGGAAGGACCTAACGGCGGATTTACGGTGACCGTGTAAATCTCCGGATTGGTGGTTAAAAACAGATCTAGAAGACTGGCGAACTCCCCGTCTCGATCAGGGATCCGTGTTGGTTCGTCAATAAGCTGAGTTAAGCCACAACTGATTGAGAATGATTCAGCTTCACGACCTTGTTCGTCGGTAGTATTTGAATATTTGAGCCAGTTGATATTGTGGACATTAAAGTCGCCCAGGATGGCAATTTCGGCACTTGGATAGTTACTTTGTAAATGATCGATGGTGTCTGCAAGAGAAGCGAAAAGTGTTCGAAAATTGGTATCACTTGGTGGTCGATACAGGATACAGATAAACCTTGTGGTTTGTTGAGTCGTTATTTTTAACCACATAACATCAAAGTTTGGGGGCTCCAGATCTTCTTCTCGTTGACAAGAGAGGTCGCTTCTGACAAAAAGACAGATTCCAAAGTTACGCCTAAATCGGGAATAGAAGTCGTACCCAGGATAAAGATAGTTGACCGTGCTGGTCGATGGACTGACCTTGGTTTCGCATAGAGCGAGTACATGAGGTTTATCTGATTGCAGGTGTTGATGCACTGAATTTATGTTCGAGTTTATACCTCGTATGTTGCAAAAATCTATCTTAAAATTTTGATGTCTGCAAGTCGACGCCTCCGAACCAGCCCCCACTCGGAGATCCGAACGGGGGGCCATTCTACCTCCGGAACTCCAGGCGCCTCATCATGCTCTTTGGTCCCACAGTAGTTAATGTGGAATTTTCCTGTTCTGTCACATGTTTATCTTTGCCTTCTTTGGCTTTGATCCAGGGGGTGTTATTATTGGGTAGTTTGGGTTCTGACCAGATACTTTTCCAATGATCTGTGAGTTCTTGTTTGTTTGGTGGTTCGGTCACTGCTGTCTGTTTGCTGTGCATAGTTTTCCGGTAGAACTGTGTTTGGCTTCTTCGGAAGAGGTTGTTGGTATCTTTCCTCTCGTTTGGTTCTTTGTATCTACGAAGTCTTGCGGCATATACGGATAATTTTTGTTTCAGAGTATCCAGGATTTCTGTCAGTGTTCTGTTGGGAGACCCGGACTTGATCTTGTTTATACTCTGTGTGACTCGTTTGGACACGTTCCCGTTGATAAATTGGGTAAGGTGTCCTAGATATCTCCTGATGTTGTTGATTTGGTTTTCTATTCTTATTTGCCGTTTGAATTTTGGTTTTGTGCTGTTGGGGTTTCTTTGTCGTTGCGGGAGTTTTTGATTAAATACTTCGTCTGTTACGTTTGGGATTGATGGTGGTGGGTCTAGGCGGCGAGTGATTCCCTTCTCAGTGGTTTCTTTGTCAGGACTTGTGCTTTTATCAGAGCAACGCATGGTGTGTTCGTTTGTTCCTGTAGTATAACTCATGCGTTGCCTTGATTTTCCCGCCTTGGTGGGTGTCGGCTTACTCGCCGGCACAACACTTTTGGCAGGTCCATTGTCAGTTGCCCGGTCTTCATCGTGTTGGTCGAGCTGCCATTTCCCGCGACGTCCTCGACCGTTACGTCGCTCGCCCGATGCTTCTTTTATTGGTCTACTGTTGTTTGGGATGTTTTTAGTGTTTTGTGGTGTCAGAAGCTCGAAGTGTCCCGACATTGGGTTGCCTGTTAGTAGAAGGTAAATAGTTTCGGTGTATTTTCTTGTGCTTATTATTGTTGGCTTGTCCCTAAAAGTTATTTTTGTATCACTTGTTCTTCGTTGTTTTGAGAAGATATGAAAGTTGCTATTCTGGGTTTCCGAGAGGGCAAGTATCTCTAGGCTCGTTTCATAGGTGCCATTTTTCCTCATATAGTTATAGTAGTTATTGAAGTCTTTCATATCGTCGTCCTCAATTAGTGAAAATGTGTTAAGTTCCGACCAGTTTTGTTGTATATATCTTAGAGCAGCCTCTCGGAGTCTTTCATGATGTTTTTGGTGGCCATATAAGTGTAAGCTAACTGCACGGAAAAGGCAATTTCCATCACCTACAATGTCGGATCTGGTAAAACTATCGGGAGTAGTTTCAGCTGAGGCGGTTGGTTGGATCGTTTGTCGTTGTTGTTGTTGTTGTGGTGGTGCTGTAGCTGTTTGTACGACAGGGGTCCGCCTCCACAGCACCCTGCCATTATCCTAGTATAATTATTATTATTTGACATAGTGTTCCCACGAGTATCCTAGGAAAGAATGGTCGACTGCGGCAGAGCCTGGATGCCACAGTAAGGCTACTTACTCCCGGAGGGCGCCCGGTATCCGGGGGATAAGGTTAGGTTTTGTATGTGAATTAAGATTTAGAATATTTAATCACAAACCTTTAGTTAAAACAGTTTACTTTCAAAAAGATTTTTCTGAAAAAATTAAACCAACCAGAAAAAATCTTTCTGAAATAATGAAACTAACAGAAAATAGGATGTTCCATTAAAAAAACATATGTTATATCGGCCACACTTTTTTGAAGTACCCTGTATACTCACAAATAATTTTAAACTGTGCACCTTAATATTCCCTAAAACTATTGAATTCAACATTTTTTCGTCATTCCCGAAACAAATGAGAAAATGAACTTGACTCACCCTGGACAAGGAGTGAGAAGCTAAACTTCATATGGATGTGAGGCATTAGCACGACGTGTATTCCAAACAAGCACAGTACTGTACAGTCCTTTTCAAGCAGTCTTTTATATGGAGAACTTCATCTCATTGAAATGACTTGCCGAGGACTGTATCTCCCATCACGTACAATTTACAGCGATTGAAGACCAACGTGAATTACTGCACTTAAGTCTCCCTTGTTGCGCCTTAAGTATTTTCCTGTAGCACGTAATGTCAACAAGACGGGATCTACAGTTTAAAGCGGGATCCGAGGCGCAAGATCCGCAGATGCTATTCTCTCAGACAGCTGTTTTTTACGGACTTATTATTTTATTTTTCTGCCTGCTGTTAATCTTGATGGAAGCCAATCTTAATACCTGTGAACGCCTCCGTGAGATTGTGAAGAAGTATGCGCGTCTGTGAGGCCGTTCTAGTCTTCCACCTAGACTTCATGACTGTATATCATTCAAGAACAAGCCGTTGGCCGTTTCTTGTCGAGGATGGATCCCAGTCTACCTAAGACCATCTTCAGGTATCCGTTTCACCCGTGGGAGGAGCAGTGCCTTCTTCGTTAGTTTTTCATAGTCCGAATAGCCTTCCATCAACAACAGCATTTTTTGAAGCAATGTTGACTTTTGAATTTTTCGATGTTTGCTGACTAGCTAAATGACACGGAATGTGGCCGAGCCAATTAAAAAAAATCTTGTGCCGGGAACCTAGCCCCCGACTTTGGCGATGATAAATCGAAATATATCACAGATGTATTGTAAGTATTATGTTGAGTTTTTTTTACATAAAATTGTGTTATATTTTTGTGCGTTTTTGATATTTTAGGGTCCCTAGACTCAGGAAAGTATAATTTCCAATTTATTGCTGTCGGTTTGCTGTCCGTCTGCATGGCAATTTATCTGTCGGTTGGCACGAGTTTCATATCAAATATAACTTCGATTGCAAATCTGTTATACATAGAGTAATAAAAGCTAAAGCCGGTCTAGTTATAACGGAACCTAAAAGCTAGCCAGTTGACTTTTGTTTTTGACAATGTAATATTTTGTATTATCAATATCAACAAATAAACGTTATTTTATGTTGGTCATTTGGAATCTTCGGCACAATGACACCGCTGAGTATATATCACCACTACAACAAACACCTTTATTTTTACACTCGACGCGCGTTTCGCTAACCATTTTAGCTTCATCAGGAGCGATGATCGACTAAAGCTAAACTACAAATCTAACTTATTTATACTTAGCCTAATCTACAAATTACTCACTCGAAACCAATTGCATGGGCGAAGTAATTAGTTCTGGTCAAGTAAATAATAAAGGGGACTATAAGAAATAGGCCCTTTCATATGCGTTCAACAATCTCATATCAGATACATGTTTAATTAATCTTAGATTATCTAAAGTTACAGTATAACCAGGTACAAGGGCATGTTCGTCAATGCTATACTTTTCTGTTCTAACGGATTTTAAATGTGCCAAATGTCCTTTAAATCTTGTTTTAATTGACCTTTTAGATTGCCCAACATACTTCTTGTCGTAATCATTACAACTTTTCTCAAAATTAGGAATCTTGTCCTTAGCCTACCCTATTAAATACCTTATTGCGTCCTCTGTTATATTTCGGATTATATGGTCATCATCATCATCATCAGTTATGCAGTCCATCGTCGGACATAAGCCTCCCCTAAGTACGTCCATCTTCTTCGGTTTTGGGCCTTGTTTATCCAGTGTAGCCGCGGAACTTTTCTTTATTTTAATAAATACTTTATTTATTAAATAAAAGCCACTATTTGCCCCTTATGTATATTTTAATTTTGAGAATGGATTGAGTGGATAGAATGGAGAGAATAAAAATAAGATATATGGTAACCTAGCCCGTTTTGTTTGGAGAGAAATGGAGATAGCGGTAATTTTTGTACGCCTTTTGAAAATTGTCTCTACAGTTGTTTAAAGCCTAGTTGTACTGTTTTGGGTACCATTCATTTTAAAATAAAAAGAATCTAAGTTCAGCTCAAAAAATGAATAAATACTGAAGACTATTTAGTCGTTGCTAGAAAATTGAATAAGGTACAACTTATACGTCCTGTAAGATAAAACGGGAGTTCAGTGAAACACTACGCTACCACCGGGAAAAGTATATTAACAAAATAAAAAATTCTTACATTTATTACACCCTTAAAATTACATGGACTAAATAAAAAACTTCTTATGCTATAAGAGTGCACACATTTACAGAGAGTCTTTAAGTTAGAATTATGAAGATTGTATCAATCCTACCATCACTTATTCTAAGTGTGAAAAATGGCTTTAAAAGGCACGATATAGAAAGTTTGTTGCTGATTCTCTTCCTGTGAAACCGACTTTGGGATCACACGTGTTACGTAGTCGTTGGAAACAAACGTTGTAGAAAGGAAGTGAGATATTTAAACTGGTATACTTATGACTAACTGCTTGGCTTCTCCTCGTGGGTTCTATATCAACCGCTTGGCCTCTCCTGGTGAGATTCTCATTAATATATTGCCTCACACACTACTCCCCCATTCTCATTAGGGTAACTGATCACTCTTTGACCCGATATGCCTTAGGATGAGTAGAATATTTTTGGAACGGAAAAAGGCCTCAAACTTGAGGTCTGAAAATGGCATCCACTCAGTGATAAAAAAGACACTCCACTACATGATGCAAGAACAAGTCATCACTCCGTGACGGACAGAGAAAGTCACTGTTATATGCTGGACCGGAAAAAGTCCCCGAAATTGGAAATGGGGGGTTATATATCTCTCCGTTCCCCTTCCTTCGAAGTGAAGTCTTCAAAATGTACTGGTTCACTTCAGGAACACAAAATGAGAAGGGAGTGTTAAACTCGCGACTTAATAGACAAAGATCGATGATGCCTGTACTAATCATAAACCAGACACGTTCAATACAAATGAACTCGATCGCATGCCTACTACTGGTTGAGTTACACTGCTTAACCAAATATAAAAAACTATAATAAGATTTAAATTCACTGCTTAACTTAAATTAAAAATTATTGCATGCAATAATGAAAAAAAAAAAAACGATGTTGTAACATGATCTTAAAATCTAGGAAAAAATGAATCTTACACCAGTTGAATCCCATTAGTCTTTTGATGTCGTCAGACCATCGGGTTTGCGGGCGTCCTCTACTTCTTTTCTCATTCCAGGGCCTCCAGTTACCTTGTGGGTCTATCGATTATCAGAGAGTCTTGCGATATGACCCGCCCAACCTGCTTACCCTCTCAGCTACATCAGTTATCTTGGACCTTCCTCAAATTTCTTCATTAGTCAGCCTATCCCTCGATGATATTCCCAACATCCCTCTTTCCATCGCTCGTTAAGCTGCTTGCAGGCGATTTATAATGTCTTTATTTAAAGTCCACGTTTCCATTCCGTATGTCAATACTGGCAACACGCATTGATCAAATGTGTTCGCTTTAGTGTATATTGGAAAGGAAGATGTTCCACAATCTGCCAAATGCCGACCAAGCCAATGATATTCTCCTTGATAGATCCTCTTTCAAGTTTTCCTTGGATATTACTATTTTTTGTTCAAGATATACGTATGAATCTGTTCTTGCGATTTTCGCGTTTTCAATGTTCAGTTCCGCTTCCTTATCACAGTCGTCATTTGTCATGAACATGGCTTTGGCGATGTTTATCTTCAGACCAATCTCTCTGGACTTGTTGTTAAGTTCGTTCAGATTATATGGTAAGGAAACATATTTGGTCTCATTTGCTTCGCGTGTAAAGAAGATGGAATTGTAAATATTTAACTTGAACTTATGTCTATTTATTAATTTGTTTATTAAGGCATCTTCACAACCATTAACCCTAGTTATATTCCTAATACGATTCCTTTCATTATTAAATCTTACTCAATTCAAAGGAAAAGTGACCAATTAATGAACTAAAAAGTGTAATGCTAGCCGCAGCTTATGTTGTTTTCAATAAAATGAATCATTAGAAATATATCTAGCTGTTATTGTGTCTTTTCTTAGATATCGAATTCCAACTTATTATAATTTTTAATAATTAAAATATCTAGAAATGGTTGTTGTCTTTTGTGCTCAATTTTGTAAATAAATTTAATGGAATCATATCGGCTATATAATTTAGAAACAAAATGACCTATATTTGCTTTCTTGGTATCAAAAATAGGGAATACATCATCCACATACCTATACCACACCCTTGGAAAATACTCATAACCATCATACTCATACTCATATTAAAAAAGCAAATAGATATGATTTTTTTTCCAAATTAAATAGCCTATATTCCATTAAATTTAGTTACGAAATTTAGAAGAAAGGACAATTACCATTTCTAGATATTTTAATTATTAAAAATAATAATAAGTTAGAATTTGATATCTATAAAGAAGACACAGTAACAGATAGATATATTCCTAACGATTCATTTCATTGCAAATAACGTAAGTTAGCCGCATTACACTTTTTAGTTCATCGCTTGGTACCTTTTCCTCTTAATGGAGTAAGATACAATTATGAAAAGAATTGTATTAGGAATCTAATTAGGGTTAACGTTATGACGATGACTTTATAAATAAGTTAATAAACAGACATAAGTTCAAGTTAAATATGAGAATTCCACCTTTTTACACGCGAAGCAAATAAGATCAAGTATGTTTCCTTACCATATCATCCGAAATATAACAGAGATCCCCGTGGGGGTACGGGATAGAATATCTTCCCCGGTACGTTCTGCCTGTCGTAGAAGACGACTTAAAGAACAACCTAGATGCTAGATGCCCAGATCCCACCAGCATCGCCCGGTGTGATACTATCGCATCGGCTTAGACTGCACGAAGTTGCTTAACGGTTCGTGGCTGTGCCGATGTCCCGGACTGTGGGATCAAATAGCATGATGAGGCACTTGGACACAAAAAATTTCAGAGGTAAAATAGCCCCCCGTTCGTATCTCCAGGTGGGGGCTGGTTCAGGGGCGTCGACATACAAAGATCATAATTTTAAAATAGCTTTTTCCAACATACGAGGTTTAACCTCGAAAGTAAATTCAGTGCACCAATACCTGCAATCAAATAAACCTCATGTACACATTCTCTGTGAAACGAAGGTCAGTTCATCGACCAACACAGTTAACTATCTTTATCCTGGGTACAACTTCTATTCCCGATTTAGGCATAACTTTGGAATCTGTCTTTTTGTCAGAAGCGACCTCTCTTGCCAACGAGAAGAGGCTCTGGAGCCCCCAAACTATGATGTTATGTGGTTAAAAATAACGACTCAACAAACCGCAAGGTTCATATGTATACTGTATCGACAACCAAGTGCTCCTCACTTTAGAACGCTTTTCGCTTCTCTTGCCGACACCATCGATCATTTAGAAATTAACTGTTCAAATGCCGAAATTGCCATCCTGGGCGACTTTAATGTCCACAACATTAACTGGCTTAAATATTCAAATACTACCGACGAACAAGGTTGTGAAGCTGAATCATTCTCAATCAATTGTGCCTTAACTCAGCTTATTGACGAACCAAAATGGATCCCTGATCGAGACGGGGAGTTCGCCAATCTTCTTGATCTGTTTTTAACCACCAATCCGGAGATTTACACGGTCACCGTAAATCTATCGTTAGATTTTTCCGACTATAAACTTCTTTCGACATCGAGTATCCTACCAATTAGTGACAGAGAGGCGCCTAAACCGCGCAAGATTTGGCACTACAAATCTGCTAAATTGGAAGATCTCGTGGAATATTTTCGAACTTCCCCTTGGTTAGACGTTTGTTTTCGATCCGACGACCATCTGACTGCGCCAGGGATGTTTCCGATGTTATTTTGGCTGGTATGGAAGCTTACATCCTTTTTTCGAAGAAATGCCCTTCCAACGGCAAGCCTTGGTTTGATCGAAAATGCAAAGAAGCTGTCGCTTCTAAACATCTTGCCTACCGACAAATGGCGTGATAATCCTAACACCATAAATCGTAACACCTTTGTTCGTGCCCAGAATAGTTGCAAAGAAATTATCGACGAAACTAAGGAGGCACCCAATCAACGAATTAGAAACAAACTTCTCGCTTGTCCCAATAATTCCAGGTGCTTTTGGTCAGTCGCTAAGGCAGTTAGTCAAAATTTCACCAAATCCACCATACCACCACTCACACACATCCTGATAATTCTATTGCAACGACATCTGTTGAGAAAGCAAACTTGTTGGCTGAACTCTTTGCTTCACATTCTACTATCGATTTCCAAGGAAAAATACCACCTACTATTCCTGTAGTGCAGTCAAGGATGCCCGATATTGTCTTCAGACAGCATATCATAAAACGTGTTTTAATGAAGCTAGACACCAAAAAAGCTTTTGGAGCTGACGGAATCCCTGCCATAGTTCTCAAAAACTGTGCGAGGGAACTAAGACCAGTTTTTTGTAGACTTTTCAACCTATCCTAAAGAAGGAGAATATTTCCTTCCTGCTAGAAATGTTCCACAGTTCAGCCGATACCTAAAAAAGGCAAGAAGACCTTGCCAAATAACTACCGACCAATCGCCCTGCTTTCAATAATATCGAAAGTCATTGAAAAGGCTATCAACCAGCATCTTCTAAAATATCTTGAAGGATTCAACATTATTAGCGATCACCAATATGGCTTTCGTAAACATAGATCAATAAGAGATGTTCTGACTTATGTAACACATGTTTGGAACACTGGAGAGTCTCGAGCGGTTGCTCTTGACATATCCAAGGCATTCGACCGTGTTTGGAACGATGGACTGTTGGCTAAGCTACGCTCTTAGGGTATGTCTGAAAAGTTCTGTTTGTGGCTTTCATGTTTCCTCAGAGAGCGTTCTTTACGAGTAGCAGTCGACGGATTTCTTTCTAACACCTTCACTATCAACGCCAGTGTGCCCCAAGGCTCCTATTCTATTTCTCATTTACATTAACGATCTGCTTGAAAAGACCGGGAATCCCATCTACAGCTTTGCAGATGACAGTACGCTTATCTCTTCATTCACTTTGAACGCTCGTACATCGGCTACTCAGACAAATATCCGCCGACAGCAGGAAGTGATTTAACTTAACAAAGACTTGGAAGAAATTCTATCTTGGGGCGACAGTAACCAAGTGGAATTTAACGCTGCAAAAACCCAGGCGGCAGTTTTTTCTAAAAAAGTTAACGTTGCTAAACCCGACATAGTTATGTCGGGGCACTCCATTCCTCTAACATCGTAACTCAATTTATTGGGCGTTAATTTGGGAGCAAATATGTCCTGGCATGAGCATGTTGCAGGTATAACAAGGAGAGCTTCTCAAAAGTTGAGAATATTATTTCGAACCAGAAAGCTTTACACTCCACAAAAACTGTTAATTCTTTACAAAGCTCAAATTCGACTAACTATGGAATACTGCTTCTACGTTTGGGGCTCCGCTCCCAAACATACACTGCATTTGTTGGATTCTGTTCAGAAAAGAGCTGTTCGTCTGATTGGAGACCCGGAACTGACCGGCGGCCTTAATTCGCTAGAACATCGAAGAATGGTTGGCGACTTGAGCCTATTCTACAAGTATTCTCATGGAAAGTGTTCGAAAGATGTAGCCCGCTTAATTCATCCGAGAGCGGTGCTTGCTAGGAATCCTTTGGAATAGTCTGTCCAGGACTGTGTTTCCCACCGAGTACAATTTACATCGATTCAAGAACAACGTGAATCGCTTTTTTCCGCACACATGTCACTCCTGTAGCGCTTTAGAGACTTCCTTGCAGCACGTGTGCTTGACTCATAAAAAAAAGAAGGTCTCAATAAGGTATTTAATAAGGTAGGCCTCATCTTAATCTATAAGACATCAGACAATTTGCGGCATATCTCAGGAAATCCCAAGGACAAGATTCCTAATTATAAAAAAATTGAAATTTATGAAATTAGTTGTAAAGATTGCCTATTCCTTATAATCCCCTCTACCGGTCGCTTGACTGAAACTAATGTCACTGATTCCGCGTGAGTAATTCAGAGATTATGCTAAGTATATATAAATTAGATTTGTAGTTTAGCTTTAGCCAATCATCGCTTCTAATGAAGCTAACATAGTTAGTAGAAACGTTCTTTTATAAATGAATATATATAAATTCCAGATAACTTACTTAAAACAGAGACTTCTTCACCATTTAAATCTAGCACGTTATAGTAAAAATTTAGCAACTGACATTTTCGCTTCCAATATTTTGGATATGCTGGAGTTAAAACCCTTAGTTCTAAAAAAGAGGTACAAAATTAACGAAATATTTTTCTTTCAACATTGTTTGAAATAGGGTACGTAAAAATGTACTGGACAGTATTTTTGTACAATTTAGAAATTATTTGATTTACCTTCTTCTCTACTAGCTCTAAGATTGGAAAATGCCCAAAAATTGTTTTTATAGCCATGTTTTGAGACTATTTTGAAATACATATTATCACCTTCTGTGTACATATTAAAACATGTCTTTACTTCCGTCCATTTTTCATCCTAAAAATAAACATTACATAATTGTATGAACATAAAACCTACAATTTACAACAACTTATTGGTAGCTAATTGAGAATCCGATCTCTGAATGACCTTATTGCGCCAAGTTGTTAATTTTTTAAGTCTAAGTTAAGACGAAAACACTAGCCGAAATATTTGCATGTTATTGTATTTTATATTGGTTTAGATTTCATTTTATATTTTATTGTATACCTATTTGGTAAGTAGTTACTTATCCCTGTTTTAGAGTATAATCAAACTAATAGAAGAAATGAGAATTAGTAACTTTACTTAACAGAAAATAATTCGAATTTCAAATTAAGAACTGTCGCAAAGTCAAAGTCAAACTTTATTTTAAAAAGATATAGAATCTTATGCACCAGGCCATTCAAATCACTAATGAAGGAATCGTTAAGCTTCTTGCAAAAATTACAGCAAATACTACAATTTTAAAGCTTAGGAATAATTTAACAAATTACTATACTCATTTGCAAGTAAACCCGAGTAATTGAGTAAAGATTAGTTCTATAAACTAACAATAAGGACAAATTTGAATATTTGCTAAACCCGACCATTGTTTAATTTCGACGTGAAATAGACAAATCAACTCCACACAGTAACTAAATATAAAAGAAAATATGTACCAGCAGTAATAAGTTTTTTTTAAACAGTCTGAACTACTCTCATTTTTGTTCACCAGTTGCTAGTCTTACGGAAACATGAGAAAATTACTACTTGTCATCAAAGAATTCATTCAATATGCTTTTTCCAACATTCTTTTTGTAGCCCTCTCCTAAACTTTTTCTTATGTTTTATAATTTGTTAAATACTTTCCAAGCATTATTAGCAACTGGTTTTCTGTAAATTTAGGTACCTATGTTAATTGGTTAGAGCTTCTCTGTATACTGTGTTTGATGTTTTATTATTTTCTGGCAGCAAAATATATTGGTTTTCTGGAATTTCGACTCTTGATAACCCGACTTAACACGTAGGCTGAAAAGTTTTTGGTCTGACACATAGTTGCCGCCCTTTTGAAAAAATCCATATGATTTGTAAGAAGTACCAACCTTCAAACGATACGTGTCAACATTTCATGATATTTCGGATATTAGTTTACAAGTTACAGTGGTTTTAGTGACGCTACTTTTAATATTTTCAAAACAATGGAAGAAATCGAATATCGTGTGTTAATTAAATACTGTTTTTTGATGGGAAAAAAATACCGATAAAGCAAAGCAATGGCTTGATAAGTGTTACGGAGACTCTGCCCCTAAAAAATCACTGCTCATTTACTGGTATGCTGATTTTAACGCGGTCGTACAGATATAAATGATGCTGAACGCTCTGGACGACCAAATGAGGTGATTACACCGGACCACACCTAAAAAATCCACAAAATTGGTTTCGATGACCGTAAAGTGAAATTACGTGAGATAGCTAACACCTTAAATATATCAAAAGAACGTGTTGGTCACATTTTGAATCAACATTTGGGCAGAGAAACTCTGTTTGAAATGGGTACAGCGATTGCTCACAGTGGACCAAAAACAACAACGTGTTGGTGATTCTGAGCGTGGTTTGTACCTGTTTAAGCGCAATAAAAAGAATTTTTTCATGAGATATATGACAATAGATGAAACATAGATGCATCACTACACACCGGAATCAAATCGGCAGTCAGCTGAGTGGACAGCAGTCGTTGAAAGCCGCCCGAAGCGACCAAAGACAAAACAGTCGGCTGGGAAAGTTTTGTCCTCTGTATTTTGGGATGCGCATGGAATAATTTTCATCGACTATGCTGAGAAGGGAAAAACCATCAAACGAATTTTATATAGTTTAATAAGTTATTATTGCGTTTAAAGGCAGAAATCGCAAAAAAACGCCCTCAAATGAACAAAAAAAAAGTGTTCTTTCTTCAAGACAATTCACAGTATCACAACTCAATGGCTACAATATCAAAATTGCATAAATTGAAGTTCGAATTGCTTCTTCATCCACCGTATTCTCCAGATTTGGCCTCCAGCGCCTCTATTCGCAGACCTCAGAAACATGCTCGCAGGAAAGAGATTTGGCTCCAATGAAGAAGTTATCGTCGAAACTGAGACCTATTTTGAAGATAAAGACAAATCCTTCTACAAGAAAGGTATAGAAATGTGAGAAAAGCTTTGCACTGATTGTATCGCTCTTGAACGAGACTATATTGATGAATAAAGCCAAATTTTCCAAAAAAATATGTTTTAAGTAGCTAGACCAAAAAGTTTTCAGCTTACATGCGACAATTAGCCATGAGTAAAATATTTCTGTTTCAAATCGCTTCCTATGAATTTGAAAGTTTGTCCCCGAGTTGTTTATTGTGAGAGCAAAGAATACTTTCACCGGAAACTGCAAACGGTTTGAAAGGAATCGGCAGATCCGTTGGGATCATAGGAATATGCGGAATATGCGCTAGTCGTATATATTTTTGAACTTTCATTTGACATCCCAACATCCCACTCGATGAAATAGTAATGTTTTTTTCACTTCCGATTTCACCCCTCAGAACCAACCCCTTAAGTCAAAATTTAAGTTTTCAAACTACACGTATCTGATTAGGCCATCAATTCCTATATTTGTGCCAAATTTCGGCTTTCTGTGTCAAATAATTTCGGACAAAAGAAAAGACACCCAAGTGATCCTATAGTGATTCCCACCGGGTACAATTTACAGCGATTCAAGAATAACGTGAATCGCTTTTTCTCACACGTGTCGCTCCTGTAGCGCTTTAGGGACTTCCCTACAGCACGTGTGCTAGACCCATAAAAAAAACCTAGCTTTGAGCGGTAGCAACAGCAAGATCACAGTATCGAGTAATAGCAGCAGTGGGAGCACTTGAAAATACCAAATCAGATTTTGGCGGAACATCGAGCAAATTCATTGTTAGACGAATATATATATATATATATATATATATATATATATATATATATATATATATACATATATACATATATATATATATATATATATATATATATATATATATACATATATATGTATATATATATATATATATATATATATATATATATATATATGTATATATAAGGTTTGCAAACACTAATTTTGAAATAATTTATAAAGCTCTCCTCTGCATAATTAACAAATAATAAAATAAATATTGTGCGATCCACCTCAAAAAACCGATGCCATAACGTAAGGAAACTTGTATTAGTGAAAAATACACTATCCTAAAAGTGTACCTATCAAAGTCACAAGCCGATATCCTCAACTCAAAACACCCAGAGAAGAGTTTCTTAGTCAAATCTGAAACATGATAACTAAATTTTAATTTTGTGTTATTTAGTAAACTGAGGAAATTTTCATTCGTAAGAGTATGTTAGTTTAAGGTGATGTCAGAAAGATTACATTTAAAAGACAAAACATTTATCTTTAACATGTTAAGACATAATAAATTTGAAACACATCATTCTTTTATGATGCATGAATCATTATCAATAGTATTGCCCAACGCTTCGTCCTCATTTCTATACCAAATGGATTATTGGCGAAGAGGGTAATTTGATCTTTCATGTCCAGTTTTGTTATGTCGTTAATATCGTTACGTTGGGAATGTGGACTCGTTAGCACAATGACACTACTAAGTATATATCACCAATATACCAAACTCTTTATTTTTGCACTCGACGCGCGTCGAGTGTAAAAATAAAGTGTTTGGTGTTGTGATGATATATACTGAGTAATCGTTAATATAGATTAATAATAGCAATAGTCCCGAAATATGCAGCTCGTTCTGCTCAAGGTAAACATCATCGAGGAAACCAAGATGGCTGTATTCTTGTCAGTTTGAAGTCTATACTGACTAGAATTTAAAATTTTATATTTATTTAAAAAGTTTTTAGAATTTTTTTCTCGATTACATTACCTAGCTCATATTAGTGGCATCGACTTAAAATTTGAATATTTTCCTCTTTTATGTATAGATATAACTACGGTTTTGTTAAAGCAATCCGGAAAATCTCCATTTATAATATAATGCAGCCACTGACAATTCCGATAATACCTGAACATATTATTGAATTGAGACTGTAATTAGTGACAGGTATATCGCAAGCTGAAATAGGTTTGCGTTAATTGACTTTATTCAATTAGAAATGTGATTTTAAGACATGTAGAAATACAACGCGAAATCTTGCGCCTTTAGTTTGCAAATCTTCAAAAATAATTTTCTTTTATTGATAAAAAAAACTATAGAAAATTCCAAAGTTAATCAGGAAGAAAAATCAAGAAATAATAGTTCCAAAGTATAAAAAATAGAGAAGTCTATTGAAGTAAATAGACCAATGTCAAACCGAGATGTCGAGTTAAAAAATAAAATGAAATTAGGCAGAGAAAGCGTTAGAAAAAGAAATAGTGCAAAAATATATTGAAAATTAAAAACCCTAAAATATATTGTCAGACAAGAAGATCTATAAAGCGATCAAAGCAACAGCACCCCCTTTGGGTAACACTACTTAATAATGGACGATGAAACGTATTTTCAATACGATTTTATCACTTAACTAGAAGTACAATTCTACATTGAATTGGAGCAGAAGAATACTCCAGGTATCGCCATCCGCCAATGTCGTTTTGGCAGGAAAAATGAATTGCGAAATGTTGTAACACTAAGTGTCGATAAAAATGATAGCTGCTATCTATGAAGAAACAAAAATAGAAGTTATGTTTTAGCCGGATTTACCAAAAACTCATTATTCCATAAAGAAGAACTAGAAAACGTAAATATGAATCCGCCTAGCAAATCAAAATTCCACCCAGTTGAGAGGTACTTAAGGCCATAAACCAATGTCGTTTCGACAGGAAAAATTAATTGCGAAATGTTGTAACACTAAGAGTCGATAAAAGCGATAGCTGCTATCTATGAAGAAATAAAAATAGAAGTTATGTTTTAGCCGGATTTACCAAAAACCCATTATTCCATAAAGAAGAACTAGAAAACGTAAATATGAATCCGCCTAGCAAATCAAAATTCCACCCAGTTGAGAGGTACTTAAACTGTTCAAGAATTTTTCCTGAACTGAATAGTGGGTAGCAGAAAAGTGGAAGCTCAAACTATGTAGAAATAAACAAGAAAAACGTTCGGTTATTAAGGAGAAAGTTAATCATAATTAAATATTCATAGTGTATGTTGAGATACTAGAAATATATCGAAAATATAATTGTCAAAAGTTTGTATTTTCATTATATTTTTGTTGTTGTCAATTAAAAAAATACAATGCAAATTTGCATTAAAATTAACTCCGATCAATAGGAAAAATTGAATTTTATATTTATTAAGAATATGAGTTTGAGTGGAAATCTGTTAATAGGCCCATCGAGAAAAATATCTCGGAATGTGTGACTTATTTCTTTCGATATCCAAAATATACTAAAAGATGGACCGTATAAGAGACCTTGGTTACTTCCCCCCGACGTGACTTTATCTAACGCCTGTCTGAACAAGTCCGATTTATTTTTAATGATTTCTCCAGATACCATTTCAGTTTTTAGAATTTTTTCGATTACGTTAGCTATTGTTGGTAATAATGATATCGGCTTAACATTTGAACATTTGTTGGCTTCTTCTTTATGTATAAGCAAAACTATGGCTTTTTTAAGAGAATCTGAAATATCTCCATTTAGAAAGGACTCATTAATAGCCTCAAAATAACAAACGGATTCTACAAACACAAGGACATCCACAAATATACTTGGATGCAAGAAACACGAAACTTAAAATCAATAATAGACTACATTATAATTAAAAACGATACCACTATCAAAATAAAAGACGTAAGAGTAAAGAGAGGGGCAGAATGTGGAATAGACCATAGACTATTAATAGCAAATATAAAAGTACCGTGGTACAAGACAATAAAGCAAAAAGAAACAATAGATAAAGAAAACAGAAATACTAATGAGATAACAGAAAAAGCAGACTAAGAAATAAAATACAAAATACACTTACTGCAAGACGAAACGATAAGAGACCTATATAGATGACGATTAGATCAAAAATTAAATGAATTTAACTACGACAACCTCCAACAGATGTATGACCACATAAAAGAATGCATCAAACAGGCGTCCCTAGAAGCATTAGGTAAAGAAGACAACGAGAATGAGAAACATAAAATTAGAATCTGTGACAAAACCATATAAAGAGAAAAATGCAGAAAGGAGGAAGATGATAAACAAAGAAAAGAACGAGAGATGGGAAAAATCGTGCGAACATGTAGAACAGTATATAGGAGGAACTAGAAGTACAGAGTCATGAAGAATAATTAAAGCATTAAGGACTAGAGAGAAGACGTATATAGAGTACATCCCAGAAAGCGAGTGGGAAGAATATTTTAAGAAGCTGCTAACAGAAGATAGACAAGAATTCCAAGAAGAGAAGCCTGAAGAAGAATAGAATAAGGAAATAAAAGAGATAGAACTAAGCTATGAAGAAGTAAAGAAGACAATAAAAACACTCAAAAATAATAAATCTGCAGGGCCTGAGGGGTGTGGTAAATGAAATGAGTAAGTACGGGGCTAATAAATTACATCGAATGCTGAGAAACATGTTCCACAGAGCGATCAATGGAGAAAAAATACCAGAGGAATGGTAAAAAGCTTATATAGTATCTATATTTAAAAAGGGAGACCGCAGAAAATGCACAAACTATAGAGGCCTAAGCATAATATCGAGTATGGGACGTTTGTATGGAAAAATTAATAAAAATATCATGGAGGAAAATATAAAAGGAAAAATTGGAGAAGAACAAGCAGGGTTTACGGCCGGAAAATCATGTATAGACCACATATACACTATAAAACAAACAATGGAAAAAAAACTGGCAAAGAATAGAGAAGTTCATCTAGCCTTCATAGACATAAGAAAGGCCTATGACTCAGTACCAAGACAAAGATTATGGAACGCAATGAAAGAAATAGGCATTGACAAAGAACTAATATACGCAGTAAAAGCTCTCTACGAAAACAACAAAGTGAACATAAAAATAGGACATAAAATAGGGAAGAGACTCCAAACATCAAAAGGCCTATTACAAGGATGCTCTACATCCCCAACACTATTCAAAATATAACTCGAACAAACATTAAAAAAATGGAAGTAAAAATGTAGTAAAATGGGAGTCCCAATACGAGAAGATTACTTATATACTCTAAGTTTCGCAGACGACCAAGTAATCATAGCGCAAGATGAGGAAGACCTCAGTTATATGGTAAGAAAACTGAAAGAAGAATACACTAAAGCAGGATTAGCAATAAACTTTGATAAAACGGAATATCTAACAACAAAGGAGGGAAACGTGGAGAATCTAGAAGTAGATAACGAAACAATAATCAAAGGAACCGATAGATTTAAATATCTAGGAACCATCATTTCAAAAAAACGCAACATCAGAAGAAGAGATTAAAGCTAGATTAGGACAAACGCGAACATGCATAAGACAATTAAATTCGATCCTGTGAGACAAGCACATTACAAAGAGAAACAAAACACGCATATACAAATCAATAATACAAAGCATAATGACATACGGGTCAGAAACATGGACGATCAACAAAAGAAATAAATCTAAAATTAACGCGGTAGAGATGGAGTATTGGAGAAGATGTTGTAGAGTGACACGTATGGAGAGAATAACAAATGAAGAACTAAGAAGCAGAATGAACATCAAAGAGAACGCAATAAACACCATTGAAGAAAAACGATTAAAATGGTATGGAAACATAAGACGAAGCGAAGATAATAGGTGGATAAAGAAAATAACGGAGTGGTGCCTTATAGGGAGAAAGAAAAGAGGAAGACCCAGACGATCGTGGAGAGACGATGTGGACGAGGCTATGGAGGACAGGGGTCTAACAGATGGAGACTGGGAAGATAGAAACGGATGGAATCAAAGGCTGAGAGAAGAAAGACAGCGTTAGCTGTAGAAAATCCTTGTTTTATATATATATATATATATATATATATATATATATATATATATATATATATATATATATATATATATATATATAAGCCACAGTAAAAGCAGATGTTGAAGCCACAGGCAATTCTAATAATACCTGAACAGACTCGTAAAGTTTTCCACAGTTTAATTCGTGAATAAAGTGGGTGCAGGCTTATAGATAAAGAAGCTATGAAAAATTGGAACTATGGAAGAAAAGTCAAGAAATGGAAGGTGAAAGGGATAAAAAACAGAGAAGAAATTTCTGAAGTCTATCGAAGTAAACAGGACAATGTCAAATCGAGATGTCGAATTAAAAAATCGACGAGATTAAGAGGAAAGAATTAAAGAAATGAACAGAAAATTAAAAGTGTTAAAAATATATTGTCAATAAGCAAAATAATGCTACAAAGTGATTGAAGCGCTCTTTTTGGCTTACACTACTTATTGGTGGATGATAAATCGTATTTTAAATACGATTTTGTCACTTAAGCATAATTCTACATTGTATTGGGTAACGAAATTAGAGAATGTCCCAGATATTGTAAACTGAAATGTAGAAAAATTTTGCACCAATTGTTATACAAAAAATTGCATAATTGTCTGAAAGGCTGGAATTCCATCCAATTGAGAGGCACTGAGCTTTAGTTAAAAAGGTGTTGAGGAAGAATGGAAAAGAAACTAAATCTCTTTAAGAATTTTTCTCGAACTAAATAGCGAGTAGCAGAAAAGTAGAAGCACACACAATGCAGAAATTAATGGAGGATATGAAGAGAAAAATTCGCTTATTAAGTAGAAAACTAATCACAATTCTTATTGTATGTTGAAATACAAAAAATATATCGAAAATATAATCGTCAAAAGTTTGTATTTTTTCTATATTTTTACCTAAGTTTAAAACCGTGTAAAATTTTACGGGGTAGTTGTATTTAATTAGGAAAATGCAACGCAAGTTTAGACGAAAAATGAACAATTATGGAGATTTCGCAGTGAGATAGCACTTTTTCTGACCGGAGTAATTTTCGGTTTTACGCACCATATTGGATCAGCCATGTTGGTATTACAGAAAATTATGTTGGTTACTCTAATTATTACATCAATATTGCATTTTGTCTCAGTTTTGAAGTTCAGTTAACTCCGCTTCGAGATCATGATTTTTTTGTTTCTAGCCGCCATCTTGTTTTTTCAAAAGGGCCAAATTGCGTTTGAAAGCTCACATTCCAATGAAGAAACTGACACCCTTGAATTATTTTTTCGTTAATTCTATTTTTGGGTATTGGGGTGGCCTCGTTGACGCGAAACGTCCCATATATATATATATATATATATATATATATATATATAAACGAGGCTGGTTTGAAAAGTCCGTGCAAAGTCCGAGAGATGGCACCACCGGCGCGTATCGAGGTCATGTTTAGTTAGTAGCATCTCTTGAATGAACGCACACCAAGTTTCAGCTATATTGGTCTATTTCTTGTGTTTGGCATTCGTGTGAATCAAGGAAGTCGAGTGATTTTCAAGAAATGGACGAAAAAGAATTTCGGAGACTAAAGAGAAGCTTGATAAACATTATGGTGACTCTGCACCTTCGATTAGAACAGTTTATAAGTGGTTTCAAAATTTTCGGACTGGCCATATGGGCACAAGTGACGCTGAACGTTCTGGACGGTCTGTGGAGGTTACGACTCCAGAAATCATTGATCAAGTCCATGATATGGTGATGGACGACAGAAGAGTTAAGGTGCGTGAGATTGCTGGTGCTGTGGGCATCTCGACTGAACGGGTACATAATATTTTGCATAAACATTTGGACATGAGAAAGCTATCCGCAAGATGGGTGCCGCGATTGCTCACGCTTGACCAAAAACGGAATCGTGTGAAGTGTTGCAAGGATGGTTTGCAGCTATTCCAGAAGAATCCTTAGGACTTTAAGCGTCGTTTCGTCACTGTGGATGAAACATGGATACATTATTATACTCCTGAGACCAAACAACAATCTAAACAATGGGTTACCAAGGGGGAATCTGCACCAAAAAAGGCGAAGACCGTTCCTTCGGCCGGAAAGGTTATGGCGACTGTCTTTTGGGATTCGCAAGGGATAATCCTCATCGACTATCTGGAAAAGGGTAAAACTATTACAGGTGAATATTATTCATCGTTATTGGACCGTTTGAAAACCGAGCTGCAAGAAAAACGCCCGCGATTGGCCCACAAGAAAGTCCTTTTCCATCACGACAACGCACCAGCACACACCTCAGCAGTTGTGGTCGCAAAATTCATGGAAATAGGATTCCAACTCGTTTCATATCCACCCTATTCTCCAGACTTGGCTCCCTCGGACTACTATTTGTTCCCCAATTTGAAGAAATGGCTGGCGGGACAAAGATTTTATTCAAACGAGGAGGTGATTGCAGACACTAATGGATATTTTGCAGACTTGGACAAATCCTATTATTCGGAAGGGATCAACAAACTAGAACATCGTTGGACGAAGTGTATAAGCCTAAAAGGAGACTATGTCGAAAAATAAAAAAGGTTTACCCCAAATACATAAGTAGTTTTTATTTTTGCACGGACTTTTCAAACCAGCCTCGTATATATATATATATATATATATATATATATATATATATATATATATATATATATATATATATATATATATATATATGTATATATATATATATATATATATATATATATATATATATATATATATATATATATATCATCATTAGCTTATTCCAACCATAGTCGGATGTAAGCCCAAGTTCTCTCCAGTGAACTTTGTTGTTTGCTTCTTGCATCCAATCATGTCCTGCTAATCTTTTTATGTCGTTCGTCCATCTTCTCTGTGATCTACCTCTGCATCTTTTGTATTCTCTAGGCCTCCATTCTAGTATACGGCGTGTCCATCTGTTATCATTCATCCTTGCGACATGCCCCGCCCAATTCCACCTTAATATACATATTCGTTGTATTATATCGATGTTAGGAATACGATCTTGGAGTCTAATATTTAGCATTCTTCTCTCCATTGCTCTTTGGATTACCTGGAGTTTATTTATTATACTTCTATTTAAAGCCCACGTTTCAGTGCCATACATACATATACCGGCAGTGCCTATTGATCGAATACTCTGGCTTTTATTGTATTTGGGATGTCTAATT
Source organism: Pachyrhynchus sulphureomaculatus (assembly GCA_019049505.1). Lineage (NCBI taxonomy): Eukaryota > Metazoa > Arthropoda > Insecta > Coleoptera > Curculionidae > Pachyrhynchus > Pachyrhynchus sulphureomaculatus. The sequence goes on along the minus strand of CM032449.1, from coordinate 71,795,204 downwards.
TAAATGTAGATTATGACCTTGCTAACGAGACTCTTCTAGCCCAAGTCAGCCTTTAAATTATTTTTTGATATTTCGATTTTTTGTCTTTTTTTGTACCTTTCCTATTCTTTCTATTAACAGTTCCTGGCTGTTATCTTCACTTTCGTTGTTCAAATATTTGGTTTTGGTGAAGTTTATTTTTAGACCTAGTTCTCGAGACTTGTTATTCAACTCCATCAGCATTTTTTGCAATTCTTCTTTTGTGTTGGCGATCAGAGTGACATCATCTGCGAACCTTAAGTGATTTAATCATTCACCGTCCATTAGTATTCCTTTATTTTCCCACTTTATCGATTTGAACATGTCTTCTAGAGTCAACGTAAACAGCTTTGGTGATATCGAGTTGCCTTGTCTAATTCCTCTTTTAATTTTGATTTTATTCTTCAAGCATTATTTGTGATGTTGCATTTTTATACATGTATTCAAGAAGAGTTGTGTATCTTTCATCTACTCTGCAGTTACTTAAGGCGTTAAGGACTGCCCATATCTCTACGGAATCAAATGCTTTTTCGTAGCCAACCATTGCTATCCACAAGGTGACCTTATATTCATTTGCTTTTTTTCACTAGTAATCTAATTGTTTGAAGATGGTCCAAAGTGCTGTATCCCCGTCTAAATCCCGCTTGTTCACGTGGTTGATAACTGCCTAATTTGTTCGTTAATTTACATGGAATGATTCTAGTGAGGATTTTGTATAGTACCAATAACAGGCTGATGGGTCTGGCCAACTTAAATTTGTTCCCCTTTTTAAAAATAAGCACAATCAAAACATTTGTCCAAGGTGTTGGTATTTTACTTTCTATTAGGCATCTGTTAAATAGAGAATAGATTGTATTATCGATGTCCCCCCATACTTTACGCCTCTATAGTTATTTCATCGTCCCCTGGTTCTTTGTTGTTGTGCATATGTTGTAAGGTGGTCGTTATTTCATTCGTTGTTACATCGGGAATTTCTTCAGATCCCACATTTCTTACTATCACTCTATTTTCTTCTTCTTTTTCGGGCGGTGGCGATATTTTCGTGTCATATAGTGTTTGATAACATTTCTCTGTAGCTTCCTTTATCTCTTTGATTTGTGCGATCTCTTAGTTATCTTTATTTATAAGTTTTATTATTTAATGTCTCCCTTTATTCATTTGTTTGTTTAGATGTTTCAAACTTTTTCCCTCTTTCAAAGTTTCTTCTATTCTCGAGTTTCTGTACTGTCTGACGTCTTCTCTGATCTTTTTCTTTATTTTTTTGTCTATTTCTGCCAATTCTAATCAGTCATGTGTAGGATCATTTCTTAATAGTCTTCTCTGTTTCATAAGATTTTGTGTTTCCTTACTTATTTTTTGTGTTTTTTTTTTTCGATGTTGCCATTTGTTTTGTAGTCATAAGTAGGCTGTTGGTTATTTGCGCGTTTAGTTTATCCAGTTCTGTTTGGTAGTTTAGGTGTTTTATATGATTTTCCAATGCTTGACGATATTCATCTGTGTCTTGCTTTATTATTTCGGTTGGTGTCTTCAACTTTGTATGCATTATCAGTTTACGTCTCTCCTGTTTCAGATTTATTCTTATTTTTGCTCTGAGTATTCGATGATCGCTGCCAATGCTTATCGTGTTCAGGACTGTCGTATCGATTTCAGTATTCTTGTCATTTGATAAAACATAATCAATTTCGTTTTTTGTTATACCATCTGAGCTTTACCATGTCTGTCGTCTATGTTCTGGCTTTTGGAAAAATGTATTCATAACGTACATGTTATTTTCATTTAGAAAATTTGATAACATTTCTCCTCTGCTGTTCCTCGTACCCAAACCGACACTCTTCTCATTTGGATTCGCTAGTTTCCCTATTTTGGCATTGAAGTCACTGGTTTTTATGATATATCTTGTTTTATGCTGTAGCAATGTTTTATTTATATCTTCGTAGAATTGGTCAATTTCTTCTTCCTCGATGTTTGATGTCGGCGCATATACCTGAATGATCTTACATTTGCATCTCCTGTTTAGCTGTATGTCTACTGAAATCACTCTTTCCGATATGGCTTGGAACTGTACAACATTTTCTGCTATGCTTTTGTGTATAAGTAGACCGACTGCTCCGATTGTCTCACTCTCATTGCCTTTATAGGAGAATTTATTGCCACTTTTTAATGTCATACACGCCTCCCCTGTTCTTCTTACTTCCGCTAAGCCCAACACTGTCCATTTTCTGCTTTTATGGTAAGTTCTTCTTCTAATTCAATCATTTTTTCTTCAGATTCTAAAGTTCTTGTATTGTAGGTTTCTATGTACAATTCTGTTCTGTTGAGTTGTCTATGTGTTGTGGGTATACCACTATATTTTATTTTCTAATTTATATATATATATATATATATATATATATATATATATATATATATATATATATATATATATATATATATATATTAAATATATATGTATATATATATATATATATATATATATATATATATATATATATATATATATAAAATAAATATATATATATATATATATATATATATATATATATATGTATCTATAATAACTATATATAAAATGCAACGTCTCTCTGTCTGTCTGTCTGTCTGTCCGTTAGTGACCTTATCACTGGAGAACCACTTATCCGATTTACGTACTTTTTTTTTAAAACATACATATGTTCTCTGGCCAGGTTATAGGCTATATTTTATTACGATAGGTAGCATAAGGAATGAGCAGTGACGATAATAGTGAATGAAGTCGGAAAAAAGTTTATCGCTAGCGCGTTCCCTTGCAATACACAGTCTAAACCATTAAATATGGAACAATATTATGTAGTAGAGAATATCTAGAATCTATAATATATATAAAATGCAATGTCTCTCTGTCTGTCTGTCTGTCCACTGGTGCGTTTATCACTTATCCGATTTACGTCTTTTTTTAAATTCATACATATATTCTTTGGCCAGGTTATATAATAATAATAATAATCTATACCTATAATATAAACAAATTGCAACCTCTCTCTGTCTGTCTGTCTGTCCGTTAGTGCGTTTATCCCTCGAGAACCACTTATCCGATTTACGTGATTGTTTAAATTCGTACATATGTTCTCTGACCAGGTTTTAGATATATATTTTATTACATCTATAATATATATAAAATGCAACGTCTCTTGTCTGTCTGTCTGTCCGTTAGTGCGCTTATCACTGGAGAACCACTTATCCGATTTCCGTACTTTTTTTTTAAAACATACATATGTTCTCTGGCCAGGTTATAGGCTATATTTTATTCCAATAGGTAGCATAAGGAATGAGTAGTGACGTAAAATAGTGAACGAAGTCGGAAAAAAAAAGTTTGCCGCTAGCGCGTTCCATTGCAATATACAGCCTAAACCATTAAATATGGAACAATATTATGTAGCAGAGAATATCTATAATCTATAATCTATAATATATATAAAAATTTAAAATTTCTGTCTGTCTGTCTGTCCATTAGTGCGTTTATCACGCGAAAACCACTTATCCGATTTATGTATCTTTTTTTTTTAAATTCATACATATATTCTTTGGCCAGGTTATATAATAATAATAATAATCTATATCTATAATATATATAAAATGCAACGTCTCTCTGTCTGTCTGTCTGTCCGTTAGTTCGCTTATCCCTCGAGATCCACTTATCCGATTTACGTGATTTTTTAAATTCATACATATGTTCTCTGACCAGGTTATAGATATATATTTTATTACATCTATAATATATATAAAATGCTACGTATCTCTGTCTGTTTGTCCGTTTGTGCGTTTATCACTGGAGAACCACTTATCCGATTTATGTGCTTTTTTTTAAAACATGCTAAACCATTAAATATGGAACAATATCATGTAGCAAAGAATATCTATAATATAGAAAAAAATGCAACGTTTCTCTGCCTGTCTGTCTGTCCGGTAGTGCGCGTATCACTGGAGAACCACTTATCCGATTTATGTGCTTTTTTGTTAAACATACATATGTTCTCTGGCGCTTATAGGATATATTTTATTACGTTAGGTGAGATAAGGAATAAGCAGTGATGATAATAGTGAATCAAGTCAGAGAAAAGTTTGCCGCTAGCGCGTTCTCTTGCAATACACTGCCTAAAGCATTAAATATGGAACAATATCATGTAGCAAAGAATATAATATATATAAAATGCAACGTCTCTCTGTCTGTGTGTCTGCCCGTTAGTGCGCTTATCACTCGAGAACCCCTTATCCGATTGACGTGTTTTTTTTTTTAATTCATACATTTGTTCTCTGGCCAGTTTATCTATAATATTCTGTCTAGAATATATATAAAATGCAACATCTCTCTGTTTGTCTGTCCGTTAGTGCGCTTATCACTTGAGAACCACATCCGATTTACGTATTTTTATAAATTTATACATACGTTCTATATAATTCGATATAAGTCTAGATAATGGGAGATAAGGTGAGATAATGGGAGATAAGGAGAAATAATGGGAGATAAGCAGAGATAAGTCTAGATAATGGGAGTTATGGTGAGATAATGGGAGATAAGAAGAAATAATGGGAGATAAGGAGAAATATTGAGAGATAAGTCGAGATAAGCATAGATAATGGGAGATAAGGAGAAATAATGGAAGATGAGCAGAGATAAGCCTAGATAATGGAAATTATGTAGATATATATATATATATATATATATATATATATATATAATATATATATATATATATATATATATATATATATATATATATATATATATATCCAGATCACTTCGGTGTCTATCCGTCTGTCACACCCCATTTTTTCCGAAAATATTTGACATAAAACGCTGAAATTTGGCACAAATATAGGAATTGATAGCCCCATCAGAGTCGTGTAGTTTTGAAAGTTAAGTTATTACTTAAGGGGTTAGTTTTGAGGAGTGAAATCGGAAGTGAAAAAAGAATTTACCATATCACCAAGGGGGATGTCAAATGAAAAATGATGAAAATATGAGATCAAAAATATATATGGTGTAATACTTGAGCACACTTTTCTTTTGTATTTATTTTTAAAAAATGGCCAAAAATCTCCCCCCGTAACTCTTAGGCCTCTTAAAAGACATTCAAGGGGTTTACCTCTATCAGCTGTTCGCTTCGGCTTATAGAATCAAGTTTAATGTATAGAATTTTTTTTTGTTATTAGTTATTAGATTATATATTCTGCATGCACGTTAAAAAGGAGTGGAGATAAAAGGCATCCTTGACGGACTCTCCTTTTTATGTTGGTATAATTTGTGTTGACATTTTCTATGCGAATGCATCCTCTATGGTTTCAGTACATGTTGCGGATAACAGTTATATCTCGTCCATCCAGGCCCACTTTTTGCAAAATATGAATTAATTTGTCATGTTTGATACAGTCGAATGGCTTTCTGTAGTTAACGAAACACGCGTACAGATTTTTCTGTACTTCTAGGAATCCTTCAGGCATCAGTGTCAACCCCAGAATTGCTTACCTGGTGCCTGTTCTCCTTCTAAATCCGGTCTGGGATCGGATGAAATATGCCTCACATTTATCGCGGATTCGGTTATAAATTATTAGCATCAAGATATTTACGGTATGACTCATCATATCGGCATATCGTACGATGGTGTTCGCATCTTCTCGCCTTATATTTCTTGGGAAGAGCTCCATATGTGGATGTCAGCCAATCTTGTGGGAGTGTTCCCAATTCATATATTCTATTGAGTAGTTTAGTTAATTTGTAAACTACTGCTTCGCTAAGGTGTTTAAAGTGCTGGGCCATTGTAAAGCCCGCTCTGGGAGCTTCATTGCATTTCGTTTCCTTTATGGCCCTTACGACTTCTGTTGTTAGAATAGTAAGGTTGTCTCCTACTTCAATCAGTTGTCTCTCTTCTGGACTATTATCCCTAAAGAGATCTGAAAGATAGCTTGCCCATATTTGTTTTTATTTTTCAGGATTGAGTTCGATTTCATTGTTCTCGTTTTCTATTAAAAAGGTATTCCCGGGTTTTCAGAGGCCTGTGGCCTCTTTTATCTTTCGGTGTAGTTCCCAATCTTTATGCAGCTCTTGAAGTTCGTCCACCTACCTTACACCCCTCATTCAGCCACTGATCATTAGCCGCCCTTATAGGTACTTCAACAAGTTATTTGTACTCCTGGTTACTTCTGTTCTTCCCTTGGCATTTTCCTTCCATTAGTTTTAAAATTGTCTCCGTCATCCAAGGTTTTCTTTTTCCAGGGTTTTTGTTTCCTATTTTAACTTTTCCCGCTTCTACGTTTATGTTTTGAAAACTTGTCCATGTGTTCTCGATGTCTCTTTGCCTCGAATCACCTCGTTCACTAATTTGTGTTCTTATTTCTAGCTGATTGAATATTTGCCGGGGACTAGGGGCCGTAGTTTCAGTCTGTCTTGCCATAATGATTTACTTGGGAAAAAATAATGTAATGGTTTCCCATTTGCCTTTCACATTCTATCCCGTTGAGCAGTTATTGTTGGTTCATCCGCCTTTGAGGTGTTTTCATCTCTGGGAAAAGGGTGCACCTTTCAGCCGTTCTTGACCTGGAGAATCGGCCCTGATGGTGTGCTGATTTTGGTTTATCTAAGTATTTCATTTCCCCGGTACTACCCATATACGGGAGATATCCCTCTATGTGCCCCCTGGGGTGGCGTCTGCTAAAGGTCCCACAAACCCACATGGGCATATCTTCTCAATCCAAGTTGTCCACTCCTAGGCGTAGATCTCTTCTAATCTCTTCCATGCTTCTCTGTCTTTTGCCACCTTTAACCACTGCTTGTCCTCCATTACTTTTATATCATCGACCCATCGTTTTTGTGAACGTCCTATGTATATGGCCAAGCCAAATATACTTAAATAAATTAATAAATAAGTATAGCGACCTACCGGGATTGGAACCCAAGACCTTCTGCGCCGTAAGCAAGTACTACGTCACGGAGCCACGGGCCGCCATTTGAAAATATCTCGACACGTATTGTAAGTCAAATAATAGACGAATTATGCACTATGGACGTCTACAGCTTGTCTACTTATTATTGTATCATAGAACAATGTTGAATACATAAACGGAGTAAACTAATAAATATTCAGCTTTATTTTTCATCATTTAAGGAATGTCACGATTCAATATTCAGACTCGACAAATTAATGATTTTTGAGGGTAAAGCAAATATCCCCCAAACTGGATAACAAAAACAGAAGTACCAGCTGTTATTGTTGTAATCTCCAGGCAATACCTCTTGAAAGCATAAGTGTATTAGCTTTATGTCAAGTAAAAATGTCTTGAAGATAGACATATTTTTTTTTACCACACCGGTCGCTGATAATTATCGATATATCATCGTGATACGTGCTTTGGAAGGTCATTAACACATAGAAGTAAAATAAAAGAGGCTGAAGAGCTACCTTGTGTAGTGAACCTTAGTATCTATTATTGCCATCTATGTATTAAACTCTGCGATCTTTTTAACTTGTGCTTGATTGAAGATAAAACCCCAAACAATTGGAACGATGCCATCGTTATCTTATTACACAAAAAAGAGATAAAGCTAACTTAGAAAATTAGCAGTCTACTTTCGCAAATCTATAAATTGTTTACAAAGATATTAACAAATAGACTCTCCAACTGCACAGTTACCACCCCTGAGCAGGCTGGTTTTAGGAAAGGTTATGGTACATGCGAACACCTACATACATAATATATGAACATAAGAGTATTGCTGGAAAAATCAGTAGAATATCATTTAGACATCTACCTAGCTTTTATAGATTTCCACAAATTTCAAACTGTAGAACATTAGACTATTAGGAATGCACTTAATCACGCCAGAATCGATTATAGGTATATCCAGATACTTAAATATACTCGTATATACGACAACGCAACTTCCACTGTTCAAGCTGAAAGATCTCCGAAGCATATTCCCATAAAAAGTGGCATAAAGCAGGGTGATTCTCTCTCCAAAATTCTTTAAATTAACATTAGAGAACGCACAGTGGGCCATTAGTCTGATTTTTCGTTCAAAATTGTTTAAAAAAATATTTTTAAGCGAATTCCAGACAAACATAAGGAAGCAGCAAAATATAACCTCAAAATTTTTTAAAATTCCAAAAAGCAGCACGGAAAGTTTACGCGTTCAAAACTAATTTATCGGGGGGCTTTGGGGTCACTGAATCTATTTTCGGGGTCATTTTGATCATATGCACCCTTTTAACGGATAAAAATGAGGGTTGGAGTGGAAGAAATTACAATATTCACCTGAATTAGAGTTTCGCGTTCAAAACTGGTTCCTTGGAGGTTTCGCTGAATCTATTTTCAAGGTCAGTTTGATCATACGCCCCTTTCTAAAGGGTGAAAATGGGAATTGGAGGTGGAGAAATTACGATATTCTCCTGAATTAGAGTTTCGCCTTCAGAACTGGTTCCTGGGGTCGCTTAATCCATTGTCCAACCACCATTTTCACCCCTCAAAAAGGTGCATATGATCAAAATGACCCCCAAAATAGATTCAGCAACTCCAGAAACCCTTGAGGAACCAGTTTTGAACGCGAAACTCTAACTCAGGTGAATATCATAATTTTCTCCACTCCAACCCCCATCTTCACATTTCAAAAGGGTGCATATGATGAAAATGACTCCGAAAATAGATTCAGTGATCCCAGAAACCCCCGTTGAATCAGTTGAACGCTTAAACTTGAAATCACGAGAATTTCGAAATTTCTCTTTCCGGTTCCGTGCTGCTTTTTGCAATTTTAAAAAAATTTGAAGTTATATTTTGCAAATCGGCTTCATTACGTTTGTCTGGAATTCGCTTACGAGCATTTAAAAAAAAATATTTGATCTTGTTAATAATTGAGGGCTCTAGACAATTTTGAACGGAAAATCAGATTCCTGGCCCACAGGGGAACATATTCAAGAACATGCAGGGGACGACGAGGTATCTTGATTAATAGAAAACGACTGAATCATCTTCGGTACGCGGGTGTTATTGTCTTAATTGCCGAAAACTCCGCTGAATTGAATGTTGACGGACTTGGCTAGAGACTTATCGACTGTCGGTTTGAAGATGAAATTACCAGGGTAATCTGTAGAGAAGACCAGAACATCACGGTGGAAAACAGTACTTTGGAGAACGTTGACGAATATGTATACCTTGCCAGTAGAATAAAACTCGGCTACGAAAATCAAACAACCGAGATTTATAGAAGAAAAAGATTGACTTGGGTTGCATTTGGTAAAATGCTGACAAACAAAAATATCCCTATCTACCTGCGGACTCGGCTCTTCGACCAGTGCATCTTGCCAGTCCTAACCTACGGAGGTCAAACATGGACCCTTTCCAAGCACTCTGAATCAACTAAAGACGCCGCAACATGCTATGGAACGACAAATGCTGGATATATCCTTAAAAGATCCTCAAATTAACTCTTATATTAGGTGAATCACTAAGGTCAGAGATGTAGCAGAGACGATAACTGAACCCAAATGGAGCTATGCTGGCTACGTTACTAGATATACAGATGACAGATGGTCCCAATCTATATTGAAATGGAGACCATACTTGGATAAGCGATCAAAAGGACAGCTCCCCAAATGTGAGACTAATGACAAACAGCTGGGTTGGTGTAGATGAGACAGGCACGGGACCGTCAAAAGGGGGAAAGATATGAGAGAGGCCTATATCCAGTAATGGATCGATGATGGCTGAGGAAGAAATATTAGACTTCTTAACGACCTTACGGAAATATTAACTGTAACAATATAACTTCTTTTGAAGAACGATTTGGGTTCGCTCGTCTCGTGTTACGTGTATGTTCCAAAAAAAAAAAAAAAAAAATATTGTCATGTTGAAGTCGCTAAAGAGGCTTCATCTTTAAATGTATAGTTTCTGATGTTGAGACGTTGACCGACCAATATGATCCAGAAATAACACACCAACAGTCTACTACCATATAACTGTGAACCAAAATTACAAATTCGGTCACAAATCACGTTTTCTTCAATTACCGTGGTGTTATTCACAAAGAGCTCCACCCAACTAGCCAAATAGTTAATAAGAAGTAAATAGACGTTATTTGCCATTTATGGGAATCAATTAGAAAAAAATGCCAGAATTGCGATAGAACAAATCATAAGTTTAGCATCACCAAAAAGGCATAAAACAATACTTAATTGTAACTTTTTAAGTAAAAATTACGATGATCATTCTCCAAGTATCATATTCACCAGATATGGCACATGGGACTTTTCTTGCTCCCCAAGCTAAAACTACCACTCTGTGGACACATAAAATCTATTTAAAGCAGATGAAATAGATTTGGATGAATAAATTAGTAGTTCGTATCTAATTTTATCGGTCCCCTTAATTTTTAAATGTACTGATATATAATGATACTAATTTTCGATGACGTCGTCGCATTAATTTTCGGTTTTATGGAGTGTGCCCCGTTCGGAGTAAACTGTAAAAGCTATTAACAAAACAAATTCTTAAATTCCCAATATACTGGTTTTTTTATTTAAGATCGGACAAATGCTGGATATATCCTTGAAAGATCCTCAAATTAACTCTTATATTAGGTGAAACACTAAGGTCAGAGATGTAGCAGAGACGGTAACTGAACCCAAATGAAGCTATGCTGGCTACGTTACTAGATATACAGATGATAGATGGTCCCAATCTATATTGAAAGCTCTATGGAAATTGCGTCCTAGAAACATTTTTTCTTAAATGGTTTCAATTAAAAATATGTTACAAGAAATAAATTTAAATATCTAAACTACTCTATTTGAGAAAATACACTTTATACCGTTCTCAGAATCATGCCAATATAGATAAATATTATTTTATAAAATACTTAATGTAACAAATCATCTACTAATGAAGAATTTGATAAATGCTGGAATTGATAAAAATAATTTTAAGTAATTTCCACCCTAAATATTCACGATATAACCCAATTAACATGTCTTTATATATTACCTCCAATTTTAAAGTTGCTGTCACTGACCGAGTATTTCTGTATATGGAATGATATGTAAAAAACTGCATTTCCATCGAGCATAATTTACACATAGTCACAAACATAGAAAAACAATTGGTGCCTTTCGAAATAGTCAGCTGACCCTTGGATTGTAAACTAACTTCAGCTTTTTCCGTGTAAAAATAGTTAACTGAAACATAAGAAAGCAAATTTAAGAAAACATCTTTTACAGTTCATTTGGAACGAAATTTTGTAATTGTCCTTAATAGTTTGCATTGCTAACAACCAGAATGAAAAAATATTATTCTTCACTGGATTAGTAATAAGAGCACTATTTAAAGTCGAAATTATTGACATATATTGGTAAGTATCCTTTCTTGCTGAAAATGCGCCACAGTTCAGCCGATACATAAAAAAGCAAGAGACTTTGCCAAATAACTACCGATCAGTCGCACTGATTTTAATAATATCGAAAGACATGGAAAAGGCTATCAATCAGCATCTTCTAAAATATCTTGAAGGGTTCAACATTATTAGCGACCATTAATATGGCTTTCGTAAGCATAGATTAACAGGAGATCTTCTAACTTATGTAACACATGTTTGGAACAACGCAATTGAATACTTTGGAAAAACTCGAGCGGTTGCTTTTGTTATATCCAAGGCATTCGACCGTGTTTGGCACGATGGATTGTTGGCTAAGCTACGCTCTTCTCGTATGTCTGAAAAGTTTTGTTTGTGGCTGTCATGTTTCCTCAAAGAGCATTCTGTACGAGTGGCAGTCGACGGATTTCTTTCTAACACCTTCACTATCAACGCCGGAGTGCCCCAGGGCTCCATACTCTCTCCTATTCTCTTACTCATTTACATTAATGATCTGCTAGAAAAGACCTTCATTCACTTTGAACGCTCGAACATCGGCTACTCAGACAAATATCAGCAGACATCAGGAAGTCATTCAACTTAACGAAGACCGGGAAGAAATTATATCTTGAGGTGACAGTAACCAAATGGAATTTAACGCTACAAAAACCTAGGCGGCAATTTTTTTCTAAAAAGTTAAGATTGCTGATCCTGACATTTTTATGTCAGGGCACTCCATTCCTTTAGCGTCGTCACTCAATTTGTTGGTAATTTGGGAGCAAATTTGTCTTGGCATGAACATGTTGCAAGAATCGCAAAGAGACCTTCTCGAAAGCTGGGAATATTATTTCGAACTAAAAAGCTTTAAACTCTACAACAACTGTTTGTGCTGTACAAAATTCAAATTTGACCAACTATGGAAAACTGCTCCCATGATTGAGGTTGAGGCGCTTAAATAGGTCCAAACAACGCTCAGAATCATCAACACGTTGTTGTTTTTGGTCCACTGTAAGCAAACGCTGTACCCATTTCGAACAGAGCTTTCTCATCCCCAAATGTTCATGGAAAATATAACCAACACGTTCTTTTGATATCTTTAGAGTGTCAGCTATCTCACGCAATTTTTATGGTAATCCAAAACAGTCTTGTAGATTTTTTTGATGTTTTCCGGTGTAACCACCTCATTTGGGCGTCCAGAGCGTTCAGCATCATTTGTGTCTGTACGACCGTATTTCCAGGTGCAGAATCCCCGTAACACTTATCAAGCCAATGCTTTGCTTGAATGGTATTTTTTCCATCAAAGAACAGTGTTTAATTGAAAATATCAAAAGTAGCGTCACTAAAACCATTGTAACTTGTAAACCAATCGTCGAAATGTCATTACATTTTGACACGTACCGTTTGAAAGTTGGCACTTCCTAAATATCATATGGATTTTTTGAAAGGCGACATCTATGTGTCAGACCAAAAACTTTCACTAATTCAAATACAACTTTACTTTAAAGAGAACTACTTCCACTACACAATATAGTAGAACTTACTTGAAAATGAATAGATATTAACTTTATAAAAGTTAGTGAAAAATCTTTATTTATGGGCATAAAACCGGTGTTGCAAGGGCGCGACGTGTGAGAGAAAAAAACCGATTTACGTTGGTGTTAAATCGCTGTAAATTGTACTCGGTGGGACAACCAGTCCTGAGCAAATCGTTGCAAAGGGATGATGTTTTCCATGCAAAAGACTGCTTGAAAAGGGTTGTACGAGGAATGATGAGCTGAATCTTATACAGATATGATATATTAGCGCGACACGGATTCCTAGCAAGCACCGCTCTCGGATGAATTAAGCGGGCTTGCACACTTTCCATGAAAATACTTATAGAATAGTCTCAAGTCGCCAACCGTTCTTGGATGTTCCAAGGTATTAAGGTTTTTGGTAAGCTATGGGTTTCCATAGGGAGCATTATTCCATCGTTGGTCGAATGTGAGCTATGTATGCTACAGAATTAACAGTCGCTGTGGAGTGTAAAGCATTCTCATTCGAAATAATATTCCTAGCTTTTGAGGAGTTTTCTTTGCTATGCATGCGACATGTTCTTGCCAAGACATATTGCTTCCAAGTTAACGCCCAGCAAATTGAGTGACGATGCTAGAGGAATTGAGTATCCGGAAATAACTATATCGTTAACTTTTTTTAGAGAAAACTTCCTCCCAGGCGTTTGTAGCATTCAATTCTACTTGGTAATGGTCACTTCAAGATAGAATTTCTTCCAGGCCTTTGTTAAGTTGAACGACTTCCCAGTATCTATGAATGTTTGCATGAATAGCCAATGCGCCCAAAGTAAATGAAGAAATCAGCGTATTGTCATCTGCCAAGCTGTAGACTGGATTCCTGGTTTTTTCCAGCAAACCGTTAGTGTCAATGAGAAAGAGAGTAAGAAATAATATGGAGCCTTGGGGTACACCGGCGTTAATAGTGAAGATATAAGAAAGAAATCCATCGACTGCCACTCGTAAAGAACTCACCCTGACGAAACACGAAAGCAACAATCAAAACCTTTCAGATCGTCATAAGAGCGTATTTTAGCCAACAGTCCGTCATACCAAGCATGGTCAAACGCCTTGGATATATGAAGTGTAACTGCTCGAGATTCTCCAAAATGTGCAATTCCGTTATTCCAAATATGTGTTACATAAGTTAGAAAATCTCCTATTGATCTAATCGATAGTTATTTGGCAAGGTCTTCTTGTTATTTTTGCTCATCGGGTAAACTGGAGCACATTTCCATTAGGAAGAAAATATTCCCTTTATAGTGTCAGTTGGCTCTCACATTTTTTGAATACTATCTATACTACATCCACGCCAAAAGCTTTTTAGTGTCCAGCTTTATTAAAATATGTTCTATGATTCACTGTCTGAAGACAATATTTGGCATCCTTAACTGTACTAGGGGAAGAGTAGGTGATGTTTTTCCTTACAAGTCGACAGTAGTATGTGAAGCAAAGAGTTCATCTAACAAATTGACTTTCTGGGCATTAGCATTATCTAACTGTGTGAGTGGTGATATAGTGGATTTAGAGAAATTTTGACTAATGTCCCTAGCGACTAATCAAAAGTACCTGATATTTTTTAAGCCGGCAAGAAGTTTGTTTTTTAATTTTTTGACTGTATGCCTCCTTAGTTTCGTCGAAAATTTCTTTGCTTCTGCTCTGGATACGAACAAAAATGTTACGATTTATGGCATTAGGATTGTCACGCCATTGTCGATAGGCACGATGTTTAGAAGCAATAGCTTCTTTGGATTTCTGGTCGAACCAAGGCATTTCTTCGAAAAAAGCATGTAAGCTTTCATACCAGATAGAATGATATCGGAAAATTCTGTAGCGAAGTCAGTGGGTCGCTCGATCTAAAACAAACGTCTAACCATGGGCAAGTTCGAAAGTATTCTATGCACCCTTAGCAGATTTGAAGTGCCAAATCTGGAGTGGTTTAAATCCCTCTCGGCCACTGATCGGTAGGGTACTCGATGTCAAAAGCAGTTTGTGGTCAGAAGAATTTAACGGGAGATTTGTAACGACAGTGTAAAACTCTGGATTTGTGGTGAAAAACAGATCAAGAATACTAGCTAAATCTCCGTCTCGATCAGGGATCCGTATTGGTCCGTCGATAAGCCGAGTAAAACTACAACTGACTGATGATTCAACTTTACGACATTGTTTATCGGACGTATCTGAATACTTAAACCAGTTGATGTGGTCATTAAAGTCGCCCAGGATGGCAATTTCGGTACTTGGATAATTATGCTGAAAATAATTGATGGTGTCTGCAAGAAAAACCAAAAGTATTCTAGAGTTAATATCACTTGGTGGTCGATAAAGTCAAAAGATAAACCATGTGGTTTGTTGAGTAGTTATTTTTAATCACATAACATCAAAATTTGTGGACTCCAGAGCCTCCTTCCATTGGCAAGAGAGATCGCTATTGACAAAAATATAGATTCCAAAGTTACGCCTAAACCGGAAATAGAAGTCGTAACTAGGATGGAGAAAGTTGACTGTGCTGGTTGATGAACTGACCTTGGTTTCGCAGAGAGCGAGAACAAGAGGCTTATTTGATTGCAGATATTGTCCTAACTTTCTGTTCGAGTTTAAACCTCCTATGTTACCAAAATCTGCTTTAACATTGCGATCTTCGGATGTTGACGCTCCCAAATTAGCCCCCACCCGGAGATCCGAATGGAGGGTTATTTTAATTCCGGAATTTTTTTATCCTGGGCGCTAAATTATGCTATTTTTTCTCCAGTGAATCAGGGAACATCGGCACAGTCACGAAACAAAAAGCAACTTCATGCAGTTTAAGCTGACGCAATGCTGCTATACTAGGTAAAGCCTCGTGGAGTCTGGACATCTACCATTTAACTTGTTCTTTTAGTCGCCTTCTAGACAGAATATAGCGGGGGTGATATTTTGTCCCGCACCCCCACGAGAAACTTTACCAATTTAAAATTTACGGAGCTTATCAGAGGGCATTTTTAAAGTTATCTACTTACCTATGAAAATCACATCATCCAAAAAAAGTTGCTTAGTTATCAAATTTCCGTAGCTGTTCTAAGTATTTTGACAAGATTTTGTACGAGTTTCTTGCTTTTATGTTTTTATGATTTTTTTCTTCCTAAAGAATGTTCCAGGTGCACGGCAATGACAGTCAATAATATTTTTAAATAACGTGTTGGTGGAAAACGATTTTATTGGTACTGAGATTCAATTCACCAAAATTAGGCTGACCGGTGTTGGCAAGAACTAGGAACACTATCAAGTCTGTTGAAAATTAGCTCCTGCCAGAACGTGTGTGTGTCAACAAATGAAGATTCTAGTTCTTCCTGAAGAAATTAGTGTATCCAAAGCTACACTTTTGAACTTCGTGCAGGAAGATTCAAAAATGAAAATAGTTTCTGCACGACGGATTTTCAAATCTCTTACACCAGAGCAGAAACTGGTAAGTGAACAAATTTCTCGAGAATATTTGGCCGGTTTGGAGAAGTACAATGATTAAATATGGCCTCTCCCTGACCAAAGAAAAGGGAAGAACTCTGTCTTTCCCTAGGAGCAAGACAAAACAATCTTTCTAGACGGAATAAGACAACCTGACAAACTCTGGACTAAGTATATTAGGGAGGGCGGTAGTTATTCCGAATTTTTTTTTTTGGAGTCTGCGAGATTTCTTCATAGCTAGGTAGATAACTTAAAAGTACAAAACAAGTCTAACTTTTGAAAAACTTAGGAAAGTTATTACAAAAGAATACTTACAGTCATGAACTTTCCATAGCACAGTTCCAGTTTTACTACCGAAAAAAAGTTTTGTTGGTGTTATTTGGTAGTCGCTAGCAGAAAATCCCAAAATTTCCATATCAGCTGAATCTAGCAAACTGTAAGCACTACCTTTTTTTACTATTTTAAAATGGTTCCAACGATCTTCCTTCAAAATTGCTGGTTTATACTTAAATAAATATATATATATATATATATATATATATATATATATATATATATATATATATATATATATATCTATATCTATATATATATATATATATATATATATATATATATATATATATATATATATATATATATATATATATATATATATATATATATATATATATATATATATATATATAATATATATATATATATATATATATATATCTATATATATATATATATATATATATATATATATATATATATATATATATATATATATATATATATACATATATATATATATATATATATATATATATATATATATATATCTATATATATATATATATATATATATATATATATATATATATATATATATATATATATATATAACAATCTTAATTGGGGAACTCGGCAAATTTGGGCGTGATAGGAGATCACACAATTTTCATTAAGCCGCCAATATTTCGGTCCTGGATTGGGACCTTCTTCAGGGCAGAACTGAAAAGAAGAACACTGATAGTGTCTGGGACAACTTTAAATTAATGATGTTATCATTAGGTTGTCATAATAAATAAAATTTGTGTGGAACAAGAATAAGATATTAGTCATAATAAGTTAAAAAACTCACATGAGAAGTGCAAAGATTTCGTTAGCCTGAATGGCCGTAAGTTATACATAAAAAAGTTGTTACATATAAAAGTTGGTTAATCCATAAAATATACAAAATACACATTAAAACACTGTAGACACTTAGGGTCCAATATTTGTACTTCCTTTTCTATCGGTTCCTTCCAGGTGTCGACCCCGCATTCTGGTTAATTGAGTTTTCTTGACTAAACCCCTTATCTCTGTCGGGTAGCTGTCTCCTGTCGTTCTTGTCATTTGTTCCTAAATGGCGGTGGCCATATGTGGTGGTCACAAGTGAAATAATTAACGATGTTTTCGACATCCAAGGTTCCCAATTACATCCATGTGTTAAATTTGTTTTTTAGAATTTTGTCTACAGTGTTTTAATGTGTATTTTGTATATTTTATGGATTAACCAACTTTTATATGTAACAACTTTTTTATGTATAACCTACGGCCATTCAGGCTAACGAAATCTTTGCACTTCTCATGTGAGTTTTTTAACTTATTATGACTAATATCTTATTCTTGTTCCACACTAATTTTATTTATTATAACAACCTAATGATAACATCATTAATTTAAAGTTGTCCCAGACACTATCAGTGAATACGCTCTGTTCTTCTTTTCAGTTCTGCCCTGAAGAAGGTCCCAATCCAGGACCGAAATATTGGCGGCTTAATGAAAATTGTGTGATCTCCTATCACGCCCAAATTTGCCGAGTTCCCCAATTAAGATTGTATTTATATATATATATATATATATATATATATATATATATATATATATATATATATATATATATATATATATATATATGCATATATATACATATATATATGTATTTTTAATAATTTTGGTAGATACGGCAACATTTTGCTTTCTTTCTTTATTCTATATAGGCTGGTTTGAAAAGTCCGTGCAAAAATAAAAACTACTTATGTGTTTGGGGTAAAACTTTTTTATTTTTCGACATAGTCTCCTTTTAGGCTTATACACTTCGTCCAACGATGTTCTAGTAAGCACTATCTTTTTTTACTATTTTAAAATGGTTCCAACGATCTTCCTTCAAAATTGCTGGTTTATACTTAAATATATATATATATATATATATATATATATATATATATATATATATATATATATATATATATATATATATATATATATATATATATATATATATATGTATATATATATATATATATATATATATATATATATATATATATATATATATATATATATATGTATATATATATATATATATATATATATATATATATATGTTATTTATATATATATATATATATATATATATATATATATATATATATATATATATATATATATATATATATATATATATGGGGTAAACCTTTTTTATTTTTCGACATAGTCTCCTTTTAGGCTTATACACTTCGTCCAACGATGTTCTAGTTTGTTGATCCCTTCCGAATAATAGGATTTGTCCAAGTCTGCAAAATATCCATTAGTGTCTGCAATCACCTCCTCGTTTGAATAAAATCTTTGTCCCGCCAGCCATTTCTTCAAGTTGGGGAACAAATAGTAGTCCGAGGGAGCCAAGTCTGGAGAACAGGGGGGGATGTGAGACGAGTTGGAATCCTATTTCCATTAATTTTGCGACCACAACTGCTGAGGTGTGTGCTGGTGCGTTGTCGTGATGGAAAAGGACTTTCTTGTGGGCCAATCGCGGGCGTTTTTCTTGCAGCTCGGTTTTCAAACGGTCCAATAACGATGAATAATATTCACCTGTAATAGTTTTAGCCTTTTCCAGATAGTCGATGAGGATTATCCCTTGCGAATCCCAAAAGACAGTCGCCATAACCTTTCCGGCCGAAGGAACGGTCTTCGCCTTTTTGGTGCAGATTTCCCCTTGGTATCCCATTGTTTAGATTGTTGTTTGGTCTCAGGAGTATAGTAATGTATCCATGTTTCATCCACAGTGACGAAACGACGCTTAAAGTCCTCCGGATTCTTCTGGAACAGCTGCAAACCATCCTTGCAACACTTCACACGATTCCGTTTTTGGTCAAGCCTGAGCAATCGCGGCACCCATCTTGCGGATAGCTTTCTCATGTCCAAATGTTTATGCAAAATATTATGTACCCGTTCAGTCGAGATGCCCACAGCACTAGCAATCTCACGCACCTTAACTCTTCTGTCATCCATCACCATATCATGGATTTGATCAATGATTTCTGGAGTCGTAACCTCCACAGGCCGCCCACAACGTTCAGCGTCACTTGTGCCCATATGGCCAGTCCGAAAATTTTGAAACCACTTATAAACTGTTCTAATCGAAGATGCAGAGTCACCATAATGTTTATCAAGCTTCTCTTTAGTCTCCTGAGGCGTTTTGCCTTTCATAAATTAATGTTTAATCACCACACGAAATTCTTTTTCGTCCATTTCTTGAAAATCACTCGACTTCCTTGATTCACACGAATACCAAACACAAAGAATTAGACCAATATGGCTGAAACTTGGTGTGCGTTCATTCAAGAGATGCTACTAACTAAACATGACCTCGATACGCGCCGGTGGTGCCATCTCTCGGACTTTTCAAACCAGCCTCGTGTATATATATATATATTTATATATATATATGTATATATATATATATATATATATATATATATATATATATATATATGTATATGTATATATATATATATATATATATATATATATATATATATATATATATATATATATATACATGTAAAATTTCTGGTTCGAGAAAACATACGTTCGTTTGTTGCATTCCGAGTGGAATGGCTTTGCACCAGAAAGCATTCACCAAGTGAGATTTTGACGAAACATCTGCAGAATTCCACTCAGAATGCAACAAATAAACGGATGTCATCCCGGACCAGCAATTCTACATACTTCTCCATCCCTTTAACTTTATATATAAATATATATATATATATATATATATATATATATATATATATATATATATATATATAAATCCCTTCAACTTTATATATATATATATATATATATATATATATATATATATATATATATATATATATATGACAAAATAGATGCTTATACTGCCCTCTTTCGGTGACATATTTAAAGTCTTTTCAAACAAAGCGGCCAGCACGGCTAGCAATTAATTGCAGAAGCGCCCCATCTCGAGCCTCCCGCTCGAAGGTATAGATTGCGTTGGTGAAGCAACTAAAGGCGAATCGAAAGATCTGCACTTCAGAAGTTCCCATGGTGTTCTTTGTATTTGCCAGACCATCCTAAGATACGTTTCACCGTATCACGGCTTGGTTCAACAAATACAAAGACCACAATTTCAGCCCTTACCCAAGTACTAACGGAAAACCATGACAAAATAGATGCTTATAATGCACTCTGTCGGTGACTTATTTATACCTTCGAGCGGGAAGCACGAGAATGTGCGCTTCTGCAATTAAGTGCCAGCCGTGCTGGCCGTTTTGTTTGAAAGACTTTAAATAAGTCTCCGACAGAGTGCAGTATAAGCATCTATTTTGTCAGGGTTTTCCGTTAGTACCTGGATAAGAACTGAAATTGTGTTCTTTGTATTTGCTGAACCTAGCCCAACTGATGAGCCGCGATACGGCGAAATGCGTCTTGGGATGGTCTCGCAAATACAAAGAACACTTTGGGAACTTCTGAAGTAGGGATCTTTCGATTTATCTAAAACCGACCTTGTTAATACAATTTCTATATAAATACTGACTTTGTCTTTTTCACACTAAATAACAACTAAAATCCAATTATTACAGGACATTTTGGCTTGAGAGATTTCTAGCCCCTTAAAGTCCCTAAACAAATGATTTTGTCAGAAAAGGTCATTATGTTAAAACTATTGTACCAGAAAAGGGATTTAAAATAACTTAACCTAAAAAAAATAAATGGATTATATTGTATAGAGTTATTGATTATAAATAAACCACCCCCTAAGTAGTTTATTAAACGAGTTAAGCAAATTTAATGTAGCGTTTTTACAGATTTGACAACAATGGAAATTGACAATGATGTTTGTTTATGTTAAGAATTTTGACAATACTAAATTTAAGTGTCAAATAAAAATATTTTTGGTGGATGAAAAAAAACGCCATAAATACAAAATATTTATTAACAATGATTATGGTAGCAGGCAAACTAACGATAATATATAAAACTTTATAAAAGAAAAAGATGAATCCCTAGCTTAAATGCTTTTTGAAGAATCACATTATAGGTAAAGCAACTATCACACGAACGAAAGGTACTGAATAATCAGGGAAAAAAAACTAAAAAATGGACAATATTTTACCTTTTTAAGATATCTTACTACTATAAAAGCTGCACAAAAATCAGAATTAACTTTTTTTTGATTTTAGAAATTACCGATGGTTCTATAACAGATGGTATTAAATTTCTTCACAATTATTACAGGATTCTAAATACTTTACACAAACCGGATATCATCAAAGTATCATCAGTGCAGCAGTGCAATTAACTCAGGCAATAAAATTACTTTTAAGCTTTTTTCAGCAGATAACGTAACATATGACCTGCTACTGCCTGAGTGATTGAGTCATTTTTCCTCACTACCTCAAGAACCCCGAAAATGATAAACATCAAAACATATGACATGTTATACCTCCACCGATTACACTTTCCTCTTTTAAAACAATATAACTCAAAAACTCTACCACAGATCAGCTGCATGTGTAAACAACTTAAAATTCATATCTTACTTCGTTCGGGACTCAATTCTTCAAAACGAGGAATAAATTCACACGAGAATAAATTACTGTAACAAAATTCCACTAATATTTTATTTTCGAGCAACATTGGAATCAGGCATCAGGGTTACTTGTTAGGATCTTGATGAGATAGTGGGTGAAGCCTCTCATTTGAATTCTCTCTTCTTCAATTATATGGATAATAATGTCTTTTCGAACTGTTTTAGATCCGACCACCTTTCTGATTCCGGTAAGGAGATTTCCCATGTCATTTCGGCTGATCTGAAAGTTTACATCCCTTTTTCGAAGAAATATCCTTCTTCAGCAAGCCTTGATTCGACTGAAAATGCAAAGAAGCTGTTCCTTCTAAACACCCTACCTGTCAACAACGGAGTGAAAATCCTAACGTCACAAATCAAAACATCTCTGTTCTGAAACAGATGCAAGGACCCAAGGATTCAAATTTTAAGAATTAAAAATAAACTTCTTGCCTGCCCCAACAATTCCAGATCCTTCTTGGTCATTGCCTAAGGCCATTAATAAAAATTTCACTAAACTTACTATAACACTAGTCACCCGGCAGGATAATACTTTTGCAACAACACTAGTTGAAAAAGCCAACTTATTAGTTGAACTTTTCGCTTCACATTCTACTGTCGATTTCCAAGGAAAAACCTCATGGAGCAGGCAGGGATGCCAGATGATGTCTTCAGGAAGCGTATCATAAAACGTATTTTGATGAAGCCAGACATCAAAAAAGTTTCTGGCGGTGACGGAGTACTTGCCGTAGTACTCCAAAAATGCGGAAGACTCTAACACCACTTTTCTATAGACGTTTGACCTATCCTACAGAGAGGGAATATTTCCTTCCTGCTCAAAATGCGATACAGTTCAGCCGATACCCATAAAAACAAAGAAATTCTTGCCAAACCATTACCGACCAGCCGCACTGCTTTCAATAATATCGAAAATCATGGCTATCAATCAGCAAATTCTAAAATATCTGGAAGTTGAATATTATTAGCGACCATCTAATTTATATAACACATATTTGGAACAATGCAATTGAACACTTTAAAGTAGCTCGAGCGGTTTGTGCTTGATATCTCCAAGACATTCGACCATGTTTGACACGAAGGATTGTTGCCAAATTCGGTCAAAGTAGGAATACTGTGCCCACATTTGGGGCTTCGCTCCCACACATACACTGCATTTATTGGATTATATTCAGAAGAGAGCTATTCGTCTGATTGGAGATCTAGAACTGACCAGCAACCTTGATTCCCTAGAACAACGAAGAACGGTTGGCGATTTTAGTCTATCTACAAGTATTTTCATGGAAAGTGTTCAATGGAGGTAAATCGCTTAATTTCTCCCAAAGCAGTATATGCTAAAAATACACGTCGCGCTAATACTTCACATCCGTATGAAGTTCAGCTTGCTACTTCTCGCACAACCCTTTTGAAACAGTCTTTTGTATGGAAAACCCCATCCTCTTGGAGTAATTTGCATAGGACTGTGTTTCCCACCGAGTACAATTTACAGCGATTCAAAATCAACGTGAATCGTTTTTTCGTCACATACGTCGCTCCTGGAGCGCTTTAGGGATTTCCCTGCAACCCGTGTGATATGCTCATAAAAAAAATGGCTGGCAATCCACTGTGCCCTTTACAAATAATTATCCATCCCAAAAAATTATAAATTTAAAAATGAATTATGCATTTTTTCTCAGTTCAAAGGCAGCATGGTATCGATAATGAACGATAAAAAGTACTGTTTACTGTTGAACAAAATTTTTTCTCATAAATAACCGCAAACGTAACTGCATTCAAATGTCGCTGTAAGGAAGCTAATATAAAAATGATTTACCATAAGCAAATGGACAAATGGTCATGGTTGATTACTCTGTTATAGATAAATTAGTTGTTTTAGTGGAAAAATACATAAAAAAAACACTATAATTTTTTAAAAATTACAGTATCAAAACCGAATATGAAATGAGGATTTTTTTTCTAAAAAAAAACATGTTAAATTCGGAAGAATGATAAAAAGTGCTTTATTCAAATTATGCACCATCGCTTGTTATACATTTTTCCCATCTTTCAAGCAATTTGTGAATACCACGCAAGTAAAAATCTTCCCCTTTTGCTGCGAACCATTCATCGAGCCATTTTTTCACATCTTCGTAAGAACCAAAGCGCCGCTCAGCAAATGCGTGACCCATCGATGCAAACAAGTGGTAATCGAAAGGAGCCAAGTCTGGTGAGTAAGCCGCATGGGGTAGAACTTCCCAGCTGAGTGCTTCGAATGTGTCGCGAACTGGTTTTGCCTTGTGATGGAGTATTATCATGAAGAAAAATGACTTTGGGTTGCCTCTTTCGGTATTCTGGCCTTTTTTCAAGCAGCGAAAGGTTCAAATCGGCCAATTGTTGTTGGTAACGTTTAGTATTAACCGTTTCCCCAGGTTTTAACAGCTCATAATAGACCACGCCCCTCTGGACCCACAAAACACAGAGCATCGTCTTTCTGATGCCCACGATTTTTGCGCTTGGGATTCTCAATAAATCCACTTTTCATCCCCTGTAACTATATGATGCAAGAACGACTTCCTTTTGTACCGAGCGAGCAAAATGTCACACGTGTTTTTGCGCTTTTCCATTTGCCTGTCGTTCAACTCATGTGGTACCTATCTACCGATCTTCTGAATCTTTTCGATCTCTCGTAGCCGATTGGAAACAGCTTGTTGACTAACGCTCGGCGAGTTGTTTTTGTGTTTACGAATCATCTTCGTCCAACAGTGCTTGCAATTCCACATCTTCGTATTTTTTTGGTGGTTTTTCACGTTCCTTGTCTGCAACATCGAAGTCACCACTTTTGAAACACCGAAACCATCGTTCACACGATCTTGCGATGGAAGAATTTCACCATAAGCTTCTCGAAGTAATCGGTATGATTCAACAGCAGTTTTTTTTAAATGAAAACAAAAAATTAATGCTGTCCGCGAATGCTCTTTGTTCGATATAAATTTCTACATATTGAATACAACAACACAACACTATCCACACTCTTTTCCAATTTATCACTCGTGCGCGTCTGACACTTGTTGATGACAAAACAAAATGGTGAAGTGTCAAATCTTTATAGCACAAACTGCATTGGTGCACCATCTGTTGTCTGAAATCCGCATTTCATACTTGTACATCTGGCATATATATATATATATATATATATATATATATATATATATATATATATATATATATATATATATATATATACATATATATATATATATATATATATATATATATATATATATATGTTATATATATATATATATATATATATATATATATATATATATATATATATATATATATATATATACTCATTTGTTGTTATCATAACTCTATATTTCGCTGATATTTTTTAGTTTTATCTGGGGTGTAAAACTAAAATTTAAAGCAATATTTTATTAGTAAGCCTATCACACACATATAAATGTCAAAAAACCTACCATGCCAAAAAACAGACTTCATTAGAAGAGGGATCACAGAACATTAATTGAGTAAAAATTTACGAAAACGACAAATAAACACGAAAACACCACATAGCAACAGGACATCAGTTTGATTTCAATAATGCAAAGTTATTGGAACAAGAAAATAATTACAAAAAACGCTTATTCTTTGAGATGTGTCACATAAATAAAGAAATACATTCTATAAATTATAAGTTGGACACCAACAATCTAAGTATATTGTAATATTTTAAAAATTTAATTTCATATAGAGAATAATCATACATTAATTAGTATATATAATTACATGCAGCAATTCATTTACCGGTAATGTAAATAATATGCATTGGAAATTGGGTTCACATGACTTAGCCACTGTTTATACGTCTAAAGAAACCAGTAAAAAACCATTAGTCGTATAGCATCCATAGCCAAATTATGTTGTTTTCGTGTTTATTTTTTGTTTTTGTAAATTTTTACTCGATTAATATGTATGTTTTTTGATCCTTCTTCTAATGAAGTCTGCTCTGGTTGGTAGGTTTTTTGACTTTTGTATGTGTATGATGAGCTTACTAAAGATACTGCTTTTAATTTTAGTTTTACGCTCCTGACGAAGCTGAAAAATATCATCGAAATATTCGTTATGTATATATATATATATATATATATATATATATATATATATATATATATATATATATAACCGATTTCACAACGGGTGAGGCCCACGTTTCTGGTGTCCTTCCACCTTTATGTCTTTCTAATTTTTGGCATTTTCTCTCCCACATTTTTCCTATTTCTAATCTTATTCTTGAAAACCCTCTTAGAATTTCTCCAATTTCCTAAGTCTCTTTCTAATTTGCTCTATAACCATTTGTAGTATGGGTTTGTTAATTTTATCCTTTTCCAACGCTTCGTTCGGATTTTACCCTTTTTTCTATCTTATAGGATATCGGCGAGGATGTCCCGTAATAATGGATAGGTTCATACAGTTCGTCTGTTGCTTTATTATAGTCTTCTTCATTAAGCATTTTTTTTAATATAAGTATATAAATTTAACAGTTTATAATTTTTTTAACAACTACAGGTTCAAAGCCGAATATAATACAATTAGCCCAGTCGTAAAAGGCAAATTTTGACGAAAAGCATTCATTAATGTTAACAAGCTGCATTTTGGCATACATATAGTTTTTTGGACGGAGAATACGATAAAAAAGTTTGCTGTTCTAAAGAGTACACTAAGCTTACAAAATCGAAAATAAAATGAAAAATTCGGTTTTTCGCAAATATCCCTAAAAATAAAAAAAAATATCGAAAAACTAATAGCATCACGTGAAAGAATAGATAATTTTACAAAAAAAAATAGTATATAGATTAGCTTTTTTTAGTTTTACTGTCATTTAAAAAAATATTTAAAATAAAATGGCTGGTTTAACCCCTTCAGTTGTAGTGGGAATCATGCTTCCGACCTCAATTATAAAAAATGTCAAATATTTTGAAATTGACTATTAATGGGTTTCTCGGGGTGTTGATTAAGAATGCGATGACAGATTTGAAAAATTCAAAATGGCGGATCCAATACGACGGCCAGAGAGTATTCATTTAATATCTTCCAGTAATTTAGAATTTTTGTGTTTTCAATAACTGTTTTCTTTGTACCTGAACATTTAAATGAAATATAAATACTTTGTACTTCAAGCTTAGACTTTTATCTTTCATTTTCCACTTTCAAATATTTTCTTTATTTTAAATTTAAGTTGTATGATTAATAATAAGCAAAAAACACGTTTATCATGAACACCTTTTTAAGAGCAAAATTACATTACAGTTTTTTTTAAGTTTTTAATCATTCTATAATATCAAGTATACTTTTAAATGTAACAAAAAGAAATTGTCCGACTTTTTTGGCCATTTCGTACTGCTTTAAACGTCAAATTGCCGGCGGCGCAGTACAGCAGGCAAATTTTCATATTTTAAATCTCAATTTTTAAATAACACAGCCAATGTGGGTATTTTTAATTATTCTTATATTGAAACTTAAGGTATAACAATGATATATGTACGAGGATTTTTTTTTTCAATACAATATTTTATTAAATATTTAATAAATTTACTGTATGCTCGTTAAAATCATGCAAACAAAAATTTCGTTTTAAGTTTCACAAATTATAAAGTAACAAGAACAAAAATAAAAACTACTAGTAACGTAGGAAAGCGGAAAGTCTCCTCTTCAAAAAGCTGTCTTTTATTTTTTTTTTTTGCACTCTGAAAACAAGTAATATCGATTAACCTTCGAGCGATACTCGTAGACTTTCAAATTAACTTATTTGGCATGAATCCGAATTTTTAATAAATTCTCACGCTAATACAAAAATCTAAAAAAAAAATCTGTATGCTATTTTTTTAGAAAATTGTCCGCTCTTTCACGTGCTGCTATTATTTTTCAATATCTTGATAGATTTTTACAGTAACAATTGTCGATTCCTACAAATTAAAAGAAAATATCCGGCAAGAAATGTCAACGTTTACCGAAATAACCTGCCGAGCAGTGATCCAGTTTCACGGCTGGTTTAGAACAATTCCAGAAACGTAACAGTTTGCATTTAGATTACATTACTTTTAAGAAATTATTTCCCAAGAGCTATCGTTTGATATACAAAGCCTTTTTGTTTTCAATGTTTTAAAGACCATCTACTTGGCATTATTCTAAGTTTAACAGTGTCTGTTATTTAGGCTTAGGAGCACTCAGTACATTCTTCATATGCTTCTAAAGAAGATATATTTTTGCCGAGATTCCCTTTATACTATTGTAACTTTATGAGAAAAAACATGATCAAGTGCAAGTTGAACTGGCGCAATTAGTGTTCCGTACCGTGAATGTCTTTAAAAAACAAATGCTTACAGTAGTAGTGTACTAAAAAGTAGATATTAAGGAAAAACCAAATTTTTAATTTTATTTTGGGTATATATATTTTTATGCTTCTGTAGGGTAGAACTATACAGTTTGCTCTTATAAAAAAGTCAAAAAGACCTATCGAGCTTTTAAAAAGTATATTAATATATAAGAGGTATTCGTTTTATTAAACCATTTGGAAGCTATTGTTCTTAAAGTACCATATCCGATACGGACGTAGGCAAACCTCTCGCCTTTGTCCGTGGTTGGTGCCTTTTTAAATATTTCTACAGACAAATGGAACCTACAGTTTAATGCTGGTTCCATACGGCCAAAATAAGAGGACTTTACTACGCATGATACTACGGGTGGTTTGCCATTGCCTTCCCGAGAGAGGCGACCATCACGTTGTACATTTTATTTTAGTTTATTACTTATTTATCTTTTTATTATTATTATTATTATTAGTTCTTCAGCAAAGATACGAGCTCGGGTCGCTGGCGTAGGAAGCAGACACCTTAACCACTACGCTGTAGCCGCCTCTGGATGCTATTAGAATTCTCAATTAATGAAATCAGTACAAGAGCTCTTGTTCTTTGTACGACTAGAGGAGATGTAAAAGAGTGAATTTTAGGAGACTGCTCATACTCTATAGCTTTTTTACGTATGTCATTAAATGAAAGTTTCAGTAAAAAAAGGAAAAAAATATTTCAAGCTGGATAACATCCTATTGAAACTGACCGAAACAAAGAATATTTCGTATAATCTATATTAATAATATGTGGTAATGTAGTAGATTTTGATACAATCGAATCTATATGACTTGAAGTAATACCGATGGAGAGTGGGAATCAAATGAACTATCTAGTATGGATTATACCTCATTTCGACAATTAAATAATTAAAATTTATTTTATAAAAGCTATAACAACCTTCTGTAAAAGATTTTTCATACACTTTTGTAATAACTATTACACTTACTTCATGTAAACATGATGAAAATAGTTACTTTGTACTTCTTAAGATATGTAAAACAAGTTGTAGTTTTGTTTTTTTTCTTTCGATTTTTTTGTTGTTTAACGAATCGTGTTATATTTTGTATATATTAATAGTAATTAAAATTGTATTGCTCTTGTTTGTTGTTTTTCTAATATTTTTAAGATTGTTTGAGAACTTCTGATTTCATCTGACTTCATCTCACTATATATATATATATATATATATATATATATATATATATATATATATATATATATATATGTATATATGTATATATATATATATATATATATATATATATATATATATATATATATATATATATATATATATATATCTTTTCTTTATCAAATCACTACCATTTCATATTTTACACGAACGCGGGTGGTAGTTCAGATAAGTAAATATATTGAGATCCGAGATTTTCCGTCGATTTCTCCATTGTAAGAGACTATGGGCCGAAATAAATTAGGCGGCTGGTTATAAAAAATAATCACAAATACAAGTCGCTTCCTTCAAGAGTTGCAGTACGAAGAGACTGGATACTCCAGTATTACCACAGAGAAATAGAGGGTTCCCTCGATGGCCACTGTCTTCTTGTCCATTATCTTGTTCCCAGCTTCAACTTATATGATTTGTGTTTTTTCTCCCGCTCAATGCAATATGTTTATAGTTTCTGCTACAGATATGTTAGTTACAATAATAACTGAAAACCATATATAGATGTTTGTATAAAAGTAAAAAAGAAAAACAGCCAAGTGCAAGTCGGACTTGTGCAATTAGTGTTCCGTATGGCGGTTGCTTTAAAATAAAAAAAAAATGTTACCGAGGTATAAAATAATCAGTGACTTCACAAAATACACCTCAAATAAATTTTCAGCATAGTTCCGATCTTTGTTGAAAACTAATGACCTTGAAAGATTTGTTTTTTTTATATACCAAATAAATTATTAAAGATAATGCACTCGTGATAATTTTTCTTTCAATCTACATCTTATGAAGAATATTCTAGAATTTTTTTTTTCGAAATTTTTTGATCAGTACTTCTCGAGATAGGGGAGATTTTTGGCCATTTCTTTAAAAGGATACAAAGAAAAGTGCACGTAGTCCGTATGGAACATTGATAGGGTCACTTCAGTCTCCGTCCGTCTGTCCGTCTGTCACACCAGATTTTCTCCGAAACTGTTTGACATAGAAAGTTGAATCAGAGCTCTGTAGTTTTGAAAGTTAAATTTTGATTTAAGGGGTTAGTTTTAGGAGGTGAAATCGGAAGTGAAAAAAAATTACCAGATCATCGAGTGGGATGATAAATGAAAGCTTGTGAAAACACAAGTTCCAAAATATATATGATGCAATACTTGCACACACTATTCTTTGTACTATTTGACAGAAGCGGCCAAAAATCTCTGTCCCCCCCTACCTCGAACAGTACTGATCAAAAAATTTCGAAAAAATTCTCCATTAGGTGTAGATTGTCAGAAAATTATCATGAGAGCATTATCTTTGATAATTTACCTGGTTTATAAAAAAAACTAATTTTTCAAGGTCATTATTTTTCAACAAGAATCGGAAACAAACTTTGTTAAAAACTGATTTGGGGTTTATTTTGTGAAGTCACTGATCATTTCATACTTCTGTAACAAAATGTTTTATTTTAAAAGCAACCATTGTACAGAACATTAAATACGCAAATTCGACTTGCAATTCGCCGTTTTTTTTTTTTGCTTTTGCACAAATATCTATATATTTTTTAGTATTAAAAAAATGGAGTATGTCACATGATAAAAATAGGTTCCCAAGGGTATCAATTTTAAACGGGTAACCTATTTCTAACAGTTGAAGCACATAAAAAACTATAATTTAACTAAAATTGCATGCTTTCAGGTTATAAGCTAAGTGAGAACTGTTAATGTAAGCGTTGCTTCTTCTTCTTCTTCTTCTTATCAGACAACCTCTTAGTTTATCTGTTTTTAAGCCTCTTCTGACGTAGATGTCCAGCTTTCATGCCATCTTTTTGGTGGTCGATCGAGAGGTCATCTTGTTTCTGGTCTTTCATCTTTTGCTCATCTTGACCAGCTATTAGCTGGCATCGTACTTAGGTGGTTCTTCCAATATTGACATACTGATCTTGCGAAACGGACGATGTCTTGAATTTTGAGTTCCTCTCGTATAGTTGTGCTTCGTACCTGGTCTCTCAGGGTTATTCCCTTGATAGTGGGCAGTGTTTTTATTTCTATACCTCTCATGAAGGTTTTTGTTTTAGATGTTTTGCTGCATACGTTAGTACTGGTCTTACCACGATTTTATATATATATTCACTTTGCTTTTTTCGGACATGTCGGAATTTTTTCATATCAAATCCTTCAAACAACCCAGATATTCTCGATCCTTTATTTGCCTGATTAAGTACCTCTTGATTTAGATTTTTTCAGCTCGATAACTCTACTTCTAGGCATGAGGAGAGCGTGCTCTGTGCCATAATTTTGTTGTAGACGGCTAATTTACATCTCATGGGGTCTTTGGCTATAACCATTCATTCTGTTTTTCCCACTGATTTTTCTCTTATTGTAAGTTTCTGCTGTTATTTGGAAGCGATTTATTAGTCGCTGTAAGCCATTTTCATTCTCTGCTGTTCATATTGCATCATCAGCAAAACATAATATTTTCAGAGTTTTTCTTACCATTTTGTATCCGCTATTGACCTCACTGGCACTCTTTATTATTTTGTCCATTATACATATGACTTTTTCTATTCTTCTTAATGCATTTATAATCCTGATCAAACAGAAATATTAGACTAAAATGAAACAAAATTATGTGACGATCTATGATAATTCAGAATAGTTTTCAGTGTTCTATTTTAGGGAACCCGTAAAATCTATGCAACAATAAAGATGTCAAATATATAACTTACAGTCCGATATATAGGTCTGACACTACAGTAAGTAGTAAATGGTTGGCCATCATAATGTAATGTGGGAATTTCTCCTTCTTCGCACAATGCCATAGTCGGTACTGCTTGTAGTACGATCCAATAGCATATCGATCTTGGAACTTCATCTCCATCACAAAGATATATATCTGCCGCATTTTTTGCTTGTACAGAAAAAGGAATTGCAAAATTGTTATTGTCTAATCCATTAGAAATTGTTGCGGCAAGTTGATATTCCAAATAATCACCTACCTGCTTTGGACGTCTAGTAACGATCGTGGGAAAATCTGAAAATTGCATTATTATTAGACAATAATTGCGAAATAAAAATGAAAACATTGCTGAACTCCTAATGTATTGATCGAATAGTTACAGGTTAGTTCAGGTTATGCCCACTCGCTAAAATAATAAAATATAGACTCGATCATTTAATCTCATGTGGCTATTAGCTGCTTGACATCAATTAGCTTACTTTTTAATTAAATTTCCTGCTTTAAAATTTAGAAGACCAATCGAAGACGTTCACCAGGTTTGTTGTCGCCCATGACTTAACTTTACAGCTAGACACGAGGCTTTCTTTATTAGCTTCGGGCAAAGAAGCAAGTGGCGTCAAAATGTCGCACTTTCTCCGATCAAATTCAAATGGCACATTGAGGTTTTTTCTGCCTAATTTATTATTTTCTCGATAAAAAAAAGGTGCTCGCCGTCATCATTCAGGGAAAGTTCAACTGTTTTTCGTTTAAGGAAGTTCCCATAGTGCGTGGCCAAAATATCTCACGTTAAAGCCAATATTTCCGATAATTTAGTTGTAAAAAAGACGTTAATAAAAATGACGTTAATAAAATAGAGAAGTCGTTTTGAGTACCGGCTTTTTACAAAGTGTGAATAATTTTCATTTTGGAAATGAAACTCAAAAAAAAGATAAAGCTCTGTCGAGCACGTGATAAATGTTAAAGAATATCAATTAGATGGAACATCATTCGGCAAGCCTCAGTAACAATGTGAAATTACACGTAAGTAAAAACAAAAAAATAAAATCGGGGAAATAAGTATTTGAAAATATATAACATGAGTTGAAAAGGAAATTACACCTGGAATCCAAAATACCACGCGGAATTTCCATACGGAAATTTGAGGTGGATTTTTTTCAGCTGGGAAGACATAAAGCACCGAAAAATATATAAAAATTATTTCAGCTCGACGAAAACCGGGTAATAACAAGTATACAGTGTATTTGTGTTGCTGAGTGTTTAAGGCGATGTAAACATATTTATACTGTCACTCATTACGTCAAAAATGATCGAGGATTATTAAAAACCAGTATCGAGCAAGAATGGGGCAGGCCATCGGTCAAAAATGGGCAAGGAAGAATATTTAGGTGGCAAATTAATATCGGAACTTTTCCTGCCAAATCATCGAATTCACGCCATGATATAAACATCTCGGAAGTGCTAACCAGAAGAATGTTCCAACATGAATTGCGCGATCGCGTAATTTTAACGAAAGAAGAACCGACTTTGGAAGAGCGTCGAAAGAGAGAACAAATGGAAATTCTGAACGGTGGAACCAACTACACAACACTTCTCTCTGCGACTTTTTACTGAATCTTTATCCATAATTGTTAACATAATACCGCAAATACAACAATCTTTAACACGTGAACATTCGGAGAAAGTCAAGTCTGGTGAGTAAGCCGCATGGGGTAGAACCTCCCAGCTTAATGCTTCCAACGTGTCGTGAACTGGTTTTGCCGTATGTGATGGAGCATTGTCATGAAGAAAAATGACTTTGTGTTGCCTCTTTCTGGCCTTTTTTAAAGCAGCGAACGGTTCAAATCGGTCAATTGTTGTTGGTAAGGTTTAGTATTAACCGTTTCCCCAGGTTTTAACAGCTCATAATAGACCACGTCCCTCTGGTCCCACCAAACACAGAGAATCGTCTTTCTGCCAAAGAGATTCGGTCTTGCGGTCGATGTGGAAGGTGCGCCTGGGTCTACCCATGATTTTTTGCGCTTAAGATTCTCAAAATAAATCCACTTTTCATCCTCTATAACTATACGATGCAAAAACGACTTCCTTTTGTACCGAGCGAGCAAATGTCACACGTGTTTTTGCACTTTTCCATTTGCCTGTCGTTCAACTAATGTGGTACCCATCTACTGGCTTCTGAATTTTTCCTATCTCTCGTAGCGGATTGGAAACAGCTTGCTGACTAACGCCCAATTGTTCGGTGAGTTGTTTTTGTGTTTGCGAATCATCTTCGTCCAACAATGCTTGCAATTCCACATTTTCGTATTTTTTTCTCGGTTTTCCACGTTCCTTGTCTGCAACATTGAAGTCACCACTTTTGAAACTCCGAAACCATCGTTCGCACGTATCTTGCGATGGAACATGTTCACCATAACCTTCTCGAAGTAATCGGTATGATTCAACAGCAGTTTTCTTCAAATGAAAACAAAAAATTAATTAATGCTGTCCGTGAATGCTCTTTGTTCGGTATAACACACTTTTCCAATTTATCACTCGTGCTCGTCTGACACTTGTTGATGACACAACAAAATGGCGCAGTGTCAAATCTTTATAGCACAAACTGCATTGGTGCACCATATGAAATCCGCATTTCATACTTGTACACCTGGTAAACAAAGAAAACTATTATATAATTTTGGTATTTGTTTGTGTTTATTGCCAAATTTTAGACAATTTTTGTTTATTTGGATGGAAAAGGTTTACTTATTTGTTTTTTTTTTTAATTTTAAGTGCATAAAGAGTATTTTGGCTGTACCAATACATATTATAACATAAACTACCCTGCCGCGTTTGTCAGTCTGTACACGATTTTCTCACTAACTACTCTAGTTTTCACTAATGGATAGAGTGTTTCACGACGAAGGTTTAAGTGTATAATTTGTGGGTAGTTTGTTTAAATTAACCGACCTATGACGATAAATGTTGATTGACGTCGGAAAAAATTCATCGTCGGAGAGATAACTTCACGTGCGCTGCGTAAACAGTTAGAGAAACGTGAAAATAATATAAAGCAATATTGTCCGCCTCAAATATTTCTATAAAAAAGTTCGAGACAACATATGTCTATATTGAGGCTAACCCAAATTATCGAAGTAAAGTTATTAAAAGACGTGTTATAATACTTCAACTAAAGGTTGAAGAAGAAATTTAGGTAGGAAAATTAAATCCCTATAAAATTAAATATGTTCTTTGTTTTGGGCATTTGACGAAGATGCAAACTGTTTTTAAAGCGTAACATTTGGATGAATAGTTTAGATTTTACAAGGGTATTTCTGAACTCGCGTGTAAAACAATTGACAAATCTAAATTTATCAGATTTTAAGAAAAACCACAATTTTTGTAGTGCTGTGCAAATAGAGAAAATAGTCTAAAATAGGTGCAAATTTATATAACAGAACTAGACATGTCAATATTTTCACCCACAAGACATGAGTCAGAACCTCGCGGTTGTCGATTAACAATAAAAAATAAAATTAATAAATTATCATCAAATTACTAGAACTGGATTTTTTTACTTAAAGTTGTTATAAAAACTTTCTCTCATAATACGGTTTCAAGTATTATGCCAGTACGGCTTCAGTACAATTGTGACTCTCACTGAATCACGGCAATATTTGCATATAAAAACTTTTACTGAAAGTACAAAAGCAGGATAGTAAAAAAAGTAAGATCTTTGTATAAAAACGACTCAGTACGTGTTACTGAAATTTTAATTCTTTATTTGAATATATAGAGATAAAAGATTTAAAACTAACAATAACTGAACTGCCGCAAAATCTCATGTATTTTCTTACGGTATGGGCCTCAATTCTGCATTTCTTCTACTATTTTTGGACCCATTCCTGTGTATGTGCACATGGCAGGGGTAAGACACTGTTGCCAACTCTGTGTGAAGAAAGTATTTTTTGGCTGAAGATGTTCATCGTCGTAAAGGTGTATATGTGTGGTGTGGGTTGTATGTCAAACTGGCGTTAATGTTGGTTGACCAAAAGGTCCTCATTATTCTAGACTCGGTTAAAAAATCTTTATTATGCAGATGAGGTTTATTGTTAAAATTGTCTCGGTTATTTTTAGTGTGTAATGGGAATAGGCAAGATATGAAAAAGGCGTAGTTTTTTTTGATATAAAGTTTGTCAAAAAGGCATTGGAGGAGGGTTGTGCGTGTGTAGATGTGAAAAAGACGTTAATGAAGTTACTGTGGTTGTTTTTTTTTGATAAAAAGTTGATGAAAAAGGCTTAATATAAGATGCTTTCTGTTAAAAAGGTTGTCAAAAAGGCCTAAAACTTGATTTTAGAGAATAATAAAAGAAAGTCAGCAGAGGCTAAATTAGGTGAATAAACAGACTGATGCAATACGGACAGTCGTTTTCGCGCCAAAAACTGCACACAAGCGAGAAAAAAAATCCTTTGCGTTCCATCGTTGCGGTCGAACCAGCTGAATCTTCTTGCAAAGTAACTCCACGATACTCACATAGTACTTGGCGTTCACTGTAGTGCCCTCGGAAACAAATTCTTTGTGGATAATTCCTTGAGCGTCAAAAAACGCAACGAGCATTGTCTTGGTTTTTGACTTTGTCAGTCGCACTTCCTTCGGTCCCGGCGGACCACTAACGAGCCATCGCGCATTTTGTCGTTTTGTGGTAGACTTGTATTAGTAACTCCACGTCTCATGGCCCGTGATTATTTTTTGCAGAAAAGAATCGTCCTCATTCTTCATTTTGATGAAGTTTTGGCAGGCGTTGCTGTTTTTGTTTAGGTATCAGGCTGTGGGGAACAAACTTCGTTCACACTTTGCTCTTGTTCAAAATATTCCGGCCTATGTCTTGAACTTAGTTGTTAAACTTTTCTGTCATCAACCTACATGAAAGATGACAGTCGGTTTTTAATTATAGTGGAATTTTCACAACATTTACGGTTGCCGAATTGGTGCTGGGACACCCTGATCTTGCATTATCCTCGAGCGACCCCCATCTTTCCTGCAAACGTTTCAACCATTCAAACACTTGTAAACACGATAAACAATCATCGCTGTAAGCTTTTTTCAAAGATTCAAATATCTTCGTAGATGTTTTACCCAGTTTCACAGGAAATTTTATCATCGATCGCTGCTCCATCACAGTTTTGTGACACAATAGCTACGACATATACAGTTCGCACGTCTACTACTCAGCACTCACTGATCACAACTGGCGGCTTGAATGCAAATGTGTGGTTTACAGACGTGAGTTCAAGCTTTTACTGTTGTTTACGAGATGGCGCTGCTTAAAGGTCGAGGAAAAAAATTCAGTCAGAACTTTTTGATAGTCGATGTATACTAGTTTCGAGCTTTCCCCTCTTGGAACAGCATGTAAATACGAAAGCGAATTGAAAAGTCTTGTAAAAAATAAAGTGAATAACATTTTTTTGCAAAAATAAAAATTTATTTCGCAACATAATCTACTTTAAGCTTATTAAATTTGGTCGAGCGATATTCCAATTTTTTTATTCCCCTGAAAAAAAATTATATCAATCTGTGCATAACGCTCGTGTACAGAACAAATAAACTCTTGATTCGACGAAAATTTCTTCCCTCATAGTCAAATTGAGAGTATAGGGTGGATGGGAAATTATTTCGAAGCCCAGCTCGTACACTTTTGCGGCTAATGCGGGATCAGGCGCATTTTCCTGGTGAAGGAGCAGTATTTTGAGAGCTAATCGTGGTCGCTTCTGCGTCAACTCACTATGCAAACGGTCCAATAACGTTGCGTAATAACAGTCCAGTCAGAATACGATCAAAACCGGCCGAAAACAGAAAAAAAAATACTCATCTCGACGAGTATATTAAGGAAAAAATATTGCGACCGCTTAAAAATTGGTGCAACACCCTCAAAAATGTCACAACTGGCCGGTTTTGGAGTTTTAAACTTATTTTTGCAATTTTATCATAATTTTAAGGAAGACAAATTAAAAATTCTGATTCCAGATAAAAAAAAAGACAAAAATTTAAGGAGCTATGGATGTCATTTGAACCTGCTGGTCTAGAGAAATTGACCGTTTTTGTCGTTTTTTTATTTTTTTATTTTTTTTGATTTTTTTGATTAAATAGGTAAGTATTACTTTAATTGATCCAAACATTTTTTACATATTAGATATATTTTTTCACTCCTCATAATATTAATAAATTTTACCGATTAACTTTTTATTCTTCTGACGAATTTTTTAAACAACTTTTTTTCAATATATCAGAAAATGTTCCTTAATCCCTAAGCTTTCATTTGAGGTACTTAAGAACTCATTTAAACTATTTAGGCCCGAGAAATTGGCCATTTTTTTCTCAAATTAACGCAAATTTACGATTTTTTTTTTGAGTTTTATATTTTCAGCAACCAAAGTTATTTTTAATTTTTATACACAGGCTGCTGTACACGTTGAATGGCTGAGGAAGTCTCTGAAGTCTCTGAGGAGCTCTATTTAGGCTGAAAAATCTGACCAGTGTGAATCTTATATTTGTACCTCATATTTTGTATGTAATATTATTTAATACGATTTTTATACAAATAAAAAATCAATTAACCAATAATGATGTTGAAAAGATTATTTTTTATTGATAATTTTATATGAAGATTAAATTAATAGAAATTATAAAGTTACTGCACAAAAGAATAATTTTAATGATACATTATGAAGCCAAGAAAATTAATTTTCTTTAAAAAAAATCGTATGAGATAAAACATAAAAGGGGGTTTTTAATATATCGGTGAAATCTGACTCTCCACCAAGTTTCCTCTAAATCGGTGACCCAAATGCTCTGGTCTCTCCTTGTACAGGATGAGTCAACGATAGAGTAAAGTTCATTATCTCATTTGTGTCGGGAATGACGAAAAACTGTTAAATTTTAGGGAATATTAAGGTGCACAGTTTAAAATAATTTTTAAGTATACAGGGTATTTCAGAAAAGTGTGATCGATATAACATATGTTTTTTTCAATGGAAGATCCTATCTTCTAAATTATTTTACGTAAAATTTTATAACTTTTTTGTTGATAATGTTATATACCTAAACCTAGTAGTTTTTCTAATATTTCAATTTTTTTTTTAAAATACTAGTTTTCAGTTTTGTAAAAAATTGCCAGTACCGCCATTTTTTCTGAAGGTGGAATACTCATAGTTGGTATGAGCGTTCTATAGAAATAAAAAAAGGATATATATATATATATATATATATATATATATATATATATATATATATATATATATATATATATATATATATATATATATATATGTATATATATATATATATATATATATATATATATATATATATATAAAGAAATTGAGTTAGATGCTACAGGGTGTTCAAAATAAATTTGTGCATTTCGACTATTTTAAATTAAAAAATCTCAAATTTTTTAAATGGTACATCCTGTATATTATCATTTTTTCTGATAGATTTTACAAAACCCTCCAACTTTTATTAAGTATGTCATATACCTATTTCTAATAGTTTTCGATTTATTTTGAATTTTTCAATTTTTACCCTTGTTTTTAATACACTTAACGCTATAACATCATAGTTGCCAAGACAAAACAAAAATGTGTTAATTTGTTGTAGTAAGTGACGTATAAAGGTAATACTTATGGATTTTCCTAAAAATGAATTAATTGATATGGTTTATATACTGGGCGAGGCGGGAAAAAATTGTCTTTTGGCAGTAAAGTTTTACGGAGCGAAGTACCCTAATAGACATATACCATCTAGAAAATCTTTTCAGTGCTTAATGGAACAGTTTGATAGTAGTGGTAGCGTTGAATATACGAAACGGAAAGTAGTAACCCTGAATGCTACCAAGGAGGAAAAAGAAATGGAGATTTTACTTCATGTTGAAGATAATCCCCAGGTCAGCAGCAGTCAACTAGCTGACTTATTTGACACATCCCAATCTACGGCTAATCGCACCACGAGAAAATATCATCCCTTTCATATGAAACTACACCAAGAACTTCAAGACCGTGATTTTGAACGACGAGTAAACTTTTGTACCACCATGAATGGAGCAATAGAGGCCGATCCAAATTTTTTATCCAAAATAATGTTTTCGGATGAAGCTACTTTTCGCAGTAATAGAGCAGTTAACAGCCATAACATGCATTATTATTCAACAGTTAATTCATTTTGGGTCCGGGAAATTCAAAACCAAAACCATTGGTCGCTTAATGTATAGTGTGGAATATTAAATTTTCGAATTATTGGTCAATATTTTTTCTGCGAGCCGCTTAACGGGCCTAGATAACTAAATTTTTTGCAAAACGAATTACTCCAGCTTCTTGAAGAAGTTAAATAACTTTGAAAGGGAACAAATGTGGATTCTACAAGACGGAGCTCCTGCTCATTACCACCGGGAAGTTCGGGAATTTTTAAACGATCGTTACCCATAAAAATAGATCGGTAGGGATGGATTCATTCAATGGTCCCCTCGATCATGTGACTTAACACCTTTAGACTTCTCTTTGTGGGGCTACATTAAAGATCGTGTTACGTGAATCCCCCTACAATACCAGCAGATATGGAAAATGGGATACTGGATGCGTGCAGGACAATAGCACCCTTTATGCTAAGGAAAGTGAAGGGAAATATAACAAAACGACTAAACATGTGTATTCAAGTAGACGGGCATATTTTTGAACATTTATTACGTCATAATAATTAATCATTAGATAAGTTAAACTATTACTCAGTATATATCACCACTACACCAAACACTTTATTTTTGCACTCGACGCGCGTTTCGCTAACCATGTTAGCTTCATCAGGAGCGATGATTGACTAACTAAAACTGTATTAAAATTATTATTAATTATTTATTTATGTTTTCACAATAGCGTAAGTGTATTAAAAACAAGGGTAAAAATTGAAAAATTCAAAATAAATCTAAAAATAATTAGAAGCCATTGGTGTCTGCCGTCGTTGACACTTCTTGGAAATCTCAAGGTCAAGTCTAAAGTCAAAGATTTCTTCACATAGAGTTGGCAACACTATCTCATAACGCCCTTTTGGCAGCTAACCTGTAATTATACACTAAATACACACTAAAAATCGTCTAGCCAACTTAAGAACTTCGTCACATATAGTTGACAACATGCTAGCTAAGGGTTCGTGGGATTTTGCGAGTAAACCCGTGTACCCGTGTAATATACTAGCCGGGCCCGCGGCTCCGCTCTCGTGGACTTGATTCACTACTATCGTCACTGCTTATTCATTATGTTACCCAACGTAATAAAATATCTCCCATTATTTCTCCTTATCTCCCAATATTTCTCCTTATTTCCCATTATCTCTACATAATTTCCATTATCTAGGCTTATCGCTGCTCATCTCCCATTATTTCTCCTTATCTCCCATTATTTCTAATTAACTCGCATTATCTCACCTTATTTCCCATTATCTAGGCTTATCTCGACTTATCTCCCATTATTTCTCCTTATCTCCCATTATCTCTCCTTATCTCCCATTATCTCACCATAACTCCCCTTATCTAGACTTATCTCTGCTTATCTCCCATTATCTCTCCTTATCTCCCATTATTTATACTTATCTCCCATTATCTCACATTATCTCCCATTATCTCACCTTATCTCTCATTATGGAGGCTTATCTCGACTTATCTCCCATTATTTCCCCTTATCTCCCATTGTCTCACCTTATCTCCCATTATCTAGGCTTATATCGAATTATATAGAACATATATATATAAATTTATAAAAACACGTAAATCGGATAAGTGGTTCTCGAGTGATAAGCGTACTAACGGACAGACAGACAGACAGAGACGTTGCATTTTATATATATTGTATTCTTTGCTACATGTTATTGTTCCATATTTAATGCTTTAGGGAGTGTATTGCAAGAGAACGCGCTAGCGGCAAACTTTTCTCTGACTTGATTCATTATTATCGTCACTGCTTATTCCTTATGTCACCTAATAAAATATATCCTATAACCTGGCGAGAGAACATACGTATGTTTAAAAAAAAAGCACGTAAATCGGATAAGTGGTTCTCCAGGGATAAGCACACTAACGGACGGACAGACAGACAGACAGACGGACAGAGAGACATTGCATTTTATATATATTATAGATATTCTCTACTACATAATATTGTTCCATATTTATTGGTTTGGACTGTGTATTGCAAGAGAACGCGCTAGTGGCAAACTTTGTACGACTTCATTTACTATTATTATCACTGCTCATTCTGATGCTACCTATCGTAATAAAATATAGCCTATAACCTGGCCGGACAACATATGTATGTTTTAAAAAAAAAAGTACGAAAATCGGATAAGCGATTCTCCAGTGATAAGCGCACTAACGGACAGACAGACAGACAGAGATACGTTGCATTTTATATATTATAGATGTTAACCTGGTCAGATAACATATGTATGAATTTAAAAAATCACGTAAATCGGATAAGTGGTTCTGGAGGGATAAGCGCATTAAAGGGCAGACAGACAGACAGACAAACATTGCATTTTATATATATTATAGATATAGATTATTATTATTATATAACCTGGCCAAAGAATATATGTATGAAATTAAAAAAAGACAGGTAAATCGGATAAGTGGTTCCCGCGTGATAAACGCACTAATGGATAGACAGACAGACAGAGAGACATTGCATTTTATATATATTATAGATTATACATTACAGATATTATTTGCTACATAATATTGTTCCATATTTAATGGTTTAGGCTGTGTTTTGCAAAGGCACGCGCTAGAGGCAAACTTATTTCCGACATCATTCACTATTCCTTATGCTACCTATCGTAATAAAATATAGCCTATAACCTGGCTAGAGAATATATGTATGTTTTAAAAAAAAAAGTACGTAAATCGGATAAGTGGTTCTTCAGTGATAGGCGCACTAACGGACAGACAGACAGACAGAGAGACGTTGCATTTTATATATATTATAGATAATATACAGTATAAGTATATATATATATATATATATATATATATATATATATATATATATATATATACGTATATATATATATATATATATATATATATATATATATATATATATATATATATATATATATATATATATATATATGTATATATATATATATATATATATATATATATATATATATATATATATATATATAATCATCGCCCAGCCCGATTATCCGAACCACTTTTCGATATCTCCTGATGGTTAAGAGTTTAAAACTATTCTGAATAAGTACCTTCCCATCTTCTATCCGTTATCAAGTTATTAGTTACAGGTACCAGTGAGCTCATGTAATACCAAGAGTCGCTATTTTCATGATCGAAACATTCTAAGTTGCTACACATGCCTTCTAGTCCTCTTTCATTAACTTCCTTAGA
This sequence comes from Pachyrhynchus sulphureomaculatus, assembly GCA_019049505.1. Lineage (NCBI taxonomy): Eukaryota > Metazoa > Arthropoda > Insecta > Coleoptera > Curculionidae > Pachyrhynchus > Pachyrhynchus sulphureomaculatus. The sequence continues at coordinate 71,751,194 of CM032449.1, read as the reverse complement.
TTTAAATTCTGATACTAAAAAAGTAAACAATTTAATATAGGTATATGTAGTAAATAAAAATATGTAAATTAGATAGTATTTTCAATATTACTAAATAATTTTAACTAGCATATTTTAGTAAACGCAAATTATTCTTGCATAAAAACAATATAATAAAATATATCTAAAGCCAAAGCGGTTTTCCAAAAACTTGGATCTTTCACATTAGTGTCACATTTCTAATCTAGCTAATCTATAGGAAAAAAATAACACATTATTATGGACAGAAATACTCTACGTTGAGAATTACTGGTTGACTTAAAAATACCAGATCTTTACTGAAAGTCTGGACCCCTTGCCGAGGTTGTTGAATCCTTGTAAAAAAATTTTCTTTTGGACCGAGAAATAACAAGAACAATGATTACAACACTTAAAACTATTAATTGCAAATTACATTTTAGAAAAAAAATGTCTAATAATTCAAATTATAAACAAAATATATATTGTTATTTGAAAGAAGTTTTTAAATAAGTAAATAAATTGTCAAGAAAATTTAAATCAAAAGAAAAGATTCAAATTAAAATAGCTTAAAATTGTTCCTAATAAGAGAGATAACTTCTTTACTTTTGAATTTAATTGTAGTTTAGCATAATCCCCTGATTTCAAATAAATTTAAGAAAAATCCCGTATATCCTGAAAAATATTAGACAATACTAAATCAAGATTTTTTTTCCGCAACTTTTTATAGTTTTTCCTTCATAAAAATGGTTAGCGCAATTACATCCTGATAATATAATTAAAGTATACATAAATGTGCAACATAAGATTTCCTTTATCTAACCACACCATTCTGCAATATCAGCAAATAAAGTTTATAAATATATGTAACGAACAATAGCAGAGTGAGTGTGTCTGTTGTATCAAGTGTCTCAAAACGTTTCCGTTGAGAACCGAAAAAAATAAAAGTTTTTAGAATTCAATTCAAGTTGTTTTTTAAAAACGTTATAGTCGCTCCCACGATTATAACTGGCGCAGTGCGGAAGGAAAATTTTCGACAGAGTCTTCAACTGACCAGAACGAAAAGAAATTTCGACAGAGTCAACGGCGCAAAGCAGAAAGTTTTTTTCAACAGAGTCAAAAATTGCATCGCGCAAAAACAAGATTCTGGTTCGTTTCAACGATCAGCGAAAAAACAGCGGAAAACAAAAGAGACAGATCTCAGCCCTCCAGACCAGAGTACGAAAAGTTCCTATTGATTGGTTTCAACGAGACAAGCATCGCTCGAGAGACAAAAATCAGGGCAACGAAAAGTTCTTATTGGTGCGGCTCAACGAGACAAGCATCGCTCAAGAGTCATAGTGGTATCCAGGGACGAACAGCGTTCATCCTTTTGGAAGAAGAAACAAAGAAACAAAGAAATCACAAAGAAACAAGAAATCAGAAACAAGAAATCACAAAGAAACAAGAAATCACAAAGAAGAAAGAAACAAGAAAATCACAGCAGCAAGGCATGAACCCGCAGATTCTCCTTCTGTAAGTGAAAATTCAATTGACATTTTTCAGAATCAACCAGTGAATCCACGCAGTGGAAAAAAGCAAATTTTTTCTCTTTTCAAACAATTTTCAGCAGTTTTGCTCACGCAGTGAGTTTCTTTTTCAAAACAAGCTCACGCAGTGAGAAAGACAACAGACCAAGTTTTCTTTTCTTTTTAAGAAAAACCACGCAGTGGGAAATTTGACAAACTCACGCAGTGAGATTTCAAAACAGAAAAAGCAGAGAAAATTTCGACTGAAAGCAAGAAATTTTTGAATATTACGCAGTAAAATTCAAAGGATTCGAGCAACTTAGTTGTAAGAAAATATAGTTTTAAGGCAATTTAATTTTAAGGTGTAACTTTTTACATATTTTTATATTTTTAACCATATTTTTGAATTTTTTTTGAAATTTTGAAATTTTATTTTGAAAATAATGGCAAACCCTAATTACAATTTAATCCGTTACCAAGCAGATAATATCCCCTCATTTGATGGAAATACCAAATTGATTACCAGATTCATAAATGCCTGTGACAATTTCTTAACCAACCATATAGATAGAGAAGATCCAAATGCCCCAATAAATGTGTGTCTATTCGATACCATTTTGTCAAAATTAAACGGAAGAGCAGCAGATTTGATTGCTTCCCGTGTCGAATTAAATAACTGGGATTTAGTAAAGAACGCGATAATCGAAACATTCTCAGATAGACGTTCGATTGACTGTATAATACAGGATATCATAACTTTCAAAATCGAAAAAAATGAATCTATTAAACAATTCGGAATAAGATTACAGGATGCACGTAGCTTACTATTTGCAAAAATCAACATGGAAAACATAGCCCCTAATATAAAAATTCTAAAAATTCAAGAATATAGCAGCTTAATTCTGAAAGCTTATATAAATAACCTACCATATAATATGCAACTAGTAGTAAGATTAAAAAATCCCCTATCACTTGAACAAGCAATGAGCTTCGCTCAAGAAGAAGAAAACTTTATCCAATATAAAAATCGAGGTAACTTAATAAATAAAATCAATCAAAATACCTCAACGAGTCAAAATATCCCAATAAGTCAAAATCCACCGACAAATCACAATCCAAGACCCCAGAACATTCCATATATAAACAGACCAAACAATAACCCCTATCAATTTCTAGGATACGGTCAATTCCGATATAACCCCCAAAGAAATGTTCAAAACCCAAATATTCAAAGACCACAAAATTTCCAAAATCCACAAAATCGCATGATAAGGCCAAATTTACCTTTATATCCTACTAGACAGAATAATTTCTCACAGAGAAATAATAATTTTCAACAACCATTCTACCGTGGAATAAAAAGACAAGCAACATCTTCCATAGTTAGATCAAATCAACCCCAACCGATGGATATGTCATCAGGAAATGCAGTCTTACATCAAAGACAACCCCAAAGAAAATTCCTTGCAGAGGAATTATACAATCAAATGATTGAACGAACAAATAGTACGGAACCCACAAATTTTGACCCAAATAGTATAGAACCTATAGATTTTGACATAAATAATACGGAACCTATCGATTTCGACCCGAACGAATACAATGACGATTATTATAGACACGATTATAATCACGATTATAGCAACGATTATAACGAAATGCAATACGACAATGAAAATACCTCATCAGACCAAAATTTTCATTTAAGCCAGGAATCAATACAGACGAGTTGATAATACTAAATACAAATTCGGATAACCAATTACCAGTGATTTACCTACCAGAATTAAACGCATACTTTTTAATTGATACAGGAAGTGGCAAAAGTTTCATTAAACCAGAATTAGCTTACGAAATATTTCCCGATTTTATTGAAAATGAATTTTTTACTGTAAAGACAGCTCACGCAATTTCTAGTCATAACGAAATCATGAATATTCCAATATTTCCCTCTTTTAATTGTCCAAATTATCATAAATTTTACTTATTCGATTTTTCCCCAAACTATGATGGATTATTAGGCATAGACTTTTTAACCCACATAAATGCACAAATAAATTTAAGAGAATCCAGATTAGAATCTATAAATGCAAATCTACCCTTGTATTTTAACAAAAATCCAAAAAAAACGAAACCGTGTGAATTTATTATTCCCCCGAGAACGCAACAAATAATAAAAATTCCAGTAAATAAAAAGAATGGAATAGGAATTTTAAATTACGAAAAATTAGGAAAAGCAGAAATACCTGAAGCTATTGTAAAGATAGAGAACCATCATGCTTTAACAACAATTATTAATCCTAGCGAAAACCCTATGAAGATCACAATATTTGAACCATTCGAGATAGAAAAATTCGAAGAAACAGAATTAAATTTTGTAGAAGAAAACTACGAGGAAGATCAAAAAATTGATATTTTGAGAAAACAAAATCTGAAAAATTTGAGATTAGACCATTGTAATCAGGAAGAGTACGACGCAATGAGAAAATTATGTTACGAGTATAGAGACATATTTTATTGCAAAAATACACCCTTAACCTTTACCAACAAAGTTAAACATCAAATTAAGTTGAAAGATGAAACACCTCTTTTCACTAAGACATATAGATATCCCCATATACATAAAAGAGAAGTAAAAAGGCAAATTTTCTGAAATGCTAAGAAATGGAATCATCCAAGAGTCAACTTCACCTTGGAGTAGCCCAATATGGATAGTGCCGAAGAAAATGGATGCATCAGGCGTGCGCAAATGGAGAATTGTGATAGATTACAGAAAATTGAATGAAAAAACCATAAATCAACAATTTCCCATTCCCCAGATCAATGACATATTAGACAAACTCGGAAAAGCACAATATTTCAGTACATTGGACTTAGCTAATGGCTATCACCAAGTAGAAATGGATCCAAACGATACACCAAAAACAGCATTTTCTACAGATATAGGACATTACGAGTTTAAGCGAATGCCCTTTGGACTTAAAAATGCCCCCCGCAACATTCCAGAAAATTATGAACAACGTATTACGAGGATTACAGAATGAAGTATGTTTTGTTTATCTTGACGACATAATTATATTTTCGACATCTTTACAAGAACACACAGATAGATTAAAAAGAATATTTGAAAGACTAAGAGAAGCAAATTTAAAGGTACAACTAGATAAGAGTGAATTCCTACATAGAGAAATCGCATATTTAGGACATCAAGTTACGAATAAAGGTATAAAACCAAATCCAGAGAAAATAGAGGCAGTTAAAAAGTTCCCAATTCCAAGAACTCAAAAAGAGATAAAATCATTTTTAGGCTTAGCAGGATACTATAGAAAATTTATCAAGGACTTTGCTAAAATTTCTAAACCCCTTACGAAATGTTTAAAAAAAGGATCTAAAGTTAATCACTCCTCAGAATTTATTAAAGCATTCGAACATTTGAAAAAAGTTATTAATAAACTCACCAATATTAAAATACCCCGATTTCGAAAAGCCATTCGTATTAACGACGGACGCATCAAATATAGCCCTTGGAGCAGTTTTATCTCAAGGCAACCCTCCAAACGACAATCCTATAGCTTATGCTTCTAGAACATTAAATGATACAGAACAGAAATATTCGACAATAGAGAAAGAACTTTTAAGTATAGTATGGGCATGTAAATATTTTAGGCCATACCTATACGGAAGGAAATTCAAAATATATACAGATCATAGACCCTTAGTGTGGTTATTCAATTTGAAAGAACCAAATAGCAAATTAGTGAGATGGAGATTAAAACTAGAAGAGTATGACTATGAGATTATTTATAAAAAAGGAAAACAAAATACTAACGCAGACGCATTGTCAAGAATTCCAGTAAACGCAATAGAAAACGAATCTTTAATTAATTATCCAGGAAATATAGACCAAGAGATTTCAGAATTCTTATCAGATAATTACGACCCAACTAAAATTTCTGAAGAAGAAGTACAAAAAGTAATCGCAGAACTTGAGAACCCAAAAGAAGCTAAAATCATGACTAGCAAAAAATCAAAAGACACGACTATAACTGATACGAAAACAATTATAACTGGTATAGAAAAGAAGAAAGGCAAAATAAACATAATTTCGGATATACCAATTTTACCCCGTATAAAGATCGAAAACCTATTAATACAGTTCATACTACAAACGCGGAAAATAACGACAGTAGTCTAACACTCTTAGACGAAATAATTAACAATAAGAAGAATCAAATAATTTTGAAAAAATCACCATATACCGACTATAGTAAAATTGACAGAGAAACATTTGATGGCAACAAAATCATAAGAGCAATCTTACCAATGTCCCTAGAAAAAATAATTCAATTTTTAAAAGAGTATTTAAACGACAAAACAACTCATGTATACTTCTTATCAAAAGAGTTAAGACCCTTAATCAATAAGGCTATGATTAACAACTTTCGAAACTACAAACTAATAGAATGCACAAAACTCATTAATAATGTAGAAGAAAACGAAAGAAAACTACTTATACAATATAAGCACGAAGGAAAAACAAATCATCGAGGTATAGAAGAAACTATAAAATTCCTAAAAACCAATTATTATTGGAAATCATTAAAAACGGATGTCACCGAATACATCAATAATTGTGAAACTTGTCAACGCACAAAATATAATAGGAAACCAATTAAACAACCTCTTATAATAACAGAAACACCGAGTAAACCATTTGAAATTATTCATATTGATACCTTAAAGATTGGAAAAGACAAATTCTTAACAATTATGGACAAATTTTCAAAATTTGGACAAGCTTTACCTTATTTAGGAGACGCAATATCGTGCAGTGACCAATTAGTACGTTTCTTTTCATTTATGGGAATCCCCAAGAAAGTAATAGCAGACAACGGGACCGAATTTAAAAACGAAGTCGTAGAAAACCTACTTAAGACGCACGACATCGATATACATTTTACAACCCCCTATCACCACGAATCCAATTCACCCGTAGAACGCTTGCATAGCACTATAATTGAACATATTAGAATCTTAAGAGAGAAAGACGCTCAAACGGACATTACAAATTTAATGCCATATGCTATAGTGGCGTATAACAACACCATCCATTCAGATACAAACTTTACCCCGCAAGAATTAGTATTAGGACATACAAATTCAAGAGACCCTATGAATTTAATACACTCTCACGTATATACGGAATATTTGCACAACCATAAAAATAACACCCAAATATTATTCGAAAAAATAAAAGAAAAATCTCAATCAAAGAAAGAGAAGGCAATCACAAAGCAGAACGATAAGAAAACTGAGACAAAACCAAAAATTGGAATGCAAATTTACAAAAAGATAGACCAACGGTCTAGTAAAGTAAAAAACAAATTTTCAGGACCATATATAATAACCAAAATTTTAGAAAGGAATAAACTCGAAATAGAAAACCCAAAAACGAAAATAAAAGAAACCATTCACATCAATGAAACTAAAATGAAACCCATTGTTGTAGATATTGGTATACCCTCACAACCCTCTACACCAGAGCCAACGATGTAAAACTTTATGAACTAAATAACTACCCAGGAATCTTACCATATAAAATGGGAATAGCAAGAATAATGACAAATTATTGGACCTTTGTACAGGAATACAATATACAACCCTTAATTACAGAGTTTGAATCTCTTCAAGAACAATCCAAATATATGCTGGCAGCACTGAAAAACAGAAGTGAATACCAAAAGGAATATCATAATTCCCTAGTTACGGTAAATGTTATTGAGAACCAAATTAGGAAACTAATAACTCAAATATTACCCTATAACAGAGTTCAAAAAGTTAAACGAGGAATTTTCAACCCCCTCGGTACATTTATAAAAAGCATAACCGGTAACATGGACCAGTATGATGCCGAATCAATAAACAAAAGAATTGAAACCCTACAGGTACAAGGTAATGAACTTAAAATAGATGCGATAAATCGAATATCTATCTTAGATAAAGCGATCGATAACTTTCAAAAAATGATATCAAATCTAACGCACAACCAATTAATTTTGAAATCACGCATAATACAGGTAGAACAAACATTAAAGGAAATGTCACTTGAGAAAATTAATGATCGACAGTATAACAGAATAATTACTTGTTTAAATCAATTATTCACACTCTTTCAAGTGATTTACGACATTCTTAATAAGATAGAGATTGCCATAACATTTTCAAAATTGAATACCTTACATAACTCTATAGTAGACCCTAATGAATTACTAATAGAGATAAATAATTTAAAAACTCAATTAACAACTGAGAAGCTACCTTTCGAAAACTCTCTCCAAAATATTTTATTTTTAGAAAAAATTATAAAAATAAAGAGTTACGCTAACAAAAATAAAATAATATTTTTATTAGAGATACCACTGGTAGACGATGAAATGTATCAATATTTTCATTTATATCCAGTACCAATCCCTATCAACCATACTTATATGATTAACATCCCTCTAAAACCCTACCTTGCTTTGAGTACTAATAATTACCAATATCAAGAAAGAAAATGTGAAGAAATGCAGCCAAATGAATACCTCTGTGAAAAAAGCGAAAGTCAAGCCACCAACGAAGAGCTACCCTGTACCGTGCAACTTTTAAAATATAAAGACAATATAACGCAGTGTCACCCCTTTCAAATTAAAATAATTAAAAATCAAATAACTCAAATTTCAAATAACAAATGGTTAGTTACTACTGCTAAAGAAGAACTTATTAGAATAAATTGTCAAAAACTAGAAAAAAATAAACCAATAAACGGTTCTTATTTAATTGAATTACCTAGTAACTGTCAAATTCAAATAAATAATATAATTTTAAAATCTTATAATGAAGTAAAAACTGAATTATGAAGAGATCCCTCTACCGAAGATCCAATGGAACCAAGAAGCGATACATCAACCCTATTTCAACCCCCACGATATAGACTTAAATAATATAAACCTAAAAGTGAACGATGAAATCAAGAAAGAACTGATTGACCAAAAAAGACATTTAGAAAATATATCTTCTGATGTAGCTATAAGATATAATAGTGTATGGATAACCATTACCTATATATTAATTGTATCGATTTTAATAATAATCATTTCCAGATATATTGTAAAAAGATTGAGGAAATCTAAAAGAATAATAATTAAAAATAATAATACAAATTCCGATGATGCAATCGAGTTTGACTTTATGAAAAAGTAACCTACAGGTTAAATTTTCAACTAGGTCGGGAGGAATTACATCCTGATAATATAATTAAAGTATACATAAATGTGCAACATAAGATTTCCTTTATCTAACCACACCATTCTGCAATATCAGCAAATAAAGTTTATAAATATATGTAACGAACAATAGCAGAGTGAGTGTGTCTGTTGTATCAAGTGTCTCAAAACGTTTCCGTTGAGAACCGAAAAAAATAAAAGTTTTTAGAATTCAATTCAAGTTGTTTTTTAAAAACGTTATAGTCGCTCCCACGATTATAACTGCGCCATAGAAACAAACTTGAGTTAATTTTCATTTTTTAGAAATTCTGGTTATTTTTATTTAAATTAGTGAACATTTCCACAATGTTTAGTTTTAAAGCTTAAATTACTATAAAACCTTATACTAAAAGCATTCTCAAAATTTAAAAAAAAAAATGTTTTTCCCTAGTCTTCTATCAATCTTTTCGTGGGATAAAGCCAAAAAAACACGAGATTATCTTTACATCTATATCACAGCAAAATATATCCAATTATCCCCGTTTAAATTTAGTTTTTCTTTAGTATACGACAAAATGGCTTAAAATCTGTCTTGTTTAATTCTCATGATATCAGTCTGCTTTGTCGTAAAAATGATCGTTTAGGGTTCGGGTTTTAAAGTATATATGTTAAATCTTTATGAATAGATACTTTATGTCAAATATTGTGCACGAAACCTTTTAAGTTTATGAAAGCTTTCAATTTTTATGAATTGTATATTTTTTTTGGAGCTTTGAAGACCCAAAACGAAGATAAATAAGGTAAAAATTGTTGTACTTTTGTTTATTTTACGATCATCTATCCCTGAATTGATTCTCCCTTACTTTTTGCTAACACAGTGTTATGGTCAAAATTTGACTTTCTAAATAAAGTAAACATTCAATTATTTGTATTCCTTAAATTGAGGTACAAATTAGGATACCTTCTTAAACTGTTCTGACTTATTATTTTTCTCGGATGCATTTTCAAATTAATAATATTTGTCCAATTAAAATCAAATTAACTTAATTTGTTTACATTGGCCATAACCTGTTCTTTTGCATAATATTTTCAAAGATTATGCCCGACAATATTTTGCGTAGTCAGTATATAATGTTCCTGTATCTTGCAGTTGTTTGATACAGGGAAAAAGTTAATTTCGTCATATATTTTATTTAGGGAAACAAAACATATTGTAATTGACTCCTGAAGAATCAAATATTACATGCTATTGCGCAGGATGTTTCTGCGCTCAATTTAGTTGTAACTATCTGATGTCTTGACGACCGGAGTCGTAGATTTGCCTGGTCTCACTTTTACCTTTGAATTCGGTGTAACTTTCGAGCTTTTGTATTGAAGATTATGACGCGCACTAACGTCTGAAATCACCTTTCAATTAGTATAGTAATTTTGGTTTTAATATTTTAATAGTTTGGCTGTATATGTTTTAGTAATTTTGGCTGTAATCATTTTGTAACATGGGAACTTGCCCGCACTTTGTGGCGTCATTTTTTTGTACCCTGTGTAAAGTTGTTTGTCCCACGCTTGAGCGCAATTTTCTTGCAGCCCCTTTTTAATTTCTGAGAATGAATTGAGTGAATAAAGATTTTAAAAGAACTAAAGAAATTAAACAAACACTAGCTCAGTTTTCCTTGGTAGAGAAATATGGGTAAGAGATAATTGTTGTACGTCTTTTTGGAATTATTTTCTATTAGTAAAAAACTTTAGTTGTACTATTTTTTTGGGCACCATTCATATTAAAATAGAAAGGATCTAATTTCAGCTAAAAAAATGAAAAAATACTGAAGTGTTATACAGAATTACAAAAATTCTAGCCTAAAAAGTAGTTATTAAAAATAGAGTTCCTAAATCAGACATTTTACTTTTAAAACTTTACTACACCCGAAATCGAAGAGTCGTGATATTCACTTCACGATTTATCAGTTCAAATTGATGTTAAAACACTTATTTGCGGGAAATAGATCTACTGGATGGATGGGAAAAAGCCTGGTCTGCGGCTCGATGGAAAAAAGCCATGATCTGCTTTCAGCAGACCCTTAAATAAGCCGTGAGAACTCTCTCTCTAAAAATCCGGCTTCCGGGATACACACATTTGACCAATCGCGAGCGTACTACGAATTCGATAGATTCGGTCGGAAACCCGCACTTTACACTGTACCACGAGCGGCTAGAAAATTCTGCGAAATACACTGCTCGTTACAAAGATGAAAAGAAGTACAATATAAAGCGAAAAATCAGTAACATTACATGCTCTTAAAATCTAGGAAAAAATGAATGTTACATTTACCCCCTTCCAAAAAGAAATAGACTACACTAGTCTATTAAACTAAGCCTATTCATCAAAAAAAAGGTACAAAGTGCTACATTGTCACTTAATACTAAGGTCAAAACTTAAAACAAAATTACAATCTTCGGACCTTACTACTAGACTTAATTTAATTAAGCACTAATATTAAATACAATGAAAACCAAATGAAAATCTTTGCATGATCACAAGAATCTTATAACTAGACTTAACTTAATTAAGCACTAAGGTTAAGTACAGCAAAAAGTAAATAAAAATCCTTGCATGAACATAAGAAATACCTTTCCAAAGTAACAATAGTGGTCTTCTTATATAAAAGAAACAGCTCTATTATTGTTACCAAAACAACAAAAAAAAAATTAACTTTGTCTAGACTCTTGTCTAAATCAAAAAAGTTGAACTGAAACAAAATATGAACACCCCCCCCTTAAAATAGTTTAAGGATTGTCAGAAAATTTTCTATTTCAGCAAAAGAAATTTAGAAAAATTCTAAAGAAAGAAAAATAAAAAATAAATGATTCTAGTGCAAATACTAACACTAAAAGGAAAAAGTCTTGTCAGACCATTTAGCACAAGGCCAAAAAAAAAAAAATATCTGGATAAATATCCAGACAAACGCTCGGGAAAAATCGCTATCAATGCTCTAGCTCATCGCTAAGAGAACATTCCAAATCTAGTATCACTACTAGTCGCACTCAGAAAATAATCGCACTCTACATCGCAATGTCGACGTCCTAAGACATCCAGACATGCTAAAATCGCCAGGGAAATCGCTACATCGCGCAATGTCGACGTCCTGAGACATCCAGACATGCAAAAAAAACGCCAGGGAAAACGCTCTGGTTGATCGCCAGAAAACATGTCAGCTCATCGCCAACAAAACACTCTGCTATATCGCCAGAAAAAAACTCGGCTCCTCGCCAAGAAAACACTCTGGTACAATGCCAGAAAAAACCTCGGCTCCTCGCCAAGAAAAACACTCTGGTACATCGCCAGAAAAAACCTCGGCTCCTCGCCAAGAAAACACTCTGGTACATCGCCAGAAAAAGCCTCGGCTCCTCGCCAAGAAAACACTCTGGTACACCGCCAGAAAAAACCTCGGCTCCTCGCCAAGAAAACACTCTGTAAGTAGTCCTCGACTACACAAAGTCCGCGTTCTAAAAGAACAATCTCACTATTAACATAGTGAGCAGCTATAAAAGCTAACAATATCACTATAAGCACAGTGAATAGCTATAAAAGCTAAAATTCACTCTAAACACAGTGAATAGCTGTAAAAGCTAAAATTCACTAAACTGAATGATCCTGCTTCAAAAAGCAATGTTCACAAAGAACAGAATGATTAGTCCACGCGCAACTAACATTCAAGGAAACATTCCCAAATATGAGACAGCAAGTCTCGAAATAGGACCTCCCTAAAATTACAATTTTATATATAGGAGTCCATAAACAAAACGACTCAAAATCACACATTTTGAGCACATGCCCTCAGGCAACCAATATACACCGAAATATATACAGAAATATATACAGGAGTTCAAATCCCAAACTGTTGGTTATGACAACTCCATATCGAGCTTGGCGAAAGCTCTTAGCAAAAGCTAAACAAATCTTCGGCACATCGCACCAAAGTGACAAATCTGCCTAGAAACATGAGCCGGAAAAAACGCCCTCCGTCATTCTTCAGGGTGGCTACACAGAGATATAAAACTTAACCAGCATTGCGCCTCTTCAAGTAGCATGAGGAACCCTCGTGTACTGGTCTCGCCCTAGAACAACAACGAAAAAACATTTAATCCATCCCACATAACAGGAGACAAACACCTCACCACGATATACTGAAAGGTGGAGACAATAAAATACGGAAATGGTGACCCTGGTGTCCACCAACAAAAGGGAGTAGATTATAGCATCCACTAAACTGAAACGGTGTCTACCACATCACCATAAGTCAAAAAAATTAATCAATAGGGTGTTCCGAAACACACTACTGCCAACAGCCTGTCACCACTAATAGGCTAATTGGAGCTGAGGTCGACTACAGTAGCTAGGCTCTCCTTTGGCTCAAATAGAAATAACCATTGAGTAAACAAAACCTCTAAAGGTCCCAAAGGTCAAACGTTCGCCCCCCATAGACTACCCTTCCAATCAGTCTGCTCCTCAGGAAGGCTAACTCCCTGCCAAACGTCGTAACGGCATCTGTTAGCACCCGGTGCATCACAGCCTGTAAAAATAGATAACTCATGGGATACAACCTAAAAGGTTTACAAGGTGAACTTAACCAAGCTTCAAACGGAAATTTCCTAACAACGGAAATGAGCTTAAAAAGCTACATGAAGCAAAAATTTCTCAATTTTTCGGTGGCAATGCAACAAAACTTTTGAAGACGACAAGAGCTTTTCCAGCTTAATCAGAAACAAGAGGAAAACATCGTTGACAGCTAAAATATTCGATCATGGTGTTAATCGTCTCCCTAGACAATAGCCTCTAGAAGAAACTGCTACAGGTATCAGGCATAACCGTTTTCTGTCAGCCCAAACTTCTAGATTATCTGTTGAAAATCTAAAAATTCGGTTAGGAATCTTCCTTCACTGCGCTTAGCCTCTCTTGACAAGGTTCTCATCTCGGTATCAGATTTTGATCATTTCTTTGTGAAACGAATGTCTTACTCTGCCCTCGTCTCCTGTAAATGATCAGCCTTTAGTTCTTCTGCAGGACTTCAAGTTCCTATCAATCTGATAGCAGACCGAAAAAACTCATCATACGCCTATGAGTCCATGCAAAAAAATTTTTTAAAAAATTAGTGACTCAAAGGTAACGTTTAAACGGCCCTGAAAAGAATAGAGTATACCCTCAGTTTGTCAATTCAGAAGAAGATCTAAATCAAATTAATCCAAGTCTTAGACTTACTGGATAAACCAAAATCAATTTACTCTTAATTGCACCCAACATATACCACTAAGGTAATAGAAATACACCCACTCGGGTAACAAACTTTGAAATTGCTCAAAAAAAAAATCTTTTGACTCAACATCACACTACGCGAGCTACATCTTGCGCTTGTCCTAACTCAAGATCACTTTGGATTGCCTCTTATCAAGATTTCGCTCCCAAGTGTCAAGAACTGGATATTATTTGGGGTCATAAGCAAATCAAATCCCGCGACCACCGACATACCAGTCTTATGATATATCCTGAGTGTGACTCTTTCGCAAGCTCGCAACAGCTGAGTCGATGTTAATCATCAACCACTGTCAACCTAAGTTTGGATATGATCAGTACCCAAAACCTTAGCAAAAAACTATAAAAGTAAGCTATACTCTGCTCAACTTCTATAACAGTCAAAAAAACGAGGTCGTCACCTCTACAGAGCAACATCAAAAAAAAATAAAGTAAAGCAATTAAGACAATGTAAATATAAATTATTCTTCTTCTGACAAACTTTCTCTAGGGTTAGGTTTATTGAATGGTTTTAAGTCTTTAATATGCCATGGTCCTACTTTAGTCCCATCTAAATTAACTAAACCATAAACTAAATCTGAAATCTTTTCTCTTATCACGCAATGCACATACTTAGGTACCAACTTAGATGTGAATTTATCAGCTGCACTGGAAAGAATTTTATTTTTTCGCCAAACGTGATCACCTATATTAAAGGAAAAATCCCTTTTTCTAAGGTTGTAAGACTTACTGTTCCGTTCATAAGCCTTATGTATCCTACTACGCACGTCGGTGAAAATATCTTTTTAAACCCTTTAAATTTTCGGCGTACGCACCCCTGTTACCCGGAATTATTTCGCTGTCAACATTGACATCCAAATCTAAATTTTTATAATACGATCCAGATAGAGGTATATGTCTGCCGTAAACTAAGAAAGACGGTGTGAACCCTGTTTACTTCGTGTCTTGCGGTATTTATAGCTTGTTGAATTTTGGAAATGTCGCTATCCCAATTGTCATGTGAATCAACGTAACATCTTAAAGCGGTCCCGACTGTTCGGTTATTACGTTCAACAAAATTACATTGTGGAGAGTACACGGGATTGAAACGGATGTTAAAACCATAAGTTTCACTTAAGCTCTTAAAACTCTTAGAGGTAAACTGAGTACCGTTATCGCATATCAAGAGCGATGGAACACCGTGGATTAGAAAGACATTATTTTCCAAAATTCTCTCTATATGTTCAGCTTTAGAGCTTTTTCAAAGGAAATAGCATGGTATACTTTGTAAACCAGCAAGAAACCACGAGAAGCCATTTATTTCCCTTTTTTGAACGTGGGAATGGGCCTACTAGATCAGCTGCTATGACTTGAAAAGGGTAATTAACCGTTTTCTCTTTTCCCATCAGTCCCATAGGTGGTGTATTTGGAGATTTCTGCGCTCCACATACTTCACAAGTCCTCACAAACTTTAAGATATCAAAACGCATTTTTGGCCAATAATACTGTTCCTGAACCCTGTGAAGAGTTTTATAAAAACCAAAATGACCAGAAGTAGGAGGAGTATGACACATGTCTATAATTTCCTCTCTCTGCGGTTTAGGAACTAGTATTTTCCACTCGGGTACATTAACTTTTAAAGGCAACTGGTTTGGGATAAACTTGTACACGAAATCATTTTCCACTTTCCACTGCGGAAAATTTTGAGGAAATTCTTTAATTTGCTGCCTTAAAATATCGTACCATGGATCAATGCGATCTATATCAACTGTATCAATTCTTACGCCAATCTGTGCATTAAGACTGTTTTCGTCCACTGTATAATCTGGGATTCTTGACAAAGCGTCAGGAATAACATTGTGGACTCCTTTTCTATGAATTAAATTAAACGTATGTTGTCTCAGCCTAATCGCCCAACGCGCTAGTTTGCCACTAGGGTTTTTAATAGAATTAAGCCACAATAAACTATAATGACCTGTTATGACCGTGAAAAGAACACCTTCTATGTAAGGTCGAAACTTTTCGATGTTAAAGAGTACTGCTAAACATTCTTTTTCAACCACCGAATAGTTACGTTCAGCCTTTGATAAAGTTCTACTGGCATACGCTATCACTCTTTCCTCACCATTGATTTTCTGTGTTAGGACGCCCCCTAAACCGGTATTAGAAGCATCACTAGAAATATAAAACTGTTGGGAAAAATCTGGTTGGGATAAAATTGGAGCTGTAACCAATAGCTCTTTAATCTTTATAAAAGATTCTTCTGCTGCGTTTGTCCAATCTATCGATTGTCCTTTTTTTCGTCCTTTCAAAAGATCATTAATAGGCGACAACAGGGTTGAAAAATTCTCAATAAAACGTCTATACCATGAACACATTCCTACGAAGCGCTTAACTTCCGTAGTATTAGTAGGTCTCGCATAATTAACCATGCTTGCTACTTTATCCGGATCGGTACGCAAGGAATTTGAGCCTACAATATAGCCTAAAAACTTTAGAGAAGTTTTTAAAAAATCACATTTGCTCAAATTTATCGTCAGTCCGGCCTCTTTCAATTTATCTTTTACTTCTTTAAGTAAGCGAATATGCGATTCGAAGTCTTCCGATGTTACTAAAATATCATCGAGATAGGTAAAAATATGTGGCTCATATTTCGGACCAAATATAGCGTCCACTAAACGTTGCTGAGTTTGAGCAGCGTTCTTTAGACCAAACGGCATAGTGACGAACTGAAATAGACCTCGGCCTACTACTGCAAAAGCGGTCTTTTCCTTAGAGGATTTGTCCAAAGGAATTTGCCAGAAAGCCTTTCTAAGATCTATCGAGGATACATACTTAGCATTCCTGAGTGATGTCAAAATTCTGTCGATGTTCGGTAATGGATAGTTATCAAATTTGCTGACCTCGTTGAGCTTTCTTCCGTCAAAGCATAGACGATACTGTCCATCGGCCTTTTTCATCAATAAGATTGGAGAACACCAAGGACTGTTTGATTCTTCAATCACTCCGAGTTTCAACATTTCGTCTAACTCTTTATTTAATACTTTTGACATATACGGAGACATGGCGAAGGGCCTTGTCTTTACAGGACTGGCATCAGCCGTATCCATAGACATGGTGATTTTATTCGTTCGGCCTAACCTATCTTTACTACTTATTTCATTGAACGAGCTTATTACTTTTTCTGCCTTTAAGCGTTCCGTCCGCGAGAGATCATCTAGGGTACATAGACGCGAGAAAAGGTTTTCTAAAGAACTTTCTGAATAACAATCTTTAAAACTTGTTTGAGAATTGACTTCTAGGGACTGTGGATACCACGAATTATCTTTAAAATTTACTAAAATTCCGAATTTTTGTGCAAAATCACATCCTAAAACCAAAGTATGTGATAGAGAAGGTACTACTAGAGCAGAGATTACTAAACAATGACCATTGCAGACTAGCGGCAACTCAACCGTACCTAAAACTTTTAGACGGCTGCCATCTGCAGTGGTAACACTTCTATTTTTGACATGGCATATTTTTATATTTAAACGACTTAAAATTTTAACACCATTCTGACCTACAACGGAGGCATTTGCACCAGAGTCAAGTAAAGCCGAGAAACGGACACCTAATAGATTTATCTTGATATGCGGTCTATTATCTAAATATTTATGCACGAATAAAGGAGACATGTGACCATTTGGAGAAGCAGGAGTTTTAACTTGAGAAGGAGAACTTTTATTAGACTTAAAAAAATCAGAAACTTTTTGTAACCATTTAGTCCAATCTGATCTATTGGAATATTTCTTTACTTAAGATCCTCGTTAGAATCTTTCTTTTATCCGCGACCGGACGTTCTGAGAAAATACTACGGATTTTCAGTTCATAGTCTAATTCATATTCCAGTAGGTGATTGACTTTAAAATTGAAGGCTTCCATGATAAATGTATTTAGATTATAAAATTTAAAAGAATTGTTTAAAAAGTCGTAAAAATATTTTTCCTGTGCTCCCAATAGTCAAAATAAAAAATATGTAAAGACAACTAAAATATGTAAACTTCTTTACCAAACATTTAGAAAATCTTCAACAATTTCAAAAAAATTGCCTTGTATTAAAATTCCTTTACTAAATATGTTAAGAATTTTCAACAAAAAAATCTCCAAATACCGTTTCGTATAAACAAAGTATTTTTAATATTCATGCAAAACATAGGTGAGAAAAAACGTACAGTTTTTTCTTCAGTTAACCGCAAAGTAAATAAATTCAACAGTGCAAAATTAAAGTAGACCAGCACATCCGCCAATCTGAACTATAAAGGTAGCTTTTAAGAAAAAAAGTAGGAATCACTTAAATTAGAGTCAATTAACAAAATTCAAATATCTATACCACCATCAGATAAATTGAAATAAATAATTCTACAAATTTCCTGCTTTTGTCTTATTGCTATAGTGTAGTTTCGTTTAATAAACCTTATGAAATAAAAAATATCTGAAAAGTTAGAGCTTTTACTTTGTTCGAAAGCTAGTACACTGAACCCCTTAAAAAATAAAATTCCAAAAGCCCCGCGTTGACAGCGTCATTTTGTAACATGGGAACTTGCCCGCACTTTGTGGCGTCATTTTTTGTACCCTGTGTAAAGTTGTTTGTCCCACGCTTGAGCGCAATTTTCTTGCAGCCCCTTTTTAATTTCTGAGAATGAATTGAGTGAATAAAGATTTTAAAAGAACTAAAGAAATTAAACAAACACTAGCTCAGTTTTTCCTTGGTAGAGAAATATGGGTAAGAGATAATTGTTGTACGTCTTTTTGGAATTATTTTCTATTAGTAAAAAACTTTAGTTGTACTATTTTTTTGGGCACCATTCATTTTAAAATAGAAAGGATCTCTCAGCTAAAAAAATGAAAAAATACTGAAGTGTTATACAGTTGTTAAATAAAAGAATCAGTTTGGTACAACCCTTCTTATCCTGAAAAGAAAGATAGGTGTACAGTGAAACACTAGCTTTAATCAACAAAAAGAAAATTTATTAATGATTTAAAATAAAAGTTCTAACCCTTGCAGTTTTAAGAATTACAAAAATTCTAGCCTAAAAAGTAGTTATTAAAAATAGAGTTCCTAAATCAGACATTTTACTTCTAAAACTTTACTACACCCGAAATCGAAGAGTCGTGATATTCACTTCACGATTTATCAGTTCAAATTGATGTTAAAACACTTATTTGCTGGAAATAGATCTACTGATGTATGTTCTGGTGACTTACGGTTTTCCTACGGGCTTCTAGGCCTTAAATTGAACACAAAACCGCTTTCACACATTCCATCACTTATGAGAAGAGCCTACTTTGGCTACTCCATGTAGAAAACACACAAAGCCCACTACGGCTTTACGTTAAAAAACTCGTGCTTAACTTGGCCCTCGTAAATATTGCCAGAAGCCTCTACTGCGGCTTGATGAACAAAGCCTGGCTGCGGCTTGATGAGAATAAGCCTTCTCGGCGGCTCGATGGAAAAAAGCCTGGTCTGCGGCTCGATGGAAAAAAAGCCATGATCTGCTTTCAGCAGACCCTTAAATAAGCCGTGAGAACTCTCTCTCTAAAAATCCGGCTTCCGGGATACACACATTTGACCAATCGCGAGCGTACTACGAATTCGATAGATTCGGTCGGAAACCCGCACTTTACACTGTACCACGAGCGGCTAGAAAATTCTGCGAAATACACTGCTCGGTACAAAGATGAAAAGAAGTACAATATAAAGCGAAAAATCAGTAACATTACATGCTCTTAAAATCTAGGAAAAAATGAATGTTACAATATGCACCTGGCTTTGTCAGTAAAGTGGAAGGACGCTTAGTTTCCGGAGTGGGATAATAGCTTATTTAAGGCGAAAAGGACGTTGGATGTTCCTTCTTTCTGCCTGACCACTTTGAGAAGATATTTTAGTTTTCAGTGAAGTTTTTCTTTAAAGGCAAACGTGCCGATTTGTGAAAACTAAATTTTCAGGCAACGGTACAGTTAGTTGTTTTTGGAAAATACCGAGCAAGCTGTAATTGGCGATTTGTAGTCTTTTCGTGGTGCAGAGAAGCTATGTAAGATAATTTCAAATACTCGAGGTGAGTAGCCATTTTGTCAAGTTT
Source organism: Pachyrhynchus sulphureomaculatus (assembly GCA_019049505.1). Classification (NCBI taxonomy): domain Eukaryota; kingdom Metazoa; phylum Arthropoda; class Insecta; order Coleoptera; family Curculionidae; genus Pachyrhynchus; species Pachyrhynchus sulphureomaculatus. The sequence continues at coordinate 71,731,039 of CM032449.1, read as the reverse complement.
TATTTCGTCAGTTTGATTCTAACAGAGAAAATTTTCTGGGCATGATTCTTGTCACTCAGGATTATACTGGACACAGTATATCCTAAATCAGGATGTATTTTGTTCCTGCGTTCTTTTAGTAGTTGTATTTTTGGTTTGGTTCGTCCCACGTGCGTACAACGTATTCCAGTCCAAAAGGGAGTTTTTACCACGTGCTAGGTGATCCTCTCTTGTACCCAGAATAAGAGAGGATCACCTCTCTTGCATCCAGATTCCTTGATGCCTGTAACACCGTCAGCTATTTTGGTAGGACCTTATTTTTGAACCAGTCATAGAATTGATATAGCTACAAGTACGAATACAGTTATCCACACACCTTGGTCGGACGGAGAACGGCAGATAAGTTTTAGAGTGTAGAATTTAATATTTATTATCTCCATAAAAACAGATTCAGAGCCTTTGCAGATTTATTCTCCCATTTATATTTTTTATTGTGTATAAATTTGGTATTAAAAACATTACCTACTGTAAGTACTACGTAGCGCATTTGGGTAAATTTTAGTAATAATAGTAACTTGTGTGTAATTGGGAAATATCATCTACTACTTCATTTGTTTTGGTAAATGACTAAATGTTTAATTAGGAAATTTTCCCAACTGTCTTTTTGTTACAGTAACCATTTTTAAGTTTTATAGTGATTGTATTGTATTCTCATTGTAATAGACTTAGTTTAAAATTTATTAAAACCATTCTATTTTTGACAAAAGTCTAATTCCTTTTTTGTATTAGTCTTAGTATAAAATAACTAGCATTTGTCAGAAAAGGCTTCGGTGTAGAGAGTGAGAGAAGTTTGAGGTAACCTTTACACCTACTAACTTTAGAACACTTTTCGCTTCTCTTGCAGACACCATGGATCATTTACAAAATAACTATCCAAATGCAGAAATTGTCATCCTGGGTGACTTTAATGTTCACAACATCAGTTGGCTTAAGTATTCAAATATTACCGATGAACAAGGTCGTGAAGCTGACTCATTCCCAGTCAGTTCTGGCTTAACTGAACTTACTGACGAACCAACACGGATCATTGATCAAGTCGGAGCGTTCGCCAGTCTTCTTGATCTATTTTTAACCACCAATCCAGAGATTTACACTGTCACCGTAAATCCTCCGTTAGGTTCTGCTGACCATAAACTGCTTTCGACATCAAGTATTCTACCAATTAGCGACAGAGGGGTCCCTAAATCGCGCAAGATTTAACACTACAAATCTGCGAACTTTCCCTTGGTTAGACGTTTGTTTTCGATCCGTTGACCCATCTGACTGCGCCAAAAAGGTCTCCGATGTTATTTTGACTGGTTAGAAGCTCCTTTTTCGAAGAAATGCCCTTTCAACGGCAAGCCTTGGTTTGACCGAAAATGTAAAAAGCTATTGCTTGTAAACATCTTGCCTATTGACAATGGCGTGAAAATCCTAACGATCTGCGTTCATGCCAGTAGCAGATGCAAAGAAATTATCGACGACACTAAGGAGGCACACAATCAACGAATTGGAGACAACCTTCTTGCTTGTCCCAACAATTCCTAATGCCAGTTTTCTGTAGACTTTTTAACCTATCCTACATACAGAGAATATTTCCTTCCTGCTAGAAACTTACCACAGTTCAGCCGATACCTAAAAAAGGCAAGAAGATCTTGGCAAATAACTGTCGACCAGTCGCACTGCTTTCAATAATATCGAAAGTCATGCAAAAGGCTTTCAATCAGCATCTTCTAAAATATCTTGAGGGATTAAACATTATTAGCAACCATCAATATGGCGTTCGTAAACATAGATCAACAGGAGATCTTCTAACTTATGTAACACATATTTGGAACAACGCAATTGAACACTTTGAAGAATCTTGATATATCGAAGGCATTCGACCGTGTTTGGCGACAAAAGTAATATTAACTGTTTTTTGGGACTCGTAGGGTATCATTATGATTGACTATTTGGATAAGAGTAAAACAGTGAGTGGCTCCTATTCCAAAACATTATTGGACCGTTTATATAGTGAGTTGAAGCAGAAGCGACTAAGATTAGTACGCAAGAAATGGCTTCTTCACCAGGACAATATGCCTGCTCACACATTGGTTGTTACAGTGGCAAATATACACAGCTGGGCTTCAAAACAGTTCCCCACAATATTTTAATTTTACAGGACCAAATGTATTCAGCTCAATAGAAATTATATTGAGCAATAAATTTTTGATTTTGAAAAAAAAAATGATTTACCTTGTTTCCAATTCACCATTGTCCAAATAGTTCAATGTTTTAGAGTTGGGCTACTTGTTATAGTAAAGAAGTTACTAAAATGGCCCTCAATAAAATAGAAGACAAGGACTCTATTTTAACTATGAAAGTTTCTGATAGAAAAAGTAATATGGGACGTATTATTTTTAGCATTCCCAAATGTATATACATATATATATATATATATATATATATATATATATATATATATATATATATATATATATATATATATATATATGTATATATATATATATATATATATATATATATATATATATATATATATATATATATATATATATAAATAAGAAAATTCCTCTAAGACTAAGAAGAAATGTATATAACCCGTGTGTCTTACCAGTTCTCACTTACGCAGCACAAACTTGGACACTGACTAGGAATATAATGGATAGATCGGCCAAAACATAGCGAGCAATGGAGCGTCGGATGTTGAATATAAGGATAAAAGACAGGATACGGAACGAATATATTAGGGGAAAAACTAAACTAATAGATGTAAAAGAACATATAGCAGGCCTAAAATGGAGATGGGCTGGACATACAATGCGTCAACCGGACAATCGGTGGAATAGGAGGATGCAGGATTGGAGACCCTGGTTGGGAAACAGATCAAGGGGCAGACCTCAGACCAGGTGGCAAGACGATCTAAAACTTACAACCGGCCTAGCGTGGACAAGAAAAGCACAGAACCGAGATAAGTGGAGAACAAAAGGGGAGGCCTATATTCGACAATGGATGTTAATGCACAAACATTTTTATCTTCTCAGGTTGTAGAAAAAGATAATTTTGTAGGGAGAACAAAGAAGTTTTTGAACCGACTAATGGCCTATACACAGTAAAACTTGGAGATGTAATTCACCTTCTGCTCAATAAAAAATTCCATCCGATATCATCAAAATAACGTAAGACACCTATAGATATAACCAAATAGAAGCTAGGATAGGGAGCACCTCATTAAACGAATAAACATAGAAATCGGAATAAAACGAGAAGACTTATTTAGCACTTTACTATCCAGTTGCATAATGGATTAATTTTTAAATAGCTTAATATAAAGGTAGATTATATAGAATGGAAGGTTTCATTCCAGGAAGAGGGACTAGAGAACAAATTCTCAACATTCGCCTGATAATATAAAAAGTCAGGGAATTCCAAATAACAATCTATATCTGTTTTATAGACTACTTCCGGCTGCATACAATGGAACAAATTCTGGCCGATTCTAATCAGCATGGGAACACCTACATATCTTGAAAACCCTATCCGATCCCTGTTTGAGAACACAAATGGCAAAATTATACTGAATAATTATTTTTTCGATCCCTTTAACGTAGAAGCCGGCGTCACCATTACTTTTTAACATACATAGTGAACATATAATGAGGTCTGTTTGGATGATTGGAGTAGGGGTGTGATAATGGGTGGACAAAAGCTAAGTAACCTTAGATATGCGGATGATACTGTTGTACTTACAACTTCAATACAAGACCAAGAATCAATTATGCACCGCTTGGAAATCACTAGCAAAAACTATGGATTAACAATTAATTGAACGAAAACCAAAGTGATGATTGTTAGTCATAATGAAGATCTGTCACACATAAATGAAATTGCTGGTTTCAATGTTGTAGGCCATTTCAACTATTTGGGATCCCTCATAACTAATAATGGTGGCTGTGAAGCGGAAGTAAGAAGACGTTTGGCTATAGCTAGAAACTCGACGATTAAACTCACTAAGGTCTGGAAAGACACAAAAACATAAAGTTAAGATAGTTATCCAGACTTATATTCCCCACAGCAACTTACGCATAGGAAACATGGAACATTAAACAACCTATCAATAGGCGAACCGATGCGTTTGAGATATGGGCATCAGGGGCGGATCTAATTAAGGGCTTTTTGGGCTGTAGCCCAAGGCCCCGTGGATACAAAGGGCCCCCAGCCCCCCATTGAAAATAATAGATGATCGATATTGTGAAGTAAAAAAATAATATCTAAAATTAAAAAATATAACATAACTACACATAACCTCTCAATTTCTTTTCCAATAATGTCGTCCAGTTGCTATTTGTATACACAAACACTAAGTCATACTAAATAAATAAAGTATTTTATTGTCCTATTTTTTCCTATACCGTATACCTACATCACTATAGAAAACAGTTTTTTGATAAAATGGCAATTAGTTGAGTAATTAGGTAGGCCCCTAAGTAGCATTAGCCCAGGGCCCTACAAGTTCACGATCCGCCCCTGATGGGCATATCGAAGAATCCTCAGAGTATCATATACCGAACACCGTACTAATGTATCTATTCTTGAAGAGCTTAGTATCAATGCTTTCAAATAGAATTAATAGACAGTACCTGAAATATTTTGGTCACATTATGAGGACAGTGGATGCCATGGAAAAGCTTATAGTAACGGGAAAGGTAGAAGATCAAGGAGACGGTCTCAAACAAGATGGTCCACCAAGTAAGATCACTTCTTGGTATGGGTATACACGAGTCAAGTCAGGGCAGCAACTGCATGGTGTTACCGATAATCCTATTGGGGTGAAAGGATTGAGAGAGAGTGAGAGACACAGAATGGCGAAAGAATATCAAAATGAATAGCTTATAGATTTAACACAACAGCGAAACTCCAATTTGACAATTTCAGCTCATTACGACTAAATGATTATTAATCGTATCGTAATGTAATGGAAGTAAGGTGCTCGAGAATTATACTATTTAGCTAGAGAAACGAAGAAAAATGTTATATACTAGGTATAATAGGATAATACAAGTTCTTTAAACACCAAAACTGAGAAAATAGGAACAGAGATCAGATCCAGGATGTACAAAGAGCATCGATAGATAATACAGTGAAGAGAAGACTAGAAACTACGAGAGATAATACGAAGAATATTCGATATGAAAATATAATGGAATACTCACACAAGCAAATTAGTTAAAATAGAAGGATACTAATAACCACCGAACAAAGAATTATAGGCCGAGCTTGCCTTGTAAAATATTGTATTATAACGTGACATAACATGCTATATAGTTAAATAAATAAGAGAGAAAATTGCCACCATAAAAGAAGAAGTAATGTCGGCTTAAGATATATATTTTTTTATACTACAATTATTCCATTCCATATATTTTTTCAGGTCAAAAAAGTTTTTTTAATGTACTCTGATATAATATATTTTTTTATACTACAATTGTTCCCTTCCATATATTTTTTCAGGTCAAACAAGTTTTTTTAATGTACTCTGATATAAATAGTTTCATTTAAAAATATAATGTCGAAGTTCAATAATTGCAAAGATATATTAGCTATATTAGTGACACCCAGAAAAAATTGGTAGATTGATGTGATGTCTGTTAATAGATGAATAGAACAGTTTACATATATTTAAAGCCAGCAAATATGTTCCTAATTTTTAGGATAAAAAAATGCTGGTTTATTTTTAGATATTTTTTATTAGAGGGTGCGTCACCAAAATCTAGACTATTGGTAAGTTTTTTTTTTAATTATAAGTTAGTACTATTATATTTTAATATAAATTACCTTCCATATTAAGTTGTTTATAATTCTCAAGAAACGGATCGGAAAGATCATATAACATAGCCATACCCGATGATATATTCGTTATACATTTGTCACCCATCAAAGTCAAGAGTACTGTTTCACCAACACATTCCCGAGTCAGTATCAATGGTAGTAATAAGGAAAAGTATCTAAAAATAACAGTATAATTACCACCGAAAATTTACAAAATGTATTAGAGGATATTAGGACAAAAAGTAACGTGATAGAAACGATTATGTGAGTAGATTGGATGCAGAAGAAATTCGGGAAACGATATTCTATCAATGGTAATGGACTCGATACATCAACGTACATTTACATATATAAATGTATATATATATATATATATATATATATATATATATATATATATATATATATATATATATATATATATATATATATATATATATATATATATATATATATATATATATATATATATATATAGTAAAATATAACGCCTACCTCGTAGGTGGCACTTCATCGGAGGGCTGACTCGCTGCAGCCATTCGCCGACAGAGAGGTTAGTAGACTACCAATACCTTGGGGGGCGCGAACGTTCGAGGTTTCCCTCCTAAGGCATACGTGGTTTAAAGTAAGAACAACTGAAAACGGACGAAAGTCCGTATTTGAGCAGTCTCGCCACTGTTCTCTTATTTGTCGAATCCATCCCGAGACACGTTTCGCCGTATCACGGCTCATCAGTCGGGCTAGGATCGACAAACAAGAGAACAGAATTTTCGGTACTTAAGCCAGTACTGACGGCCAATAATGGTAAGATATAACGCCTACCTGGTAGGTGGCACTTATCCCTAGCCCGACTGATGAGCCGTGATACGGCAAAACGCGTCTCGGGATGGATTCGACAAATAAGAGAACAGTGGGTAGACTGCTGATATAGGGACTTTCGTCCGTTTTCAGTTGTTCTTACTTTAAACTACACATCCATCGAACCTTCGCGCCACCTGTGGTGAAGTGTTGGCGGTTTGCTAACCACTCTGTCGGCGAATGGCAGCAGCGAGTCAGCCCTCCGATGAAGTGCCACCTATGAGGTAGACGTTATATCTTACCATTATTGGCAGTCATTACTAGAGAAAAAGGCAAAAATACAAAGAAAAAATACATTTGACTACACACGTTATTCATTTAAATATCTCATTGTTGAATTTATATTTTTCAACTATCTCTGCACACCCTCAGCTTCGCGCGTAGAATATCAACAATCATGCTGCTTATATTTCAGTGAATACCAACCCAATCTAAAGCGATTGAAAATAATTATAGTTATCATTTTAAGATGAGATTGTCTTTCTTTTGAACTTAAAAATGAAGTGAATACACTTCTTGCTAAATTTTGTCATTAGTTAGACCTAATATAATAATTTTCATACAACTAATGACTTTTCGTGCCTATATACTACTTGTACAAAAAAATTAAATCCATGCACTGAGAATTACTACTTTTGCATGCCCAAATTGAGTTTTGAAAGTTTGGTTAGCGAATTTTAGCAGATAATGTAACTTAACTCTAGCAAACATTCTGTCCTGAATTCAGAAAAAAAGTACAAGTGGAATAACATAAACCAATACTTAACAATAATAAAACATCAACTGTTTTACAAATAAAATGTATCTCTAATATGAAAACACAATTATGATAATCTTTATATAATATATTGCACAATAGAAATTTCTATTCTCTTGTTTGTCGATCCTAGCCCGACTGATGACACGTGATACGACGAAATGCGTCTAGGGATGGATTCGACAAATAAGAGAACAGACTTTCGTCCGTTTTTAGGTGTTCTTACTTTAAATTATATATATATATATATATATATATATATATATATATATATATATATATATATATATATATATATAAAGGGTGATTCATTTAGAGGTACTTTTTGTGATGGGGCTTTAATTGCAGATTGCGCATGCGTCGTGTCAACTGAAGTGGCATTCCTGTTCAGTAGTGTTTGACAATTCATAATGGAAAGACTTAGCCCGGCACAACGTCTACAAATTGTTCAACTTTATTACGAAAATGGGCGTTCTATGAGGAATGTGTATCGGGCGCTTAGAGCAACTTATGGTCCACATAATCGGCCTACGGAACGCACAATTCGCTCTACCATCAATAAGTTTGAGACCCAATTTTCATTATTGGATAATGCTCGACCGAATAGACCACATCCAGCACTTAGTGAAGAAAATATAGGGGCGGTAGCGGAGAGTGTACGCGAAGACCGTGAAGTGTCGATTCGTCGCCGTTCTCAACAGCTTGGCCTGTTATATTCAACAACTTGGCGTATTTTACGTAAGGATCTTCCTTTAAAAGCATACAAAATTCAACTAGTGCAACAACTGAAGCCGACCGACCTTCCGAATCGTTTCCGTTTTAGTCGTTGGGCTCTTGACAAGCTTGCAGAAGATCCACTGTTTTCGAGAAAAATTTTGTTCACCGATGAGGCCCATTTTGGCTTAATGGGTTCGTGAATAAACAAAATGCCCGTATTTGGGGTGATGAACAACCTGAAGAGGTTCAAGAGCTGCCATTAAATCCAGAAAAAACAACTGTTTGGTGTGGTTTATGGGCCGGTGGAATAATCGGTCCCATATTTCTTCAAAACAGAGGCCGGCCGGAATGTTACTGTGAATGGTGACCGTTATCGCGCCATGATAACAGACTATTTGATGCCAGAAATTGAAGCCCGTGGTCTCGACGAAATTTGGTTCCAACAAGATGGCGCCACTTGCCATACAACCCGTTAAACCATGGCTTTACTGCGAGAGCAATTCGGCGAACAGATCATTTCACGCTTTGGACCAGTGAATTGGCCGGCTAGATCATGTGACATCACACCTCTTGACTTTTTCCTTTGGGGCTATGTAAAAGTCCAAAGTCTACATGGATAAGCCAGCTACAATTGAGGCATTGGAGGCCAATATTACTCGAGTCATTGGCCAAATACCACTCGAAAATACTCACACGCATCATTGAAAATTGGAACTTCAGAATGGACGTTGTTAACCGTAGTCGCGGACAACATTTGAAAGAAATTATCTTTAAGAAATAATTGTAAAGAATGGTTCTTTTATATGATAATAAAGATTATAAAATAAAATTGTTTTTATTCATTTTTTTTTATTTAAAAAAAAGTACCTTTAAATGAATCACCCTTTATATATATATATATATATATATATATATATATATATATATATATATATATATATATATATATATATATATATATATATATATATATATATATGTATATATATATATATATATATATATATATATATATATATATATATATATATATATATATATGTATGTATGTATGTATGTATATATATATATATATATATATATATATATATATATATATATATATATATATATAACATAAATAACAATAAGAATATTTATTTACATTTTATTAATGTATTTTTGTTTAATAAGTACCTGATAGGCAACAAATATTATTTTAGTAATCTCTCGTAATTTAGATAAACTTACCTAATTCATTTAGTTTCGAGTTCTCTGGTATTTAGTAAGTGCATTCTGAAATATCTAAGAAAAATTGTGAGCAATTACTGCGTTTACTTTCATAATTATTACGTAGGTAATTTCAGTTTGAGGTGTATGATGCATATGTTTGATCATTTATGGGATCACTTCAGTTTCTGTCCATTTATCCGTCTGTCCGTATGTCACACCCGATTTTCTCCTAAACTAAACAGAGAAAGCTGACATTTGGCAAAAATATATGAATTGATGGTCCAATCAGAGCCGTTTTGTTTTGAAAAATAAATTTTGACTTAAGGGGTTAGTTTTGGGGGGGGTGAAATCGGAAGAGGAAATAAAATATTTACCAGATCATCGAGTAGGGTGTCAAATGAAAGCTGAAGCATATATATGATGTAACCCTAGTGCCAAACTTTTCTTTGTATATTATTACTAGAAGTGCCCGCGGCTCGCTCGCGTGGAATTGATTCACTATTTCGTCGCTGTTATTTCGTATATACCTAATGTAATTAAAATATATCTCATAACCTGGCCAGAGCACATCCGTATAAATCTAAAAAAAAAAAACACGTAACACTCGTGCCAACTTTTCTTTATATTATTACTAGAAGTGCCCGCGGCTCCGCTCGCGTGGAATTGATTCACTATTATCGTCGCTGCTTATTTCGTATATCACCTAATGTAATAAAATATATCTCATAACCTGGCCAGAGCACATCCGTATAAATCTAAAAAAAAAAACACGTAAATCGGATAAGTGGTTCTCGAGTGATAAGCGCACTAACGGACAGACAGGCACAGACAGACAGACGTCTCATTTTATATATATTATAGAAGATTATAGATAACCTGGCTAGAGAACAAATGTATGAATTAAAAAAAAAACATTTAAATCGGATAAGTGGTTCTCAAGTGATAGGCGCATTCACGGACAGACAGGCAGAGAGATTTTTCATTATATATATACATATATATATATATATATATATATATATATATATATATATATATATATATATATATATATATATATATATATATATATATATATATATATATATATATATATATATATATATATATATATATATATATATATATATATATATATAATATATATCTATATTTATATATATATATATATATATATATATATATATATATATATATATATATATATATATATATATATATATATATATATATATATATATATATATATATATAAATATTATATATATATATATATATATATATATATATATATATATATGTATATATATATATACATAATATTGTTCCATATTTAATGGTTTAGGCAGTGTATTGCAAGAGAACGCGCTAGCGGCAAACTTTTTTCCGACTCGATTCACTATTATCATTACTGCTTATTCCTTATGTTACCTCATATAATAAAATATATTCTATAACCTGGCCAGAGAACATATGTATGTTTTATAAAAAAAAAGCACAGCACATAAATCGAATAAGTGGTTCTTGAGTGATAAGCGCACTAACGGACAGACAGTCAGAGAGACGCTGCATTTTATGTATATTATAGATTATTAAAAACTGCCAAAAATCGCTGTCCCCTACCCTATCTCTAAAAGTACTAAACAAAACAATTCGAAAAAATTCGCTTCTCGAAGTAATCGGTATGATTCAACAGAAGTTTACCTCAAATGAAAACAAAAAATTAATGCTGTCCGCGAATGCTCTTTGTTCGGTATAAATTTCTACATGTTGAACCCAACAACACAATACTATACACACACTTTTCCAATTTATCACTCGTGCGCATCTATATACCATATATATATATATATATATATATATATATATATATATATATATATATATATATATATATATATATGTTATATAAAATAATAATAAAATATATGACCAATTATACCTAGCCTCTCTATACTGACTATAACTGACGTACACGATGCTAGTGTGTTTTTTAAGTTATCTACTTAGCCATGAAAATGACGTCATACAAAAAAATTGAATTTTTGTCAAATTATTGTCGCTATTCTGGTAGTAATAGTAGTTGTGAAAGGGCTCAATGCCTAGCAATCACACCAGAGGGATCCATTTTGCTATCCCCAAACAACAATTTAACCATCATAATCATCGCCAAACCTCTCGGACCTGACCATAGACCTTGGGCTGTTACACCACGATAAAGAGCCAACGTCCTCTCCTCTGAACTCTGCCGTTCCAATTCTCATATCTGGCTGGCAAATTGTATGCATCCCGGGCTCGAGTACCATCGCTTTCTCGATCACAAGTACTTTTCCTTGCCCTATACAATTTTTCCGATTTTTTCTTCCCAAAAATTTGTGAACGTATGAGGATGAATTGAACAGTTCATGGCCTAGTCAAGAAAATAAAATAAAATACATACAAAAATATTTTTATTTTTCGATGTAATCTCCACTTAGCTCTATGCACTTCTTCCACCTGTTTTCCAAAGCTTCCACATCTATTTGAAAAAAAGATTTCTCAAGGTTTTCAAAATACTGGTTAACTGTAGCTTTGATGAAAATTGCTGGCCACCGAGGTGAGTGAATCATACACTCAACAGATGTGTGAAAGCGAGCGTTGTCCTGATGGAACAAAACTTTCTTTCTTAGTAATCCTGGGCATTTCTCTTTAATTTATAGTAGTATATCACGTTTTTTCCATTTTTCCAAAAACGCTGCACTTGGCCTCACTAAACTCGTTCTAACCTAAAACCACAAATTCTACGGCAACAAAATTTTATACTGTGACAACCAAAGAAAGTATGAACTTATTGAGGGTACTATAATAAGAATATTATAATTATTTTTTGGTGAAGCCGTGAACTTTTCAATCCCTCCTCGTAATTTGTAGCAAAAGTTGTTCCTGAAAGAATATCCCAGGTATAGCAGTAATAGCAGTCCATCTAATTTTGAAGCAAAAATTTCCCTTTGGCTATAATATAATATAATTTAGGTTTCCGCTCCCACGGGTGATAAACATGGTCAATTGCACAACCGTATGAACTGCATTAAAAAGAATGTAATCACAATTATCATGAGTGATTTTAATGCTAAAATTGGCGAAGGAAAAGAAGGTACTGCTGTCGGCAACTTCAATCTTGGGTCTAGAAATGAACGGGGAGACCGCTTTGTGCAATTTTGTTTAAGAATATGTAACACTTTTTTTGACTTACCGCCAAGCCGACTGTACACCTGGAAATTTATAGCTGATTCACCGTGTTGATATTATTACTATTCAAAAAAAATTCCATAATTCCGCAACATATTTAAAAGTATATCCAGGTGCAAATGTGTCTAGCGATCATAATTCTCTACTGTGCAAAATGCATATTCAACTTAAACAGATGGATAGAAAAAAAAAGCTGACCACAAAATAGATATTACTAAGCTCAAGGATAACCACACGAAGAACACCATGACAGCAGCACATTATGATAGAGAACATTGCGCAATCAGAAGATACGTTAAGTGGAAAGTAGAACCAAATACAGTAGTTCATAAACAACACATGCAAACAAATCCTGGAAGGCGGACATGAAAGGAAAAAGGAGTGGATAGCGGATAAGATCTTGGAACTACTGGAGGTCAGGAGAAAATACAAAAATGGAGTTCAGGAAAAATATTAACCAACACACAGGGTCATTGAGAGAAAAATTAGAGAGTTAAAAGAAGAATTGCTCAAAGAAAGATACAATGAAATAGAACGATATGAAAAACTATCACCACCATAATATTTATAAAGAGATAAGGAAGATGACGAGACCAGCAAATAAAAATTCTCGATATTTAGTACATACTGGGAATTTAACAGCTGAAACTTCAGAGCTTTTTAATACCTGAAAATCATATGTAGAAGAACTTTTTTTTAACCAGCGCCCTGAAGAACATGGTATCAATGGGGAAACAGGACCTCCCACCTCCTAGAGTGAGATTGAGAGAGTGATTATGTCAATGAAAGACAACAAAGCACCTGATCTCGATAGAACATCTTTAAAATGTTTTGCCAATCAGACTATCGGTTTATCAAGATTCTAACACTGCTCTTTAATGACATATGTTATATGACCGTGGTGAATTTTCACCTTACTGGACTGACTCAGTATTTGTTACAATCGCCAAAAAACTACAAGCAAGGACTTGCCATCAAGATAGATTGATCAGTTTGATTAACCATATAACGAAAATATTCTCCAAAGTCATTAATTAATAATCAAATATATGCCAAATGTGAATCAAAGATATCGACGTTTCACCAAAACCTCATTTGGCATTTTCAAGTGCTCTTGCTGCTACTCGATACCGTGATCTTGCTGCTGCTGCCGCGTCTACGCACGTTGTAGGTGGGGGGATGGAGAGTGTTCTTCCGGGCATCGGTGTTTGCCGCTAGGTGCCCGTATCAGTGGTCATTACGGATTCCGGTGCTATGCTGGCTGTTGCCTTCTCGATGTTTTGGTTATTCCTTTGTTTAACTAGAAGACCCTTCTATGTAGTG
>CM032449.1:71679594-71714594 GCA_019049505.1 Pachyrhynchus sulphureomaculatus | reverse complement strand
TGCGGTTGCCGTCTTTTATAGGTCGGCGTCTACGAAGGTTGTAGGTGGGGGATCGGGAGTGTTCGTCCGGGCATCGGTGTTTGCCGGCTGGGTGCCCGTATTAGTAGTAATTACGGGTTCCGGCGCTATGCTGGCTGTTGCATTCTGGATGTTTTAGTTATTCCTTTGTTTAGCTAGTAGTTCACTACATAGAAGGGTCTTCTAGTTAAATAAAGGAATAACCAAAACATCGAGAAGGCAACAGCCAGCATAGCGCCGGAATCCGTAATAACCACTGATACGGGCACCTAACCGGCAAACACCGATGCCCGGAAGAACACTCTCCATCCCCCCACCTACAACGTGCATAGACGCGGCAGCAGCAGCAAGATCACGGTATCGAGTAGCAGCAAGAGCACTTGAAAATGCCAAATGAGGTTTTGGCGAAACGTCGATATCTTTGATTCACATTTGGCATATATTTGATTATTAATTAATGACTTTGGAGAATATTTTCGTTATATGGTTAATCAAACTGATCAATCTATCTTGATGGCAAGTCCTTGCATGTAGTTTTTTGGCGATTGTAACAAATACTGAGTCAGTCCAGTAAGGTGAAAATTCACCACGGTCATATAACATATGTCATTAAAGAGCAGTGTTAGAATCTTGATAAACCGATAGTCTGATTGGCAAAACATTTTAAAGATGTTCTATCGAGATCAGGTGCTTTGTTGTCTTTCATTGACATAATCACTCTCTCAATCTCACTCTAGGAGTTGGGAGGTCCTGTTTCCCCATTGATACCATGTTCTTCAGGGCACTGGTTAAAAAAAAGTTCTTCTATATACGATTTTCAGGTATTAAAAAGCTCTGAAGTTTCAGCTGTTAAATTCCCAGTATGTACTAAATATCGAGAATTTTTATTTGCTGGTCTCGTCATCTTCCTTATCTCTTTATAAATATTATGGTGGTGATAGTTTTTCATATCGTTCTATTTCATTGTATCTTTCTTTGAGCAATTCTTCTTTCAACTCTCTAATTTTTCTCTCAATGACCCTGTGTGTTGGTTAATATTTTTCCTGATCTCCATTTTTATATTTTCTTCTGACCTCCAGTAGTTCCAAGATCTTATCCGCTATCCACTCCTTTTTCCTTTCATGTCCGCCTTCCAGGATTTGTTTGCATGTGTTGTTTATGAACTACTGTATTTGGTTCTACTTTCCACTTAACGTATCTTCTGATTGCGCAATGTTCTCTATCATAATGTGCTGCTGTCATGGTGTTCTTCGTGTGGTTATCCTTGAGCTTAGTAATATCTATTTTGTGGTCAGCTTTTTTTCTATCCATCTGTTTAAGTTGAATATACATTTTGCACAGTAGAGAATTATGATCGCTAGAAACATTTGCACCTGGATATGCTTTTAAATATGTTGCGGAATTATGGAATTTTTTTTGAATAGTAATAATATCAACACGGTGAATCAGCTATAAATTTCCAGGTGTAAAGTCGGCTTGGCGGTAAGTCAAAAAAAGTGTTACATATTCTTAAACAAAATTGCATAAAGCGGTCTCCCCGTTCATTTCTAGACCCAAGATTGAAGTTGCCGACAGCAGTACCTTCTTTTCCTTCGCCAATTTTAGCATTAAAATCACTCATGATAATTGTGATTACATTCTTTTTAATGCAGTTCATACGGTTGTGCAATTGACCATGTTTATCACCCGTGGGAGCGGAAACCTAAATTATATTATATTATAGCCAAAGGGAAATTTTGCTTCAAAATTAGATGGACTGCTATTACTGCTATACCTGGGATATTCTTTCAGGAACAACTTTTGCTACAAATTACGAGGATGGATTGAAAAGTTCACGGCTTCACCAAAAAATAATTATAATATTCTTATTATAGTACCCTCAATAAGTTCATACTTTCTTTGGTTGTCACAGTATAAAATTTTGTTGCCGTAGAATTTGTGGTTTTAGGTTAGAACGAGTTTAGTGAGGCCAAGTGCAGCGTTTCTGGAAAAATGGAAAAAACGTGATATACTAATAAGGAAAAATGGGTTGCAGAATTTAAACGTGGACGAGAGAGCATCGAAGATGACCCTCGCTCCGGCCGGCCCACGATGTCTACAACTGAAGAAAACATCGGCAAAGTGTGTGATCTCATATTGAAGGACCTTAGATTAACTATCAGGAAGATTGCAGATACTATAAGCATCTTGTATGAACAAACACAAAACATCATTGCCAACGAACTTGGATTTTCTAAGGTTTCCGCTAGGTGGGGCCCCAGATTGCTTTCAGTTGAACAAAAACGAATTCGACTCACCATTTTTCGCGACTGTTTGGTGATGTTTGAGGCTGATCCGCAAGATTTTCTTAACACGTTTGTTAAAATGGACGAAAGCTGGGTTTACCACTATACTCCAGAGTCAAAACAACAATCCAACCGACCCCAAAAAAAGCGAAGCCAATTCTGTCAGCTGGAAAACTGATGGCGACTTACTATAAATTACTTATAAATTAAAGAGAAATGCCCAGGATTACTAAGAAAGAAAGTTTTGTTCCATCAGGACAACGCTCGCGTTCACACATCTGTTGAGTGTATGATTCACTCACCTCGGTGGCCAGAACTTTTCATCAAAGCTACAGTTAACCAGTATTTTGAAAACCTTGAGAAATCTTTTTTTCAAATAGATGTGGAAGCTTTGGAAAACAGGTGGAAGAAGTGCATAGAGCTAAGTGGAGATTACATCGAAAAATAAAAATATTTTTGTATGTATTTTATTTTATTTTCTTGACTAGGCCACGAACTGTTCAATTCATCCTCATACGTTCACAAATTTTTGGGAAGAAAAAATCGGAAAAATTGTATAGGGCAAGGAAAACTTTTGTCAAAGTACTTGTGATCGAGAAAGCGATGGTACTCGAGCCCGGGATGCATACAGGCCAAGGATCTCTGATGGGACATTGTAGGTTGAGAAGGCATCTAGCATCGCTGGACGTGGAAGATGGCTCGAAATGCCCGGGCTGCCTGGATGATGATGAGACGTCGCTTCAATTTGCGACAATAATTTGACAAAAATGCAATTTTTTTGTATGACGTCATTGTCATAGCTAAATAGATAACTTAAAAAAACACACTAGCATCGTGTACGTCAGTTATAGTCAGTATAGAGAGGCTAGATATAATTGGTCATATATTTTATTATTTTATTATTCTATATAAAATGTGACATTAATTAAGAAATTTAATATATATATATATATATATATATATATATATATATATATATATATATATATATATATATATATATGTATATATATATATATGGTATATAGATGCGCACGAGTGATAAATTGGAAAAGTGTGTGCATAGTATTGTGTTGTTGTGTTCAATATGTAGAAATTTATACCGAACAAAGAGCATTCGCGGACAGCATTAATTTTTTGTTTTCATTTGAAGTAAACTGCTGTTGAATCATACCGATTACTTCGAGAAGCTTATGGTGAACATGCTCCATCGCAAGATACGTGTGAACGATGGTTTCGGCATTTCAAAAGTGGTGACTTTGATGTTGCAGACAAGGAACGTGGAAAATCGCCAAAAAAATACGAAGATGTGGAATTACAAGCATTGTTGGACGAAGATGATTCGCAAACACAAAAACAACTCGCCGAGCCGGCGCATATATATATATATATATATATATATATATATACATATATATATATATATATATATATATATATATATATATATATATATATATGTATATATATATATATATATATATATATATATATATATATATATATATATATATAATATATATATATATATATATATATATATATATATATATATATATATATATATAAATGTATATATATATATATATATATATATATATATATATATATATATATTAAATTTAGGCTTCTAAGTTAATTGATTAGAGCTTCTCTGTATACTCTGTTTGCTGTTTTATTATTTCATGGCAGTTAAATATATTAGTTTTCTGTAGTTCCGACATATGATGACGCGACATATAATTGACCATGTGTAAAACATTCCTGTCTCAAAATGATTCCCACCAATTTGAAAGTTGGTCCCTGGGACTTGTTTATTGTGAAAGCAAACGATACTTTCACTGGATACTGCAACCACTTGAAATGATCTGTTGGGATCATAGAAATATGAGGACTAGACGCCATTGTTTTTATATTTAGCCTGTCAAGCCGCTGTGAGCATTCAGCGCTAGACTCTCCATTTCGGCGTATTCTAGCAGCCCTTGCCTTAGACTAGAAAGTTGCGATTTTCTTTTAGGCATAATGTTATTTTTAGATTCTACTTAATTCTTAATAGCACCCACACATGCACAATATCCTAAAAGTAACAAAAAAAACTACTTAAACAAAACTGGCCAAATACAAGTCGGACCTGCGCAATTAATGTTCTGTACGGTGATTGAATTTTGTTGCGAAGGTATAAAATGATCAGTGACGTCACAAGACATACGCCAAATGAACACCAACCTTGACAAAAAAAATTATTTTTTATATATTAGACAAATTGTGAAATGTAACGCATTCGTGATAATTATCATTAAATCTACGCCTTATGGAGATTGTTCCAGAATTTTTTCGAATTGTTTTGTTTAGCACTTTTAGAGATCTGGTAGGGGACAGCGATTTTTGGCAGTTTTTTAATAATCTATATATATAAAATGCAGCGTCTCTCTGACTGTCTGTCCGTTAGTGCGCTTATCACTCAAAAACCACTTATTCGATTTATGGTATGTGCTTTTTTTAAAAAAAAACATACATATGTTCTTTGGCCAGGTTATAGAATATATTTTATTACATGAGGTAACATAAGGAATAAGTAGTAATGATAATAGTGAATCGAGTCAGAAAAAGTTTGCCGCTAGCGCGTTCTCTTGCAATACACTGCCTAAACCATTAAATATGGAACAATGTCATGTAGAAAAGAATATAATATATATATATATATATATATATATATATATATATATATATATATATATATATATATATATATATACATAATGAAACATCTCTCTGTCTGTCTGTCCGTGACTTGAGAACCACTTATCCGATTTAAATGTTTTTTTTTTTTTAATTCATACATTTGTTCTCTCGCCGCGTTATCTATAATCTTCTATAATATATATAAAATGAGACGTCTGTCTGTCTGTGCCTGTCTGTCCGTTAGTGCGCTTATCACTCGAAAACCACTTGTCCGATTTATGTGTTTTTTTTAGATTTATACGTATGTGCTCTGGCCAGGTTATGAGATATATTTTATTACATTAGGTGATATAAGAAATAAGCAGCGACGATAATAGTGAATCAATTCCACGCGTGCGGAGCCGCGGGCACTTCTAGTAATAATATAAAGAAAAGTTGGCACGAGTGTTACATCATATATATGTTTCAGCTTTCATTTGACACCCTACTCGATGATCTGGTAAATATTTTATTTCCTCTTCCGATTTCACCCCCCCAAAACTAACCCCTTAAGTCAAAATTTATTTTTCAAAACAAAACGGCTCTGATTGGTCCATCAATTCATATATTTTTGCCAAATGTCAGCTTTCTCTGTCAAATAGTTTAGGAGAAAGTCGGGTGTGACAGACGGACAGACAGATAAATAGACAGAAACTGAAGTGATCCCATAAATGTTCAAACATATGCATCATACACCTCAAACTGAAATTACCTACGTAATAATTATGAAAGTAAACGCAATAATTGCTCACAATTTTTCGTAGATATTTCAGAATGCACTTACTAAATACCAGAGAACTCGAAACTAAATGAATTAGGTAAGTTTATCTAAATTAAGAGAGATTACTAAAATAATATTTGTTGCCTATCAGGTACTTATTAAACAAAAATACATTAATAAAAACAAAAAAAATGTAAATAAATATTCTTATTGTTATTTAATACCTATTGACACCAAAAGTACCTACAATATGCCTCCAAAAGAATAAAAGGGTCTTAGAAATACGAATAACAAAACAACAACCCTTTTCGTCTTCAAAAATGTAATATCAAGGAATTAGAATCATCCGTGTAACTAAGTTTCAAAAAAATTAAATTATTTCTGCTAGATAAAAACAAAACCCCGCGAGCACATTGACTGGTCTGTCAATCCAGCACGCGACGCCGTCTTCTTTACTATGTTAATTTATATATATATATATATATATATATATATATATATATATATATATATATATAAATTAATGTATATATACAGTCGACACTCTATATAGTGAAAGACCAAAATGTTGACCGAAATTTCACTATAGAGAGCTTTTCACTATATAAAGAGAAAATCCGTATATATTGCTATGTATGTAAGATATTCTAGGTCTTGAAAAAATTACACTATAAAGAGTTTTTCACTATATAGTTTCAGTATAAATAGTGTCGACTATCTATCTATATATATATATATATATATATATATATATATATATATATATATATATATATATATATATATATATATATATATATATATATATATATATATATATATATATATATATATATATATATATATATATATATATAAATGTCGCCTTGTTCAAAAAATCAACATGATTGTTAGGAAATACGAACCTTTAAACGATACGTGTCAAAAAACTGTTCCCCTAATTCCACTGTGCCAAAATACGTTAAGAAATTTTTCGTGGGGGACCGTATCAAATGCCTTAGCCAAATCAATGAAAACGGTGGAACACTTCCTACCCATGTTTAGATGATTTGTAATTTCTGATATTAATTTATGCATGGCATTTTCAGTACCACACCCTTGCAGAAATCCAAACTGGTTCTCTGACAAAATGTTGTTGGTTTCAAAAAATATTATTAGTCATTCCTTGACACACTTTTCAAATACTTTCGCAAAATTGCTGATTACACTTATAGGTCTATAATTTGCTATTTTAGTTTTTAAACCGCTCTTATAAATGGATGATTTAAAAACAGAAGGAACCATCCCTGCTGCAAAGCATGCATCAAATATATGCAACAGCGGTTCCATGATAAAAGTGCGACTCTGCTTTATAAGCTTAGATGTGATTCCATCCAGACCCGACGAACCTGAGCTTTTCAAAGATGAAATATGTTTTATTAATTCATTTTTGGTTACTGGGATTAAAAATAAAGAGTTTGTTACATATATGTTTGCATCAGTTGGGTTCGTCGGCTCAGGAATAGTCTCTGCCATCCTGCTTCCAATATTTATAAAATAGTCATTACAGTGATTAGCTATGTCAGAGTCGGTCTCGAGTTCAATATCTTGATCATTTACTGATGTAATGTGATTTGTTTTACCAGTGTTCTCATATGTGATATCTTTGATAATGTCATATGTTTTTTTCATGTTATTTTTGTTAACATCTAGTAGAGTTTTATAATAAGATTTTTTTTGTTTTCCGATTAGTTTGTTTAAGAAATTTCGATATCTTTTATATTCGTTTTCTAAGTCTGGTGTATAAGCTCGTAGCAATTTTCTTTTCATTTTGTCCCTGTGTTTTATAGAAGCAATAATTCCGTTTGTAATCCATTTCTTTATCTTATGGTGAGGTTTTAACTTGACAGAATATTCGGTTGTTGCATTGATCATTGATTCCTTAAAGATTAAGATAAACTAGAAGTTTTTGGATTAGGGTCATTCAATACAATTGACCAGTCGTATTCCTTCAAGATCGTATTGAATTTTTAGAGAGTCAAATTCAGTTTTCATTGTTTCTTCAAGATTATTAAATTTATTATTTTTTTTTTTTATGCTTATCATTAATGTTGAGTATTGTTGGTCCATGATCTATATGAGAATCTAATATGAATGTTTCTAAGTCCAAGTTTTTAGTATTTGAATTATTCATTTTTTTTATAAAAATATGATCAAGACATGAACCACCATCAAATCTAGTTACAGCATTTATGTATGATTCAAAACCTAATTGGGACATTACCGCTAAGTAATTATGAGTATCATTATCTGGATTTAATATATCAGTATTTGTATCTCCTACAAAGATTTCAATATCATTGTTATAATTTTTGATACTTTCGAGGTATGTATGAATATCATCAATAAATTGAGCTTTCGGTATCGGCGGCGGCTTATAAACCGCTGTTATGCCTACCCCAATGTTACTCACAACACAAGTTACCCTACCAATTGTGGCCTGGGATAAGGGTAATTTTGTTGTAATAAAATTTGTGTTTAAATTTGTTTTGACTAAGATAACACAGATTTACAAATTTTTAATTTGGAAAAATACCAAGAACGCCACATGCCTAGATAAGTTAATTGGGACCTCCTGAACACGAAAAACGCTATAATTTTTTTTTTTTTAAGTGCCGTTTTTTAGATAACGGTACTTTTGTGTTTTTTTCGGTGTATGGTCCCACTCAAACCCTTATGGAGCCCAACCGAAAAGTCCGATCGAGATAAATGTCATACCGTTGGAAAGGCAACTAAATGCCTTTTCCGGCGGTATACTATAAATTTCTATGTGACAAGAAGTGGCTGAGTTATAACACCTCAAAGTTCAAAATTTGCCTATTTTTTACGTTTTTTTCAAAATTTTTCATTTTTATTTGTTTTTTTTTTCTACGTTATTGTAAAGATCTGGAATGTTTTATTTTTTTACCAAGTAGTTTATTTAATAACCAACATTTTAAACGTAATTTGAAAAAAAAAGGATGAAAAATAAAGTTTTTATTAAGGATTTTGTGGAACGACAATATTTTCATTTTCATTGCTCACACGCTATATTCGGCGTCCATCAGAATTTGAATCACTGTATACGTTGGTAGCCCTGACACACGCTATATTCGGCGTCCATCAGAATTTGAATCACTGTATACGTTGGTAGCCCTGACACACGCTATATTCGGCGTCCATCAGAATTTGAATCTGATCACAGTAAACAGTTTGGCTTTGTACGTGCAAAAAATAAAATGTGTTCAATCGATCCCAACGAATTTTGTTATGTTTGTGGAGTTCTTGTGAAAAAGAAATCACAGCATTTGATGCGAAAAATGAATACGAAAAATTTATCTGAAGCGTATAAGAAGTATTTCGGCTTTCGACCTGCGTCTCTGGACAAACCGTGGACACCGAATAATGCATGTAACAACTGCCGAACAATATTAAATAAAATTGGTAAGGGTCAAGAGTGTTTCTTCACATTTGGAAAGCCAATGCAATGGAGAAACCCGATCAGTCATACAACAGATTGTTATTTCTGTTTAACGGAAAAGGCTGTCGGACGTAGAATTGAACCAGTTTATCCAGTTGTTAGCTCGGTGACGCTGCCAGTGCCGCACTCAGTATCGTGCCCCAAACCGCAGCTGATTGTAGCAGAGCCCACAAAAATACGAAAAAGAACAACAATAAGTGATTCATCAGATGAGTGCAGTGAATCAGAAATGCAATCAAATAAGAAACCCCATTTACTTACTCAGGCCGAGCTTAATGATTTGTGCCGAGATTTGTATTTGCCGAAATCGAAATCTGAATTACTTGCATCGCGATTGCAACAGTGGGGATATTGTGCTCCTGAGACACGTGTTACATATTACCGTGATCGTAGCAAACAACTTGCAGTTTTTTTCGCAAAAACGGGAAACTTTTGTTTTTGTGCCAACATACGTGGTCTTTTCAATGCTCTCCAACAAAGTTATGACCCAGTGGAATGGCGTCTTTTTCTGGATGGAGGCAAGGATAGTGTGAAGGCAGTCTTGCTTCATAAAGGGAATACGAAACCATCAATTCCAATCGGATATGGAAAATACATAAAGGAAACATATGAAGCAATGAAAGAACTTCTCGCTCTCATACAATATGACCAACATCAATGGAAAGTTTGCTCTGATTTTAAATTAGTTGCCATACTATCTGGATTGCAAGGGGGCAATACGAAGTTTCCCTGTTTTCTATGTCTATGGGACAGCCGTGACCGTCAGAATCACTACATCCGAAAAGTTTGGCCCGAACGAAGTGGGCGTACGCACGGAGAGTACAATATTAAAAATGACCCACTCATTCCTCAGGAGAAGATAATACTTCCTCCACTACATATTAAGCTTGGGTTATTTACAAATATTGTGAAAACGTTGCCAAAAGACAGTCTTGCCATGAATTACCTTAAACAAAAATTTCCGAGAGCCACAGCGAGCAAAATTGAAGCTGGTATATTTGATGGACCTCAAATTCGGGCTCTGTACGGTGACCAAGCATTTAATGAGTGTTTAGGTCCAGCTCATTTGGAGGCATGGGAAGCATTCCAGGACATCGTTTACAACTTTTTGGGAAACTACAGAAGTCCTGATTACGCTGAGAAGATCGATACATTACTGCAAAAATTCAATGCCATTGGTAAGCGTTGAGTGAAAGCATGTATATCAAAAAGGCCGTTATCATTTGAAAATTATTTGAAATTTATTCTTTTTAACTTTTAGGTTCAAATATGACACCTAAACTACACTTTTTATTCAGTCATTTGGATATTTTCCCCATGAACTTGGGATCCGAAAGTGATGAGCAGGGTGAAAGATTTCACCAGGAAATGCAAGAAATCGAGAGACGTTACAAGGGCTGGTGGGATGAACAAATGATGGCAGACTATTGTTGGTTCCTCATTCGCGAAGATACATCCGAAAAAAAACGGAAAAATTCAAGTCACTCGTCATTTTAATTTAAATTTTTTTAATTTACGCCGAATATAGCGTGTGAGCAATGAAAATGAAAATATTGTCGTTCCACAAAATCCTTAATAAAAACTTTATTTTTCATCCTTTTTTTTCAAATTACGTTTAAAATGTTGGTTATTAAATAAACTACTTGGTAAAAAAATAAAACATTCCAGATCTTTACAATAACGTAGAAAAAAAAAACCAAATAAAAATGAAAAATTTTGAAAAAAACGTAAAAAATAGGCAAATTTTGAACTTTGAGGTGTTATAACTCAGCCACTTCTTGTCACATAGAAATTTATAGTATACCGCCGGAAAAGGCATTTAGTTGCCTTTCCAACGGTATGACATTTATCTCGATCGGACTTTTCGGTTGGGCTCCATAAGGGTTTGAGTGGGACCATACACCGAAAAACACAAAAGTACCGTTATCTAAAAAACGGTACTTAAAAAAAAAAAAATTATAGCGTTTTTTCGTGTTCAGGAGGTCCCAATTAACTTATCTAGGCATGTGGCGTTCTTGGTATTTTTTGGCTGTAAACCAGTGTAATAATTCCATCGTTCCTGTTATAATCAGCATAATTATAGAATACTTGATATATATATATATATATATATATATATATATATATATATATATATATATATATACATATATATATATATATATATATATATATATATATATATATATATATATATATATATATATATATATATATATATATATATATATATATATATATATATATATATACATATATATATATATATATATATATATATATATATATATATATATATATATATATATATATATATACATATATATATATATATATATATATATATATATATATATATATATATACATATATAGATATATATATATATATATATATATATATATATACATACGTATATATATGTATATATATTTATATATATATATATATATATATATATATATATATATATATATATATATATATATATATATATATAATATATATACAAATATATATATATATATATATATATTATATATATATATATATATATATATATATATGTATATATATTTATATATATATATATATATATATATATATATATATATATATATATATATATATATATATATATATATGTATATATATTTATATATATATATATATATATATATATATATATATATATATATGTATATATATTTATAAATATATATATATATATATATATATATATATATATATATATATATATATATATATATATATATCTATATATATATATATATATATATATATATATATATATATATATATATATATATCTATATATATATATATATATATATATATATATATATATATATATATATATATATATATATATTAGGGTGACCGCAAAAAATCGATGTCGGAATTTTGTTCGTCTGGACCCCACAAAATGATTCCCCTTTCCAGATATTGAGATAGCCGAAATTTGAGCTCGACTAAACGACGTTAACCCGTGCCGCTCGTCGCTCAAAGTTTGAAAAAATCCAAATTTTTGGCCAAAAAGCTGACATATGGAGCCATAACTCCAGAACGGTAAATAATAGAAACACGCTTAATATCTCAAAAGAAAGCTAATGTTGTTCTTCAAAATTTATGTTCTGTAGATAATTGTTGTTATTTTAAGTCAAACCGAGTTACAACAGCCTTTAGCCCGAAAAACGTGACCTGGTACCAGTAGGAGCCAGTTTGGGAGTATTCTAAGAATTTTACGGGTTTTTACATAATGTGTCTCGGAATTAACATTTTTTTGTTAAAAAGTATTTTGGAACTCAATTTTCAAACATAAAGAGACTTTTGTTCAAATTTAATCTTTTATTATATGGGGATTACCTGACTAGTTTACCAAAGAAAGACCCGTTTGACAGGTAGAACGGAGGGTGAATCTAATTTCTATTTTAGGGATGCTGATTTTACTTCAGCGTACAACCGACCTTTTATTTATTCAGTTTAGTTTCTAAAGTGCCTTTGAGCTGGTTAGATCGAACAATTATCTAGTGAAGATATTTTAACGTTTTTTTTTTAATTTTCCAAGTGTGTGTGTTATTGTTTTTATAACTATTATAGTATTATTTTAAAAGACATTTGAAAACATTTTATTGAAATTAAAGTTTGCAATATATTTTGTTTCATTTTCCAAGTTAACTGTTATTTACCTATTGGCCTCTGAAATGGCATCCACATCAGGTGTACAAAGCCGGACCAAGGATAAAATATTTCTTGTGGGCTATCCCATTCACCAGATCACCGGTTGTAAACTACCCTCAAATCGTCAAGTTTTGTGTGCTTTATTTTATAATTTTTACGTACTGTGAAATTAACTGTAAGAGAATCAGCAAAACTTACAATACGAGAAGTGTTCATTTTTTGGGAGAAAGCTCGAATCCCGACTAAACATGAGCAAGATGCAATTACTAAGCTGGAAAAAACTTCACGCCGAGTGGGGAACTCTTCAAAAAGACCGGAAGAAAACATCGAAAACGGCCAAGAACAAATTTAAACAGTTTGTTGAAAAGTTGGATGATCTCTTTGATATTGCTCAACAAGATGCCTTGGCTCTGATGAAATCGGAAGAAGATAAGGCGTTTCTCGTGAAACAGAGGCAGAAGGGCCGCCCAGGTTCCATGACTGGAGTGGATCTCAAGTTGTCTCGAGCTGAAGAAATCAAGGTGCAAAAGGAACTTGCAAAAATGAACCGACAAATCCAAGAAGCAACTTTTGATATTGGTGAGTTTTTTTTTATTATTAGTATTCTAAAAAATAGATAAACAAATAAGTAAATAGTTTCATTATAATTGAAAGAAAATTGTACATGAGAGCATGATTTGGCATCTTTATGATTGAGTTTATATTTTTTTAAATAATACCTTTTGATAATTAGAAGTAGGTAATTTAGTATCTATGTATTATTACTATTCTGCTAAAAACGACAAGTTTTTATAGTCTTTTTTTTTCTCTTTCTTTTGTTGCTTCTTAGAGACGGATGATGAAGACAAGTTCGAAGAAGGAGAAGAAGACACTGAAGAGGACAGCATCTACCAGGAACTTGAGAGCTTGGAGGAAATGGACATCCCTGAAGAAGCTGCAGAAGATCCAGGACCATCTGAGAGCAAGAGGATGAAAGTTTCATTTGCAAGGGGCGTTAAAGAGATTTTAAACATGAAATTGTCCATTTTATTAGATCGATGTAAGGTAGTAGTATATTTGTGGGAGCGCAAAGAGGAGGAGGCAAAATTTCGACTCCCTGAGATACAAATCTTTCATAATTTTACTCTCTCTTGATATATAGTTGCCTCCCCTCCTCCTTGCATTCCCACAAACCCTTTGATGATAAAATTTTTGCAAATCCTCTCTGTGATTCCACCTCTCAATATCTCCCGAGAGATAAATATTGGAGTTAATGATTAAACTAACAAAAAACATCAAAAGTGTTTAGTAATATTTATTAATTTTAATTTTAAAATAAAAATTTTAAAAATTAAAATTATAAAATTTTACTATTCCTCCCAACTGTCTATAAATTTGCAAATCCTCTCTGTGATTCCACTTCTCAATGCCTCCCGACAGGTAAGTATTGGAGTTAATGATTAAACTAACAAAAAACATCAAAAGTGTTTAGTAATATGTATTAATTTTAAATTTAAAATAAAAATTTTAAAAATTAAAATTATAAAATTTTTCTATTCCTCCCAACTGTCATCGACAGGAGCAATAGTTCGAATTTGGGGTGGTGGTGGTCCATCACGATCCATCACCCACCCATCTGCATCGATAAGCCATTCAGAATAGTTGGTCTCCGGCCACTCTTCCTCATACTGTTCTTCTTCCTCTTCTTCTGAATTTTCTTGCTCGGACTGTTCCTCTTCTTCATTTTGGTCTCTTGAACACTCTGTCTCCTGGGTTGTTACATCCCTCTGAAGTTGGGTTTCAATCCACCCAGATTCAATGGACCCAATCGGACTGATATGTTCGGTTTGGAAAGTTAAATATAGCCAACTATCGAGGCTAAGTGGAACCATATTATTCTGAGGTACAATCGTACCATTTTCATCAAAAACTTCAAATGAAATATCTGTAATTAGATGAATTGTCAAAGACATTTTAAAAAAATGTTTTTCGTAGAAAACGAATAAATTTAAAAAAAACTTTAAGTAACTTAAATTACAAAGTTTGAATGTAGCAATTAGTTTCAAAAGCTTGGCTTTTATATCCAACAAATTTGAAATAAAGGTAGGAGAAGACATGTTTCTGAAAGGCAAAAATAATTAGGCGAAGTTAACCGTGGAAAACCACGCCCATTCCGTATAATTTTCTCTCTTTTTCAATTTTACTACCACTTTCAACAATTTTTTTTTGTCCAAATTATCAATTTTAATTGTATAATTGTTGTGTCCGTTATTTTGTGACAATACATTTTAAATTTCTAAATGAAATGAAACGAATTACTTTGTTATTTGTCACTGTTTTTTATATTTGTCTGCTACTGCAATTTTGTAGGTTTTCTACATTGTCAAGCGTAACACTATAATTTACATATTTATCGATTTTAAATCGCGGAAAAGACCTCGAACAATGCAAGTTATTCATTCAAGGTTCCGAGGACCGACCGGTCAACGATCGTTCAAGGCGAGATACTCTAGACTTGATGTGTATCCTGCTTTGCAGCCCCAGGCGGTGTAGGTCAGTTTATGTTGAGTCAAGATTCGGAGTGGCTGATCGGTTAATGATCCGTCAAGGCAGGGTACTGTAGGCTTGACGTCACGAGACGTGTATAAAATCTGCATTGCAGTACGGCTTCATATTATTTTCTTATACTCGTCATAAAGACTGTTTCGTGAGTTTGCTGTTTCTTTTTATTTTTGGTAAATACAGTATTTTTGTAGCATTTAAATTTTTTCACAAATTTATTTATTTTTCCATATAAGTCTGCAAATTTATTTGAAGTATTATTTCAGTGTGAGTAATAATGAATCAGTCTGTAAGTAGTATGACCGATTTAGATTTTTCAGATTTTGATTTGTTTAATTTAAATTGTTCTGATTTAGAAACATTTTTTTTATTAAGTTCAACTAATAATATCATAGATATTCAAAATTCTGAGCCAAATATGTCTTTTGAACAAATGGATTTTTGCAATATATCTTCTATTGTTGATAAGACACCGGACTGTCAAAGATCTCCAACAGATTTTTGCAACATAAATAAACATATTAGGGAATGTTTAATAGAAGACCAAATTGTAACTCAAGAACCTTCTATTGTTGATAAGACACAGGTCAGTCAAAATTCTGAATTTAATTTGGAACATTTTATTGTTTTAAATAAAGATAATGTCTCGACTAAAACTGCCGGTGTCAGGATCTGATTTGGATCCTTCAAATCTAAATTTGTTGTCCAAACCTTACAACGCTGACGATATTTTACAAATTTTATCGCAAGATTTTAAATTTAAGGACGAAATTTTTGAAACTGAAAGTAATAAATCAGAAACTAGTTATAAAAAACCATCAAAAAATTTGAAAATAATGTTCGAGGAGTTCTTGGAGAACAACTCTAATTTATCAATTGCAGACTCGCAAAGTCAATCTTTATTATCACCACAACCAAATTTAGAAGTTGATTCGATCCTACGTCTTTCTTCTTCTTCACAAAAACAAATATCTATGACTTCTTCGCGTTTTATTTCTCCAGTTTTATTTGAAAGTGATAGTGATAGCTCCACAGACTTCATCCCTTGTTCGCAACCCCATTCCAATCCGAAATCAGAATTTTCTTCACATTCTATTTTTCCTATTTTTAAAAATCCTGCTGATATCGATTGTTTAATTGTTAAAGATAATATAATTCCATTTTCACAATCTACCCCGAAACCTCCACTGCAAAATTCACAGTTTGATGTTATTACACAATTTCCAACTTCTCCAAATTTATGTGCTGAAAGTTTTGACGAGTTTTCAAACTCGTCTGAAACTAAAAAAATTGTAACTAACCATGGCACTCAAACAGACCCCCTTAATTTGTCTTTAAATAAAAATTCTTTCATTGTTAAGGCCAAGTCTAAAAATTCAAAATTTTCTCGAAATTTAATTTCAAATCTAAAAAGTCTGTGCTTCGCCTTAAATTCTTACCACAAATTTCGTAATGTTTTTTCCGAAGAAAAAGTTATGTGGGATCGGATAAATTTTTGTTTTAACAAATTGGCAGATTTTGATTAAAAATTTCTAACTCTCTCTCTCTTTCTAGTATATAAACTTCTACTTTTTCTTATTTTACATTAGCTGTTCTCTTCCTACCGAAACATGCACACTTGCCAAACTTGTAACAGACAGTTTACCAGACGCGACAATCTTTATAGACATGTAAGAAAGTTTTGTAATCCATCATTAATAAAGGGACCAGATAGCATTCCTTCACAGTCTTTAACACAAAAACAAGGTAAGACTTTAATATATATTTTTGTTTTAAAATTTATTTAATGTTGTGGCATTTACTGTGTATGCGTATCTATAATATATAAAATGTAACGTCTGTCTGTATGTCCGTTAGTGCACTTATCACTGGAGAACACCTTTTCCGATTTACATACTTTTTAAACATACATATGTTCTCTGACCAGGTTATAGACTATATTTTATTACGTTAGGTAGCATAACGAATGAGCAGTGACGGTAATTGTGAATCAAATCGGAAAAGAGTTTGCGGCTAGCGCGTTCTCTTGCTCTTAGCCTAAACCATTGAATATGGAACCACATTATGCGGCAGAGAATACCTATCTATAAGTAGAAGGGCAAAGCCGGTTCTGGCACATATATAATGCAATGTCTGTCCGTTAGTGCACTTATCACTAGAAGACGGCTAGGTTATATTTTATTATGTTAGGTAACATAAAAAATAACTAGTGACGATAATAGGGAATCATGTCGAGAAAAAGTTCTCTTGCAATACTCTTGTAATACACACATAAACCATTAAATATAGAACAGTATGAAGTAGCAAAGAATATCTATAATGTATATAAAATGCAACGGCTCTCTGTCTGACTGTCGTTAGTGTGCTTATCACTCGAGACCCGCTTATCCGATTTACATATATTTTTTTTAATTCATATATTTATTCTCTGGACAGGTTACCTATAATCTTCTATAATATATATAAAATGCCACGTCTCCATGTCTATCTGTCTCTCTACCTGTCCGTTAGTGCGCTTATCATTGGAGAACCACTTATCCGATTTATGTGCTTTTTTTTAATTCATACATAAGTTCTCTGGTCAGGTTATAGAATATATTTTAATAGTGAATCAAGTCGGAAAAAAGTTTGTCGCTAGCGCACTCTCTTGCAATACGCTGCCTAAACCGTTAAATATGAAACAATATCATGTAGCAAAGAATATAAAATATATAAAATGCATCGTCTCTCTGTTTGTCTGTCTCTCTGTCCATTAGTATGCTTATTACGCGAGAACCACTTATCGGATTAGGACAGGACAGGTTATATAATAATACATATAAAGCGAAACGTATCTCTGTCTGTCTGTCTGTCTGTTACTACTGCTTATCATTCGAGAACAGCTTATCCGATTTACACGCTTTTTTTAATTCATACATTGGTTCACTGATCAGGTTATAGGATATATTTTATTATGTTAGGTAACATAAGGAATGAACAGTGGCGATAATAGTGAATCAACTACATCGAGCGGAGCCGCGGGCACTGCTAGATACAGTCTAATTTCATTTTCGTTTATTTCAGGAGCGTCAAAATACTGTCAGGACTGTAAGAAAGATGTAAATAGGAGATCTTGGGGAAGCCATTTGAAATCTAGCGGCCATAAACAAAATGTTACCATAACCTCTAGAGAATTTGGAATTGATGTGATAAAGTCGGCTTTTAAGGGACGCATAATTTCCTACAGAGTAAATCCTGATGGACATCATGTAAACGTTACCAGTTTTTTTGAGGAAGTGGCTGAAAAAGTAATTGGTTTAATAAACCGAGCGTTAGAGCAACACACCAGCATCAAAGCCAACGTGGAACTATTTGGGCTTTATTTACATCCTACGCATCAAACCTATAGTGTCAAGTCTTTCAACACCCAATATAAAACGATTTGCGAAAGTTCAGAGATATGCGATATAATTCAAGGGTTTTACGAAATAGTTGACAGAAAAGCAGACGAATTAGCCGAAAAGGATTCTGGTAGGTGTAATAAATTAATTTTTTCATATTTTATTAACCCTCTGTTCTATTTTCTTTGGCATGTTTTCCTATTTCTTTAAATACCGATTTTTTCTTACTAACTTTTAAAAATTGTTAAATTTAAATATTTTAATATTTATTTTTTTGTTGCAGGTTGGACATTGATCAAACTTCTATATTTAGAAGTAAACGTAAATAAGCACAACCCCTTGAGAGCTTCCAAGTATATTCCTTTACCATGTGAAATTGACAGAAAGTATGCTACCATTAATATGCGCAACGAAGATAATAACTGCTTCTTATGGTCCGTGACAGCAGCTTTAAACTACCCGAACGGATTAGAAGATAGAATTTCCTCTTATCCCCATTTCTCTTCTCTATATGACACTTCTGGTTTAAATATTCCTTTTAAGTTAAAAGATATTCCGAAATTTGAACTATTAAATAATATTTCTATAAATGTTTATGGATTAGAAAAGTTTAAAAGAGACTTTACATACTGTTATGAAGTTGTAGGACCGCTGCATTATACAATACAAAGGCGAGAACGTCATGTCAATTTACTTTTGATTAGTGACGATGATGGGAATTTTCATTATTGTTGTATTAAAGATTTATCTAGACTAGTATCTAATCAACTCTCAAAACATCATGGAAAAAAGTTTCTTTGTGATGGTTGTTTACAATATTTTCCAACCAATAATGATTTAACTAGACATAATGCTTATGATTGTGATCATGTAAGAATCAATTTACCCTCACCTACCCCCAAAATTGATAAATTTGGCAACATTGTACCCGGAAATATTCTCAAATTTACTAATATTCAAAAACAAATTGAAGTTCCATTCGTTATCTATGCTGATTTTGAATGTATTCTTAAACCATTAGCTAGCAGGTTAAATGATTTAGATCCGAACAGTCCCTATACTATTAAACAATATGAACATATTCCATATTCTTTTGCTTATTATATAAAATGTTCATTTGATGACAAGGCATCAAAGTATGAGCTTTATAGAGGTTCTAATTGTGATCAGGTGTTTATAAAGTTAATAGAACGAGATGTGTTTGATATCTATAATAAATATTTAAAATTAAATAAGCCAATGAGTAAATTGAGCGAGTTAGACAAGATACACCATAATTATACAAACGAATGTCATATTTGCAATAAAATTATTACAGATAATGACAATAAGGTTGCAGACCATGATCACATAACAGGTCAGTATCGAGGACCAGCCCACTCTAAGTGTAACTTAAATTACAAATTACCAAACTATATTCCGATTATACTACACAACTTAAAAAAACTATGATGCTCATTTATTTATCAAAAATTTATGTCAAAATAATGAACAATTGAAAGTTATTGCGCAAAATAAAGAAAAATATATTTCATTTGAAAAATATATCAATGTAGACACATACTTTGATAAGCAAACAAATAAGTTAAAAAAGAAACAATTTTGCCTAAGATTTATAGACTCTTTTCAGTTTTTACCATCTTCATTATCAAAATTATCTCAAACTTTAGAAGATCAACAATGTCAAGAAATTTTAAAATTTTTCAGTGTAAAGGAACAATTTGATTTGATTCGTCAAAAAGGGGTTTTTCCTTATAGCTATATTACCGATTATACAAAATTAAATGAAATCACATTACCAGAAAAGGAACAGTTTTATAATGATTTAACTGGAGAACATATTACTGAAGAAGAATATAATAGAGCTAAAGTTGTCTGGAATTTGTTCGATTGTAAATCAATAGGTGAATATTCTGATATATATTTAAAATCAGATGTACTGCTTTTAGCAGATATTTTTGAAAATTTTAGAAAAACATGTTTAAGTACTTATAAGCTAGATCCTGCCCATTATTATAGTTTTCCTGGTTTAAGTTTTGATTCTTGTTTGAAATTTGTAGATGTAGAATTAGAGCTTTTAACTGATCCTGATATTTTACATTTTTTTAAGGATAATATAAGAGGAGGGGTTAGTACATGTATTACTAGAAAATCTGTTGCGAATAATAAATTTCTTGAATCTTTCGACTCATCTAAGCCAAGTAAATATATATTATTCGTAGATGCAACTAACCTATATGGTTACGCAATGTCTCAATACCTTCCACAAAAGGATTTTGTTTGGCTATCTCAAAAAGAAATTGATAGTTTTAATGTCACCAACGTTTCGGATACTTCTGAAAAAGGTTATGTTTTAGAAGTTGATTTAATATATCCTACTCATTTGCACAACTTTCACAACGAATTTCCTTTTTGTCCTGAAAATTATAAACCTCCTGATTCTAAACATAAAAAATTAATTCCAAATTTACAAAATAAACAACGATATGTTTTGCATTATACTTTATTAAAACAATGTGTTCGAAACGGACTTAAGATAGACAAAATTCATAGAATATTACAGTTTACACAATCTCCTTGGTTAAAGAACTATATAGATTTAAATACCAATTTAAGGAATGAATCTAAACATGAGTTTAACA
Source organism: Pachyrhynchus sulphureomaculatus (assembly GCA_019049505.1). NCBI lineage: Eukaryota > Metazoa > Arthropoda > Insecta > Coleoptera > Curculionidae > Pachyrhynchus > Pachyrhynchus sulphureomaculatus. The sequence continues at coordinate 71,693,085 of CM032449.1, read as the reverse complement.
GAAATAATTATAAGCTTAGCAATAATAGTATATATGGAAAAACCTTAGAGAATATCGAAGATCGATCAGACATTAGATTAGTTACTCAATTTGAAAAAAATGGTAGGAAAGATGGTGCTGAAAATTTAATTGCAAAACCTCACTTTAAAGAATCAGTAGTTTTTAATGAAAATTTAGTTGCTATTCAAATGAAAAAAATTTTAATTGAATACGACAAACCTGTTTATGTCGGATTTTCTATTTTAGATATTTCTAAGACTATAATGTATGGTTTCTTTTATGATTTCTTAAAACCTCTATATCAAGATAAGGTGAAATTATTATATACAGATACTGATTCTTTTATTTTGGAAATTGAAACGGATAATGTTTATGAAGATATGAAAAATTATATTCATTATTTTGATACCTCCAATTATAAAACTAATAATATTCACAATATGCCTATAACAAAGTCTGTAGTAGGTAAATTTAAAGATGAATTTGCTGGTGAACCCATAGAATGTTTTTATGGCACTGGAGCCAAAGCATATTGTGTAAAAACCAAAAATAATTTAATTAAAAAGGCTAAGGGAATTAAAAAAAGTAGTATAAATAAACAATTGGATATTATTAATTATATGGATGTTGTAGAACGCAATTCTAAAACCTTTTGTTCCATGTATGTGTTTCGATCTAGAATGCATAATATATATACTGAATTAGTTAATAAGTTAGCTTTAACCTCAGTAGATGATAAAAGATTCAAAATTCCGAGTTCTTACGATACCCTTGCTTGGGGACATTGTGACATTCCCCTTTATCAATGGGTTGGAGATAATGATGAACTTTTTGATGTGTACTGTACCCCCTCTACTTAACAAGAACTATATAACATAGGAAATTTTAATTTTTGTCTCGATTTGTGTTGTTAAAAACTTAGAAATGTGTTTAGAATCTTTTGAAAAGGAAATTGATAATATAATCTACAGAACATATGAAAAAAGATTAACTTCTTTTAATACCTGGAATGGAAAGTTGAATCCTGAGATATTAGCTGCCTCAGGATTTTTTTATTTAATGAAAGAAGATATTTGTAAGTGTTATTATTGTGGTGTTGAAATATTTCAATGGCAGTATGACGATTCCCCTATTGATGAACATTATAAACTTAATAAACATTGCGATTTAATAGTATGTTTGCAATTAATTAAAAATAAAAAATATGGATGTAAAGGTATTACAAATTACAAATTATTATAATAATATATTTTATTTGTATATTTTTATGATTTTTGTCCACACCATCTTTACATGTCTCACTATATAAATAAGATAACAAATTGTAAATATTTTTATTATTATTAAACTCTTGGTTATAGTAATACTATTTTTGTTGTTTTTTTTTTTAATGACCTCTGTTCCGCCAGTTATTGTGTTATATTACATTTATAACTGTATGTTATATGTATATAACCCATATCATGCAAGACATGGAATGATATGTTTTTCCACCGATGGTGATCTAACTACCACTGATTTATGTTATAATATGACGTTTGAAAAAATTAATGATAATAAGACCTACATATTTTCATATAAAATTTTAAATTTAAAGGAAAATAACAATTTTTTTAAAATTTTATATTACCATAATAACAAGACCATCTTTGATACGAACTGGATAGAAAATTTTCGTGTGATGAATTGTACAAGAAATTATAACAATAACACTTCGAATAATTTTAATGTGACAAATAAAAAAACTTCTTTTAATTTTTCCTCAGATTACAAAACTATTGAGACCAGAGAAAATATACATTGTATTCTATCTTTTATTTTAAATATTTTTATATTCATTTGGGTGTCGTTACTCCTCACATTAACAGGAGTTATATATTATAGATATTGGAAATGAGAAAGAGCTTTAAAGGAGGGGGAATAGTGGTGGGGAATGTAGTATAATAATATTCTCTCTATATCCGTTAATTCAGTTATTTAGATATATTTAACCAGTACCGAATATAGCAGTTAATCCACCTCTGTTTCCATAATGAACTGTGGATACTCTACAATAAACAATGATATTGTTGAACATAGGAGTAATCCACTTCTTAATTCCAAAATATATTATTTAAACAAATCTTCATCAAAATTTGTAAATGTTGGGATCGACTTATGTGATTTTTTACCAAAAGTTGTTATTGGTGGACAAAAAGGATTCAGGGTGACTTTAAATGAAGAAGATTGGAAGAATTTACTAAGATATGAAGGTGTTATTGTGAATTATTTTTATTCATATATTGAAGATATGAGTCCCATTAAATTTGATAATATAACAATATATTTTGAAAATTACAATAAACGTCCTATTATAAAAGTCCAAGAGAATGGTGGTTATTATGTGTGTTTGTCTTCTGATTCTATAGACAAGTTGTGGGTGTTACAAGAAGTTATTGATTACAGAATTCAAATGTATAAAAGACAAGATTTTAAGAAATACTTTAATGTGTTCCAGTCATTCAATAATCAATCACCAAATTTGTTAACAAATATCTATAACACTTTGAATCCTCTTCAAAACCCAAATAGTGAAAATGTGTGTACCATGATGGAGTTAATGAGAGTCTACCCACAAGAATTGGAAAATAAATTATCAAGAAATGGAACTAAAAGAAAATTTTTCGAAGAAATTTGTGACTTTCCAAGAGAAGCAAAATAAAATTTATTTACTAATTGCATGGAATTTTGCATACCGAAATGCGAGGAAATGTGAATGGGAAAAAACTTATTTAGATATGTTAAGATTTAAAAATAAGATCAAAGATTGTGAAAATATTTTTTCTTCAATTTTGAGTAAAAAACATAGAAATCTAATTTATAATGAAAGATTTATTGATGTGAATAAATAATAAAGATATATTGATATTTGAATTTTTGTTTTATTTTTTTATTATATATTATAACACATCTTTTTTTAAAATCCATGAATTGTGAGATTTGTCAAATCCTAACCATTTAACAAAGACTCTATTTCCTTTCCTTCTTAAAATTTTTTCTACTAAATATGCGTCCGGATGCTTTACTTTCTGCAACTCTTCAGAATAAAAACTTCCTTTAATATCTTCATTATTAGCATCTTTTAGGAGGTAAGTAGTTGGGTTTGTAAGCTGTACTTTTCTTATTTGAAAAATTTCTGTAGACCAATTCGGAGTATATCCTTTATCGAATGCTTCTCTTTGCTTTGATATTCTAACAAAGTCGTTTTCTTTAAGCTTGGTGTGTTTTAAGTCAATAGTTTTCTTATAAGTAAACGAATTTAATAATATGTTTTCTTCATTTTTCCTATTAATTTCGCTAGGTTTGTGCCCTGTAGTTCTGTGAACGGTGTTATTGTATTTTTCAACTATAATGGGTAAAATATTATACCACTTATAATTTCCCTGATTACTAAAATATTTCCACATAATGTTTTTTAAAGTTCGATTAACCCGCTCCACAATACTAGATTTTAAATTGGAAAAAAAACTACTATAATGATTAATGTTATAATCATTCATTAGTTTTTGAAAGTCTCTGTTGAAAAATTCTTTTCCCAGATCTGTTTGTAAATTGACAGGTTTCGTGGTTTTATCTAAAATCTTTTTCATTGCTGTTGTTACATCTTTCCCACTTTTGGTTTTTAGTGGTTCGGCCCAAACATATTTTGTAAAAGCATTTATTACAACTAAAATATATCTATTTGATTTATTAAATCTAGCATAAGGCTGCATTTCAACTAAATCACCTTGCCACAAGTCGTCTAAACCCTTTACAATCGTTCTTCTTCTCTGATAATTTTTTCTAGCAGGTTTATGTAATTCTTCCACAATAGTTTCTTTTATATTTTCCTTCATGTTACTTTGTTCATACTAATCCATTTTGCTAAATATCTTACTTAAATAACAATTAATTATTTTTTCAACTTTTAATTTTATCCGCTATATCTTTGATTTTTTTAACATTATCGTCAACCTTTGCGAAATCCTCTCCAAATTTTTTTAAAGCTGTCGAATTTTCTGAAATCTTTACTTTCAATTCATTAACAACAGATTTCATACCCGCGAACTCATCTTTATTTGTTTTGTCAAATTCCTTGAACTTATAGTCTATAAGATCTTTAACAGCTTTGTCAAGTTCTTTGATTTTATTTTCAAAATTTTTAAACTTTTCGTCTGCATTGGTTACAATATTGGTTATTGTTTCTACCAGATCATTTTTTATTGTCGATATTTCCTCCTCTATTCTAGCTTTCAATTCTTTTTCAAGATTTTTTAACTGGTTTAATATATCATCAATTTTTTCAATATCCAAATTTTCTTTTTTGCGTTCCTCAACTATAGTTTGCAATTTCACATTTAAATTTTGTATCTCTGCTGAAACTTTACCATCTACATTGGTTTTATATTCTGTTTCTAAATTATGTAATTTTGTCAAAACTTCTTCAATTTTTTCACTATTTTTTGTGATATTATCAAATTGTTGGTTATTTGAAATTTTCTCTATATTTCTGATTTGTTCCGTCAACAATATTATTTTTTTTGAGAAATCATCATTTATTTTTTTATAAGTTTCGTTAATTTTTTGTTCCAACGACTTAATATTTTCAGTATCATTTTTATGAACAATAAAATGAAGTTTTAAAGATCTATCAACTTTCTCAATATTTTTATTTATATCATCATGCACCTTCGTAAAATTTTCAACTTCCTGTGAAACTCTATTATTGAGCAAATCAGTAAAAGTTTGAAATTTCTTAACCATATTTTTATTAATATCATTTTCTACTTTTTCTGATGTAACCCTAATTATTTCACTTTTCAGTTCTTGTCCTGCACTATCCAACGCTTCATATTTCTGTTTAATTATTTTTATGTCGTCTTCATGTTTTGAAATTTTTATAAATTGGTCTAGATGTTCCGGAATAATTTTATCTTCGAATATTTTCATCTTTTTTGCAACGTTCTGTATATCCTCATCATTGTCGCTAACTCTTTTATCAAGATTTTTGACGTCTGTTTTTAAATCGGATTGCAAATTTTCAATTATTTTGTTTTCAACATATTTTGTATCACTCTTAAAATCTTTAAATATTTTACTTTCAATATTTGAACTTATTGATTTTTCAATAGAAGGAATAAAAGAGTAAATGTAATGTTTTGAACTGTGAGATCCAAACTTATTAACCGCCATGTTATAAATGCATTAATTATTCTGAAACATATATTTATATGATAACATCAGCTTCTTTGAGTTCTTCTATAATGGAAATAATTTCATTATAGTGTCCCGTGTGACCTGCAAACATAGATGATACTAATAAACGCAATCTATCAACCAGTTCATTAACATCATTCCAATATACGTAGTCTGTATTAGGTTTATTAATTTTTAAACTTAAACTACCACCTTGTGTGGTTGGTTTATTAGATCTGGTTTGTCTAGGATTAGTTGCAAGCACACCTTGAAACAAATTCTGAAGGGGATTAATAGTTCTAGTTTTTGTGATGCCTTTTCTTTGTAAATATGGTCCTATTATTGTAATATACTTGTGTGAAGCGTTTCCTTGAACCTGCTCATCAGGATTGTAATTTCTGCGATATGCGTTAGTTCTTTTTAAAATATCCATATAATTATCGAGATCTTTTTGAGTGTAGCCTCTAGGTTCTTTTTTAAATAACAATTCATATAATCCGGTTGTTCCAGGATATTTTACTCCAGCCACTTGTATATCTTTACCAATAATGTGAACAGGTACTTGTGTTAAACCTAGATAAAATTTTTCATTTTCATAATCGTGAATTATTCCGTATTGATGATCAAATTTGTGTTCTGTGTCCCTTACACCACCATCAATATACTGACGAGGAAGATTATCAAATTGGTCCAACCAGGTAGTGTATGCTTCTGTATTAATGAAAGTATTTATTGTTTGTTTAGTTTGTTCTAATATATCAGAGAGATTGTGAGGTGTTGTCTCAGATCCTTGTGAAGATTTTGTTGTTTCTGCTACTGTGCTTGTTCGAAGAAAAGATGGTCCTTGAGTTGTAGTTAGATCGCTATGAAAAAATGATGATGGAGTTTCATATGGAAGATTTGGAGTTTTTCCCGTTTTTTTGCCCTTTTGTGGAGTTGATGTGCTAGCAAAGATATTTCTCCCTGGTGTTGATATGTCAGCGAACGAATGTTTTGGCGGTGTTGATGATTCATAAAATTTTTTAATTGGAGATTGAAACTCTTCACTAATATCTCTTAGTTCACTTTTCTCAAGTGTTGACACTAGTTTTTGTAGTGGTTCTGTAATTGGTTTGTATGTTTCTTCCAGTTTAGCTTGAGTCTCAAATTCAGCATTTTTTAAACTTTGATATTTTTGTTTAACAGCCTTTCTTGATTTAACAAGTTCTCTCGCCAAACGTTCGTCCATAATTAAAATGTTACGAAGATTTAGTCTATTTTATAAATAAATATATGAGTCGAATCCTTTTCTATATCTCCCCATATTTATATTAGAATCTTTGTCTATTACCATAAATCCAAATTGATCTTTCCAACATAATAAGCATAATTCTTTAAATTTATTAAAAGACATATCAACATTAACATGATCGTCATAAATATGTTTTAAATTTGTGTTGTCTTGCTGAAATATAATAATTAAATTCGCATTATCACGTATCAGTTGCTTCGGAATGGATGAGTATGTTTGACATAAATAAAAAAACAATCAGTATTTTTATGTCTTCCGAAACAAAAATAATCCTTTACTATGGTTTGGTTACAACAAACTATATCATCAAATATTACTATAGAGTTTTGTTTAATATCTTGGGGTGAAAAATATTTTTTCTTCAGTGTCTGAAATTAAGAAACCTATTTCCCTAATCGGTTTAAAAAGTGTTTTTAAATATTCATATTTAGGCTGATATAATGACTTAGAATAGATATATAAATTCTCAAATCGTAAACCATTAGGATCTTCAATTAGACTAATGATAACATTAGTTTTTCCACATCCCGAAGGTCCTACTATTAAACCTCTTTTGCTACATCCCTCAAACAGTTTTCCATGTTTTCTAAAATTATTTGATAAAACATCACGATTTTTAATTTCTATTGAAAATGGTTGTTTTTCAATTCTCATTATATATAGTTGACTTTTATAACAATACTAGTCATTTGAGTTTGTACATTCTTAATATATATAATGTCTAAACCACATCGTAAACAACACTTTAATAAAATAAAACAACCTAAAAGAGGAAGGGGTTTTCTTAACACTTTAATAAATAAATTACCCTTTGAATTACATCTTCCGGGTTATAATTTTTGTGGACCAGGAACAAATTTAGAAAAGAGACTAATAAGAGGTGATAAAGGAATTAATCCATTAGATGAAACTTGCAAAGATCATGATATTTCTTATTCACAATCAAATTATATAAATACGAGACATTCGGCTGATAAGTTATTAGTTGAAAAGGCTTTGGCAAGGTTTAAGGCTCCCAAGGCTAGTTTTGGAGAAAAAACTTCTGCTTTAGGAATAGCCGCAGCCATGAAAGTAAAAAGAAAATTAGGAATGGGACTTAAGAAAAGGAGAAAACCAATAAAAAAACGTCGTGTGGGAAGAGGAATGTCATTATCGAAAGCTATATCAAAAGCTAGAAAAGGAATTATGGGAAAACAATTTAAAAGTTTAAATGATAGTATCAAAACTGCTCTAAAATCAATAGGAAATCGTGGGAAGTTTGTAAATTCTAAGACCAGAGTAATACCTATTCCCAAGACTGGCGGGGTTTTACCACTCATACCAATATTTGCTGGTTTATCTGCTTTGGGTGCTCTGGGAGGAGGAGCAGCTGGTATAGCAAAAGCTATAAATGATGCAAGATCCGCTAAAGAAAAGTTGTCTGAAGCCAAACGACATAATCAAATGATGGAATCAATTGCAATTGGAAAAAAAGGAAGTGGCTTGTTTTTGAAACCTTATAAAACAGGGTGTGGATTGTTTTTAAAACCATATTCAAAAAACTGCTAAATTATATACCTCGGAAACCGCTTACTAACTTTGATCTATTAGAGTATATTAAATTTTTACAAATTCCTAATTTTCGAGGTGTATTTATGAGGAATAAATTACCTAAAAGGATTAAGACACATGAATGTGGCATTGTTAATCTGGATAGCTATAGTGGTAAAGGTACTCATTGGACAGCATATATAAAAAAAAGGAAAAAAAATAATTTACTTCGATAGTTATGGTAATTTACGTCCCCCATCTGAGTTAAATTCATATTTTTATAGTGACAATAATAAAAATATTATAACATACAATTATAACAAACATCAAACTTTTAACCAAACAAATTGTGGTCAACTTTGTTTAAAATTTCTTTATAATAACATATAATTAATAATCTTACTTCAGTCTCTACAAGAAAATTCAAGGGATATGTCATATAGTTTGGTTATTACTGGTAATTCTCCTAGTTTAACGGTAGAATTTAATCCTGCTATATATTTAGAAGAAGATGCCGAGTATGTTGTTGGACTAGTAAATTTTGAAACATTTAATGCAATACCAAATATTGACGCGTTTAATAATAGAATGATTTTCGATAATAATTATGTATTTTTGATACCTGAAGGAAGCTATGAATTGGATGATATAAATAAATATATACGTGATAAGTGTAGTAAAAGAGGTATTCAATTTAACATGTTCGCAAATAATAACACTTTACACACACATCTTGTGTCGTCAGTGGGTGTAATATTTAATGAGGCAACAATTGGTAAATTATTAGGTTTTACACATAAACGATTAGAGCCGAATGTAGAACACATATCAGACAATCCTGCGGAGATTATTAAAATAAATTCTATAAATATCGATTGTAGTATTGCTGAAGGATCATATCTTAACGGTAAACCTGTTCATATAATACATCAATTTTTTCCCAATGTTGCTCCCGGTTTTAAAATAATAGAATCACCACAAAACGTCATATATTTTCCAGTAACTGTAAAAACCATAGATAAAATTACTATTAAAATAATAGATCAAGAAGGTGAACTTGTTAATTTTAGAGGAGAAGTACTAACGTTAAGGTTACATCTTAAAAAAATTTCATGAACAATGGTAATCCTCTATCACAAAAAACCATCCAACATTAATATGCTTACTAAGTCTAATTTAAAAAATCTTAAAAAGAAAGGAAACAAACATATTTTATTTAGTAATAAATCAAACACACAAAGGATAACACCTTCTAATAGAAAATTTCTAAAAAGTTTGGTTTTTAAACTAAAACAGTAATGGAATATCTTAACGTAAAAGAAAACATTTTATTTGATGAATCCATTTTAAGTTGGGAAGTACTTTCTTTTGATCCTTTTAATCCCACAAAATTAGGACCAAATGACGAAATAAGAATTTCTTTGCAACAAACTGGCAAATATCCATTGCCATGCAAGAGTGAGATCTATTTAGAACTACAAGTTACGAAAGAGGATGGAAAAACTCCCCTAACGAACACGGTTTTAATCAATAATGCTCCTGCATTCTTATTTAAAGAGCTTCGTTATATTTTAAATGGTGTCACTATCGATTCTGTTCGAGATGTTGGTACAACTTCAACACTTGAAAGCACAAAATTAGAAAATGCCGGGTGGTATCCAAATATGAAAACAGGAGAAAAAATTATGACCGATGATAAAGGAAATGTTTCTCTATGTATTCCTTTAAAGATGTACTCAGGATTTTTTGAAGATTATAATAAAATCATTTTGAATTCACAACAAGAACTTATTTTAATAAGAAGTAATGATGATACTAATGCTCTAGTATCAACTACAGAGGATGAAAAACCCAAAATTACAATAACAAAGCTATGTTGGCGTGTACCTCATCTTACCGTAGCCATCCCGCAAGAACTGGCACTTACGAAACTTATCGACAAAAATAATGACATACTTATTACTTTCCGAAGTTGGGAATTGGTTGAATATCCTGAACTATTGGAAACTACAAGACACAACTGGCCTGTAAAAACTTCAACTAAGGTTGAAACACCGCGTCATGTTTTAGTTGCTTTCCAAACCAATAGACGAGGAAATATAAAATCTGATATGAGTAAATTTGATCATTGTGAACTAAGAAATATAAATCTGTTTTTAAATTCAGAAAGGTATCCTTATAATGACCTACAACTTGATTTTAATAGTAACAAGTTTGCTACGTTATATGAAATGTTTTCTGAATTTCGTCAATTATATTATAATTTGCCAATAGAACCAATTTTTAATCCATCAGAATTTAAACAACATGCACCTATTGTTTATATTAACTGTTCACATCAAAGAGATTTACTTCAGAATGGTCCGGTGACTTTAAGAATTGAATTCGAAACAAAGGAAAAAATTTCAGCTAAAACAACAGCATATTGTCTTATAATACATGATAAAATATTTAGCTATAATCCTTTAACGAAAATAGTCAAACAACTTTGAACTTAACCCCTCCACCAACTGAAAATTAAAATATTTATTATACATATAATATAAAAATAAAAAATCAGTTTTGATTATGTCTTCAACCCATCCAGTTATTTCCGAAGACGTTAAAATTTTACAATTTCAACAAAGATTACACTCTTTCGTTAAGGATTTAGAAGCGCTGAAGAAACAAATAGACGATTATTCCAAAAAAACTTTTATGTTCAAAATTTTTTCGGATTTAAAAATTAAATAAGATTTTTTTAAATTATGAGTGTGAGACTAATTCTGGACATACAAGGATTCAAAGATGAAAAAAATAAATTTATACCTAAAGAATTAGCAGCTTATGATGGCAATAGGATAAGCCACTTTATATTTAAACAACCATTTGCATTAAATTTGCTTTCTCCAGAATTACATAAACAAGCCGTTTGGTTGATGAAATGTTATCACTGCATTAACTGGAATGAAGGATACACTCCTCTTCATTGTTTTGCTGATATTATGAAGAAACTTACTAAGGATGCCCAATTTATTTATGTTAAAGGAAATGAAAAAGCAGAATACCTTAAGAAATATTCATCCAGTCCTATAATTGAAATAGATAATGAACCCTCTATTAGAGCTTTAACACCAAAATGTTTTTATCACTCAAAGTCAAAATCTATATGTGCTTTATCAAATGTATTTTTTTTTGTATGACAATTTTTTTATGAATGAATAAAACAACTTAAATATGAAATAAATATTGTTTAATTTCTATTATACATTGTTACATTATTACATTTTCTTTTTCTAAATATTTGTTCAATTAATCTAATATATTCATATAATTCTAACAATCTAAACTCTAACAATAATTTTTTTAAGTCCTTTGTTTTCAAATAAAAAATACACGAATTAGCAGCATTTCGACAAAGTTTAATATGATCTGTTAGTTCAAAATATATTGACCAATCTTGTGCTTCATGATCTCCTCCTATATCTCGATAATAATGGGAACAAGCCTCTGACATAATACACTCTTCATATATCTCCTTTACTAATTCCTCCATTATCAGAAAATAACTCTATCATCTCAGCACGAAATTGTTCTCTTTCAACTTCACGGATGTAATTTAATGTTGTTGGATCTTCTATATAACCTTTCAAATGTGTAATTTCTTTATGGAAACCACTTTTTTCCAACTCCTTTATGAATTCTAAAACGTCTTCATTTTTGAAATATTTTATACAAGCATTTAACCCTTTTGAATAAATATCAACTATATTATTATAAAAACGGGTTTTTTCTTGAGAGCTATGTCTAGCATAAAAAACCTGTTCTTCAGCCAAATCACAAAATGTAAAATACAAGTGTAGAATTTGTTTTTCTAATTCACTGCAAGATTCTTTATCTTCTGCAGACATTATTTACATGTGTTATTGAAGAGAACTGAATTAGCTAATCGTTCTGGACTTTCTTATATTATGAAATTCTTACCCCTTCCACTTATATGCAAAGGGAGGTATTGAGAGGTGGAATCACAGAGAGGATTTGCAAATTTTATCATCAAAAGGTTTGTGGGAATGCAAGGAGGAGGGGAGGCAACTATATATCAAGAGAGAGTAAAATTATGAAAGATTTGTACCTCAGGGAGTCGAAATTTTGCCTCCTCCTCTTTGCGCTCCCACAAATACACTACTTAAGGTATCCGACAGAAATGCCACGAGAATTTTAATAGCTACTCTAGAAGCACTAAACCTTGACCCTCTTGAGTACAAAGTCTCGAAAACTTTATTACATGATAGAAGGCAAATGTTCAGAGAACAATATAATAAAAAAATTTTTGATAAAGTAAACATTCCTGAAAAAGAGCCCGTGGTTGTCCATTGGGAGGTAAACTTTTACCGGGTGTTTTAAAAAATGAACAATGTGAGCGAATAGCTATAGCTATTTCATATGGCGAAAAGGAACAGCTGCTGGGAGTTCCTGTAACAGCAAACAGCTCTGGAGAGAAGCAAGCCGTAGCCGTATATGAATGCCTACATGAATGGGGTCTTCTCAACACCGTCAAGGCGATGTGCTTCGACACTACAGCATCCAACACGGGAAGACTCAAAGGAGCATGCGTCATATTGGAGCAAATGTTAGGAAGAGAATTGTTATACCTAGCTTGCCGTCGCCATATCTTGGAAATTCTGTTAAGAGGCGTATTCGACACAAAAATGGGATCAACCCCTGGACCTCATCCAGACATTTTCAAGAGATTCCTCACTGCGTGGCCCAAGATAGACAAAGGAAAATATGACACAGGTATCAGTGACAATCTAATACAAAAGCAGCTAACTCCAGAAGTAATTGCAAATGTTACTGCTGAATTCGAGACCAAATTAACTGAGAGCCACCCCAGAGATGACTACAAGGAGCTATTGCAGTTGGTTCTCGTATTTGTTGGATCACTAGACGGCAATGTTGTGGGTTTTAGAACTCCAGGAGCCATTCATCACGCTAGGTGGATGGCAAAGGCTATTTACTGCTTAAAAATGTTCATTTTTCGTCGTCAATTTAAGATGTCTAAAGAAGAAGAAAGTTCTGTGCGTGCCATTTCTGTTTTCCTAGTTAAAATTTATTGTAAAGCTTGGTTAAATGCTCCAAAAGCTCATCTTGCACCAAAGCAAGATTTAGGTATTTTGCATAGTCCGTTAGACTATAAAGAATGTGACAACGATATTGCAGAAATAGCCCTGACCAAATTTTCGAACCATTTGTGGTATTTGAATGCAAAGTTGGTGGGATTATCGTTTTTTGATCCCACCATTACAGACGATGAAAAGTTGTTAATGGCTAATAAATTGCTCAGTAGCACAGATGAACCATCACAGCACCCTAGGGTTGTAAATCCAAAAAGTTAGGAAAGAAAACTTAAAAGAGGTAGTTGATGGAGGATTGGTAAATTTACTTACCAAAGAAACGTTTATATTCTTTGACCAATT
>CM032449.1:71597094-71677094 GCA_019049505.1 Pachyrhynchus sulphureomaculatus | reverse complement strand
TCATCATATAATAGAAATTAACAACCTATCGTAACCTAACCAAACCTAACCTACTCCAAAGAAAGGCAACTTAACCTAACAAAACTTAATGCATCATACCTTACACAATAGAAAGGAAAATAAAACTTTGTACTAACTAAATTCTTAAATGCAAAGATACAACTATGCACATAATAAATGTACATTTACACAAAAGTAGCAGTTTTAAATAAGTTTAATAGGGATATTATTTTAAAAAAAAAAACTATACAAATCTTGAAATTTACTCTTTTAACAAAATTTGGTTAAACCACACTTTAAATAAACGCTTATATCGTTTATCGGCCTTTTGAGACCATTCAATATTAGGTAGATAAAAGAAGATTACTGAATATGTACAGGGTGGTCCAAATTGGACACTTTTAAAGATAAACCCCTTTATCTAAAGGAGATAGACGAAAACTGATGTAGGTGTCTGAGGCTCAATTTTTATGATAAACTCAATAATGAAAACCGCATATCGATATCTAGTACCGTTTCAGATATACGTTGCGTTAATAGTTATTAACGTAAAAATATATTTTTTAAATGGGATACGCTGTGTATTTTTTCCTTATCCGAATAGAGCTTTAAATTACCATTCTAAAAATATAGCACACTTTATATTTTTGCTTAAATCTACTTCAAAACATAAAGGTTTTCAGTTTTTACGTGAGTTTTAAATGCAAATTTTGTGAAGTAAGCTTTGGACGGAGCGGCAATATCAATTGTTTACCGGTAGCAGTCAAATCGTAAAAAACAAATTCCAGAACTAACTCTAAAAGTCATAACTACAATGAAATTTACTAAATGCTATAGTACTTTAAACTATGTAGAAAATCAAACAAACCTTCAATAAAACATTTTATTTCCGAGTAAAGCAAACTAAAACAAAACAATTTTCTACAAGAGATGTTTGAAATGTCGACCAGTTTCATTTACACATAGGCGGCACCTTTTCTAGACACTTCTTAACGAGTTGATTAGTTCAAGAGGAGTGAGAGCTGCAGAACTTTCTATCACTGTGACTTCTAACTCTTGCCTGATGTTTGTCGGTAATTTAAAAATTAAGTCTTTCAATCTTCCCCAGAGTTAGAAGTCCATGGGTGTTAAATCCGGTTGACTTGCCGGCCAACGGTTCGGACCTTGGTTGGCTATCCAGTTATTGTCGAAATTGGCCGATAAAAAATTACTGATAACTGCAGCGTTATGAGGGGGTGCCCCGTCGTGTTGAAAAAATTTATTTCTAAATAAATAATAAAAAAAAGAACGGCAGTTCATTAACAAGAGGTTCTATTTGCTGCCTTAAAATTTCTAAATATCTCTGAGAGGTGAGTAAATGGACCTATAACCCTGCCTCCAAAATGTCCTGCCCACACATTAAATCCAAATCTGCCTTGTTTTCTTTGCTCCACAACTAAATGAGGATTTTCTTGTGCCCACGTAGAAGAATTGTAACGGTTAAAAATACCTGCATTGCTTACATAAGCTTCGTCTGTCCAAATGCAATTTAATGAAAAATTCGGAACATGGTTACAATTCTCCAGAGACCATTGGCAAAAATCCATACGCCGTTGTAAATCTCCGTCTCTAATGTGATGAACTTTTTTGTCCTATATGGCCTGAATTTGTGTTTCTTCAAAGTACGACTTACGTTAGTTCTTGGTAGTCCAGTGGATTCTTTTAACTGTCGGGTTGAAGTGTTGGGATTATTTCCGATAGTTCCTAAAACTCCTTATCCCTGTTTGATGCATAAGTTTTGGATCGTTTCTTTTCGAACTGGCTACTATTAACTAGGTTATGTCGCAATCGAGCGAATATATCCTTGAAGGGTTCCTGATACAAATTACTTGCCGCTTCCGAATTTTCTCCGGTTTGTATGAAACACACTATCATATCCCATTTTTTGTAATTTTCAAACATCATTGCGATTTATTTGACAATTCAATAACTTATCTTGAAGTAAAATTTGACAACTACGAGTAAACAATTGAATTAAACCATATGTCCGCTCCGTCCAAAGCCTACTATACAAAATATGTTTTAAAACTCGCGTAAAAACTGAAAACCTTCGTATTCTAAAGTAGATTTAAGCAAAATATTAAGTGTGCTATATTTTTAGAATGGTAATTTGAAGCTCTATTCGGATAAGAAAAAATATACAGGGTATCCCATTTAAAAAATATATTTTTGCGTTAATAACTATTAAAATATTAGTCGTAAAAAATGTAATTTACACTGTTGAAATCCACGTGAAAAAGTGCTTTGAGAATGTTTACACGGAATTACAAATATTTTTCCAAAATGCAGATTTTTGAAAAACACCCTGTATATCTGAAACGGTACTAGATATCGTTATGCGGTTTTCACAATTGAGTTTACCACAAAAATTGAGACACCGACATCAGTTTTCGTCTATCTCCTTTAGATGAAGGGGTTTACCTTTTAAAACTGTTCAATTTGGACCACCCTGTACACACAGAAATAAACATACACACACATCAGATAATGCAGATCTCATACAAATGATTCTGAATAAGGCTAAAAGAGGGTACTAAAATAAAGCACACATATTTTCCTTATGAATACACATTATGCACATCCGGGTATCGAATTGCTGCTTAATAAAATTATAGAATATGTGCTATGATGCCTTAAGTTGTGCTA
This sequence comes from Pachyrhynchus sulphureomaculatus, assembly GCA_019049505.1. Classification (NCBI taxonomy): domain Eukaryota; kingdom Metazoa; phylum Arthropoda; class Insecta; order Coleoptera; family Curculionidae; genus Pachyrhynchus; species Pachyrhynchus sulphureomaculatus. The sequence continues at coordinate 71,674,409 of CM032449.1, read as the reverse complement.
GGTTAAGTTGCCTTTCTGTTATGTAAGCTAAGATACCTTAGGTAGTGCTAGGTTAAGCTGCGTTTTTGTTGTGTAAGCTATGATGCCTTAGGTTATGTTAGGTTAAGCTGCCTCAGGTTAGGTTAGGTTAAGTTGCCTTAGATAAGGTTAGGTGAAGCTGCCCTATTTGTTGTGTAAGCTCTGATGCCTTAGGATATGTTAGCTTCACTTGCCTTCCCGACTTCTAAGCCATGAATCTTTATATTTTTTTCCGATTTACATGCCTTAGGCTAAATTAGGTTAAGCTGACTTAGGTTAATTTACGTTACACTGCCTTAAGTTAGGTTAGAATCTGCCGCATTAGGTTAAACTCTCTTCCTGCTTTGTAAGTTATGACGCCTAAAGTTCTAATTACGTTAATTTTTCTTTCTGTTGTGTAAGGTATGATGCATTAAGGTTTGTTAGGTTAAGATGCCTTTCTTTGGAGTAGGTTAGGCTTGGTTATGTTACGACAGGTTGTTAATATATATTATATGATGAGCCAGCGATAGTGCTCCGGTAAGAAAAAGTGCTCACTGTAATTTTCGGTTTTTAGCACCATATTGAATCCGCCATGTTCGTATTACATAAAATTATGTTGGCTACTCTAATTATTACATCAACATTTTGTCTCAGTTTTGAAGTTTAGTTAACCTAATTCCGCTTAGAAATCATATATATATATATATGTATATATATATATATATATATATATATATATATATATATATATATATATATAAATGTATATATATGTATATATATGTATATATATGTATATATATATATATATATATATATATATATATATATATATATATATATATATATATATATATATATATATATGTATATATATATATATATATATATATATATATATATATATATATATATATATATATATGTATATATATATATATATATAGGTATATATATATATATATATATATATATATATATATATATATATATATATATATATATATATATATATATATATATGTATATATGTATATATATATATATTATATATATATATATATATATATATATATATATATGTATATATGTATATATATATATATATATATATATATATATATATATATATATATATATATATATATGTATATATATATATATATATATATATATATATATATATATATATATATATATATATATATATACGTATATATATATATATATATATATATATATATATATATATAAATATATATATATACGTATATATATATATATATATATATATATATATATATATATATATATATAAATATATATATATATATATATATATATATATATATATATATATATATATGTATATATTTATGGTATATACACTCCTGCACAAAATTAACGCAACAATATATTAAATCATACAAATCTCTATAATGAACTAATTTTAATAATTTTTTTATGAACATTGGTTACACTAAAAGTTAGAAAAAACTTATTCGGATACTTTAAAAGTAAATTAGCTACCAAAATTTCTCTCTATAAAATTCGAATTAAAATTATTCTTAAGACCTAATAAAAAAAATCGTTGAAATTATGTTATAATGAAAAAAATAAACTGGGACACTAGTAGCAAAGTTAATGGTGTAACTGGGACACTAGTAGCGTGTGTTTCCTCCTCTACTTCAGATGACAGCGTTTATGCGCCTAGGCATGCTTCTAATTAAATTTTTGATAAAATCTTGAGGAATTTGCTCCCATTCTGTGATAACTGCATTTTCAAGTTCCCTCAGGTTTCTAGGTGCAGGTATATGACGTTTCACATTTTTCTTAAGGTGATCCCATACATGTTCTATCGGATTCAGATCTGGGCTTTTTGGTGGCCATTGCATAATCGGTATATAAACTTGATTGAGATAATCGAGTACCTCCCTAGCCACGTGAGGTCGAGCGTTGTCTTGCATAAACAGGAGATTGGGCCCCACAAAATGACCGAAAGGCATCACTTGTTCTATTACAATATTCTCAAGATAGTAGTCAGCATACATGGATCTCGTACGGACAGGATCTAACTCTGTGCGAGCATCAAAGCAGATGCCACCCCAGAACATAACAGAGCCATCGCCGAATGGAATCCTTGCAGAGATATTGCAAGGAGCAAACCTCTCTCCTGGTCTTCGCCATACTCGCTCACGACCATCTGGATGTTTTAGACTAACTCTAGTTTCATCTGTGAATAAAATTTGTTTCCAATCATCCACAGACCAGTTTTCGTGATTTCGAGCAAAACGTAACCTGGCAACTCTGTTCTCTCTAGTAAGCAAGGGCGCAGTGGCTGGTCTCCTATTGTTTAATCCAGCTTCATTTAACCGTCTTCTAACTGTTTTAGAAAAAATTGTGACATTGCGAACAGCTTCGAGTTCGTTTCTTATTATAGAACTAGTGTCAGTCCTGTTTCTTAAAGCATATTGTCTTATAAAACGTTCATCTAGGTCGCTAGTGCATCGTTTTCGCCCTTGCCCTAGCCTTCTAGAATAAGTGTCTACTTCATTCAAGCATCTTACCATACGACTTATTGTGGAGCGATGTTCGCCTAACAAATTAGCAACATAACTCTGACAATATTCCTCGTCCAATAAAACTGAGGCTCGTACTACCTCGTGTTCAGTTAAATTCCTTGTTCGATTCATTTTTCTAATTCTTCGGGGTCAAAAATAAAACAGTCTACCACAAAAACATATTACTTTGAAAAAGGGAACAATTTATAAGCTTACTTTTAAAGAAAATCTATCGCATTATTACAGAAAATTGTTTATCTTCTAAAAAATTCTTTAAAACTGTAAATCTAAACGAATCGTTTTGATTTCTGTCATGAACACTATTCAAATACTCGATAAACTTTAAAACTGACATAAGAAAAAGATAAATTAATTTTTAGATTGTTGCATTAATCTTGTCCAGGAGTATTTAACTGATTTAACTAAGTTGGGAATGTGGAATCTTTGGCACAATGATACTACTCAGTATATATCACCACTACACCAAACACTTTATTTTTGCACTCGACGCGCGTTTCGCTAACCATGTAGAAGAATTGCAACGATTGACTAGTCAATCATCAGGAGCGATGATTGACTAGTCAATCATCGCTCCTGATGAAGCTAACATGGTTAGCGAAACGCGCGTCGAGTGGTACAAAAATAAAGTGTTTGGTGTAGTGGTGATATATACTGAGTAGTAAGGATATTCACTTAAATGACTTAATTGAATAATGGTACACTTACCTATAGATTGTAATTTTCATTACAAGGTGCATAACAAAAATAAAAAATATAAATGGCTAGTTACTAATTACGTAACAAACGTAGTGCAGATCTAACTACGAATAACTGTACTTGGATTAAAATTTATTGTACTTATTATGCTATTACTTATTAGTTATTTGCATTTAGAGATAAGATACATCACTAAGATACTTGGTAGAATTGATAATGCTATGCAATTCATACTTCATTTTTTTTGATTTTTTGTTATCTCATTGTGTGCTAAAACCGTAGAGAAAAACTTATTTTCTGCACTAGCGCGGAATGGCTTATTTTTAACTTGAAAATATTATGATTTGTTTTTTAGTTGGCAAATTGAAGTGATGTGAGAATATGGGGAATAATTAGTGTGGTTTGATACGTGGGACATTGCGATTTAAACTCTGATTTGAAGAGATAGAAATAAATAAGATGGGAATGACTGATAGCCTTGTCTTCATATTGTGTTTTCTCTGCACGTCAGGGAAGGGAGGTGGAAGGGATAAATAACAAGGGTTTTACAAGCCAAAATTTGTTTTTATTTTCCTGGAAATCTCACTCTAGTTTGAATAGTGATCTTGTTTATGAAGTTGATATAATTCTTGGGATGATCAATGGATGAGATGTATGATCCGCTGAGAGGGGCTTTTTTGGCCATAATGCCTACTGTTTCGTTGCTATATTTGCCAAGATGGCTGAGGATCTACAGAAAAGCGATTTTTTTTGTGCTTTTGAGGCGGCATGTGTCTAGCAGGTAAAAAATTGTTGGACAAATAGATGGGAGTGGGTTTAGCTTAAAGGTTCTGGTTATGTGTACCAGTGCGATTGCTTCACCAACCTCGAAAGAGGATTTGGAGCCATGGGCCATATAGGGGTGTATATTTATCATATATAAATTGTTTAAACTGGGTTTTATTCATGATGTTGGGGTAGAATAATTTGGGGAATTTTTGTAGTGAATAGTTAGTAAGGGGAGGGTGAGTTTTCCAGGGAGAAAAGACGGTATTTAAATTTTTGAGGAATAATTTATGAGGAATTTTGAAGTTTTTGATTTTCTAGGGAATGGATCTGAGGTCAAGGTAATTTGGGAGGTGTTGATGGCGTTGGTGAAGGTCAAGAATTGTTTGATATGCGGTTTAGGTATGGCGAATATACGGAAAGGGATCAGGGACTGCTGGACAATGAGGTGAAGAGATGGTGTTGCAGAGATTCACTGGTGTCTAGATATAGGGGAAGTGAGAAAAGTATATACGTAAGTTTGGATGATAAAGTGTTTTGTATAAGGGTATGCGAAGTCACATTTGATTTTAAAGAGGAAAAGGGATTTATATAGTTTCGTGTGAGATTTGAAGTCTGATTCCCAATTAGTTTTGGAAAGGAGACGAAAGATAGTTATATTCTTTGAGGTTTTATTTCTAATGTGGGTAATATAGAACTTTTAGTTTAACTTTTCATGGCCTAGAAACTTCAGGTCCTCTTTGAGGGGAGCAAAATATTTGTTAATAGAAATGTATGGACAGGACACGAGCAAAATCTGGAACGGTAAGACCATGAGTGAGGGTTATTTAGTGCGTGTTGTAGAGAGTTGATGATTTAGTGGGAGGAGAGAGAGGAAGAGGAATAATATATGAATATTTCGTCTGCGTAAATTTTAAGGGTTTTGGAATGAAGACTCAAGTCGCTTACCGTTCCTCGATGTTCCAAGGTATCGAGGTTTCTGATGAGTTCTGGATCTCCAGTTAGGCGAACAGGTCTCTTCTAAATAGAATACCATAAATTTAGTGTATGGGGACAGTATTTCAACGTTGGTCGAATTTGAGTTTTGGACGGAAATAATAGTTGTTATCGAATGTAAAGTTTTTGAGAAGCTCTTTTTATTATGTATGCTACATATTCATACTTAAACATATTTGCTTCCATGTTAATGCCCAACAACTTGAGTGACAATGCTAAAGGAATGAGGTGTCCCGACTTTAAATATCGAGTTCAGCAGCGTTAACTTTTTTACAAAAAAACTGCAGCCTGGCTTTTTGTAGCGTGAAATTTTACTTGGTTATTGCCATCTCAAGATAGAATTTCTTTTAAGCCTTTGTAAAGTTAAACGGCTTCCTGCTGTCTGTGGATATTTGTATGAGTAGCCGATATTCGAACATTACAAACGATTGAAGAAATAAGAGTACTGTCATCTGCAAAGCTGCAGATCGAATTCCTTGCCCTTTTCAGAAGATCCTTAATATAAATGAGAAAGAGAATTGGGGCTTACAGACATTAATAGTAATGGTATTAGAAAGAAATCTGTCCTAAAGGACGCTCTCTGAGAAAACACGAGAACCATAAACAAAAGCGTAGCTTAGGCAACAATCCGTCACGACAAACATGGTCGAATACCTTGGATATATCCAGTACAATTGCTCGAGATTATCCGAAATGTTCAAGTGCGTTATTTCAAACATGTGTTACATAAGTTAGAAGATCTTCTGCTGATTTTTGCTTAGGAAAGTCATGTTGATGGTAGCTAATAATATTAAATTTTTCTAGATATTTTAGAAGATGCTGAGTAATTCCATAACTTTCGATATTATTAAAAGCACGACTATTTTGAGTATCGGCAGAGCTGTAGGGTATTTCCAGCAGAAAAGAAATATTCTTCTGTAGGATAGGTTGAAAAATTTACAGAAAACTGTGTTTTAGTTCGTTCGCTCGTTGTTTGAGTAGCATTGCAGATATTCCATCAGCGCCAGAAGCTTTTTTGGTGTCTAGCTTCATTAAAATATGTTTTATGACATTCTCTCTGAAAACAATATCGGTCCTTAACAGCACTATGAGGATAGTTGAAGATGTTTTTTCTTCGAAATCGATAGTAATGTGAAGCAAAGGGTTCAGTCAACACGCTGGCTTTCTCAACAGGTGTTTCAATAGTATTATCTGACTGTGTGACTGATGGTGTAGTAGGTTTCGTGAAATTTTAACCAATTAAATGGTTGGGGTAACCAAGAAGCTTGTTTTTAATTATTTGATTGTGTACCTCCTTAGTTTCGTCGATAATTTTTGCATTTGTTTCGGATACGAACAAAGGTTGTATGTTTTATAATAGGATTTTCACGCCTTTCTCGATAAACAAGATATTTAGAAGCAACATTTCTTCGAAGAACGTATATAAGCTTTCACACTAGCCAAAATGACATCGGAAACCTCCTTAGCGCAGTCAGATGGGTCGTCGGATCTAAAGCAAACGTTTAACAAAAAGAAATTTTAAAAATATTTCATGACTTCTTCCCATTTAGTAGATTTATAGTGTCGATGTCTAAAGCAGTTTGTGATCGAAAAAATCTAACTTGGATTTACGGTGACGTGTAAATCTCTGTATTGATGGTTAAAACAGATCAAGCAGACTGGGGAACTCAGTCTCGATCAGAGATCCGTGTTGGTTCATTGATAAGCTGTGTAAAACCACAACTAATTAAGATTGATTCAGCATTACGAGCTTGTTCATCGGTCGTATTTGAATACTTAAGCCAGTACATGTTGTGAATATTAAAGTCGCCAGAACAGATAATATAAAAATAAATAATTAAAGGGAGCATAATTTTAGCACACACCAATATTATTCTATTACCATTTATTGTACAGTATTTAATGTTTAAATGTACCAAGGCGAATACAATCGCAGAAAAACATCAAAGATTATATCTAATATAAAGAATAGAAATGGTTATGAAGTTGAATGTAATGAAAGACTGATATTGTCAAATTTCCACTTTATTTAGTTTCACTGAAACTGTATGACGCGTTTCGCTATACTATAGCTTCTTCTGATACAAAATGATATTTGAATATTAGTGTTGTTACTTTTATACAAATACCCTAAGGTAAATAGGTAATAAAATTAATACTATATGCTAATGAATATTGCTGGGAAATCCATTCTGAATATTAAAGTATAAATTGAGTAAGGGAGATTTACCATGGGCCAGACAGGTATCTTTTTGTTCATTTAAGATGATGTCGGAATTTTTAATTCTATTTATTTCTAAATTTTCTAATAGGTTTAATTTTACGCCTTTGTTTTATATGTGTAGAATTTTAAATTTATCGTCAAAAAGATGATCTGATTCTGTTAAATGACTACTGTACGCTGAGTCAGTTTTGTTTTTTAAATAGCTTCTTTTATGTTCTAAAATCCGAGTTTCGAATGAGCGACCTGTCTGACCTATGTAACTTTTATGACAAGAACCACAATTCAACTGATACACTCCAGATTTTTTTGATCTATTTTGTTTTCCCTTTGCTTTTTTAATGAATTTTCCTAACGAGTTGTTTGTTCTAAAAGCTATGTTGATATTATATTTGTTTAAGTGGTTTTTAATTTTCTCTGAAGTGTTACCAAAATAGGTTAGAACATTATATTTTTTCCCTGTGTTTTCTTTCTTGGGGTATACTAAAGAAATAGCTCTATTTTTTAATTTTTTGTTTAGAATTCAGTATACCCCAAGAAAGAAAACACAGGGAAAAAATATAATGTTCTAACCTATTTTGTTAACACGTCAGAGAAAATTAAAAACCACTTAAACAAATATAATATCAACATAGCTTTTTAGAACAAACAACTCGTTAGGAAAATTCATTAAAAACGCAAAAGGAAAACAAAATAGATCAAAAAAATCTGGAGTGTATCAGTTGAATTGTGGTTCTTGTCATAAAAGTTACATAGGTCAGACAGGTCGCTCATTCGAAACTCGGATTTTAGAACATAAAAGAAGCTATTTAAAAAACAAAACTGACTCAGCGTACAGTAATCATTTAACAGAATCAAATCATCTTTTAGACGATAAATTTAAAATTCTACACATACAAAACAAAGGCGTACAATTAAACCTATTAGAAAATTTAGAAATAAATAGAATTAAAAATTCCGACATCATCTTAAACGAACAAAAAGATACCTGTCTGGCCCATGGTAACTCCCCCTTACTCAATTTATACAATTAATATTCAGAATGGATTTCCCAGCAATATTCATTAGCATATAGTATTAATTTTATTTCCTATTTACCTTAGGGTATTTGTATAAATGTAACAACACTAATATTCAAATATCATTTTGTATCAGAAGAAGCTATAGTATAGCGAAACGCGTCATACAGTTTCAGTGAAACTAAATAAAGTGGAAATTTGACAATATCAGTCTTTCATTACATGCGTTATGAATTTCCATCAAGTAACAGCCACAACAATTCAAAGTTATGAAATTGTAGAAAATTGTGACAGCGTGGTAAAAATAGCTAAATGAATTAACGAAATGTTTGAAATTAAGAAGTTATAGTTTTTACAAAATAATCAAAATTTACTGTAATCTGTAGCAAGTCTTCAGCTTTGATTCGACATAATTTTCTATATACTAATTTTTTGTTATCGTTTCATTTACGTCTACTGACTGAACAGATCTAGTAATATATTTTGACCTTTCAAACCCTTCCAATGACTTATCATATTCATATAAAATAGCTTCTCCTTTGTTTAGAATTTAAAAGTTAGGGACTACCTTTATTAAATTATTGTAAGCTTTGTAAGCCATGTCGGTTTTTATCAGAATTTTTTTTGCTGTCATCTGCAGATTCAAAAAATCTTCCTTTTACTTCTCCTTTTTCATCTATGTTATCTATTGCAACACTTAAATAAGCATATTCAGTCTTTTTCTGGCTCAAAATTTCCACGAAAACGTCCATGCCAACTGATATTGTCGATGAATGAATATCCTCTTTGGCTATCAAATCGCCGCTTGATGTACTGGGAACTAAGATTATTGAAGGCACACAGTTTTTTTTTTTAGTTTTTAATTAAAAGAAACGCCATTTTAAAGATTTTAAACAAGAAAGTGCAGCGAAAATAGTAACCTGAATTTGGCAAGAATAACAGTATTAATCGAAACAGGCAATTATTCCTCCAAATTCTGGTCATGATAAACGTCTTTCCTATGTTTTTGGTTTACGTTGTCGTAAAACCAAGTCCTCCTTATTTTACGCAGAAAAAACTACTTTTTTCTCGCATCTAAAACAGAACTTGGCGAATTTACTCCATTGTACAAGGGAGTACGAAACATGTTAGTGTTACTCCTTAGTGGGTTACAGTCATTGCTGGAGAATTTTTCAGTTAAAAGGCGATAAGTTAAAGGGTTTTGGCACAGACAGAGTCCTCTATCGCAAGGAGCGGTATTTTAATATAACATGTAGGCTGAAAAGTTTTTGGTTTGACACATAGATGTCACTCTTTTCAAAAAATACATATGATTTTTAGGAAGTACCGACCTTCCAATGATACGAATTTCGTGTGTTGATTAAACACTATTTTTTTATGAGAAAAAATACAGTTCAAGCAAAGCAATGGCTTGATAAGTGTTACGGGGACCCTGCCTCTGAAAAATCACTCATCCTTTACTGGTATGCTGAATTTAAATGCAATCGTATGGACACAAATGATGCCTAACGCTCTCCACGCCCAAATGAGGTCGTTACACCGAAAAACAAAAAAAATCCACAAAATTATTTGGGATGATCATAAAGTGAAATTGTGTGAGATAGCTGACACCCTAAAGATATGAAAAGAACGTGCTGGTCATATTTTGCATGAACATTTGGGCATGAGAAAGTTCTGTTCGAACTGGGTAACACGTTTGCTCATAGTGGACCAAAAACAACAACGTGTTGATGATTTGAGCGCTGTTTGAACCTGTTTAAGCCCAATAAAAATGATTTTTTCATGCGATATGTGCCAATGGATAACACATGATCCACCACCACACACAGCTGAGTGGACAGCAGCCGGTGAAAGCCGCCGGAAGCGGCCAAAGACACAACAGTCGGTTGGGAAGGTTTTCACCTCTGTATTTTGGGATGCGCATGGAATAATTTTCATCGACTATAATAAGGGAAAAATCATCAATAGCGAATATTTTATAAAGTTATTAGTGCATTTGAAGGCAGAAATCGCAAAGCAACGGCCCCCAATGAACAAGAAAAAAGTGCTTTTTCATCAAGACAATGCACCGTGTCACAAGTCAATGGGTATGATGGCAAAATGGCATGAACTGAAGTTCGAATTGCTTCCTCATCCACCGTACTCTCCAGATTTACTATTATCGATTCGCAGACCTGAAAAAAATGTTCGCGGGAAAGAGATTTGGCTCCAATGAAGTTATCGCCGCAATTGAGGCATATTTTGAAGGAAAATACAAATCCTTCTACAAGAAAGATATAGAAATGTTAGAAAAGGGTTGGACTGATTGTATTGCTCTTGAAGGAGACTATATAAATGAATAAAGTCCAATTTTGCAAAAAAATGCGTTTTAAGTAGCTAGACCAAAACCTTTTCAGCCTCAGTTATCATAAGATTTATTTGAACTCAGTTGACGGACTCCCATGGTTCCTGGCAAGGACATAATAAAATAATTTTGTTTTACTGTAGTCTTTCAGAACTGAATATAAGTGCAGCGCAAAGACAGTTTCTTACTTATACTGTGTCTCTAGATCATCTGAAAAGATGTGAATTATTTTAATATGTGGCAGATTTAATGCAATAGAATAGTGCATGACAATCAATGTTGGAAGTTTAGATATTTCGATGAACTAGTATACTCTCAATAATCGCCTTTACTCAACAACTAATTAAGAAATATCAGAAACTAGTGTCATCTCAGACCTCCAAATCGTAGTCACAGTCACTTCCAAACAGAGTCATCACACCCTTTTTCCGAATTCAAAAAATCGATCTTATCCACAACTTCCTATTGGGTTCTCACAAAATTTCAAAGAAAAACAAATTGTAATGTGGAAAATATTCTCGATAGGATCTCTTCATAAGCTGCAAATGAAGTTCTCATCAAAAAGGCTAAGTCACCAGCTACAAACATTTCAAAATCAGGATCCATGGAATTGAAATATCTCAATTTGAATGAAGTAAACGCACTGAAAGGTCTCCGATTTAGTTATCGACATTACTAAAATTGAAATAACTGAAAACTCAATGACGAAAATGTGGATAACTGTTAGAAAAAACATAGGCAGATTGTGAAATATAACCACTATGGTATTTGCTTTGACGAGTTACATGAATAATGAATTCATATGCGGTATCTACTGTCAGCTGTCCTACAAGTCAACTTCGAGACATGATTGCCATGTTCAACTTTTCTGTCTTTTCTACGTCATTTCATTTGGTAATTCGAAATATCTCCATGCAGTATAACTAGTTGACAATTAGATCTTACCATCTCATCAGTCAAAACCGAAGGTCAGACGATTTTTAAGCGGGTTTTTATTGTTATACCATGCTTGTATTTCGCAATTTTTTCATCGCATAAGTTTCTGGAGCATCAAAATATTATTGTTGCTATTATCAAATTTTTATATTATTAGAGAGTACAGTACAGACTGAAGCTAATTTAAAGCTGATTCAGAGGATGAAAAACACATTATAAATCAAAATTTAATTTTATTTTTCTATTTTTTTGTATCCATTAAACAATTTAAAATGACATAATGAGCAAATTTATATCGTTCAACAGTATCCACCATGTTAGCTCTTTGATTCCTGAGATGTTCTAATACAGCTAAAACATCTATCGCACCTTCTATTTTTGCCATCCTTAGGCAGATGTCACACAAAATTACAGTTCCTGTTTTACCAACACCATTGCTGAAACCAAGAAAGATCTTATGAACATGGGTCGAAAAATCTTGTTCAAATATACACACATACAATTACAACAGCAACGGTTATTGTTCCTGTGCTAAAGTAAAAATAATAATAATATCAGTTTTGGGTCACAGTCTTACACGAAATTATAAATGGATTCATAATGAACTAACTTCCGGAAGATAATGTGTCATCCGTTTCATCCATTCAGGTGGACAGCAGGCTGTACAATTGTGATACCCGTATTTAAACGAAAGATAGATTACCATAAATACCAGTTCAGAAATCATGGAGAACAGAATGTTCTACCAAATTTTTAGTCTACACTAATTTCAATAAAATTAAAAAATTCGGGGTGTTGGTATCGGGTCGTTTCGATTTAATTTGTTTTTATTTTAAACAGAAAAGAAAAACACAACTTTTGATAACAAATTATGAAAATTAAAATAATAAAATAAAAAAAAAATAAACAAACTATCTGATAGGGGCTCTCTAAACTAATTTTCGATAATATTGCGTTACAGTTATGGTTACTTTATGCAAACTAGATGATCCCACATCAAGGCAATTGGATTTTGAAAAAAAATATCATAAATGGTAAGTTTTATAACAAAACTATTTTTATTGTTTTTTTCGTTATAATTAAAAAGTTATATCAAATTGAAAATAAATTTTTAAACTTAGTACCGATGACGCGCCGACTGTTCCCGAAAAAACCTGAGCGCGAATGACCACACAATGTTTATTTCTCCTCAACATCACAGACAGCTGATACGAGTGTTTTAGTTTTTAATCAATTTATTTTTGTTATTATCATCAGTGTATTGATAAATTTATTGAACATGTCCAATTTAAAAGGTATCGTGCCTGTTTCGTTCGATTTTGTACGAATACTACAAAAACAACTCCCGAAAAAATATTTTTAAATGTGCCACATAATGTTAATAGTCGTTTCGAATTAAATTTGTTTTTCTTTCAAACAGAAGAAAAAAACACAACTTTTGACACCAAATTATGAAAATTAAAAAAATATTATAAAAAAATAAATAAACAAACCATCTGATAGTGGGCTCTCTAAACTAATTTTCCGTAATATTGCGTTACAGTTATGGTTACTTTATGCAAACTAAGTGAGGTAATAGGCCACATCAACACAATGGAGGTTTTGAAAAAAAATTTTTTTTGTCATAAATGGAAAGATGTAAGTTTTATAACAAAACATTTTTTTTCTCGTTAAAATTAAAAAGTTATATCAAATTGAAAATAAATTTTTAAACTTAGTACCGATGACGTGCCGACAGTTCCCGAAAAAAACCGAGCACGTTTGACGTCACAATGTTTATTTCTCCTCAACATCACAGACAGCTGATACAAGTAATTTATTTTTCGATCAATTTATTTTTGTTATTATCATCAGAGAATTGATAAATTTTTTGAAAATGTCTAATCTAAAAAGTTATCGTGCCTATTTCGTACCATTTTGTACGAATACTATAAAAACAAGTCCTATAAAAATGTTTTTGAATGTGCCACAAGAAGTTAAACGTCGAAATCAATGGTTCCAAGCAGCACGACGTATTAGTCCTAAAACAACATCAAATTTTTCTGTTGTGAAGATAACTTCGATCTAAGTATTTTAATATAATAATGTATTTAATAATCATTCATATTAGAATTTAGATATAATACATAAAGTTAAATCACAAAAATCTTTAAGGAGACTAACTCCAAATCAGAACCAACAAAAATCGTGATGACACAAAAGTTTCAATAAATAATATATTATCAAAATTGGCCTTTATGAACCCTTTATATATATATATATATATATATATATATATATATATATATATATATATATATATATATATATATATATATCGTATATCCCTTCTACCGTATGCTGTAGGGCATTAATTTCAATAATTTTGACAGTATATACAGAGGTAGAAGCTGTTGACAGTACTTAGGTGAAACTAGTTTAACATAATGACGTAACAAACATGTCCGCCAATCGTGACACTTTCGTAGTTACGTGATTTTTTTTTATTTTATAAATTTTAAATTCATTTATAATTAATCGTAAAAAATTTTTTAAAAAGTTTTTCGCATCGATTATCAATATTATTTAAGATAAAGTTTTAAAATAAAGTAAAAAAATCGGTAAATATTTTTTATTCAAAAACCCAATTACTATTAGGAAAATGGGTCCGCCTAACTGTACACGGATAGCTGTCAAATGGCGTAATGGTGAACTTTCTATTATGTAGCAGGCCTTCCAGTAAAATCTGTATGCACTACTTTAGACTAATGTCGTGAAATCATCTAACATAGAACAAGAAAATTAATTTAAATATATGGTCTTATGAAAATCACTTAATATAATAAACCTGCTGTAGCCAAAAAACTTGTAGAAAAATATTGATATATAGAGTCTCTCGATATTAAAGAGTAAAACTAACTAAAATGAATCTCCAACTTTCAATCTAAAATAATTGCCGCCACTGGCACACATACGTTGTTACAATTAGCTGACTATTTTAATATTTATATGCTTCAAATCAAGTAACAAAAAAGATGTTTCTCCTTATCAGTTTAAAAGTTTATAGTATAAAATGTATTAAATACATCAGATACGAGTTAAAAATTAGACGCGACGAAACACACAACATAAAAATATCAATACTTTTGTTTAATTAGCCAAACTGTAATCACACTAAATTTTACGAAACTTTGGTAACATCGGTAAAATACTTAAAACACTTTTGTTGTACCAATTTGAAATAATGTACTGACGCACGTTTTACGTAGAGAAAACATATCTTTGTCAGTGTGCTTTCTCACTTCAAATTGCTTGCAGAACACCCTCCCTCTCTTTCTGTCACTAACGTATAGTAGAGTAGCTCTCAGCTGATCCTTGTGGCTACGCAATACTTTTTTAAATTATGCAGTCCAGTGATGTTCTAAATTTTCAAATAGGTATGAGATGTGTCTTCAATTAACTGGAGGAGATAACTATTTCAATATAATCAACTGTTTTTAGAAAATCCTATATATACATATAAATATACGTATCCAATACGTATCCAAATGTATATACTGCCGCCTGAGTTATTGTAGCGTTATATTCTAGTTGATTACTATAACCCCAAAATAGAATTTCTTTCAAGTCCTTGGTAAATTGAACGACTTTCTGTTAGCTGCGAACATTTGCATGAGTAGCTGATGTCCAAGCGTTCGAAGTAAATGACGAAATAAGCGGAATGGCACTTGCAAAGCTGTAGATTGGATTCCTGATCCCTTCCAACAGATCGTTAATGTAAATCAGGGAGAGAGTAGGAGACACTACCGAGCCTTAAACCATACCAGCGTTAATAGTAAAGGTAGTAGAAAAAATTTATATATTTGTATATATATATATATATATATATATATATATATATATATATATATATATATATATATATATATATATATATACATATATACACATATATATATATATATATATATATATATATATATATATATATATATAAATAAATATATATATATATATATATATATATATATATATATATATATATAATATATATATAAATAGAGGAGAAGGGTAGTCTTGACTGACTAGTTAAACAGCAGGATTATATTCTTGGGGTAAGCGGTCTTTGGAAAAGAGCTGAAAAGTTTTTGACACCTTTTTAGCTACGCCAAGCTTTCGAAAATATTTCATTTTCTTCATCAGGGCTACAATTATAGTAGATTATCAGTATTTTTGAGATTAAAAATAAAGAACAACCCTATTTTATATGTAACATAAAAGTACTTACTGTACTTACTGCTAAGTGGTGTGTTCAAAAATTGTTCTTTGTGGGGACACTTTATCATCAGAAAAAACAGAAAAAACATGAGAAAAACGCGACATACTCATCTCTGGGAAATATTTTACTTCATTTTGTTAGTTTGGTACGAAGAATTGTGTGGTTGTAAGTGATTTTAATTTATAAAGGATTTTTTTGTTATGTTTTCTTGTCGATTTTGGGCAGTGTGTTTCTATCTCTTAGTTAAGTTGTGGTTAATTTATATTTGAAAGTAGAATGACGTTGACATTTTGTTTGATCGTTTTAAAGCTGAAAAGTTAGTGAAAATCAGTGGGATTATTATCAAAGAGATATGTCAGATATGTTGTAAGAGTTTTCATTTTGACTGCCTATTTTAGTAGATTGGAGAAAATTAAACTCAGATCTTCAATGTCAGTTTTTTTATTGATCGAGTTCGGTTCAAGGTGGATTTCCACCGTCTCCCTAAAGATTCTCCTGCCGAGATTTCTCTCTTTACATAGGATTTTGGTTTCAGCAAAACTAAATTCACATGAAAATTGGCTACTATGCTGGGCAAGCGCACAAGAGTTTTTCTTTAATCTGCAATCACTGTTGTGGGAAGTGATTCTGTCTTTTAGGACTCTAGATATTTGTCCTATATAGATTTTTTCACATGGAGGGCAAGGGTTGCTATAAACTACTTCTGAAACTTTTGTGATTTCATCTTTGTCTTTTAGACAAGTGAAAATATTGTTGGTAGTTTTTTTGTGTTTAAAAGCAATTTTTAAATTAGGTAATTTGTTGAAAAGTTTAGTTGTTTTGGTGGAGATTTCTTTTATGTATGGAAATGAAAAATAACATTTGATTCGGTTTTCAGAGAGGAAAGCACTAATATCCGGTGTAAGATTGTTGTTTTGTTGTACGGGGGGTGTGGTTGAGTTAAATAATAATTTATTTATTAATTGGATTGGATAGGAATTGGTGCGTAGAGTGTCTCGTAGTTTATTTAGATTTTTAAGTCTGAGGGATGGATGAGAAATCCTCTCCATTCTTGACTTCAAGCCCAATATCATGTTTATTTTGATTTTAGTGGTATGAGAGGAATGGAAATTAATGTATCTTCCTGATTAGGTTGGTTTGGTATACCAATCTACTATGACGGAGTTATCTTCTTTTCTGGCTAGAAGAGTGTCTAAAACGGGGACACTGTTGTTTGTTTCCTCTTCTATGGTGAACTCTAGTTTGGGCTGAAAGTCATTAAAGATTCTGAGAATCTCAGCCATTTTATTGTAAGGTATCGAGGTAATGATATTATCAGCAAATTTTTTTATGAATGGTAAGTTGAAGGAGAGTTTGGGGATCGATTCCTTGAGGAGGTCGTCCATTACATATTGTGATTGTGTGAATTGTAGCCCTGATGAAGAAAATAAATATTTTCGAAAGCTTGGCGTAGCTAAAAAGGTGTCAAAAACTTTTTAGTTCTTTTCAAAAGACCGCTTAATATATATATATATATATATATATATATATATATATATATATATATATATATATATATATATATATATATGTATATATTTACATATATGTAATTATTATAATTATTTTTCTTGGCTTTTCTTCATCATATATTTTTTTGGTGAATCATTATCGGGTTTGCACAACAAAATTCTTTTATATGGCCAACGCCAATACTTTGCCTACTTTAGAATAAAGATGTATCTCCAAGATGAAACAAGTTCTTAAGTAGTTAATATAGTAACAAAGTTTTAGGAGTACACAATTTAAAACAGAAGGCTACATTTATGATACACTTATTGCGCTCGGGCATTGAAAGCAGCCATTTGGATTTTAAGGAATGGATACGTAAATGTTTGAATGGTTTTGTTTTTTATTTATTTGAGTGGTTTATTCTTAAAGTTTTAAAGATTTTGAATGTGAAACCTATGAGGTATTATTTTGTTTTATTGTCTTGATTTAAGAATGCATCAGTTGTTACTGTAGAAAGTTGTTTAGTATCTGTTTTTGCATTAATTGTGATTTTTTAAATTTTTATCATTTCCAAAATTTTTCTTTTTGGTGTTGTTTTCGATTATTAGAATTTTGATATTTTCAAAATCAAAAGAGTATTGTTTTCCTTCGTTATGGTGTTTCAGAGCATTTTTATTTTTATTATCGTATTTGCAACTTTTCTTTATTTTTAGGTGTTGTCTAACCTGTCCGATATAAACACTATTACAGTTATTACATGGGATAGATAACGTGTGTTTTTTGTCTTAAGGTAGATTTGATTTTAATCCTCCTTAGAAACAATTTAAGAAAATTGAAATCAAATATACCTAAAAACACACGCTATCTATGGGATTTTATGTACTGATAGTACACCAGACAGACTAGTCAACATCTAAAGAATAGAATAAATGGACACAATTACGATAAAAAAAATAAAAGTGCTGTGAAACTCCATTGCGAAGAAAAAACGAGAAATTTAATTAGTGCAAAAATAAATACTAAACAACTCAGTAATATATATAACATAATACCAGATCCTACAATAGAAACATAAATAAATCAAAATAACAAAACAAAACAACACCTCATAGATTTCACATTCCAAATCTGCAAAACTTTAAATATAAACCTTTCAAATAAATAATAATATCCAGTAGACAGTTTTTTATGCGAGATAATATATCAAGCCTTCGAAAAGTTTTCCTTGCTATGCCGGCAACATGATCATGTGAAGATATATTTTCTCCTAAGTTAAGGCCTAGTTGAATGAGGATGTTAATGGAATAGAGTGTTTCGACATAACTATGTCAGGTTCAGTCACGTTGATTTTTTAGAAAAACTGCTGCCTGAAGCAAGAGTTAATAAAGTTTAGTATAGTCTTGGTGGAATTCTACTTAGTTATGGTCACCCCAAGACAGATTTTCTTCCATGTTAGCTCAGGTCCGAATTAAATGACCTGATTAGCATTTTTTTTTTGGAGTAGCTTGAGTATAAAACTGTACTCCGGAAATTCTTAAAAATAAAATATTTGATCCGTTTTACTTACACCATATTGGGAGGGTAACTTTTAGGTTTAAATATATTTAAAATAAAATCTAAAACCTGTAATTCTAAGTTCCTATTACCCGTAGACTTCCATTGTACGTAATCAACGATATGCGGAATATTATCAAAGTTTACTACTAAGTACTATTTATTAGATATTAGCAAATGTTATGATAATTACGTAATAAATACTTTCGTTTGACTTTATTATTCCCTTTTGTTTGACCTTTGAGCTTTAAGTAATTTTTTTAAAATCAGTAACTATGTTAAAACCAATTTTTATACGGAGAAGACCTCTGTATAAAAAAAAGGACTAGCGCAATTAGTGCTCCGTAATGTAATTGCCCCTAAAATAAAAAAAAATTATTACAGAGGTATAAAATGATCAGTGATGAGATGAGATGAGATTCCAGAATTTTTAAAAAATTTTTAATCAGTACTTTCCAAAATAAGGGGGGTACGTCGATTTTTGACAATTTATAGAAAGCAAGGCGTGCGAAAGTATTACATCATATATATTTTTGAACTCGTGTTTTCACAGCCTTTCATTTGACCTCTTGACACTTGACACTCGTTGACTTAGTGATTTTTTTTTCACTTTCGATTTCAACCCTACATACCGGATAATTTATTAATCGAAATGCACTCGTGATAATTTTTGCTTAATCTACACTGTATGAAGAATATCTTAAAATTTTTTAAAAATTTTTTAATCAGTATTCAACTCGTGTTTTCACAAGCTTTTATTTGATATCTCACACGATGACCTGGTAATTGTTTTTTTCACTTATAATTTCATCCCCCAAAACTAACCCCTTAAGTCACAATTTAATTTTTAAAACTATGCAGCTCTGATTGGGCCATCAATACTTATATTTGTGCCAAATGGGTATGACAGACAAACAGACACCCAAGAGATCCCATAAATGGTCCATACGGAACACTAAAAACGTCAAAATGTAATGTTCAGAATCTTACTTTGATTGATAAAAAGAGAAAATTGCTTATCGTAACAAGTTCTACCTTCAAAGGTACCATTCGTTGCTCTGATACATTCATACATAAGAAAACATTTTCATTAGTTTATGTATGTTTTGTAATTTTTTACAGGTAAATAAAAGTTACGACAAATAGTTGTTACAATTAATCGCTTCAAGTGGCAATAATATCCGAGTATATATATATATATATATATATATATATATATATATATATATATATATATATATATATATATATATACATACAGACATACATACATACATATATATATATATATATATATATATATATATATATATATATATATATATATATATATATATATATGTGGCATTCTTTTTAAACTCGGAGACCCCCCCTCTGCCCAAAAATGTAAAGCACTTCCAGGGCTCAGATTTTAGGTTTTTATATCTAATTTTGAATGTCACATGGCCGTTTTACAAAAACGAGATGATTGAGTTATTGTGTCGGAATATATCCGGTAAAAAAGTAAAATTTTTTCTTTTAATTCTAGGTTACTTTACTTGTGAATTTTATGTCGGCATTGCTAAGATAATTATAGAATATTGTTAAATGTTATCATTGATTGACAGATACTTCCGTACCATTTTGGACCATACTAGAGATCGCCAGAACTCTTCAGAACCAAAATTTCCCCCATAGAGTTAGAAATATGGAATTACTGATTCCATTACACTTTGTTTAGGACTTCGCTATACAAAAATTTTTAGAAATTGATCCAAATACTTAGATAATACAAAATTGGATACTACTCTGTTAATGCTATTTATCTTTAATTAGGACTCGCGTATAAAATACGTCTGGAAAAATCATCAGAATATCATCAGCATGTGTGCCATATAACACCCTACATATATTTATTTAAACATTTTTTTAATACAATGATTAATAAATGCTGTGGAATCATTATTCCATACATATGGGGCACCCTATATATATTTAATATATATATATATATATATATATATATATATATATATATATATATATATATACGAGGCTGGTTTGAAAAGTCCGTGCAAAGTCCGAGAGATGGCACCACCGGCGCGTATCGAGGTCATGTTTAGTTAGTAGCATCTCTTGAATGAACGCACACCAAGTTTCAGCCATATTGGTCTATTTCTTTGTGTTTGGCATTCGTGTGAATCAAGGAAGTCGAGTGATTTTCAAGAAATGGACGAAAAAGAATTTCGTGTGGTGATTAAACATTATTTTATGAAAGGCAAAACGCCTCAGGAGACTAAAGAGAAGCTTGATAAACATTATGGTGAGTCTGCACCTTCGAATAGAACAGTTTATAAGTGGTTGCAAAATTTTCGGACTGGCCATATGGGCAGAAGTGACGCTGAACGTTCTGGACGGCCTGTGGAGGTTACGACTCCAGAAATCATTGGTCAAATCCATGATATGGTGATGGATGACAGAAGAGTTAAGGTGCGTGAGATTGCTAGTGCTGTGGGCATCTCGACTGAACGGGTACATAATATTTTGCATAAACATTTGGACATGAGAAAGCTATCCGCAAGATGGGTGCCGCGATTGCTCACGCTTGACCAAAAACGGAATCGTGTGAAGTGTTGCAAGGATGGTTTGCAGCTGTTCCAGAAGAATTCGGAGGACTTTAAGCGTCGTTTCGTCACTGTGGATGAAACATGGATACATTACTATACTCCTGAGACCAAACAACAATCTAAACAATGGGTTACCAAGGGGGAATCTGCACCAAAAAAGGCGAAGACCGTTCCTTCGGCCGGAAAGGTTGTGGCGACTGTCTTTTGGGATTCGCAAGGGATAATCCTCATCGACTATCTGGAAAAGGGTAAAACTATTACAGGTGAATATTATTCACCGTTATTGGACCGTTTGAAAACCGAGCTGCAAGAAAAACGCCCGCGATTGGCCCACAAGAAAGTCCTTTCCCATCACGACAACGCACCAGCACACACCTCAGCAGTTGTGGTCGCAAAATTAATGGAAATAGGATTCCAACTCGTTTCACATTCCCCCCTATTCTCCAGACTTGGCACCCTCGGACTACTACTTGTTCCCCAATTTGAAGAAATGGCTGGCGGAACAAAGATTTTATTCAAACGAGGAGGTGATTGCAGACACTAATGGATATTTTGCAGACTTGGACAAATCCTATTATTCGGAAGGGATCAACAAACTAGAACATCGTTGGACGAAGTGTATAAGCCTAAAAGGAGACTATGTCGAAAAATAAAAAAGGTTTACACCAAACACATAAGTAGTTTTTATTTTTGCACGGACTTTTCAAACCAGCCTCGTATATATATATATATATATATATATATATATATATATATATATATATATATATATATATATATATATATATATATATTAAACAAACATAACAAGGTGACAAGGACGTCAAAATTATTCCAATGGTGGCATCGACTCAATTATTCTAAATTAAAGATCTCAATGCTACAATTACCTGCAGTGAACGATTATTGGAAAACTGTTTTCAGACGATTGCATCTCTTTTAAAATTGGAATCATACTTCTCGAATTCATAGGTATCCCCTTGTCAGGCCATTCTTTAAAATGTAACTGACGAATCTAAAATATAGTTGAAAAAATTAATTTTATTAGAAATTAAAAAAGTGTTATAAAAATCACTTAATAATTTGAAATAAGTGAATGTTTCCAAATGCTCTATTTTTTTTTTTAAAGTAGACATGACCTTTAGAGAAAAAGTATTCCGTAAAAAAAACTTGTTTTCAAATTAAATACATTGTTAATATAACGTATTAGTAGTCATTGTTACAGTTAACACATAACTATTTAATAACGGTGTAATAACTTTGACGTTTCACCGATAAATAATGTAAGGTAAAATTGATAAATGCAAAACCTTTTCCGAGCTATTCTGCAGTCCGCTGTGAGTAAGACAAATAGCAGCAAAATAAGTTTTCGTGAAATTTAAATTGTCTGCAGCTTAATGCTTTCCTATTTCAAAATTTTGTGAACATAAGTTAAATAGTGAACAATGTTTTCTAAAGTTTAAGCAATGATTATGTGTAAAATTTATATGCTCCTAAGTAGCATTTAGTGCTAAAAAAATTCATTCTAGATCTACTTATATTATTTTGAATTAATATTTAAAAACTATAAGTAAAACTATTCTTTAAACGAAAATATAATTATGGTTGATATTGAATAGAAATTTTTCGGGTATATTATTTTCTTTTTTGTTCTAACTAAATGACGCTAGTTGTATGTTGCATAAAAAAAAAACTGTAGAAATTTATCAGTTGGTAAAACTTACAGTTATTTAAACCATAAAAAAATTGTTTGAATTAATGGGATGTCCGCTGTTCCTTGAATAAGTCATCGTTTCAATATTAGTCTTCTTAGGAATGAATATACACGACAAAATAACCAGAAAGAGAAGGCGTAGCGTAAAAAGGTATGTCAGAAAATAAAAAATATAAGTAGCAGAATTGAAAAAGATACAGTAATGGAAAATTTTAGGCTCAAATGCCTGTTTTTAAATTCAACCATTAAAAATGTATTTATTTCTATAACTATTTTTCAATGTTATGGTACTATTTTTAACAGAAATTATTTTGTTATTTTCCTTCAAAAAAACGTATGAGACTGGTAAAAAGTAGATTTTGCTGTAGCTCAAAATTTTTTTATTAGAACTTCGTCAGAAGTGTTGCATATCAGAGAGAGAGAGAAAGAGAGAGAGAGAGAGAGAAAGAAAGGAAGATAGAGAAAGAGAGAACGCATAAAAGAGATATTGCATTTTTGTATAGTAAATTGGATTTTCGTAAAATTAAAAAAAGTCCTAATAAGAAAAAATATAGTAAAGTTGCTTCACTCTTAAACGATATTTTCAGTTTGTTGTCAAATTTCGTCATATCTCACTTCGTTAATCGTAAAAAAACAAGCCAATGTTAAAAGGTGGAAAAAATGTAATTTTTAAAATATGCGAAGTAACTTCACGCGCAGTACCAATATTCATTACTTTATTACTCCTCATCGGCATCTTAACGTTATGGTGTAATTAAATAGGAGCTTAATTTCCGAAAAAACTTAACTTTTTTAAGGTTGAAGGCTGAATTGTTCCATTCTGAAAACATGATTTAGAGCTTTCATCTCTAAGCAGTTATTTTCTAAAGTAACTTCATGAATACACCAAGAACAAAGAAAATCTAAGTTGACATGCCACTAAAAAATTACCTAAGCTAGTAGCCTAACTATATAGTAACTGGTTACTTAAATTAATTACTCGTGTAACTGGATCTCTAAATAAATAGGTAATACCTGTTTAGGTCTAGATTGTTTATAGGAAATGCTAAACATCCTGTAAACATAAGTCTCGTGGTTTTCTGAACTAAGCAATATAATTTTAAAATCACCAATATTTATTGGCTTATAATCATTGTCGGGCCAGTAGGGGTCTAGTTCTACCTAAAATAATAATAAATAAATTAATAGGCGTAACCCCTTATCCGAGGTGTATTTAATTATCTCAATTCGTGTTAGAATAAGCATCCATAGAATTAGTAAGCACCTCAAATAAGTTTCGGGAAATATAGTTGCATAATATACGAGAGCCGTCTTTTCAGTTTTTACGAACGAGCACTATATGACGCTATTGAGATGTGACATTACCATTCTTGTAAAATTTGACATTTGTTATTGTTAAAACAGTGACAGCTCACAGTGAGCGTTCAAAAAAAAAAACAGTTTCGTGAACGAATAAAAATTTCAAGAGAAGATTTTCGTTGGATGATTTTTTACGATTTTAGTAACGGCCTAACTCAACAGCAATGCCTCGAATCGCTTCCTTCAACTTTTGGTAATAAATCACCGTCAGAAAAGACTGTTTACAATTGGTCTGCAGAATTTCGTTATAATCGTGGTTCCGTCAACGACTAATTTCGTGAAAGTCGACCAAAATCGGTTGTTGTTCCAAAAAACATCGATGCTGTGCGCAACAGGATTGAAGAGGATCGGCATATGACTTATCGTGAGATGGAGGCATCCTTAAGCATGTCGAAGACTGCAGTGCATTCGATTTTGCATGAACATTTAGCTGTGAAAAAGAGCTGTTCCCAATGGATTCCGCATAATTTGAACGATACTCAAAAACAGGAAATTGGTGTGAGCAAATGCTCAAAAAATTCAACCGAGGATATGCAAAATCCATCTACAACATTGTAACAAGAGACGAAACTTGGATATATTCGTACGAGTCGGAAACTAAGCAACAACCAACTATTTGGGTATTCCAAGATGAACCGGATCCAACAAACGTGGTTCGCTAAGCACTGACTGCTTGTTTCTTTGGTTATACTAGACATGTTGCAACCATTGCTTTAGAGGATTGAAGAACAGTTAATGCTCAATGGTATACAGCAATTTGTTTGCCAGAACTCATCGATGAAATCAAGAGAAACAACCGAAAACGTCGCATCATTCTTCATCATGGCAATGCCAGCTCTCACACAGCACATCAAACAATTGATTATTTGACAGAGCAAAACATCGAATTAATGTCTCATTGCGTCTCATCTAATTTATCCCCTAACGACTTTTTTTTGTCCCCGAATGTCAAAAAAAAATGCGTGGACAGCGATTTTCATTATCTCAAGAAGCTGTTGAATCCTTCCAAAACCATATGTTTGAGGTACCAACTTCAGAGTTGAAAAAATGTTTTGAGAATTGGTTTGAACGCATGTAAAAGTGTATAAATCTTAAAGGTGAGCATTTTCAGAAACAATAAAACAATTTCTACAAAAAAAAATTTTCTTTCATTGTTTTTGTAAAAATCTAAAAGGTAGCTCTCGTAGCAGTGTCCCTGGTGCATTAATGTGCTCTCCAGTTTTTTAAAAAAATACTATTAAGAAATAGTTTATCTTTCCAGGGAAATAATGTTGAACAAAAGTTATTTCGAATGCATGTAAGCCTCCTACTGAAAGTGCAATTAAAAGGTATTAGACCGTTAGTGCTGACGGGTGTGAATAATTTAAACATTAAGTAGTTCAAAAGCCCATTACCTTGAAAACGGTAAGATTAATAAATGTGATAATTGCATAAAATGTGCTTAAAAATTTATACATTAAGTCCGTTTGTTTAGAGTTGATAGCACACAACATGGGTTATAAAACATTAAAATGTCATAAACCATAAGTGTCTGAAATTTGTCTGCCAATTACAATTATTTGCATTTTTAGTTTTAATCACCTTTATTTTCTATCTCTATACAACAGTGCGACCTTTTTCTAAAAAATATTTTATTACATGCCTTCTAAACTTTACAATAAGCTGTATAAATCAACGCATTTCATAGTTTATTTTAATTTTTTTATTATTTTTTTTTATGGGTCTAGCACACGTGCTGCAGGGAGGTCACTAAAGCGCTACAGGAGCGACACGTGTGCGGAAAAAGCGATTCACGTTGTTCTTGAATCACTGTAAATTGTACTTGGTGGGAAGCAGTCCTGGGCAAATTATTCCAAAGGGATGATGTTCTCTATATAAAAAAGACTGCTTGAAAAGCGTTGTACAAGGAGTAACAAGCTGAACCTCATACGGATGTGAAGTATCAGCGCGACGTGTATTTCTAACATGCACCGCTCTGGGAGGAATTAAACGGGCCACATCCTCCGAACACTTTCCATAAAAATACTTGTAGAAAAGGCTCAAGTCGCCAACCGTTCTTCGATATTCCAGCGAATCAAGGCCGCCGGCCAGTTCCGGGTCTCTAATCAGACGAACAGCTCTTCTCTGAATAGAATCCAACAATTGCAGTGTATGTTTGGCAGCGGAGCCCCAAACATGGGAGCAGTATTCCATAGTTGGTCGAATTTAAGGTTTGTAAAGAATTAACAGTTGTTGTGGAGTGTAAAGCTTTCTGGTTCAAAATAATATTCCCAACTTTTGAGAAGCTCTCCTTGCTATGCCTGCAACATGCTCATGCCAGGACATATTTGCTCCCAAATTAACGTCCAACAAATTGAGTGACGATGTTAGAGGAATGGAGTGCCCCGCCATAACTATGTCGGATTCAGCAACGTTAACTTTTTTAGAAAAAATTGCCGCCTGGGTCTTTGTAGCGTTAAATTCCACTTGGTCACTGTAACCCCAAGATAGAATTTCTTCTAGGTATTTGTTAAGTTGAACAACATCCCGCTGTCTGCGGACACTCGCCTAAGCAGCCGATGTCCGAGCATTCAAAATGAATGAAGAGATAAGCGTACTCTCATCTGCAAAGCTGGATTTCCGGTTTTCCAGCAGATCGTTAATGTAAATGTGAAAGAGAGTAGAAGACAGTATGGAGCCTTGGGGCACACCGGCGTTGATAGTGAAGGTGTTAGAAAGAAATCCGTCGACCGCCACTCGTAAAGAACGCTCACTGAGGAAACATGAGAGCTACAAACAGTACTTTTCAGACATACCACAAGAACGTAGCTTAGCCAACAGCCCATCGTGCCAAACACGGTCGAATGCCTCGGATATGTCAAGAGTAACCGCTCGAGATTCTCCAAAGTGTTCAATTGCCTTGTTCCAAACATGTGTTACATAAGTCAGAAGATCTCCTGTTGATCTATGTTTACGAAAGCCTTATTGATGATCGCTAATAATGTTGAATTCTTCAAGATATTGTAGAAGATGTTGATTGATAGCCTTTTCCATAACTTTCGATATTATTGAAAGCAGCGCGACTGGTCGGTAGTTATTTGGCAAGGTTTTCTTGCCGTTTTTAGGTATCGGCTGAACTTTGGCACATTTCTAGCAGGAAAGAAATGTTCCCTTTCTATAGGATAGGTTGAAAAGTCTACAGAAAACTGGTATCAGTTCCCTCGCACAGTTTTTGAGAACTATGGCAGGTATTCCGTCAGCGCCAGAAGCTTTTTTGGTGTCTAGCTTCATTAAAATACATTTTATGATACGCTGTCTGAAGACAACATCGGGCATCCTTGACTGCACTATGGGAATAGTAGCTGGTGTTTTTCCTTGGAAATCGACAGTAGAATGTGAAGCAGAGTTCAGCCAACAAGTTCGCTTTTTCAACAAGTTTCGTTGCAATAGTATTATCTGGCCGTAATGAGTAAATGATGAAACTAAAAATCTTATTTGTATGATAAAGGCCTAAACGAGTACAATTAACAATTCTTAAGAACTAGGAATCTACAGTGGTTTAAAGCTTAATGATAATAAGGTACAATAAAATTATTTGGAATTTTAGCAGTTATTGGAATATAATTAACCAAGGTACTTATCGGTAGGTAGGTGCCTAAGTACCTAAGTATGCAATAAAAATATTCTGTGTAAGTATAAAAATAAAGCGAAAACCTATAATATGCTTAGTTCAAATCAGAACAGCGATGACTTCAACTTTCAGTTTTGCTCCGGTGAAACTTCGCGGAGTCTGTAAATCCGCATTTTCTCTGTGAGAAAAAATAATGTTACTTAACGTCCACGATGCCCTAGTGCATCAACAGAAAACAAGCCAAGCCCGTGAAATTGTGAAAACCTGTGCCAACATGACGGGAATTGGATCAGCAACTATTTATAGATTTCTAAAAGAAAGATAACGCAGTCCTTGCAACAAACCTCAGAATCACAAAAGAAAGGAGCCCTTAGAGGTCGATGAAGACTTTAAAAACGCATTAAAAAGAAAAGTACACCATTTTTTTTTTAAGAAAGAAGTACCTTCACTACATAAAGCTTTAAAAGAAATCAGAGAAAACCAGGACTTACCAGATTTAAAAAAATGAAAATTATGGAAAATCCTTCATAAACTGAATCTTCGTTGGGAAAAACACAATAGAAAATCTGTTCTTATCGATAAAACAGAAGTAGTTTGTTGGAGAAGAGAATATCTACGAGCAATCAGAAAATTTGGAACCGAAGAAAGAAATATTTTTTATTTAAATGAGACTTGGGTTAATAAGAGACACAGTGAAAAAATCCTGGATTGGCAAAAACATTAAGAGTGCCAAACAAGCTAGGCTAATTATTGCACATATCGGTAGTGAAAACGGATTTCTAGACGGTGGCTTGTTGGAATTCGAATCAAAGTTAACTAAAGATTACCATGAGGACATGACGGCCGATGTTTTTGAGGAGTACTTCCAACAAAAGACTGAATGTATACCAACAGAATCAGTTATAGTATTAGACAATGCCCCATACCATTCTCGATTATTAGAACGACTCCCGACAAATTCATGGAAAAAAGCGGATATCCTTCAATAGATAAGAGACAAAAATCTCAAACATAAAGATGGTATGTTAAAAGCGGAACTTCTCAAAATTGCGAAACAAAATAAGGCACAGTTCAAGAAATACTCAGTCGATGAGGTGTCAAATGAACGGAATATCACAGTGCTTAGATTACCTCCATATCATTGCGAATTGAATCCCATAGAGCTAGTTTGGGCACAAATGAAAGGTTTCGTTCAAACTTCAAGACGTAAGGCTCGCCGGAATAGAGAGGATCAAAGAGGATAACTGGAAAAATGCCATTCGACATGTTATAGAAGAAGAAAATAAAATGTGGAAACTTCACGAGTAGAATAGAAACTGTGGAAATAGAACCCTTAATTATCAATTTAAGAGAAGTTGAGTCTTCAGCTTTTGAAGATGATGGTTGTTTTTGATTGTGCGTTGATAGATTAAAAAATTTTTGGTAATAAATCTTATATTTCTAAAGATAATATTAGATAGATAATTTTATTTATTAAACACTAAAAGCAGTTTACGCTCGGACGGCTATGCTACCGATGAACCCTCCTTTACATTTTATGACTCCATTGTATAGCAGAGGTTTTCTGCCTAAAATAGGGTGAACCCTTAAAAATAATTCAAAACAGGTAGCAAAATCCAGTAAGATACATAAGAAATCTCTTTTTTTTTGGGCACACCCCAACCCCACATGTTTTTGCATCTACAATGAGAGAATTCTGCTATCAACTCCAAACAAATACACTATAGATAGACAAGGTTACATCTTAAAAAAAATGAAGTTAACAAATGCAAATTTTTTTATAGAATCTATTTTTCTCCCTAAAATAGGTTTCCACTTAAAAGTTAAAACCAATCCATTGTTTACAAGTTAGGACAGATTTCTTTTAATATATACCTCGTCGGTATTAACATGTGTCGTCATTATAATACAGGTAACTTTCTGCTGCCAGACTGTCCGCCAAAAATCAAGCCGTGATTCTTTCTGTGGATCTGGCATTGCGATATACGCTTTAGGACTCTTGTAGCCCTGAAATATAAAAAAATTATGAAACAATCGAAATAAATTAGAATGTATTCCGATAAGAAGTAAATTTACGTTGATGTGTGAAAAATGTAGAAAGATTTTATTTAGCAAAAAGAATGCCGAAAGTAATATATAAATGCATAATTGCTTAAAGAATTAAATTATAACAATGAATTAAATTATAACAAATGAAATCTTTATTATTCACCCTTTTTTCATATCACAAAGCTATGAAACATATATTTTTGAATTTCATGGCATCTTTCAGATAAGGCAGTAGTGCTGTCATGGACGTTATTTCATTTCTGCAGAACTACTATATGAAACAGACCTAGTTTTTGTGAATTAGCATTTATTATTAACTTCATTCGTGATCGGTAAACATGACAGTGTCTAATTATGGCTTATCGAAAATGTATGTAAATAGACATAGAAGACAATTTTTATTCATCTTAGTTTTTCAACTGGGTACGTCTCTCTCACTGAAACTGCCAGGCCGTAATATGAATTTTAGTCTTACTCTACTTACATCAACATAAGTTGCATTGACATGGTGCCAATATTCTCCATTCAAGTCATATAAATTAACTCCTAAGAAGTTTTCTAAAAATAATAAAAAAATAATTTTACTCAATTGTTATTTTGAATAACAAAATTGTGCAAGAAATTTCTAAATGTTAGCAAACCCTGTCAAAAATTGTGAACTTGATGTAATGAAGGAAAAGATAATTTTCTTGAGATAACCTGATTTTGCTCAATAAAATATCAATTAGGGTAAGTTATGATGGCGAAAGCAGGTATACAAATAATAAACAATTAATATGATTGGTAATGTATATCATAATGATTTTTTTACTATATTGTTTTATTAGAACTAGCCAACAATTCTAAATCACTTAATTACTTAGAGTTAGGTTACTAAAAATCACTAAAATCATCTCCTTTTTATTGATTTGTAAACGCTGAATACTTTTCTATTGATCCTTTAGTACTTAAAGTGCTATATCATATAAAGCTATTTCTGAATTTATATTTTTGTCTGCAATTAATCATGTAATCATACCAGCGTCAAACAAAATTTGCTAGTGTCCTGGGTATGCAGTTTAACAGGCTGTCTAAATATTAGTAAGAATAGTTATTTTTTGGTAAGGGATTATAATAGTGTAGTTCTTAAAATCACTATTAAGATTATAAATAAGTCAGTTCGAATTTTCAACAGCTTGCAATCATCGAGTAGAAAATATGAAAGATGTTATAAATAATACTATATACAAAACTTTCCTCATATATTTGTACATTTTTGATGTTTGTATCGAATTAGAAATTATATCCTTTATAGGGATTAAATATCTGAAGAAATTAATAACGTATTTACTACATTGAACGTTTTATATTTCTCTCTCTCTTTTTATGGAAATAAGACATGAGACGACATAATTACCGTTATTCTGATTAAAGCCAAGACTTACCAAATAATTAGTCTGTAGAAAAATATAAACAAATGTTAGGGTTAGGTGTAGAGGATAGAAAGTTAAATAAATTAACTGAGCAAGAGATATATTCTCAAAACTTAACATTACGCTTAAGGGTAATATACAGTATACATTAGACTACCAACTGATTAAATAATGTGCAACGTACTAAAACTCAAAGTTAAAGATCATGGTAATACTAGTTCATTTTATGGTCGTAATTTTACTAAATGCAAAACATAACTTACATATGCATATCGAATTACAACAACACAACCTTAATCTAAACTAAACAAATAGATAATTACAATTCTCATACAAAAAGTAAAGAAAATTGTATATATATATATATATATATATATATATATTATATATATATATATATATATATATATATATATATATATTTAAACCGGTTTTACAACGACGGAGGTCGCGTTCTGGTGTCCAATCTCCAAGCCTTTCAATTGTTCCATTCTTCCTCATTAAAGTTTCTTTCTGACATAGCTCTCTTCGCTCCCATCATCCAAATGTTACAGAGTCTGCCTCCATTCTGTGAATAGTATTATCTCTGTTCATACGTCGCCTTATTTCCTCATTTTGTTTTCTTTTCCGTCTAAAAACTCTAGCTCCTCTTCGAAGGTAGTCTATTTCTGTAGTTAGAAGTTTTCTAGCCATATTTTTGTTGATCTGCCATACTTCCGTTCCGTAAGCCAAATTACTTTTCACAATGATGTCATATATTCTTAATTTTAATTTATATGAGATATTATTTTGCCACAGAATTGAGTTAAGCATTCCGATTATCTTTTTTGCACTAGGTACTCTATTTTGGATTGTTTTATCCATGCCTACCGTCCTGTGCTACGCTAACACCCAGGTTTATATGCTCATCGCATGGTTTTATCGCGCTGCCTACCTCTATATCTAATTCTCGAGCTTCTCCAGGTACAAGCAGAAGTTCTGTTTTTTTTGCAGGTTAATTTCTAGCCCCCCCACTTCCGATATTTTTGGCATAGCTTTTTTACCGTAACTTCCGCGTCTTCATGATCTTGTACCCGGTCATCAGCGTAGTACAGTGTGAATAACATCTCATTATTAAGGGGTATTCCCATGAATTTATAACTCTTCTTCCAGTGCTCAAATATGGTATCTAAATATATATTAAAAAGTAAAGGGAGACGTGCAGCATCCTTGTCTTAAACCCCTTGTAATTTTAAAGGTTTGACTGAGGTTTTTACCTGACTTTACTTGAGATTCTGCTCCTTTATATAACTCTTGTATGGCTTTTACTACGGTGGCATTACTGTTAATTTACTGCAGTACTTCAAATAACACTGGTCAACAAATAATTTTTTTTTGAATTTTCCTTCTTTTTTCAGTTTTGGGCTTAGTGTACTGTTCTGATTTCGAATCCGATATTAATTTTTCTCTGACAGCTCATGTTTTTTAATATCTTCGGTCTACCTTAACTTAGACGATACCCGCAATTTTTTAAGATCTACCCGACTCGGAATAATTATTCTTTTAATTTCAGATATGACTTCGACACGTAGACGTTATTTAGACCATCCAAATTATTTTTGCTAGATTTGTGGCAAATACGTCTTTGAAAAATATCGAAAACCTATCTTGGACTTCGTTAAAATTACGTATTTTAACTACTTTCAAATAACATTGTGCAATCAAGACAAGCACTTGGTACCTCATATTGTGTGCCAGAACTGTGTGCTTTCAAATTTAATTAAAACACCGATGATTTGGCAGGAACCTCAAAATCATCATGACGACTGCTGTAAATATTAACGGCATAAATTCTGGAAATCGAAATACATGGTCATATTCTAACTTACCCTCCACTCAACGACTTCTTCTATAGTCTGGTAAGATACAAGGAGCATCATCTAAATGCTCTGAAGAGTCAGATATTATGAAATTGAAGATAACACAATGGGCAATATTGATTCGGATTTCACATGTAGTCAGTCATCAGATCCTTAACCTTTTAATCAAAAGGAATTGAATGACTTAGTAAGGGATCTAAATTTGTCAAAACAAGCTGGTGAAATTTTGGTATCTCGTTTAGAAAAGAAGAATTTACTTGCACCAGGAACCAGAATTACTTTATATCGGACCCCAGAAAAGAATTTGTCACCATATTTTTCTAGAAAAAATGATTTAGTTTTTTGTAATGATGTCAGAGGTATTTTAGAGAAGATGAGTTCACAACGATTCCAACCAAATGATTGGCGTCTTTTTATAGACAGTAGCAAGAGAAGCTTAAAGTGTGTGCTACTTCATAACGGCAACAAGTATGGTTCTGCACCTATTACACACTCTACTACTATGAAAGAAGAGTATACAACTATTTCTTCAGTAATGGAAAAAATTAAGTATCCTTTCACGCAAGTTTCCAGGATTAAGCACAGAAAAATTGAAAGCGGGTATTTTTGATGGGCCATAAATCAGATAACTTGTGAAAGACCCAAACTTTGTGAATACAATGAATGAAGTCGAGTCTAAAGCTTGGAAATCGTTTATTGTGGTGATTAAAAATTTTCTCGGAAACAATAAGTCCGACAACTATTATGAGTTAGCATGTTATCCTATTTGAAAGATCTGGGCTGCAACATTAATATCAAGATTTATTACTTACATTCTCATTTAGATCGATTCCCAGAAAATCTTGGCGATTTCAGTGAAGAGCACGGTGAAAGATTTCACCAGGACATACGCACAATGGAAGAGCATTATCAAGGAAGGTGGGACATCCATATGATGGCCGATTACTGTTGAAGTTTGCAAAGAGATGATCTTCAAGCCATACATTCAAAAAAAAATCGTATAAAAGAACGTTTCATAGTGTGTAATTATATCAAACATAGAAAAAATGTAATTTTGTTTCATTTTTGAAGAAAATTGTAATTTCATATAAATAAAAAAGTAAAGCTGATAGCATTAAACTAGTATTTTTTCCGTAATCAGATATACCCTTTAATACATATAAAATTTCAGGAAAAAATTTCAGCATTGACCAATATAATCTATTAATTGGTAGTGTATCGTATACCTTTGCCAAATCAATAAAGACTAGGCGTGCTTCTTTATTAACCGATGTTTTTTTTTCAAGTGGTTAAGTAATACAGAAGATATTAACAATGGTGGATCTTCCTGCTTGAAAACCTGATTTCTCTTCATATAGATAATGTTGATAATCATTTAGTACCAGCTGATTCAATATTTTTCCATACAAACGGCTAACTAAGCAGATTACAGATAAACCACTATAATTTGAGTATTCATCTTTTGTCCCTTTCTTATGCTTATCTTCCCCATTTAAGCATCGTTCCATAAGTACTGTTATCACTGATATTAAGTTTTATGAACCATATTTGATTAATTCAGCAGGAATTTCACCCGGATCTGGTGCTCTTTTGTTTTTAAGTCTCTTATGGCTAATTTTAGGATGTCTTCTTCTAATTGTACTAGTTCTCCTGTTATTTGGAAATATTGATTTTCTTTTGTTTTGAACTCTAGTCTTGTTTCTGTAAACATATTCTCAACGGAATTAAACCTTTATCGTAAGTACAGTAGTAAGATTAGATTATTAGGTGCAGATATTTGGTTTTTAAAGTCTTGCAAGAAATTTAAAGTTTTTCCTAATTTTATTAAGGTTAATTTACCCAAATCAAACATTTCAGAAAAAGTTTCATTCTAGTCAATCATCGCTCCTGATGAAGCTAACATGGTTAGCGAAACGCGCGTCCAGTGCAAAAATAAAGTGTTTGGTGTAGTGGTGATATATACTGAGTAATATTCTCATGGTAAATCTTCCATCAGTTAATATTTAATGGGTTAATTGTGACATGATTTTTATTTGTCCTTAGTGTGCTTAAAAATGTCCACGTTTCTGTTGTCTGATGTGTTTCTAATTCTTGACATTTTTTCTCCCATTGTTGGTTTTTCTTATTTCTGATCTTATTCTTGAAAGCCCTCCTAGTATTTCGGTAGTTTTCTAAATATCTTTCTGATTTGCTCTGTAACTATTTGTTGTATTGGTTTTGTTTGTAACTTTTATTATTATTCAATTTGTCGTTCCACCAGAAATTTCTTTTATGTTGTGTGATATTTAGTTTTTTGCCTACCCCTTAGTCTAAAGCTTGATGTATTGCACATCTGATATGTTCATACAGTTCATCTGCTGTTTTATTACAGTATTCTTCTTTACACTTTTGATCTAATCTCTTTTGATATAAGTATTTTGTGTTGTCTTCTGCTAAACTCTTTAAATTATAACTATTTTCTTCCTTTTTGACTGTGGTATCGTCTTGATTTTCTTTTTTTTGCTTATTCTTTTGTAGGTCGAAGTACCTTAAGCAGTTAGTAGGTAATGATGAATGATAATTAGAGAACTGTAATCACTGAAAATAATTTAATAAAAAGTGTGCGAGTTGAAAAAAAAATTGAAGACAATTTTACCCCAAAGTTTTGTGGTCAAATTATTAAATAACTCCTAATTAGTTTAGTTTATTGAAAACACTGAAATGAATTGTTCATTGTTGCTTAGAATACTGAACACTCCTAATTTTTAAGCTTACGATAAAGAAATATGCAATATATCCTATATTTAGATGTTACGTCATTTTACTTGGTTTAATATTTTTGAAGATAAATAATAAATGAAAGACAAATTCTTACATATATAAGAAACTTAACTTACTTTCCTCAGGTGGGAGAGTCAGTCCTCCTACTTTGTTTTTATTACTCTTTAATAACATAGTTTCTCTTCTGACCAATGTCTAAAAGTATAGCATATTTTAACTTTAGTTTTAATATTTCGATATACTAATTGCTTACTAAAATAAATATATATCAAGGCAATAGGCAAACGTGTGGAGAAAAATATAATACATTTTTTTCTACCCTCGTCATAGTCAACACTTTATTATGGTATTGCTGTAATGAAATTGAATAAAATTTCCGGAAATAAATTAATTAGTATTAGATAATTTTGCATATATTTTAGCTGATCTCAAAAATGATACATATTGAAACGAGAATTTTACTCAAATGTACATTTATGTGCGGAAGCATTATTGATGTACACCTCGGAATATAGGTTCTTTAACCAATCTCAGAGTTCTCGACTGTTCACTCTGTATCATTCAGGAGCAAACTTGTCTTCCACTGGTAAAAGTCGTCTATATCCCTTGGTGTATAAATAACTATTGCTTACTTCGTACTGTTTTAATAGCTCGTTTGGCATAGAGACTATTTCGACATATTGCTGGAAATCTTCTACTTTTATTCGTTTAGAACTCATAGTTTTAAACATGGCATCACCCTAAAAATTATAAAATATATATTTAATATCCTGTTTATAGCACATTGCGGCTTGTCGACTTCACTAAAATAGATAGGTTAAGTAAATCAACTTTCTCAGAGGTGGGCATCTCGGAAACTATTTAATTTACTCATGGAATGTGAGTGTATCTGATCTGAAACGTAAAAATGGAAATATTTAAAAAATACCTCTTTTACTTATTAGCAATATATTTTGTCTAAAACTACCATCTACACCTAAATCTTTCTCCAGTTGTTTCATTCAATTAAAAAAAGTTTTTCTGTTTTCACCTTTCACCCTGAGGTATTTTCTCACATATTTGAGCAAAAAGAAATAGCAGGGCACTACATAAGAGTTATGGAGTGACGTTTGTAACTCGGTGAATCCGCAGCTATTAGTAATGTCTGTCAGATTTATGCGAACCTTGTACAATAGCAAAGTTTTGATTTTCCATGAATTCAGACATCTTTCTTTAACGATTGACTTCAGGTTGTCATTATGAATCCTCTTGACGTAGAGCCTAGAAGCCAATTTTCTTCGCGTCCCTAAAAACGTTCAACTTTCCACCAACTTTCCAAGACGATTGACGATGAGGGTAGAGAGCCCTTGCGTCGACACCTGCTTCGAGAGAGGATCCCGACAGAACACAATCTCGTCACCTGTGTGAATTCTTGAAAAATAACTCTCATTAGTTTTTAAAGCAGTTTTCCAACGTTCTTGAGAAATTTTTTTCCTGCAGAAACTTTTTTCGTCCCTATATCTTCTTTAGCAAACGCTGGGATCTTCATCATCGATCCGACATCTTCAAAAAGTCTGATAGTAGTTCTTGCCTCAACCGGTCTTTCTAACCTGGGGTCATCCAGAATTAAAATTCTGTCCCATCAAAACTGTTTAGACCAAATTTTACTTGAAAATATAATAGGCCGTCATTGACGTATACCTGGAACAGTCTTTCACAAATAACTTTAGATCTATCCTCCCTTTGCTGAGCCGTATCATGAAATTGTTGTACTGTTTATCTGTCTTATGATTAAAGTTATCGCGGAATATTAAAACTACATTTTTTAACCACACGGTACGATATTTTTATTTAAACACACACAAACACCAACCATTTTTAATTTCTTTGACTTCCTAGTTCTACTTACTGGACAAATTGTATCTGGTATGCGAGTTGTTCTACTGGGGATGGCGAACGCATTTAAGGAGCTATTTGCATTAAATGGCGAAAAATTCATTTTCACTTCTGTTAGAAATAAAAGATGTTGTGGCGCCTAAAATTTCATAAAAGGAATAAATTATACTAAAATAAGAAAATTTACAATCGAGACCTCATAAGGTAAAGCTAAGTGCTAGTTTTTACTTATTCTAGCTTGAGAGTATAATTTGCTGGTTATTTCTACTCCGTATAAATCAGATTTAGTATTTTGGCTTATCGCATTGATATTACTGTATCCATCATTCAAAACAAGTACATAAATCGCAAGGAAAAGGGGACGACTCTAACCAATGATATATTCCTGTTACGGTGTGACTATTAAATGCAACCTTTGTTCCACATGTTCACTAAATAGTTAACTCGTTCTAAAATTTTTGTATCAACTCGCCTAATCGTTACTTACGTCGTGTACCTACTAAATACAAGTAAGTGTATAACAAGAAGTAGAGAAATTTAGCGGCTTGCGGATAATGAGAGTAGATAACATTTTCCGCTGTATTAAAAATAGAGGGACGCCAAAACATAAAAGAACTTCTACCGACGCTTATACTAACCAAGTCCCAACCAGTCTAGAACGCGTCTTGATCTTTTTGATTTCATCAGTAGTGACCAAAGTCGGCTGGGCCCTACACACTTTTTTATTTTTTATACTACTGTGTGACATACCCTCTTAGCAGATCGAAAGTACGATCCTTTTTCAATCCACATAACCACTACGATAGGGGGCGAATTGCGTACCTCAATCCCTATATTGACAAGATGATAACTCCTCCCAATACTAACTACTTCTTTTAACTTATGCAAATGAAAGAAGTCGTATTTACTTTCATAACTTTCTATCTCTTGAGATTCTCAACGATGGGATTCAGTTTTTGCTTTTCGAATTTTTCGTTTGATTTCCTTGTGTACGTTTTTGTATTGCCGACTGTTTTTCTTTTTCTTTTATAATGCCTTCTTTCTCCCATCAAGGTCGGGATATCCTCTGTCATCCAAGATTGTTTAGATCGTTCGTCTTTTGCCACTAGGTTACATTGGATTTTTAAAATTACCATCTTACAATTATTCCAGAAATTTTCTGGATTATTATCCTTCCGAATTGACATCAATCGTTTATCGATCTCACTTGGTACTTCCTGGCAAAGTTCTCTAATGGATAGCTTTTCACCGTCCATCCTTATCGTTGTTCTGCTAGGTTTCTTGACTTGTTTAAAGCGCGCCGTATTTTTCCAACCAGTAAATTGTGATCTGATGGCATGTCAGCATCGGGATAGGTTATTACAGATAGTAATGAGTTTCTGTAAATTTTACTAATGCATATATAGTATCTTTTGTTTCGAACTATCTTCTGTTGCGTGTGCTCAGGCGAAGTCCATGTATATAAACGTCGCTTCGAGAACTGAAAGAATGTATTAGCTATTACCAATTCCCCTTCCACAAAAAACCGTAAAAAACCGATCACCTCCAATTATAGAGTCTTCTTTACCTTTCCCAATCTTGGCATTCATGTCATCCAGGAGGATCGTTATTTCATGTCTTTTCATCAAGTTCATTATTTGTTCAAGATCTCGATAGAATTCCTCCACTACCTTGGCATCGTCTGTCGTTGAAGCATAGACTACAATAATATTTAGATTTAGTTTAGAAGTTTTTAGTTGTATCGTTATTATTATATCCGAGTGTTGAATGATACTACTTTCGAGATAATCATCGCGATTCCATTTCTATGGTCGCCGATGTCTCCTCCCGCATAGTAAAGAGTGTGATCAGCAATTATTGTTTGTCCGAAGCTAGGCCATCGCATTTCACTTTTTCCTAAAACGCTTATGCCCAATCTTTTCATTTCTTTAATGGTAATATGTAACATATCTTGCCAGCTTCATACATACTGTTGATATTCCACGTGGCCAGTTTATGTTGTTTGGACACTGTTATTCTGCTTGGTAAACGTGGAGTAGATTGGTCTGTCTCGATGTTCTTTTTGTCTCTATTCCTGTTTTGGGAGGGAATTCACATGCTGATCACCGAAGAAGCCCTGCCACTTCTCCTGCCGGGCCTTGGTATCCGAATCTTATGACTAGTAATGTTTTCTTCATTGTCGTGACTGTTTGCCGTACTAACATGAAGACTAGGGAGAATAATCAGGTGGTTTTCCGTTTCCCTTCTGATTCCAATGCCGTTGACCACTTCCACATTTTCTCCGCCTCCGGGGACGATTTCTCCTCCCCAGGACAATAGAATGCCCTTCTTAATCCGTGGATTAGTTGGAACGATTATTCCGGCGAACATTCGGCCTCGGTCTACGTTAGCCACCTAAGTGTTACCATCTGCATTGGGTTAAAATTTTTCGTAGGTGATGTAATTCTACAAAAACTTATCTTTGAGTACCAAAAAGATTTAAACAAAAATATATATAGTACTCTTTCGATAATTATCACACTGAAATATAAAACCTGAAATGTAATTAATTGTTGGGTGTCAGTAACTAATTATTTCAAAAGGTAACAATTTTTTATTTCTTTGTATTAAAGTTATTGTGAAAGGCCTAGTTAAACCACAGCAATACTATAAATGTCCTTGTCAACAATCAGCCAAATTGTTTATTTGATTTGTTTACCCTTGGCGTAGTGAAAACTATATTTTCATTGCATTCATTTCATTATTTCTTTAGGGTCGATTTTTTATTTTATTGTTGATATCCGCTATATAAGATGAATTTTCTACAATCTGTCTCGTTACAAGGATATGCCCGTTTCAATATATTAAGTAATTTCCGTAACACCCTATGTGTATATATATATATATATATATATATATATATATATATATATATATATATATATATATATAAACTCGATATAAACATATAAACTCGATTCGTTCATTTTTTTAAATTTTGCAGTAGTTTGATTTACCAGCCTTTATTAGACACCTATTAACATTACGGCCAAAAGATTATCTTTTTATTAGTAGTTAATAAAAATAAAATATTGTCTTGAAACAATCAGATTTTCGAGTAAGAAATCAATAAAACTATGACAAAATAAGCCTGTTGCGACAAAACATTTCTTTCTTATAGGTATTGTCGTAAATATGTTTCATAAACTTTGAGCTAAATCTAAATTTCTACTCTCTCCAGTAAAAAATCTCACCTGAATAATTCATTAAATAATATGATGTTACTTACATTCATTTTCAGGAGCTTCAGGTAATACCACTGTATTTGTGTTGGTCTTTTTTTTTATTCTGAAACGTAAGAATTTTTTTTATAAATAACGTAGATACCAGGTGTACAAGTATGAAATGCGGATTTCAGACAACACATGGTGCACCAATGCAGTTTGTGCTATAAAGATTTGACACTGTGCCATTTTGTTGTGTCATCAACAAGTGTCAGACGCGCACGAGTGATAAATTGGAAAAGTGTGTGCATAGTGTTGTGTTGTTGTGTTCAATATGTCGAAATTTATACCGAACAAAGAGCATTCGCGGACAGCATTAATTTTTTGTTTTCATTTGAAGAAAACTGCTGTTAAATGATACCGATTACTTCGAGAAGCTTATGCTGAACATGCTCCATCGCAAGATACGTGTGAACGATAGTTTCGGCGTTTCAGAAGTGGTGACTTCGATGTTGCAGACAAGGAACGTGGAAAACTGCCCAAAAATACGAAAATGTGGAATTGCAAGCATTGTTGGACGAAGATGATTCGCAGACATAAAAACAACCCCAAGCAATTGGGCGTTAGTCAACAAGCTGTTTCCAATCGGCTACGAGAGATGGGAAAGATTCAGAAGCCGATAAATGGGTACCACATGAGTTGAACGACAGGCAAATCGAAAAGCGCAAAAACACGTGTGACATTTTGCTCGCTCGGTACAAAAGGAAGCCGTTTTTGCATCGTATAGTTACAGGGAATGAAAAGTGGATTTATTTTGAGAATCCCAAGCGCAAAAAATCATGGGTAGACCCAGGCGCATCATCCACATCGACCGCAAGACCAAATCGCTTTGGCAGAAAGACGATGCTCTGTGTTTGGTGGGACCAGAGGGGCGTAGTCTATTATGAGCTATTAAAACCTGGGGAAACGGTTAATACTAAACGTTATCAACAACAATTGACCGTTTTGAACCGTTCGCTGCTTGAAAAAAGGCCAGAATACCGAAAGAGGCAACGCAAAGTCATTTTTCTTCATGACAATGCTCCATCGCATACGGCAAAACCAGTCCACGACAGGTTGGAAGCATTCAGCTGGGAAGTTCTACCCCATGCAGCTTAGGCACCAGACTTGGCTCCTTCCGATTACCACTTGTTTGCATCGATGGGTTACGCACTTGCTGAGCAGCGCATTGGTTCGATCCAGAAATGGAATTAACTGAGGTTTATGGAGATTTAGCATATACAGAAAACCCACAACAGAGTCAGACAATTATTTATTTTTTAAGTTCGTAAAGTGTTACTATGCACAACGTATACGGAAAATACTGTAGGCAAAGTCATGTCTGCTTACTATTCCAGCTACAACATAATCATTTTTGTAAATACAAAATTTTTCGTATTTTAACATAAATTAAAGAAAAACTATTTAAATAAATAGATATTTATTTGTCCAAATCTGCAAGAAAGATAAAAAATATAAATAAATTGGTCGATTTGCTGTTGCCTAAAAAAATCGTCAGAAAACTTTGGAATTATTATAGTGAGTCTTAATTTCTGCATAAAAATGATAATTTTCTACAATTGCCGAAGTAAGATTTAGGTTCCAATATTTTATCTCTTTATTCACTTTCCTCCAAAGGGTCTAGTCGTACTTCCATGGCGAAACTGCCCCTGATAGGAACCTATATCCTAACCGATGCTATAATGTAGAGGAGGTTAATAGTAGTTGATACAGAAGATAATTTTTTTTCAAAGCGATACGTCTAAGTAACTTTTAAAGCTAGGAAAATAAAACTAAAGGGCAGTGTTATGGTATATTCTACAATTTATTTTACAACAGTTTCCGATGGGCAAATAAAAATATTCGAAAAATGCAAATAAAAATTTTATCAATCAATTTTTGTCAGATCTAAATGAATGACTACTTTGAAAAAAATATGTAATATTTCTCTATGTGTCGCCTAACAGCGTGCCAAGTTTCATTAAAATCCAAGTGGTTCAACATGTTGAAAAAAAAAAGTGGAGATGTACTCTACGACCGCTACGATAACGCATTTAAACGTAATCGTTATTATTATTTTATTAATCAATTTCACAAATATCACAGCTTAAAAATTCCCCGATACTTACGAGTATGAAAGACTTACGTATGCGCTTAGTTACGAATGATTTCAGGAATAGCTTCCCGTGCGTTAGCTCCCCACGCGCCGATCAAATCCGTACATGCATGTGATGCATGTACGGACATGATTATGATTAGCGCATAACTGTGATGCATTCTAGCTCTTCCTATTTCGCAAAGTCGTAATTGAGAGACATGTTTTTATGTTAAAAAATATATAATATTCAGTGAATAAAGGAGTGGTGTAAAATAATTCGACTATGTCTGGAAAATGTAATATTTGTGGCTTTATATTGCGCAAGGATGGAAAACGAAAGAAAATATTGCGAGCTGAAGATAAAGTGCGTATTTACAATTCCTCACATAAAACTACTTAAAGTTGGAGGTGTGATGTGTAATAAATGTCGATTGATTCCGTACAGACCTTCATCGGCTACTGACGACGTAAGCGCAGGACATTCTCATATTGATATAGATACAGAATAATGCGACATTTTCCAATTTGAATCAACGGACCAGGAAAAATATTATAATGATGATGAAGAGGACTTTCATATACGTCACAGTTCCGATGAGGACTTTATGATACTGCCGTTTCAGAGGGTAATTTCGACTCATAAATACAGTGTTTTGTGTAACTCAAAATCTAATACCAAAACAATACCAATAGATGCTCGATATCAAGCTTTTGTTAAAAGAAGGAATGGAGACCGTTGTTGCTCACAACATTTAATAAGAAACAAGTTTTTTGAAGACGACCTGTCACGCCTGCTCGTTCACTCCAATCACAGTGTTTTATCTGCAAAAAAGTCTCACTATTTTTAGATTTACTTTCAGCAAAGGTTGACACTAGTCTGTTTAACCAAATGATGTGTGTGGTGATTTTACCATGCCTGAAGAACAATTAAAAGTGTATACTGGACTAAGTTGAGAAAACATAATGGAACTGTCGAATCTTTTAACGTCATTAAAGTCTTCTACTTCACGTACTTCAGGTATTAGTGATTTTTTTGATG
Organism: Pachyrhynchus sulphureomaculatus; assembly: GCA_019049505.1. Lineage (NCBI taxonomy): Eukaryota > Metazoa > Arthropoda > Insecta > Coleoptera > Curculionidae > Pachyrhynchus > Pachyrhynchus sulphureomaculatus. The sequence goes on along the minus strand of CM032449.1, from coordinate 71,629,924 downwards.
AAATTACGAACAGGTGTTTCAAATAAACTCATATCTTCAATATTACAATTGGAGCGGGTGCAAAAAGTTTCAGATTGTTGCAAACAAATAATACGAAGTTTCGAAGAAGATATTTTATAAATCCATTTTGGTATCAATTCAGTCTCAAGACAACAGCTAATTTAAAATCATACGATCCTAATTGCGAAGGCTTTATTAAACACTGTTGATTATTAGTTGTTGATTATTTGTGATGGTACATATATTTTTCATAAAAAAAGCACATACTACGAATACCAACGCAAATATTACTCAGGACAAAAGAAATCGCATTTATGTAAACCATTTACTATTGCGCGACTTTTACATCAAAACGATCTTATAATTGCAGACCACGGATTTAGAGACGTTGAGTCGTACATTACCGAGAAAGGCTACAAACTACTTATGCCAACACTAAAATTAAAACGGACTGAAGTTACAACTACTGAAGCTAACGAGTCTATGAAAGATGGGGTGTCGAAATGGTTCACGGCGCAATTTCGCAGAAGTTCCAGCTCTTAGATAATGTTTTAGACAATAAAATGTTACTGAACATAAGACCCCTTTGTCGCATTGCTGGATGCCTGCAAAATACATATGGTAAGAGACATACTTCCTATATGGAATTACACGATAAAATCATTAAAAATATGAATAATAGAGAAAACATGGAAAATACGAGGCTGGTTTGAAAAGTCCGTGCAAAGTCCGAGAGATGGCACCACCGGCGCGTATCGAGGTCATGTTTAGTTAGTAGCATCTCTTGAATGAACGCACACCAAGTTTCAGCCATATTGGTCTATTTCTTTGTGTTTGGCATTCGTGTGAATCAAGGAAGTCGAGTGATTTTCAAGAAATGGACGAAAAAGAATTTCGTGTGGTGATTAAACATTAATTTATGAAACGCCTCAGGAGACTAAAGAGAAGCTTGATAAACATTATGGTGACTCTGCACCTTTGATTAGAACAGTTTATAAGTGGTTTCAAAATTTTCGGACTGGCCATATGGGCACAAGTAACGCTGAACATTCTGGACGGCCTGTGGAGGTTACGACTCCAGAAATCATTGATCAAATCCATGATATGGTGATTTTTGACAGAAGAGTTAAGGTGCGTGAGATTGCTAGTGCTGTGGGCATCTCGACTGAACGGGTACATAATATTTTGCATAAACATTTGAACATGAGAAAGCTATCCGCAAGATGGGTGCCGCGATTGCTCACGCTTGACCAAAAACGGAATCGTGTGAAGTGTTGCAAGGATGGTTTGCAGCTGTTCCAGAAGAATCCGGAGGACTTTAAGCGTCGTTTCGTCACTGTGGATGAAACATGGATACATTACTATACTCCAGTAGTAGGGACTGGGGGCTTAAGCCTCACCCCCCCACCACTTTTCTGATTGGTCGACCTTGACCCAAGCCACGCCTCCTAAGCCACACCTCCTTGTCTGGGTTCAGTGTCGCTGCAAATTTCGTGCAGTTCATTTCGATCCTAAAACATTAGCATTGATCGTCCCCACTTCCTAATCGCGCGCATGAGCCCTCCCACTTAACTCTGATTGGTCGGGGCTACTTTTGGCCCCGCATACAGGCTCCCCACCCCTTTTCTGATTGGTCAGACTTGGCTCCGCATACTACCTCTCACCACTTTCTTCTCATCACCCCTTCCACACAGCTTACAGTAACATACAACTACTTAAGAGCAAGCGCCTCATTTGCAAACCAAGTTGCAAGAAGCAAGGTGTCCAGTACTTATCAAGATTTTCATGGCATCTTTGATTTTCGATACCATTATCGATCACGTAGGTGAGGTTATTTGTCGTCTACAAAGTACTTCAACATCTGTGTGGGAGTTGAAAGAAGGGGATCTCAAATTTCTACCCCTTAGTTATATGAAAGAATATATCAGCTCAATTGAATTGCAGAAAGTTTGGAGCAAGTTGCCAGAACGATATCGAAGAGATAAGGAACTACAGTTAAATTTACCGTGTTACAAGCATTATAATCAACCAGGCGTAAGTGCACACCTCGATGGGCCGCCACCATCAATAAGAAAATGCTGTGGCAACGTAACGAAAAGCGAAATCAGGAAAGTGAATAAGAAGGTTTGCAATATTTCATACTCTGACGATTCTATTAAAGTATTGCAAACTGAAGAGAGTAGAAGTTTAAGTGATGGAAGAATTAGTGAGAGAAATGTGTGAGGAATTTATAATGTCGGAGGCATGTTCGGAGTATTATGCGAAGGATGGTCAGGAGACTGAAGCGCAGAGTATTACGATATTCCTGGAGTATATGGAGCATGCATTTAAATGTAAATTAGCAGCTCAAGCATGTCGTGAGTTTCTTAGTAGTAAAAATGAAGATAAACTTATTAAGGAATTTCTTGAGTTAGGGCTAATTGAACATGTATTAACATTAATGGAATACAATAAATGATTACTGTAAAATAATAATTTGTAATAAACACACTTTTTAATTTTATTATAGTTTTATTTTTTACAATACACCTTTTTTTAAAATCCAAGAATTGTGAGATTTATCAAATCCTAGCCATTTAACAAAAACTTTATTTCCTTTTTTTCTTATAACTTTTTCCACCAAATACGCGTCAGGATGTTTCACTTTTTGCAATTCCTCTTTATAAAAGCTACCTTCAATATTTTCATTATTGGCATCTTTTAAAAGATAAGTAGTAGGGTTTGTGAATTGTATTTTTCTAATTTGAAATATTTCAGTTGACCAGTTGGGAGTATATCCCTTGTCAAATGCCTCTCTTCGCTTCGAAATTCTCACAAAATCGTTTACTTTAAACTTGACATGCTTTACATCGAAAATTTTCTGGAAAGTAAAAGAATTTAATAGTACGTGTTCTTCATTTTTCCGGTTAATATTAATAGGTTTGTATCCCGTAGTTCTATGAACAGTATTATTGTATTTTTCCACAATACTTGGCAAAATATTTAACCATTTATAGTTTCCTTGATTACTGAAATACTTCCACATTATATTTTTTAAAGTACGATTAACACGTTCCACTATACTTGCTTTTAAATTAGAAAAACTACTGTAGTGATTTATTTTATAATCGCGCATTAGTTTTTCAAATTCTTTGTTGTAAAATTCTTTTCCCAGATCTGTTTGCAAATTAACAGGTTTTGTAGTTTTATCTAAAATTTTTTTCATTGCTGATGTTACTTCTTTTCCGCTTTTATTTTTAAGAGGTTCAGCCCAAACATATTTTGTAAAAGCATTTATTACTACTAAAATATATCTGCTCGATTTATTAAATTTAGCATAAGGCTGCATTTCGACTAAATCAGCTTGCCATAAGTCATTTAAACCTTTTACTATCGTTCTACGTCTCCGATAATTTTTTCTAGCTGGTTTATGTAATTCTTTAACAATGGTTTCTTTAATATTTTCCTTCATAATGGCATTTCCTTACTAGTGATTTTTTATAGAAGATCTTCCTTAAATAATGTTTACTTGACCACTTTATCCGCTTTATCTTTAATATCATTAATAGATGTGATTGCTTTGTTAATTTTATCATCAATTTCTTGTATTTTATTTTTTTGTTCATTACATTTCACGTTAATTTCAGTTTCCATGACAGCCTTATTTATAAAAATTTCTTTCTTCAATTCCTTTATTGCAGAATTAAATTCTTCTCGCACCTCAATAACTTTGTTTATAGATTCAGCACTTATGTTTCGAACAGAAGCTTCTATTTCTTTTTTTCTGTTTTTCAAACTGTTCTTTCAAGGTTTTTAATCCAGTTGTGGTTCTTATAACGTTTACTCGGGATTCATCATAAATTGTTTTAAACGATTCTATTTCTTCCTTATTATCTTTAATACTAGTTTCACCTAACTTAATTTTATCTGTTAGTTTGTTTTCAAGATCTCCCACCATAGTTTTAATAATTTCAAACGATTTATTAAGTTCCGTGAGTAATCTTTCCTCTATAATTTCAAAATTTTGTAACTTTGTTGTTATCTCGTCAATTTTCTCTTTATTTTTGGCTATTTTATTCAACGTGTCTTCTTTCTCACGCTCTTTCACTATAGTTTGTACTCTTTCACTTAAAGACTTTATCTCTGATAACAATTTGGGATCTACATTAGTTTGGTTTTTTAATTCTAGATTGTGTAGTTGTGTAAGAACCTCTTCAATTTTATTACTATTTCTTGTGATATTATTTGAACTATCCTCTAAAGTTTTTATTCTTTCTGTTAATGCAACTATGTCTTTAGAGACCACAACATCGGCTTTATTAGAAGCTTCCATAACTTTTTCTTCCAACTCTACAACTTTTGCATTGTGATTTTTGTTAACTAAAGCCTGTAATTTTACAGATCTATCGATATTATTGATATTTTTATTCATATCATCATAAACTTTTCCAAAATTTTTCACTTCCAAAGCCACTCTGTCATTAAGAATATTTGTAAAATTTTGAAACTTTGACACAAGCTCCTTTGAAATATCATCTTTCACTTTATCAATTGTTGATTGATTGCTGATCTTAATTATTGTTTTTATTTCTGATATTTCATTTTTCATATCTGCTCCTAACATATTCAAATTATCCCCATGTTTGAAAATTTTGTCATCATATTCGGGGATAGTTTTATCTTCAAATATCTTTATCTTTTTCTTGGTGTTTTCAACATCATCAATGTTTTCGTTAAGTCTTTTATTTAAATTGTTAATATCGTCTTTCAAATTAGATTCAAAGTTTTCAATTATTTTGTTTTCAACATATTTCTGATCTCCTTTAAATTTGTTCAAAATTCTGTGTTCAATATTTGAAAATATTGTATTTTCCAATGTAGACGTATCTACTTGATAACGTTTAGAAATATGTTGACCAAACTTGTCAATAGTCATCTTAATATTGTAATAAAATCTGCGTTGTGTCCTTTTATATTATAATTTTAGCTTCTTTAAGCTCTTCAATTATAGAAATAATTTCATTGTCATGTCCAGTATGACCTGCAGAGGTGGATGCAAATAATAAACGAAGCCTATTAACTAACTCATTTACATCATCCCAATACACATAGTCGGTATTTATCTTTATTTGTTTTTAAAGTTAAACTACCTCCTTTTGTGGTTGGTTTACTAGCTCTAGTTTGTCTCAAACTCTGTACTCCTCTGATCAAATTCTCCATAGCATTAATAGTTTTGGTTTTAGTGATACCATTCTTTTGCAAATATGGTCCTATTATTGTAATGTACTTGTGCGATGCATTTCCTTGAACCTGTTCGTTGGGATCGTGGTTCCTACGATATGCGTTAGTTCTTTTTAAAATATCCATATAATTTTCAAGATCGTCTTTTTTATAGCCAACAGGTTCTTTTTTAAATAACAACTCATATAAACCAGGTGTACCAGGATAACTTACACCAGAAACTTTTATTTGTTTACCAATAATTTCAACAGGCTGTTGTGTTAATCCTAAATAAAATTTTTCTGTTTCATAATCGTGAACTATTCCATATTGATGATCAAATTTATGCTCAACATCCTTAACACCCTCATCGATATACTGGCGAGGTATTTTATCAAATTGCTCCAACCAATTTTTATATGCTTCTGAATCTGTATAGGCTCTTACTACATTTCTGGTTTGTTCCAAAATATCAGAAAGGTTTTGAGTTGTAGAATCGGAAGATTTTGAAGAACTTGTTGTTTCCCCTATAACGGTGGTTTGTAAAAAAGGTGGTATTTGGCTCATATTAAAAAATGATGGTGTTTCATATGGAAGATTTGGTGTTTTGCCTGTCCTTCCTTTTGGAGTTGATATATTTGCAAAAATATCCTTCCCTGGGGATGATATATCAGCAAATAAGTTTTTTTTCGCGGTGTTGAACTTTCATGAATTTTTTTAATTGGAGTATATTGCTCTTCTTTAATGTATGGTGCTTCAAATTTACCCAATGTTGAAACTAGTTCTTGTAAGGGCTGTGTGATTGGTTTATAAGTTTCCTCCAATTTAGACTGAGCCTCAAATTCCGCATTTTTCAAACTTTGGATTTTTTGTTTAACGGCTTTTCTTGACTTAACAAGTTCTCTTGCCAATCGTTCATCCATGATTGTTATATAAACACGATTTTTCTGCTTTTATAAGTAAATAAATGAATCGAATCCTTTCCTATACCTCCCTGAATTAATATTTGAATCTTTGTCAATCACTAAAAATCCAAATTTGTCTTTCCAACATAGTAAACATAAATCTTTAAACTGATTAAATGTCATATCAACATTAACATGATCGTCATAAATATGTCTTAAGTTCGTATTATCTTGCTGAAATATTACAATTAAATTTGCATTATCACGAATCAATTGTTTTGGAATAGAAGAATATGTTTGGCATAAATAAAAACAATCAGTGTTTTTGTGTCTTCCGAAGCAGAAATAATCCTTCATTATATTCTGATTGCAACACACAATATCATCAAATATTATTATAGAATTTTTCTGTATTTCTTGCGGTGTAATTATATTTTCTTCTTTATCAGATTCATAAAAACCAATTTCTTTCAAAGGTTTAAAAAGTGTCCTTAAATATTCATATTTAGGTTGATATAAAGACTTTGAATAAATATATAAATTTTCAAATCGTAACCCAATTGGATCCTCAATTAAAACTGATTATTACATTGGTCTTGCCACAGCCTGATGGGCCAACAATTAAACCTCTTTTGCTATTTCCTTCAAATAATTTTCCATGTTTTCTAAAGTTGTTTACCGAAGTGTCATGGTCTCTAATTTTTAAAGAATATGGTTGCTTCTCAATTTTCATGCCGTATGAGAGTATTTAAGTTGAATTCTGACGTTAAACTAATCAGTTTGTCTTAGGATTTCAATTATATAATGGCAAACAAAAGATCTATTTACAAAAAAAAGAACAAAAGGGGAAGTGGTATAATAAACACCTTAATAAATAAGTTACCATTCGAATTACATTTACCAGGCTACAATTTTTGTGGCCCGGGGACAAAACTGGAAAAACGACTAGCACGGGGTGATAAAGGTATAAATTTATTAGATGAAGCGTGTAAAGAACATGATATTGCATACTCAAAATCGAAGGATATAAAAGAAAGACACGCTGCTGATAAGTTATTAGGTGTGAAGGCGTCATCGAGGTTAAAAGCGAGCGATTCCAGTTTTGGTGAAAAAACAGCTGCTCTTGCAATTAGTGGCGCAATGACTGTTAAAAGAAAGTTAGGTATGGGTCTAAGAAAAAGTAGAAGAAAGAGATCACGAAGAGCTCGTATGGGGCGAGGCGTTTCATTATCTCAAGCTATTTCAAAAGCTAGAAAAGCTCTTAAAGGAAAACGATTTAAAAGTTTACACCAAAGTATAAACACAGCACTAAATGCTATTAACAAAAGTGGTAAAATATTACCTCCAAAAAATAGAGTAATACCGATTCCAAAGACAGGCGGTTTTCTCCCACTTATACCACTATTTGCAGGATTATCGGCACTAGGGGCTCTAGGTGGGGGTGCAGCGGGAATAGCTAAAGCTGTAAACGATGCGAAAGCTGCTAAACAAAAGCTTGAAGAAGATAAAAGACATAATCAAGCAATGGAATCTATTGCAATTGGGAAAAAAGGTAGCGGACTTCATTTAAAGCCATACAGAACAGGTTGTGGATTATATTTAAAGCCATATTCAAAAAACTGTTAAAGTCTATACCTCGTAAATCTCTTACAAATTACGATTTAATTAAGTATGTTAAACTATTGGAAATTAAGAATTTTCGAGGAATATTTATGAGGGACAAACTACCAAAGAAAATTAAACATATTGAAAGTGCTATTGTAAATCTAGACGACGATCAAGGTAAAGGAACGCATTGGACTGCTTACATCAAAAAAGGAAAAAATATAATTTATTTTGATAGTTATGGTAATTTACGACCTCCATTCGAGTTAATTTCATATTTTAACAGCGACGGGAATCAAAATATGGTAAAATATAATTACAAAAATTTTCAAAATTATAAGAGATCTAATTGTGGGCAATTATGTTTAAAATTTCTTTATAATAATTCGTAAAAGTTATTTAGATTCATTCTCTTCGACCACTTCACATTAACATGTCATATAGTTTTGTTATTAGTGGTAATTCATCTGTTTTAACAACAGACTTTAATCCACCAATATACCTAGAAGAAAATTCAGAGTATGTTGTTGGACTTGTAAATTTTGAAACATTTAATGCTATCCCTAATATTGATGAAGGTCATAATTTAATGATTCATGATGAAGATAGTGCAACTGTTATACCGACTGGTAGTTATGAATTAGCAGATATAAATAAATATTTACAAGATCAATATCTTAAGGAAGGTTTTGCTTTTCATGTTTATGCGAACAATAATACCTTAAAGACGCATATAAAAAGTGAAAAACCAATAGTTTTCCGTGATGGCACTATTGGTAAATTATTAGGATTCAAAAATCAAATATTGGCGCCTTTGAAAGAACATATATCTGACTATCCTGCAGAAATTATTAAAATAAATTCGATAAATATTGATTGTAGTATTGCTGAAGGGTCATATTTAAATGGAAATCCTGTTCATATAATACATCAATTCTTTCCTAGTGTGGCACCTGGATTCAAAATAATTGAGTCACCACAAAACGTCATTTATTTTCCTGTCACTGTAAAGGTGATTGATAAAATAACCATTAAAATACTGGATCAAGATGATGATGTGGTCAATTTGAGAGGAGAAACCGTTACGTTAAGACTACACCTGAAAAAAGTAGATGAACGATGGTAATTTTGTATAATAGAAATTTACCATATCCTAATTTCACACAGAAAATTAACCAAGAAAAGCATTAATAAGAAGGGAAACAAACGCTTTTTGTTTAGTAAGAAAGCAAACTCACAAAGGTTAACATCATCTAATCGTCAATTCCTCCTAAGTTTAGGATTTAAACTGAGATAAAATGGAATATTTAAATGTTAAAGAAAATATTCTTATGGATGAATCTATTTTGAGTTGGGAAGTCCTTTCTTTTGATCCTTTTAATCCTTCAAAACTTGATAATAATGATGAAATCAGGATTGCTTTACAACAAACAGGAAAATATCCTTTACCATGCAAAAGTGAGCTATACTTAGAACTACAAGTTACTAAGGAGGATGGAACCACTCCGCTAGCAAACACTACATTAATAAATAATGCGCCTGCATTTTTATTTAAAGAACTGAGATATGTTTTAAATGGTGTTACTATTGATTCTGTTCGAGATATTGGTATAACTTCAACACTGAAAGGTTATATCTCTTATAATCAGAATGAAAGTGCAAAATTAGAAAATGCTGGATGGTATCCCAAAGCAAAGTCTGGAGATAAAATTATGACTGATGATAAAGGAAATGTTTCTTTATGTGTCCCATTAAGAATGTACTCAGGATTTTTTGAAGATTATAATAAAATAATTTTAAATTCACAACAAGAATTAATTCTAATTAGAAGTAATGATGATACTAATGCTCTAGTATCTACAACTGATGAAAAACCTAAAATTAAAATAACGAAACTCTGCTGGCGGGTTCCCCATCTTACGGTAGCCATCCCTCAGGAACTAGCACTTACTAAACTTGTTGATAAGAATAATGACATTCTTATTACTTTTCGTAGCTGGGAATTAGTGGAGTACCCAGAGTTATTAGAAACTACAAGACATAACTGGCCTGTAAAAACTTCCACAAAAGTTGAAACACCTCGCCATGTTTTAATGGCTTTTCAAAACAATAGGCGCGGTAACTTAAAAGCAGATATGAGTAAATTTGATCATTGTGAGCTAAGAAATATAAACGTGTTTTTAAATTCAGAAAGATATCCTTACAATGATCTTCAGCTTGATTTTAAAACTAATAAATTTGCTACATTATATGAAATGTTTTCTGATTTCCGCCAAATATATTATAATTTACCAATAGAGCCAATATTTAATCCAGTCGAATTTAAGACTAATGCCCCTATTGTCTATATTAACTGCTCACACCAAAGGGATTTACTCCAAACTGGTCCGGTAACGATGAGGATTGAATTCGAAACAAAAGAGAAAATTCAAGCCAAAACAGCAGCATATTGTCTCATAATCCATGATAAAATTTTTAGTTTATAATCCATTGACGAAAATAGTAAAACAACTTTGAAACCAACCCCCACTCTTTCTGATGTTCATAATATATAAAGATCCACGAAGAAAATATCATTTATGTTTATGTGTTCAGTATAACAAGATCACATATGTTAATTCTGGAAGTATGGTAAACAACTTACAGTTTTATCAACAGTTGGAAAATTTTGTTAAAAAATTAGAAGAGCTTAAAAGAATAATAGAAGATTATTCCAAGAAAACTATTTTATTCAAGAAATTTAACGATTTAAAAATTAACTAGGACCTTCATAACCATGAATAATAGACTTATTATTGATGTACAAGGCTTCAAAGATGAAAAGAACAAATTTATCCCCAAAGAATTAGCTGCTTTTGATGGTTATAGAATTAGTCATTTTGTGTTCAAACAACCTTTTGCTTTCAATTTACTTTCTCCCGAATCAAATAAACAGGCAACTTGGTTAATGAAATATCATCATTGTATTTACTGGAATCAAGGATATACCCCTCTACATTATTTTGCCGATATTGTTAAGAAACTTACTGAAGATGCTCTTTATGTCTACGTTAAAGGAACAGAAAAAGCAGAATATATTAAAAAATATTCTTCCAAGCCAGTAATTGAATTAGATGATCAACCTGCTTTGCAAGCATCAACACCAAAATGTGCATTTCACACGAAGTCGCCATGCATATGTGCTTTAACAAATGTATTTTTTATGTATGATAATTTTTTTTTATGAATAATTAAATTTTCTTATATATTTATATTGGTTTTATTTCTAAAATATAGTTTTACAGTTAAAATAAGATCGCTATTAAATAAAATAATGATTTTTACATTTTATGTATGGTAATTGTAAAATAAAACACATACATACATTGTCAATTATTTTATTATTTGTTAATGTTGTTACAACTTATCTAAATTTATTATAAAAGAAATTCTACAACAATGTTTTTTTATACATATCTTGTAATACGGGAGTTAAAATTATTTCACACAATGCAATTCTTCTTTTGAAATGTTGTTGATTTATAAAGTCATGTGGCAACATTCTGGATTTTCGGTAGGCAAACGTCCAAACATGCATCGTGTGAAGTTGATTTTTCGTTTCATCAAAAGTTACTTTTTTCATAGAAATTTCTCTCCCTTAAGTTTTGTTCCAGTTTTTTTCGGGATAAAGCAATAGGAGCTCTAACATAGTGCACACGTTCTCACTATTTGGGTTGTCCTTTGGTGAAAGAGTGCTATATATTTTCTCTAAACAATCTGCTTGGCAGAATAATGTGTTTTTAAAAATATAGAAGTAGTTCTTAAACTTTTGCTTTTGTAAAATAATTAACCTGTAGTCAATCAGAGGAATTTGTTCCCATAACCTGCAAACTGTTTCATTTCCCAAATACACCAATCCTCCATCTGTCATTATCTTCAAAATGGGTAGCTGAGCAAAGTTTTCAAAATGTAGTGTCATATTTTTCAAGTATATAGATTCTTGAGGCAGGTTTGCTGAGACCATGTAGTTTACAATAACTCCCTGATACTGTAGGAAGTCTCGCCAGTCCTCCCAGCTTAACACCACAGATTGATTTTTCTTTCCACACAATTCTATGCAGGGCTCAAAATCATTTTCGACACATAAACCAATTTTTACAAATTTGGAGTTTGATTTATTTAAAGGATATTCTATAGAATTTATAACTATTCGACTTATTACTGCAGGTGTTGTCTGCTTAAACACATTGGCGATGTTTTTGTTATTCATCTTGATGAAAAACTAACTAAACCTTCGCCTAAACGGCAACTTATATATTCCCTATCTGTTAAGAGCTATGGAGGGGAGGGGTGGGGATGTGAAAACAAAGACATGAAAAATATTTATTTAGAGTTTTTTTATTAAATGTTTTTTGTAATAAATTACAAATGTTATAAAAATGGTGATAATGGACAACAATCCAAGTAGTGCTATAAATATATATAAAGTAGTACAGTTACACTCTAACTTATGCACAAACTGTATCCAATTTGAAAATTTTGCTGGTTGTTTATCAAACACATAATTTATTTTTAGGTAGTTAATGCCACATATATCATCCTTAGTAACATTATATGTATACATAAATTTATTACCAGAAATGTAAACCATTCTCATCGGTTTGTAGCAATCAGTATCATTCTGAATCTTACTAATGCAAATTTCAGCTCTAATTGAATTAGGCATATGATTAACATATATTGTATTTCCAACCAAGGAGAACAGCACTATTAACAAAGAGGAGCTCATTGTTCTAACTAAATGCTAATGTTTCATATTACATATTATATAGGGATTAGTCATCAGTGTCTGTGCGCCGCTTTTTGGCTACATGCTCAAAAGTAGAATTAGATTGTAAATTTTTTAAATATTCCAACATTTCATCCATGTCGACAATATCCCGATGCCCCCATGCAAAAGTTTTTGTGGTATGTGGAAGAGAATATCTTTTATCATCGTGGCTCGTCAAGGCTAGTTTATTTATTAAATTTGTATAAATATTGTGCATACTTGACTTAAACACATACATTGTGCAGAAAACCTTCTTATCTTTTTCTACAACATCTTTATAATCTGATAAATTTAACTGCTTTCTTACACATACTTTACGGATGCCTTTCGCTTTTTTGTCTAAACTATCTTTTGATTTTACACAATAAGCTTTAGCACCAGTGCCATAAAAACTTTCTATAGGAACTCCTTTATATTCATCTTTAAATTTGCCAACTACCGATAAAGATATGGGCATATCATGAATATTTGGATGGGGAAAGTTAGAGGTGTCAAATTTTTCCAGATTTTGCTTCATGTCTTCATAAAAATTTTCGGTCTCAATTTCTAATATCAACGAGTCAGTATCCGTGTACAATAAACTTACATTATCTCCATACTTTAATTTCAAATATCCGTAATAAAATTCATACATTACAGTTTTTGCAATATCCAAGATACTCATTCCAACATAAATGGGTTTATTATATTCTATGCATACCTTTTGAAGTTGAATTGCTACTAAATTTTCAGAAAAAATCTTTAAATCTTTAAACTGTGGCTTTGCAATTAATTTTTCAGCACACATCTTAGTACCTTCTCTCTCCCATTGCGATACTAGCTTAATATCTACGCGGGTATCGACATTCTCCATAGTTTTCCCAAAAACGCTGTTATTTGCTGATTTGTATGAATTTTTTTCAAACTTATTTTTTGAAGCATTTCTTAAATTAGTGTTTAAGTCAATGTATTTAGCTAGCCAGGGAGATTGGGTAAATTTAATTCCTCGATGTATTTTTAAAAGTTTAAGTCCGAATTTTAAACATTGTTTTAAGGAGCGATAATGAATAATATAGTTTACTCTTATTATTTAAATTTGGAATTAATTTGGAGTATTTTGAAATTGGTGGTGTAAACTGTTCGGGACAGAACGGAAAGTCGTTATGATTGTCATGTAAATAATGAGGATATTCTAAGTCAACTTCGAAAACATACCCGATAGATGATGTATCTGAAAGTTCTAAAATATTAATTGCTTTAATTTCATCCTCAGAAAGCCAAACAAAATTCTTTTCTGGTAAGAACTGCTTCATTGCAAAACCATACAAGTTTGTTGCATCTAAATATGCAATGTTGCCCTTTTGGATCAAAATTATCAAGAAAAGGATTATTGGCTTCAGATTTGCGAGATGTGCAAGTACTAACTCCACCACGAACTCCTTTTTTGAAGAAATGAAGCATATCAGGATCTGTCAACAAGTCTAGTTCTACTTTTGTAAATTTCATCATGGCGTCCCAACACATAGAAGGACTAGTAACATAATTGGCCGGATCTAGTTTATAAGTTTTATAACAAGTATTTCTATAGTTTTCGAATATATCAGCTAAAAGTAAAACATCGGACTTTAAATAAATATCAGAATATTCACCTAACGTTGAACAATTAAATACTGCCCAAACCTCTTGAGCTCTTTGATAATCTTCAGCAGAAATATTCTCGTCAATTAAATTATTATAAAACTTATCAATAGACGGCAAACATTTGTCACCTAATTTGTCAAGAGAATCAACGTAAGAATATGGAAATACTCCTTTTTGTCTGATATAGTAAAATTGTCTTTCGTCTGAAAAATGTTTCTTTATTTCAAGACACTGAGCGTCTTCTAGAGTATTTGACAACGATTCTAGAGATTCTGGTAGAAATTGAAAGGAATCTATGAACCGTAAATTTAATTTAACACTTTCCTTTTTTTTGTTTTGGCTGTCATATTTACCTACAATAATTTGTTTATTAAATGAAATATATTTTTCTTTGTTTTGAGCAATAACACTAATATTTTCTTTGTTGTTACACAGCGATTTTATAAATAAATGTGAATCGTAATTTTTTAAATTATGAAGAATTATTGGAATGTAATTTGGAATTTTGAAATGTAAATTGCAAATAGAATGAGCTGCTCCACGATAATTTCCAGTTATATGACAATGATCCATACATTTTACAAAGTTTCCCGCTGAAAAATGGTTTTTTCGCATAAATAGCAGACAATTGCATTATGATATTCATCCTGCTGCGAAGGGTTTAATTTATTCATCGGCTTTTGATTTTTTAAAAAATTATTATAAAGGTTTTTTACATCTTGTTCAATAAATTCAATAAACTTTTTTGCACAATCGGTCCCGCGATAAAGTTTCAACGATACAAGATTTTCATCAAATGAAGATTTAATGTAGTAAGCGAATGAATATGGTATATGTTCAGCAGTTTTAATGGTATATGATGCTGAATTATTAAGTGCTGATTGTTTATTTTCAATATTTTTTAAGTAGCACTCAAAATCGGCATAAATTACGAAAGGACATTTATATTGCTTTTGAATATTTTCAAATTTTAAAACGTTTGCTTGGATCTGATTTCCAAACTTATCTAAAGTCATATTATCTGAAGGAAATTCTATTCGAACAAAATTGCAATCATGTTCTAAGTGTCTTTTTAGTTTTTTTTCTGTACCAAAATATTGCAAGCATCCGTCGCATAAATGTTTTTTTATTTTCTTTTTTGATAATTGCTTAAATAACAATTTAGATAAATCTTTTATCCAACAATAATGGCTATTACCATCGTGAGAAATAATTATAAGTAGATTTATGTGTAAATCTTTTTTGTTAATGTTGTAGTGTAAAGGCCCAACAATTTCATATGTATATGCACCATCTCTAAAAAATTTTTCAATTCCATAAACGTTTATGGACAAATTATTATTCCTTTCAAATGTGCTAATTTGCTTTAATTCGACCGGAAAATGTATACCTGTGAAATCGAAGATAGTTCGGAAGTCCGGATAAGAGGAGGTTTTTCTAGGGTTCCCTATGGGCTTACATACGGCCGAAACAACAGCCCATGCGAAACAGCAGTCATCTTCATTCATGACGTTGACTAAGCTGCCCCGAAACTCTGGAATTGGAATGTAGGAAGCTGCACATAAGGGATTGTGCTTGTTGATATTCACTTCCAAATGTAGAATTTGTTGTAATATCCAACCTAAAAGAAAAAATAAATATTTAGTATTAAAAATGTAACACTTTCCCTACTTGAAATAAAAACATTAACGATAAAATAGAAATACCCAATTTACCTGAGTCGCGTTCCGGTAGTTCATCAGCTTTGGTCGACAACGTCTTGAATAAATCGTCATACAATTCGTCTAAATTAGTCGTCTCAGTCACGATATGGAAGGGAGTGTTGAATGATTTTACTGCTGTAGACTTTAAAGTGGGAGAGTAGTAGACGCCAAATAGTTCTACATTGACCTTAGTGGATGTATGCACCTGTTGTGTCTGCCGAATCAACGATATAAATTTTCTATAAACTTCTTGTTGAAATTTCTTAATGTCGACGTAGAAATTCGGAGAATAAACTTTGTATGCGGCGATTCGGCACTTGAAAGCGCTCCTAATAAGGTCAATTCCATCCCCATACTTAATACTGCTGTTGCTTTTGTGGTTGTTGGTTCTCAGATGAAATTTCCAATTATTAAGGTCGACTGCGACATTACAGTCTTTACACTTCCGTTTCGCATTAATCTCGCCAAACTGAGCATCAACTGAAACAATAAGCTTTCATTAAAATATATATATTTTTTTATTATTTATCGAATTATTTAAGAATGTATTTAGAGGGATACTTACTATCAATTAAATGCTCATCTAGGTTTAAAGATGTGTCTGTGCTCAAACATATTTCCTTGAGGTGTCTTACGGCATGCTGTCTCAGTTTAAATTCTTTGAGGCATAGTGTGCATAGGAAAGCCATTTTAAACTGAATATGAAACACTTTTGCGTATTTTTAAATAAGAAAACTTATCCCCCCTCCCCGCAAAAGTTAATACTTTTTTAAATTTTGACCAAAGCAGGGGCTAAAAAATATATTTCCTAAATTTAGAAGAAGTTCCCCCTGCCTTTTTATTACATTTTTCACATCCCTTAGACTTGAATTACATAAATTATTGCACACATTATCAAAATTGAAGTGATTATACACCATCGATTTCAATGTTGCAGAACCACGTCTTGCTTCATCCTCAGATAATGAAGCTTTAGATTTAGCATGTAAAAATTTATCCAATTCACTTTTAATAGGATCTAAGGAGCCGTTCTTTTTTTGGTTTAACGGGTTTTTTAAAACAGAATTAATTTTAACCCTTTTAACCCCGCAACTTTCTGAAGGCTCAGACGCAGGACGTTTAGTACCTAACTTTATTTGATTCAAGCTCTGAGAACTTGTTTCAAATAAATTTTCGGAAGTTTCATTCTGAATTTGAGCTTTCAAAATTCCGTTAGGGTTAAATTCAGGCTTAAATTTGGGTTGCTGAAATTGTAGGGGGTACTGAACTTTAATGCAATTTTCAGCCTCAGAATGCGTTTTGAATATCCTCTCCAATTTCAACTACCAAAATTTCGTCAAAATTAATTTTGGGTTTAATTTTGCTTTTCTGAAATTGTAGTGGATACTGAAGTTTACTGTGATTGCAATTTTCAACCACAGAATACACCTCAATATCCCCTACAATTTCAGAAACCGTTTTATTAAAAACATTTACAGATTTAGCAGAGAAATGTAAATTAGGTGTTGGTGTACACTCCTCATGGGAAATGTTAATTACAGAAACTTTCTCTGCCGAATTTTCTTTTACATCGACAGAAATAGAAGAATGTAACGTAATTCGCCCCCACTCAGAAACTTCTTGAATCGCTTCCCCCCCCAAAATTTGTTCCAACTACATTTGAAGCCTCAGAAATGGGTGAAGCTAAGCAGACATATTTATCGCGTTGTTGATAATCTTGTTCACAAACCCCTTGTTCCTTTGAATTAAAACAATTTGGAAAAGCATCTTCACGTTTTTGATCCCCTTGTTCCATTGAATTAAAATAAATTTGAAAATCATCTGAACTATTGTCACACAAATCGGCAATATTTATTGTTGACTCATGAGGAGTTTCAAACTCCTCGGCGTCATTAAAAATTCTAATGAGTTGATTTAAGACATCTGTATGATTCTCGCTAATTTCTAACAAGTTATTATTTGTCTGCTTAACTTCACCCATTTCTGATTCATTCACATCCATTTTAAAATCATTAGTTCCCCCTGAATATAAGAAATCCTCTTGCCCCATTAAATTAATATAATTTTGAAAGCCATCTCCCCCCGAATTATTTACATTTAAATCTATTTCTGTCATTTTTTCCTCAAGCTGTTCCCCCGTTAACCCACAAAAAGGACAGTCCATAAGATCGTGAACCTTGCAAGCATACTTTAAATTAAATTTAGTTAAGTCGATTGAACTCATTATAAAATAGAAATATAGAAATATAGAAATAAAAATTTAAGTTCAAATTTAAAAAGAAATTACAAACCAAAAACCCAATATGCACAACCACACACAAAGGCACAAAGTATGGTTTATATACACTGAAACAGCCACACAGAAAGGCACAAAGTATATTTTATGAATGTAAGCACAAACCCAGACTAAACGAACGAATGCATACGGCGCGGTTTTATATAAACAGATACGCCTGGTACCGCATGGTACGCCTGGTACCGCTTGGCACCATGATGCGCTGCTACGGCGAACGGGTTAAAGTCCCCTCGTCTAGAGGTCAAGTCAAGGTGAGCATGAGCAGTCCAAATATATTTCTTTTTTTTCCTCGATTTTTTTTTTTTTTTTTTTTTTTTTTGATTTTTTTTTTTTGATTTTTTTTTTTTTTTTTTTTTTTTTTTGATTTTTTTTTTTTCCCTTCGATTTTTTTTTTTTTTTTTTTTTTTTTTTTTTTTTTTTTGATTTATGAGGTTTTTTTTTTTTCACCCATTTTTACCCATGCGCGGCACATGTAGACATGCGCAGTTGGGTCAGATCGAACGAGGACACCCATTGGCATCGGATTTCAAGGTAGGGCTTTGGGTTGGTACTTTGTATCTCTTTATATTGCCAGGTAATGCTTCAATTCTTCAGTATCTACAAACTTAAACATCTTAACTGATTTTAGAAAGAAAAAATACTTAATCTAAAATGGAAAGTTATCATGAGTGTTCTTCGATGTACTCGGGCGAGACAATTATTTGGCCACCTATTAATTTTTTGAACAGTTTAGAACGTTTATGGGGTATTCCCAAAGAAGGTGTAAAAGTTAGTGAACAAATTGACTCAACAGTGCTTTTCGCTCTCCTGCATGATGGTACGGAAATTTACGAATTTCAAGCGCAAGATGAAAATGTGCCGAATCTTCTAAGAGGCGGGATACAAATCTACAATTCCGCACCGCTCACTAACAACCCCTTAATCTCAGCAGTGGGGCAATCAACAGGAATGACGTCGCCGATGGAGCCGCAAATAGAGCAATCAACATTGGCAGAAATGGTATTTTCAATGGAGCCCTCAACATCAGGCAATCAATGGTCCCTAAATAAATATCTGGAATCAATATTAGAAGCCCCATTGGAAATACCGCTGGAAGATGCTGCCCCAGACGTTGTTGAGGAACAGCCACCAATACCTAGCAGACGACAGCCTAGCAGGCGTTGTAAAAGGCCTTTCAATTATAAATATAATTTTTAAAATAAGATTTTTTAGAAATTTTTATAAATAAAATTTTTAGAAAAATTTCAGTTTTTTTCTTTTTAAAATTATATTTAGGGTGTTTAAGTTTGTAGATTAAAATAAATATCATTTTTAACGAATGTTTTATTTTTTCTTCTTTTAATATTATTTGTTGAAAGCTAATTAGTTTAAAAGGATTCCAGAATGTTATTTCCATATGAATTTTAACAATCCGTGCCATTGTGCGTAAGGAAATGTAAAATTGCTGCATAATTACAGAAATTGTTGGGATTAAAAATTACCTATTTGTTTTATAAAGCCATATAAGTAAAAGGTAAATAAAACAATTATAAATAGATTTAAAGAGTTTTATTTATTAAGGTCGTCTCTATTAAAAACATGGTTCTCCATTTTTTTTTTATTTCACCCCCATTACAAACAATACATGGCAGATAATAAAAAGTGGAACTTCACATATAGTGCAATGTAAATCGTCCCCACATAAAAGGATTCCAGAATGTTATTTCCATATGAATTTTAACAATCCATGCCATTGTGCGTAAGGTAATGTAAAATTACTACATAATTACAGAAATTGTTGGGGTTGAAAATTACCTATTTGTTTTATAAAGCCATATAAGTAAAAGGTAAATAAAACAATTATAAATAGATTTAAAGAGTTTTATTTATTAAGGTCTTCTCTATTAAACACATGGTTCTCCCATTTTTTTAATTTCACCTCCATTACAAACAATACATGCCTGGGGGTGGCAGATAACAAAAAGTGGAACTTCACATATCGTGCAATGTAAATCGTTCCCACAACACCCCATTAAACGTTTGTAATGGTTTGAAACAAAGTTATGTTTCCCCACTGGCACCTCCAATGCGTGCTGATAATAGCATTTGTGGCATGCACTATAAACACCACCAGAAACTAGACACTATGACGGCATAACTTTGGAAAACGCAAACTTGTCTTGATAAATAATCCGGTTGCAATGTTTCTGCTGCACTTGCTGTTTTTATTCTAACCAATCCTTCTTCTCCACAGACATTTTCATCTCCAATGTCATTGATCCCCTCATCGACCAAATCGTTTTCACTGTCTTCCTCTTCTTCAAAATTATTTTTATCTGTTATTATAAGACAAGTTTGCCTTTCATGAACTAAATCTTTTTCCTTTCCGTCAAAATGTATAAATTCATCGCCATAAATAGAGACCATGTGTTCATTATTTGCGTCATTCATGAAGACATGACGCTTATCATTTTCGCAATATAAAACTTCGTAAGCTGCCATTTTATTTAAGTTTTTAATAGTTTTATACTTTGCTTCTTGCAACTTGGTTTGCAAATGAGGCGCTTGCTCTTAAGTAGTTGTATGTTACTGTAAGCTGTGTGGAAGGGGTGATGAGAAGAAAGTGGTGAGAGGTAGTATGCGGAGCCAAGTCTGACCAATCAGAAAAGGGGTGGGGAGCCTGTATGCGGGGCCAAAAGTAGCCCCGACCAATCAGAGTTAAGTGGGAGGGCTCATGCGCGCGATTAGGAAGTGGGGACGATCAATGCTAATGTTTTAGGATCGAAATGAACTGCACGAAATTTGCAGCGACACTGAACCCAGACAAGGAGGTGTGGCTTAGGAGGCGTGGCTTGGGTCAAGGTCGACCAATCAGAAAAGTGGTGGGGGGGTGAGGCTTAAGCCCCCAGTCCCTACTACTTACTCCTGAGACCAAACAATAATCTAAACAATGGGTTACCAAGTGGGAATCTGCACCAAAAAAGGCGAAGACCGTTCCTTCGGCCGGAAAGGTTATGGCGACTGTCTTTTGGGATTCGCAAGGGATAATCCTCATCGACTATCTGGAAAAGGGTAAAAACTATTACAGGTGAATATTATTCATCGTTATTGGACCGTTTGAAAACCGAGCTGCAAGAAAAACGCCCGCGATTGGCCCACAAGAAAGTCCTTTTCTATCACGACAACGCACCAGCATACACCTCAGCAGTTGTGGTCGCAAAATTAATGGAAATAGGATTCCAACTCGTTTCACATCCCCCCTATTCTCCAGACTTGGCTCCCTCGGACTACTATTTGTTCCCCAATTTGAAGAAATGGCTGGCGGGACAAAGATTTTATTCAAACGAGGAGGTGATTGCAGACACTAATGGATATTTTGCAGACTTGGACAAATCCTATTATTCGGAAGGGATTAACAAACTAGAACATCGTTGGATGAAGTGTATAAGCCTAAAAGGAGACTATGTCGAAAAATAAAAAAGGTTTACCCCAAACACATAAGTAGTTTTTATTTTTGCACGGACTTTTCAAACCAGCCTCGTACACTTGCCATGAGGTACTGACTCACAACTGGAATCGTCAAAAACAACCTTTTCATGAACTGCTGGCTTTAGAAGTTCCTGACTTTCCTGAGCTTCCTGAAGAGGAGTTAAAAGTACTTTTCACTGGCACATACCAGCTTTCACAAGCCATTTCTTATTTAGCTGAAGTCATGGGGAAAAATAATAATTTTGATGTGCTGTACGTCAAAGAAGTACCTAATATTTAAAAAATTGCAAGTAAAATCGTGACACGTCAATAGCAAAACTTAAGTTGGGAATGTGGAATCTTTGGCACAATGACATTACTCAGTATATAACACCACTACACCAAACACTTTATTTTTGCACTCGCGTTTCGCTAACCATGTTAGTGTAGTGGTAATATATACTGAGTAATAGTAAAACTTGTAGATGTTACATTGACTACAATCCCAATAGACAAAGCCACGAAGATATTCGACATTACTGCTGTGACTGTGCAAATGGAAATCGAACAGTTGGGTGTTGCTCCAACGTGACAGCAATCATATATTACACAGGGCAACAAAAAAATATTTTTGTTTTGGTGCCTGGGATTTTAGAGCTGATTTTAACTATATTTGGGACGCTAAATCTATACATGCAATCCGTTTTTCTCTATCAGCTCTACTTTTTTAGATACATCAACTTATCTACCAATGTGGTTTTTATTCAGTATATTCATTTATGAGAGTTCTAAAATTATTATATATTCATTAATGTAGGTACAATGGTTTTATTGTCAGTCTGTAATTGAGTAAATTCCAGGTAAATCTATAAATAGTGGAACCATTGCCTATCAGGTACCTGAACTGACCCTTTTAATCACCTAACTCGGGTAAGTCTCGTCAGTTTGTGCGTTCTTACTAATGAGAGTAGATCGAATTCGGCGTGTTATTTTATGTTAAGAAAAGAGTGTTTTTGTGTTATTGAACAGAATTAAAATGAGTTCAGGTTCCAGTTCAAGAAGAAGTTGTGTAAATCAACCTGATGTGTTTTGCTATATATGCGGAGAATACATGTTTCAACAAAACAGACAAACTATTACTGACTTTGTAAAGCGAGCGTATCTTGGATACTTTGGAGTTAAGCTTGGTGATCAGGACAAAACGTGGGCCCCGCATCTCGTATGTAAAACTTGTACAGAGCATTTACGGCAGTGGACTACTGGGAAAAGAAAATGTCTAAAATTCGGCGTATCAATGGTTTGGAGAGAACCAAAAAACCACTTCAATGATTGTTATTTCTGTTTAGTAAATACTAATGGAATCAATCGAAATAACCGCAGTAAGTGGACTTATCCCAATTTAGACTCGGCAATACGCCCTATCCCGCACTCAGATGAAATACCGATTCCAACATTTCATCAGCTACCACATATCTCTGATGACGAATATTTTCCCTCTGATCGCTCTTCTGATGCTAATAAAAGTTCTGATGCTAATGAAACTAACAGTGACTATGAGGGGACGTCATCAGTTCCTCAACGCTTCAATCAAAATGAATTAAATAATCTCACCAGGGATCTCAATTTATCGAAAAAAGCTTCTGAAGTACTGGCTTCTAGGTTGAACGACAAAAATTTACTGGAACAAGGAACCAAAATTACCTTTTACCGTACAAGAGAAAAAGATCTGCTACCATTCTTTTCTCAAGAAGATAATCTTGTATTTTGTCACGAAATTAGGGGACTCATGAAAGAAATGGGACTTTCTGAATATATTCCAGATGATTGGCGCCTATTTATTGACAGTTCAAAGCGAAGTTTAAAATGTGTCCTTCTACATAATGGGAATAAATATGGTTCAATACCACTAGCTCACTCAACGAAACTGAAAGAAGAATATAATACCATAGCTTTGGTCTTGCAGAAGATAAAGTATTACGAACATCAATGGATGATTTGTGTAGACTTAAAAATGGTAAACTTTCTTCTTGGGCAGCAAAGTGGTTACACGAAATATCCGTGTTTCTTGTGCCTCTGGGATAGTAGGGACAAAACACACCACTGGGTTAGAAAAGATTGGCCTCAGAGAGAAAACATGGACGTTGGGGAAAAGAATGTCATTAACGACGCTTTGGTTGAAAGAGAAAAAATCATACTTCCTCCGTTACATATAAAGTTGGGCTTAATGAAGCAATTTGTAAAGGCTCTTGATAAGAATGGGTCTTGTTTTGCATATATAGGGGTAAAAATGCATCAGTTGAGCACAGAAAAACTCAAAGCAGGGATATTTGACGGCCCACAAATAAGACAATTAATTAAGGATCCTGCCTTCATAAATTCAATGAATCAAGTTGAACGAGAAGCTTGGACATCATTTGTTGCAGTTGTAGAAAATTTTCTAGGCAAACATAAAGCTCAAAACTATGTTGAAATGGTTAACAAGATGCTTAATAGTTTCAAATCCTTAGGGTGCAATATGAGTATTAAAATACACTATTTACACAGCCACTTAGACCGTTTTCCAGAAAATTTAGGAGACATGAGTGAGGAACAAGGTGAAAGATTTCACCAAGATATTAAAGTTATGGAGGACCGCAACCAAGGAAGATGCGACATGCACATGATGGCAGATTACTGCTGGAGTTTAAAAAGGGACTGTTTAAAAAAACATTCAAGAATGTCGCGGAAAAGAAGCTTTCCAAGTGTTGAGTGACTATTTCATTTCTTCAATGTTTTTTTTTTTTGTTTGTAAGTACGACATAATATTGTATTTTGTATAACTAAAATAAAAATTGCGTATCTACTTTTGTTTACTACACTTACGGATTTGAGTTACAATAATGTAACTTATATTTCTCTAAAATTGTATATCTTAAAAATTTGAGCTCCTAGGTACAAATGAATACGTTATTTGAATTCAGGACATCAAATTGATATAGAATCACTCAAAAAACCTCGACACCAAAACAGCTGTTCCCCTGTGTATTTGTCAAAGGCGACATAAATCTCATATAGTTCGTCCAGCAGAAATATTATCCAGTGTTTTTTCTGCAAATAACGATCACATTGTAATTAATGAAAATAGCGATGATGAAATAAAAGTTAAATTTTTTATGAATAATGGTTTTATTACTACTGCCTTTTGAAACTTTCATCTTCAATTATTGAAAAAATAAAAATAATATGCAATTTAAATGTGTGAACACAGTGGTCGTAGAGTATATGTCCACTTTTATTTTTTTTTTTCAACATGTTACCCCACTTGGATCCTAATGAAACTTGGTACGCTGCTAAGAGACACACAGACAAATATTATATATTTTTTCAAAGTGGTCCTTCAGTTAACTCTGACAGAAATCGATTGATAAAATTTTTATTTGCATTTTTCTGATATTTTTATTTGGGCTTGGCCCATCGGAAACTGTAAAATAAATTGTAGTCTGTACCATAACACTACCTTATAGTTTTATTTTACTTTAAAAGTTACTTAGATATATCGCTTTGAAAAAATGTCATCATCGGACACTTTTTTTTTAATATCTCCACGATTATCCAAGATAGAGAAGTAATATCTTCTGTATCAGCTACTATTAGCCTCCTCTACATTATAGCATAGGTTATGATATAGGTTCCTAGCGGGGGCAGTTTCGACATGGAAGTACGGCTAGACCCTTTTTGTCGATTATCTTTTGAACGAAAACAAATAAAATTAGATGGGACACAAATTGGTATAATTGAAAGGTTTTTTAGTATTTTTCATATTTAATTTAGTTAATAATATAAATAATATAATATAATAAATCTATGAATGGCGTAATTGTAGAAAAAGTCTCGTGTAAAACGGAACTAACCAACTAATTATTTTTTTCTTTCCTATATTAAATTTTTTTAAATATTATTGTCGTCAAATAAACGTTCTAGAAAAGTTCTTTTGAAATGTACTGTGCCAAGGTTTCAATTTACAATTGTACGAGGTACCTAAAACCCTATCATAACACTAAGTTTATGACTTTTCAATATTATGAAACACATTTAATGTCGACTTGACACGTCCCATCTGTATGATATTTGCAGACATCTGAAAAGAAGCTACACCTTGCTAGAAATCTTGTCTCAATCGAACAGTACGCCAAGGTTGTTTAAAACGTTATTTTAAAGTAACAGAGTCTCTTACCTGTATATTAGAAAGCTAAGAGTACATAATGTAATTATCACTAACGCCAATATCATTAATCCGTACATAGTTGTAACTGTTGTAGAGTTAATATTTGTATTTTCTAAAAATTAAGAAAAAAAATTTAGCAAAAAAGTTATCTTAAGTCTCGGATTATTAAGATAACTTTTCAAATATTGTACTGGTAAGCACTGTTAATTTTTTTACACATTTGCACAAAACCACCGCGAGAAACAGAAGCTAACACAGTTTTGCCACTGTTTTGTGAATAATCATAGGTGAAAAAATCATGCAATAAAAATGTGTGTGTTACTTAGGTTACTTTCAACATTGACTTTAATTAAACCATTTTAGTTACAAACTTTATCGTACGCCCTCTATAAACATTAACATTTTTTTGATGAAATTATTTATAGGTTATGTTCCTCAGTTGTTATACAGTTATTGTGTGTAAACATATGGTATTTACAATTTGAATTTTTTTTTTCTTTAAACAATGTAGAGAGAGAAAATAGAATTGCTGTTTCACTTCCGGTCGACAGTTCGTAGCACGCGGACGAATTTTCCCGGTTGGGACTTCTGAAGGCGAAGTTCGGACGTTTTGGGGCTTCGAAGTGTGGATCGGGGGTCCACAAATCGCGTGGTAGGGGTTTGAATCGCATAGGGTTGCTAAGCGCTGTGAGGGGTGATTCCTATAACGTCGGTTGAG
Organism: Pachyrhynchus sulphureomaculatus; assembly: GCA_019049505.1. Taxonomy (NCBI): domain Eukaryota; kingdom Metazoa; phylum Arthropoda; class Insecta; order Coleoptera; family Curculionidae; genus Pachyrhynchus; species Pachyrhynchus sulphureomaculatus. Next base: position 71,603,417 of record CM032449.1, on the reverse strand, counting down.
GTTAGGTGATTTGAGCAGTAGGTGAACACGTGAGGCCGTGTTTTTTGTGTCAATCGCGTAATCAGACGGGCGGTCTGACAGAAAAGGTTATACCCAAAACCAGTAGCAGTTCCCGAGGAGATCCTTTATCAGTGCCTAAAAAGAAATTAAGTTTGAAAGATAAATAAATATTTTTTTTTGGGGAGTCATATCGCCTAGAGCGAGACTACATTGCTCTCCACCCGTAGAACGGATCCAAACTCGAGAATGTGTAACGCATCACAGAAGGGTCGCCTGTGCTCTGCCTAAGCACGAGACGGATTCAAAGCTGAGTAAATTATCCAATGAAGGATAGAGCTCAATAAAAGAGAAAGAAAGAAAGAATTGCTGTTATAGCCATAGTGCGGTATGGAAAAAAAACGACATTTTTAAGACCTTAAAACCGCTTAAAATAAGTCGCATGTTTGTTTATCGGACGATAAAATTATTTACTGAGACGGGAGATATAAAAGACAAGCAACGTTCAGGAAGACCAAGGACACTTCGAACGCCACAAGCTGTTAAAGCTGTAAAATCGCGACTTGACCGACACCCTCTCAGCAAACAACAAATTTTATCTCGTGAGACGAAAATTTCGAAAAATTCTGTCTCGTATTATTAAAGAAAATCTAAGACTTATAAGAGATACACTGGTCATTTGCTAACGGAAGATTTAAAGCGAAAACGGTGGCAAAAATCTAAAAGTTTATGGAAGCAATACGCTAATGACAGAAAAATTTTGTTTACCGATGAAAAAATTTTCAGTGTAGAACAATCTTTCAATAAGCATTTTGTGAAAAAGGTGCGAAAACCTCGGCTAGAATGTAGCAAGACACTATTTTAGAGAACGTTGTGAATCCCCTAAACCACACTCTTTTCAAAAATAAGCATTGGGTCTTCCAGCAAAATTCTGCACTAGGACACAAAACTAAAACAACAAAAGCATGGCATCAACAAAATATGCCTTCATTTATTACAATAGAAGATTGGCCTTCTGCAAGCCCTGATTTAAATCCTTTAGATTATAAACTATGGTTCGTCTTAGAGGGTATGGTTTGCTCTACAAGACATGCCAACCTTGACTGTTTAAAACAAGCTTTAACAAAAGCGGTGGACAATTTTCCTTTGGATCAAGTGTGTGCTGCCATAGACAAATGGCTTAATCATTTGAGGGCTTGTGTAAAAGCAAGAGGGTCACATTTTGAGTAACTGTTAAACTAATTTTGACATTATGAATATATGAATTAATTGCATAATAATTTGTTTTAATTTTCATAGAAATTAAATGTTTAGGCAATGTTTTCATTGTAACAGTATTTATGGGAATACTAGGTATATAACACCTCTAAGTTGTTTATCTAACATATACATCTCTTGTAAGTGTAATTAAATTGTTTCTAGCAGCGTTCATAAATGACAAAATAGAGAAATTGAGGTAAAGAGCCAAACCTATCATTTAAAGTTTCAACACTTTTTATCGAGTTTCCTGCTACCCTGATAAACAAGATGTTGTTTTCAAAGTTAATATACGTAGAATAGAGAAGTTTCTCAGAAAAATTGCATTTAGGGAAATTGACGAAAAGGAGGTTCTTGTGTTCTATAATTTTCAGCTAGTCTAACGAAGCTAAATAAACTTTTTTGGACAGTTTGCGTGTTGAGTTTAACGTTCTTATTATATATTAGAGAAGGTTAATACTTTAATAAGTAACTACGAAATTTTCATCTACCTAAAGAATCTTTCACAAGAAGCACAAAAAATCGGCGTCTCGAGCTATTACTTTCCCATTGCCGTACACCAATATTCTGCTTGCGATGCATCATCATCGTAAGCGCGTCTTGTCTACTGTGCGCGTCTTGTCTACTGTGCGCGTCTTGTCTACTGTGCGCGTCTATAAAATAGCGATATAGCATAGTAAATGGGGAAGTTGACGTGGAAGTTGTGATGGCGAACGCTGTCAGATTGTACGGTACGAAACCTTTATGTGGTAAGCACTAAGGTGTCAAAGAAAGCAAAATACGCGAAGTAAGAACTATGGAGGCTCAAAGCAGGGGCGACTCGGCTGACAAAAGTGAAAGTGCTCCTATGATACCACTACTGTAAGATTATAACGAATTGTTGAAAAATCCGGGAAGCAGATTACGCCAAACCATACGATGAGGCTTCAAGGGAAGATAAGGCCTGGCGGGTCAACACCAGCGCAATCATGGAAAAACGTAATGCTTTTAACAAAAAACTTTCAAAATTGGAGCAGAAACTTATACTGGCTATGAAAGACATACAGGTTAGCTAGCCAATTTTGGTAAACAATAACTTAGAATTTATGAAAGATCATGATGACTCAGAATTACTACAGCAACTAATAAGACAAAGACAAACATATAAAAAATAAAATATAAAGAAAGATAATGAAAACGAGGAAGTCTGGCATAATATTCCGGCTCCAAACAATTAAACCAAAACTTAATTAAGCAGGGCTTGGAAAAATCCATTACAGAACGATTAATCTACCACATATACATGGATAACCAATACCACACATTAGGAAGGAAGCATGAATAACAGCAACACTTAAAAAAGTCAGCAAATCTGAATGCCAAAATTACAAATGTATATCGGTAACTAGGTCCCTAAGCAAAATTGAACAACAATCAGACTTTAAAGTTAGAACGTCATGCCAAGATAATATATTTAGCAAAGCTGAACCCACCGTAGACCTAACAAGACCTTACGATACACTTCCAAAAACACTGGCAGATCATAAAACTATTGCTTGTTAATAATACTGCAACAATTACTGCTATATAACAATCAGTCCAGCTCTAAAATAAAACTAGCAAACACATTATCAAAAGCATTCCGCGTAACAAAAGGATTTAGGCAGGGTTACCACTTGTCACCTAAGTTAATTGAAATTTATATAAGCGAAACCTTACAGAAGCAGCTTAGGCTAGTGGAATAGTAATACAGTTGAACGATGAAACAGCGCTCTACACTCTTTACTTTACAAACAGACAGGTAGCCCGAGAAAACTATAACCTATATATAAATATCTACTACTTACCTGTTTCCAGAGTTTGAAAACTGACAGGTATTTCCTTTTGTATCATTTCTCTTTCTCGATAAAATTTTAATTTGCCACTGTAAGTACAAAACGGCTTTAAACCGGAAAAATTTTAAGGTTCTACCTCTTAATTCCTGGTCGTTTAAAATATTATCTGGACCACACCAACGTTCCGCTCCTTTTACATATCCTGTTGCGTAAATAGGACCTGATATTTTTTCACATGGCACCATATAAAAAAAAAATGTTACATCCTTAGATGTGGGAATATTAGCAATAAGTTCTGGAATTTCCTCGATTAACATAATTTCTAAAATTATATATAACACTGTCAATAAAAATATTCTATCTTAGGATACTATATTCTTTTATTTTGTTGTAACAACGTATAAGTTATAGCCTAAAAATCTCTTTTCCCGAGAACAAAGTGATGTTCTGTTCTTCAATTCGTCTGAAACTAATAACTTGGCGCGATCCTACCATTCACTGTGGAAATCACTCTTTAAACTCAGACTTATGCAAAATCTACATCCTTACCATTATAATCTGTGTTTACTGTTAATGATGTCGGTTTTCCATATCCAGCGGAAGTATTTGACTTAATTTCTATTTTATACTGGGCGTACGGTTTTAAATTTATCTGTTGCCAACTTTCTTTACTTGCAGGTAGTGAAACTGTAAATACTTCCATTTTTGTTGTATCATTACAAGCTATATGTTTTTCAAGCTAAAAATAACATAAGAATTTGAAAACTCTTATTTACTTTTTTAATTTGTTGATAACGTAGTTCTCACAAATATTTTATAATTCTTATATATTTTGGACATGTAGGCTAACTATTAATGCTTTTAGTGATGCTAATATTTTTTTCCCATCCATTCTAGCAAACGTTACGTAGTTCGCCAAAATGTGGTTTTTCAATATATCGTTAGTTATATCGTTATCGATATATATATATATATATATATATATATATATATATATATATATATATATATATATATATATATATATATATATATATATATTGTAACATTCATTTTTTCCTAGATTTTAAGACCATGTAATGTTACTGATTTTTCACTTCAAATTGTACTTATTTTCATTTTTGTATCGAACGGTATATTAAACAGAGATTCCAAGACGTTCGGTATATACTGTGCAGTGCGGGTTCCTGACCGAATCTACCGCTACGCCGCGATTGGTGAAATGTGTGTATCCGCAGTTTTGGTTCCGGCGTCGCCATATTACCGGCAGAGTTTGCACGGTTTATTTAAGGGTCCGAGAAACGACTGTCTTGGCTAATTTCCATCCAGCCGCCGAGTAGGCTGAGTAACATCAAGCCGCAGCCAGGCTAATTTTCATCGGAGCCGCCAAGTAGGCTTCCTTCGACTGAGCCACAGTAAAAGCTCATAACAACCATCATGCGAGCTAAGTAAAGCACCAGTTTCTTAATGAAAAGCCGTAGTGGGCTCTCTAAGTGTCTACTAGAAAAGTGTGAAATCGGTCGTGTTCCATCGAAGCCGGAATAGGAACAGTAAGTTACCAAAACATCCTTCAATAGACATATCCCTGAGTAGTGCCTTAACAGCAATTTAAACAGACTAAAAAGTGAAGTGAAAAGCACTATTTTTCGTCTTCGTGGGTAGTCATAGTTCAGAATTTAAACGTAATAACTACTAGTTAGGCTAGAATTTTTTTGTAGAACTGCAAAGGTTAGAACTTTTTATTTTTAAAAACATGAATAAATTTTCTTTTTGTTAATTAAAGCTAGTGTCTCACTGAATACCTATTTTTCTTTTCGGGATAAGTTGTACTAGACTAATTCTTTTTAGTAATACCCATAAAACCCTTCAGTATTTTTTCATTTTTTTTAACTGAAGTTAGATCCTTTCTATTTTAAAATGAATGGTGCCCAAAAAACTTGTACAACTGAAGCTTTTTAAAAATAGAAAAAAATTCCAAAAAGACGTACAAAAATTATCTCTTACCCATATCTCTCTACCAAGGAAAACTGAGCTAGTGTGTGTTTAATTTCTTTAGTTCTTTTAAAATCAGGATTCACTCGATTCATTATCAGAAATTAAAGCGGGGCTGTAAGAAAATTGTGCTCAAGCTTGGGGCGTCCAATATTCAAACGGTACAAAATGACGCAGTGTACGTGGGGCGCAATTAAACACTTTTTCATAGGCAACAAAATTGCGCTCAAGCGTGGGACAAACAACTTCTCACAGGGTACAAAAAAAGATGCCTCAAACTGAGGACAGTTTTGCAGGTTACAAAATGACACCACAACGTGCGGGCAAGTTTCAACCTTACAAAATAGCGCTGTCAACGCGGGGCTTTTGGAATTTTATTTTTTAAAGGGTTCAGTGTACTAGCTTTCGAACAAAGTAAAAGCTCTAACTTTTCAGATATTTTTATTTCATAATATTTATTAAACGAAACTGCACTATAGCAGTAAGACAAAAGCAGGAAATTTGTAGAATTTTTTTATTTCAATTTATCTGATGGTGGTATAGATATTTGAATTTTGTTAATCGACTCTAAGATAAGAGATTCCTACTTTTTTCTTAAAAGCTACTTTTATAGTTCAGATTAGCAGATGTGCTGGTTTACTTTAATTTTTTGCAGTGTTAGATTTATTTTGCGGTTAACCGAACAAAAAACTGTTCTTTCTTCTCACCGATGTTTTGCATGAATATTAAAAATACTTTGCTGATACGAAACGGTATTTGGAGATTTTTTTGTTGAGAAATTCTTAACATATTTGGTAAAAGAATTTTAATAGAAGATAATACTTAGAAATTTTTTTTTGAAATTGTTGAAGATTTTTTTAAATGATTGGTAAAGAAGTTTACATATTTTAGTTGTTTTTACATGATTTTATTTAGACTATTGGGAGCACAGGAGAAATATTTTCACGACTTTTTAAACTGTTCTTTTAAATTTCATTCATTTATCATGGAAGCCTTCAATTTTAAAGTCAATCACCTACTGGAATATGAGTTAGACTATGAACTGAAAATCCGTCGTACTTTCTCAGAACGTCCGGTCGCGGATAAAAGAAAGATTCTAACGAGGATCTTAAGTAAAGAAATTAATGAGCCCGGAAAAACGATAAAAATAGGGGATGACACCCTGTCTTTTAAAGAAGAAACAGCTGGTATCGAAAAGAGTTTAAATTCTATCCAAAACTTAATCGATAGTTATGACGGCGATCCAAATGATTCACTAGTACA
>CM032449.1:71432543-71596994 GCA_019049505.1 Pachyrhynchus sulphureomaculatus | reverse complement strand
TTGCTAAAGGGAAGTATTCCATTAGTGAAAAAATCTTACTCTGAAATTTTGCATTTCTTTACGTGTCAGGATCACTAAAAACATAATTCTCCATTTCCGTCAGTCTGTCGATCTATCTGTCTCTAGGTCCTTGGGTACGATAACTTCCGAACAAAATGACATATTGTTTTCAATTTGGATGGGGATCAATATATTTTGTTTATTTTCTCAAATTTTAAACATATTTTTTCATAGCATCCAGGACGTAATGGAAAAAATTAGTGAGGGAGAGTGTTAGAGATGTTATTTCGAATTTATCGTGTTATACATGCTTTTTGGGGTTCCCCAAATCGAGAATTCTGAAAATGTTTTCATCATTTTCAATTTTTAATATCAAACATATTAGATCCTATTGAGATAGAGAAGAAAACGACAGAAAGGTCGCTTCGTATATGTTATGTTACACATTTTCAGGATCCTTGGAGCGAGAACTCTGGGCATCGTGTTATTTTTTCCGCTGTTTTCAATTAATTCTAATCAAACTTATAACGGGTTAATGAGATAGGATAGGAGGTTAAAGAAGTTGCTTATTAGGTATCATGGTTTAAGTCCTTTTCAGGGTTTTTGAAGACATCTTATTTTTAATTGATTGAACATGTGAAGAGTTAATAAGGTAGGAGAAAGAGAGTCGAAGATTCTGAAAACAGTGTTATTTTTTCATTATCTTCAATTGACGGAATATGTATAGAATTGATGATCTAGGGGAGGAGGAAGTAGATAGCTTTCTTCGAATATATTGTATTGTGCATCCATTTCAGTCTCCTGGAGTCGACAAATCTAAAAGTAACACTAAATAGTGTATAATAGTGACAGTAATACCAAAATTTTTCTTGGTTCTTAGTTTCGATATTTTGTGAAATTTTAATATAATTATACATATTGAATTGGTGGACGATTTAAATGAACGACGGGTTGCTGTTTTCAGAAGAAGTGAAGGTTATGTAGCAAAAAAGAAATGAAATTTTAGCGAACTGGTAATTAGAATATTGAAATATAAAACTTGAAAATTAATTAATTGTTTGGTGTCAATTAGTAATTATTTTAAAAGGTAACAATTTTTATATATTTTGTATTAAATCACAGCAACACTGTAAATATCACTTGTCTGCCAATAGTCAGCCTATATATATATATATATATATATATATATATATATATATATATATATATATATATATATGTACATATATATATATATATATATATATATATATATATATATATATGTAAATATCACTTGTCTGCCAATAGTCAGCCTATATATATATATATATATATATATATATATATATATATATATATATATATATATATATATATATTTATATATGTATATATATATATATATATATATATATATATATATATATATATATGTATATATATATATATATATATATATATATATATATATATATATATATCACAAGAGAGCGAAAACACCTGATATGCCTCACAGTTTTCGTAAGCATGGTTCTCTATGGATGTAAAACATGGCAAATGCACTAGAAATAGACTTCTGGCGAAGAACTGCTGGCAAGTTAAGATTGAAAAATATACGAAATGAACGAATAAGAGAGATCGTGAAGGTCAATAAATAATAATCGATAAACTACAAAGACGGCATCCATGTTGAATGGATGGAAGAAGAACATATTTCCAAGGAAATTTTGAAATGAACACCTACAGAAAGAAGAAATAGAAGAAGGCCAAAACCACCGTGGATGAAAAAAATACAAAGAGCAATGTCTAAAGGGAATTTACAACCGGGTGATTAAGTGTCTTCAGAGAAGCGGCTCTAAACAGCGTCGGTCCCAGAATGGGAGGCTGATTTATCAAACTCGCCAAGACGCCTGGCAAGCGTGGCGTTTTATTGCCATTTACTCCCTAAGAAAAGAAATGGAATGAAATGTCGAACTCCAAAACGAAACTACCCCAAGTTAGTAGAGTACGCAACTCACAATCTAACCCTGATACATCAGGGTGCCCCAAGGATTATGGGGCAAGATCTCGACTTCAAAACATAGCCGCAAATCAACGCAGTTAACCAAACTATGGATCACAACGTACAATGCTCGTAGACTCAGAACTGACGATATGATTATAAAATTAGAAGAAGAATTAACACAAATTAATTGATGTTGAGTGAAGTCCGAAGAACAGGAGAAGACTGGATTACTCTCAAATCAGGAAACACATTGATATATAGGGGAGGAACAGATGGAACCACAGGAGGTATTGGATTTATGGTTAACAGAAAATTTACACCTTATATAAAAGTTTTTAAGTCAATATCAGAAAGAGTAGCTTATATAATTCTAATGATATCGACAATCATAAAAATAAAAGTTATACAGGTATATGCTCCTACTTCCGCCCACTCAAAAGAGGAGGTGGAATTATTCTATGAACACTTAAAAATAGCCATTCAAACTGATTCTACACATTGAAATATCGTTATGGGGGACTTTAATGCTAAATTGGGCGAAAACAAGAGCCGGACGAAGTCTACATTGGAAAATTTGGAATTGACCAAAGAAATGAACGAGAAGATATGCTATTAAACTTCAAGAATGAATATGTACTATATGCCCTGAATTGTTTCTTTGAAAAAAGGCCTAGTCGAAAATGGACCTGGATGTCACCATCCGGAAACACAAAAAATCAATTAGATTACATACTGACGAATGAAAAACATAAAATGCACGACGTTTCAGTGTTAAACTTATTTAATACGGGCAGTGACCATAGACTCGTAAGAGCCGCACTAGTTATTAACAAAAGAACAGAGAGAAAAACAACTAATTAAGAGAAACTCAAATAAGCTAATAGCAGAGGAAAAAAAAAATTAAAAAAAGAAGGTGAGACATATAGAAAAATAGTCAACAAACATTTAGCTATCACTGATATTGATGACGAAAGACGAATAGACGAAGTAAATAACAGAATAATAACAATAATCAACACGTTAATGAAAGAATTAAAGCAAACTATACCACGCAGGAGTAACAAAAATATTATCAATGATGCAACCAAGCTTTTAATGGAAAAACGTAGAAAACTAGCGAAGGAAAATAAAAGAACAACAGAAGAATTTAAACATTTAAATAAAGAAATAAGAAAAGGCATAAGACAACACAGAATGCAAATGCAAGAAGAGAAAATTAATGAAGTAATACAGAAAAAGCAGGGTTTGAAAATACGAAAGCCAAAAATGGGAAAAAAAAGAAACTATGCACTTCGTAACAAAGATGGTATAGTAATTCATGACAGAGACGAAATTCTAAAAGTCGTAGAAGAGTTTTACACGGAACTATACAAATCAAGAGTATCTAAAGAGATCGAACACAAAGACACAGAAGATAGAAACATACAAAACGTGGAATCTGGAGAACAACCCGACAGTAGTATAACAAGCGTTGATTTTAGGCATATATTTAGTATTTTGTTATTTTTGATATTAAGTTTTCGCCCGCTTCTGCAATCATATCTAATGATATTTCGTCATCTCCTGTAGCTTTGTTGGATTTGAAGTCCTTTATAGTCCTTTTTATTTCTTCTGTAGTTATGTCGGGAGTAGTATAACAAGCGGGGTTCTGGAGCACTTGTCGTAACGACAAACTTTTCGATCCGTTACGTTATTTTTGGTTCGAATTCAGGCAAACTTCGTGAAATGGTGTATTTGGCCTGGCATTTTAACATAATGCGTTTACCGTCCGTATAAGTGTTGAAATTGTTGCTTCGGATGGCTATCTACCCTTGGGGTAGTTGAATATCACCCCTTGCGATGAATCGAAAAGGTCCTTATATTCGAAGAAAGGTGTAAATGGGGTGTAAATAGGTGTGAATAGGTGTGAACACGTGTGAACAGGTGTGTAAATGGCCTGCAAGAAATGGTCGTCAATGACGTAATAGGTCCAGTGGTTGTTGAACAGTGCCCTTTTGTCACTCTATATTGTGCAAGAAGTCTTGACGTCACACTCATACATATACATAATAGTAGAAGGCAAGGTTAGATCCCTGTTAATTTTTGGTTTTATCGTAACGGTAAACGATTTACCGTTAACGTAATAGTGTGTATTTCAATAGAGCTTATTTCAGCAGGGTATCTTAACTTCATTAAAACTCCTTTAAACTTTCATTAGAGGAGAAGTTGCATGAGTTTAGGTGAGCTTTGATTGGTCTCGTTGCACGAAAGTAGGCGTAACTCGATAAGAAAAGTGGTATTTTGATAGGTTGAATGTGTATGTAGTGTAAAAGGTTGATAAGAAAATTCTTATTGGTTGGTTGAACAGGTAAAATGGGTGTTGTCTATTCCATAAGGCATGTATTTGATTGGTTTGTTGTGTAGAAGGTAGATAAGAAAAGTATTATTTGATAGGTTGACTAGGTAAAATGGGTGTTGGCTAGTCGAAACTGTACTTGTTTGATAATTTAAAGTATAAAGACTATGGTGTAAAAGTGGTTGAATAGGTAATATTTTAGTTGGAATTGTATTCAAAAAGGCCTTATTAGGATGTATTTTAGAGGTAAAAATTGGTAAAACGTTTCCCTAATTTGTTGTATGGCGCGTCGGTAAAAATGTCGAAGATAAGGCTAAATGTAAACAAAAAGTATGACTCATGCTAATTTCCTTGAATTGAAAACAAGTAAACTTCTGGGTAATATTCTAAAAATAGAAATGACGTGATAGCCAAAGTGTCGTAAATGGTCTGATAGGTCACACAATAGATAAGAAAGGTCAAAAATAACTGATAAGGATTTGCTTTGAATGCATAGAAGTGTAGTAAAATTGGTTATATTTGTCAAAAATAGTAAAATAAGTATGAAATAAGCTTAAAATAGTTTAAAACAACGATATTTGGATTCGATTGAAATGTTGTTGTCTAAATGGTCTGTTAGGTCACACACAATAGATAAGAAAGGTCAAAAAATAGTTGATAATGAGTTGAGTAAAATGTATTGAGAATGCAATAAGTTAAAGACCAAGAAATTTACGGTATTTCGTTGTCGTAACGTTAAATGTAAACGTAAAAGTTGTTTGTTCTCTAGAAGTTTCTACTATTATTATTATATTGATATTATGTATGAAATGAGCTTAAATTAATATAATTTGGTCTCGTTGAAATGTTGTGTGAATTCGTTGGATTTTGTTACATGAAAGCAAGTTAAATAAAACACGTATTTGTCAAGAATAGTAAAATAAGTATGAAATGAGCTTAAATGAGTCTGAAAACAACGAGTTTGGAGGAAATGGTTTGAACTCGTTGGCTTATAATAATAGTAAAATTTTAAAATGTAAGAAATGAGACGAGCCTAGCCTTTTACCGTATTTCGTTGTCGTAACGTTAAATGTAAACGTAAAAGTTGTTGTTTGTTCTCAAGAAGTTAGTTAGTTTTGTATGAAATGAGCCTAGATTAGTTTAATTTGGCCTCGTTGGATTGTAATAAAAGTAAAATATATATGTGTTAAAATGAGATGGGTATATATGGGTCAATAGCAAGCAGAAAGAGATATACAAATAATATGATTGTATTGTTGATGTATGTTTTTATATAGTTTTGAATAACAGGAAACGGATAAATTTATCTGTTTCCTTGTCTTGCAACAGCAGCAGTTCTCTCTCTCTCGATTCCTCGTTCTTCTTTGCCAAAGGAAAGAAATTCAGCAGGTACGTGTTTTGCACCGTCGGTTTCTTTGATTCCATCTTTGACCACACATGACAAACATTTTTGATTTCGTATTTCACTTTCACCTTTACATTGTGGACATTTTACTCGTACAATAACTGGCATTTTTGAATGAATGATATGATGTGTGTATTAATTAAATGTTCTCTACAAGTATCTTTATCTCTCCCTACTACTACTACTATTACTATTTGTCGTAGTCGTCGTAATTGATAGAATCATGGAAATTAGGCTATTTTTCCCATATACATAATTAATTAAACAATATGTACAATATTTGCGTATTCTAACTCGATCTCGATAGTAACTATTTATAGTTTTGTTAACTTTACATCCACATTTTAAACAGTTAAAGTTTACATTTTTCATATTTTATTTCTAGATATTTCAAGCAACAAGAGGTTCTTATTATTATTATTATTATTAGTCTTTTCGGGAGGAAAACGATCTCTATAAAACAGACGCTAAATAAATTTTTGGTTCATTTTAATAAATTAAATCATTCACTCATATTGCCCCACAAAAAAACAATGTTCTTTACCTATCTACTGTTAAACTATTTGTCTACAAATGTTGTTGTTCAAAGTACAAACAACTATGATGATGATGATGTCATTAATAATTCTTGAAATCAAAATTATGAATATTTATTAGAGGATTATCATTCACTTTATAATACCAGTTTAAACTTGTATCAGGAATGCATTAAATCACTGGAAAATTATAAGGATTTATACTATAATGAACAAGCTGTTAATGATATTTGTATGGGAAAAAATTGGAGAATACGAATACCTGGCTGCGAATTTAACAATGTCGTTAAATTATACGAAACATATTGCTCTGCTCAAGGAAAATATCAAATTGGAATCGGATTTGTATTTATTGAGAACCAATCTAACGGAAACATTGCAAATTTGTCAAGAAAAAAAAGAAAGTAGCATATGTCGTACTTGCCGATTTCAAAGAGGAAATGACAAATTTTAAACGTAATTTGACCGATCTGACTCGTGAAATCTATCAGTTAGATAACGATTTGTCCAAATGTCAAAAGGATTTAAAAACAACAGAGGAAAGATGAAACGAAAAACACAGTGTTCCATATCCAAATCGTCGAAAGACCTCGAACTCGAATAAGAGTTTATTGTAACCAATGTGCTCGTATAACAATGTGGTATCTTCTTGAGGAATAATAATTTAACAAATCAGTATCTTAGAAATAGTCGTAGAAATAACAACAACAACAACTGCTGCTACTAACAAACATGAATTTTACTTATTTATGTAGTGGTTGTTGGAGAGAATCGAAAAGTATACCTTTTCAACCACATATAGCTCAAGTAAATTTAATCATTAGACGTAACAATGCTGTTCGACAACTTCAACCTCGACTCAGACTACGAGATTATTGTTACAAGTGCGAACGCACGACTATTTGGTACCTTATTGAAGAATAAACAGTCTTTCAGATTTACGAAAAATTTCTTAGTATGTAATTAGCTAATATTTAGTACTTGTGTATTTAAAATTGTATCCAGTTATAAAATAGACGATATGTTTAAGTAATAACATGTTTTTTTTTATTAGAGTTTACTAAAACTAGTACAAATAAATAAAACACATCTTTATTCAACATCTTTTCTTTGCTTCATTTTCGAATTTGTCCTTTTGTCTTTCCAAAGTATCTTTTGGTATATAGCCTAGATTACGTACAGTTTGCCATGAAGCTTTTTTGTAATATCGGGTACAATTGGAACAATAAGTATTCTGATCATAAGGTTTATGACCTAAATAGGTTATTTTACTTTGACATGAAGGACATTTCCAACTTATTAACGACGACGACGATAAGGAATCCATTCTTAATCGATTTCTATCTCGTTTTCTACTAAACGCACATACACACATTCAAAAAACCTCTTTTTTGATAGAACGAATCAAGTCAAATTTTTGATAAGATTATTTTACTCCTACTACCTAATTCATTTTCAGTATCTACATAAAATTATATCCTAAGAGATCTAACCAATATCAGATGAATAACTAAATACTTATTTATATTGTTTTCACATGTATCCTATATCTAACTATATAAAAGGAAAATACTTGAGCAAATCCTAAGAACAAGAAAATATCAAATAAAACAAAGTAAATGTTTTTTGTTTTTTCAATTTATTTGTTTATAAGGTATATAGATTATTTAATATATAATATTTCACTTTAGGATATTTTTCTATTGCTTCTTTAAATGTTATCTCCTCTTCTTCATTCGAGGCTTCAACTTTCAGGTATTTAGCAGGTATCATCCATGCAATGTCCTCTATTTTAGTTGGTGGAATCTCTTCATCCACATACACATAGACTTGTGTTGAACACCACGTCTGAAATAAATACATACACACATGTTGTAATAAAACAATACAAACAGAATTTAATTTTTGGTATGTCCTTTTCATTTTTAAAAAATATGTCATCTATATTTCTTATGAGAGATGTATATTGGATAATGTTAAGAAAATTCTTTGTTGTAAAATTCACTCCAACACCAAAATATATAATAAAAACAAAATACTCACTTGAATAAATTTTTCAATAAAATATATAACATATTGGTGGAAAGCACCTTTACATTTTCGGTTTCAAAGACGTATAAAAGCATTTTTTGTTTTATTTACGAAATATTAGTACACAACAACAACAACAACTACACACAGAGATGTAATTTGACTCGGAGTAAGACTTTTAATGCTTATATAGTAAATGCAGAAAAAAATAAATCACGCCATTTGATATTTGGAAAATTTATGTGACCAGTTAGAGCAATAAATTATCAAATTTTTACATTTCTAATATGTTGTTTACTTAAAACCTTATCAGACAACATTTTTACAGACAAAACGAATCCAGTAGTTTACATTTTTGCTTATCTTTTGGCATTTTTAATAGACTAATTGACTCTCATGACGACTATGTATGTGATTAAATCCCCTATATAATAGGTGTATAGAATGGTATTAAAATCAATACAAATTCATTCATCTAATCGTTACTTAATAATATTCTAAATAATACTAATAATAATGACGATTTTTAATGAAGAAGAAGAATATGTCAACAAAGTTATTAAGCGAAATAAAGAATTACTAAGATTATTGGAATTAAAGGAAATGGAAATTGCCGAAGCAGAAGAAGAAAATTTACCCTTAAATATATTAAAACAAAGATTACAACAACAAACTGTTCAAGTTGAGAATAATGATGATGATGATGAAGATGATGATGATGATGAAATCCCGCTGAGTATATTAAAACAAAAGTGGTTAAAGGAGAAAAAGGATGAGGAGGAAGAGATGATAATAGTTAGTAACCAATCAGAGAGTGAAATGGATGTGGATAATAATGATGATGGATACAATGCAGATGAAGAGGAGTATTCTGATAATGAATATTTAAGTTGGGAGGATGTCATTAAATTAGGATATCAGATATTATAATAATTTATATAGTTTAGATTTTAGGTATTTTGTATTATAAATGTTTATTTAAGAAGAAAATAAATATTTATCTCATATAAAAACTTTTGTTTAATATTTTAACATTAAAATCTCTAGAGACATAATTATTTTATTCTATTCAATACAAACTACTACTACTAATACTATGAAAAAACAAAATAAGGGTAATATTGAAATCAATTCAGTTAAACAAGGAAAATACATATCATTTTTTTCTCTATAGTGAGTCAATTCCGATATGTTTTATATTTGTACAAAAGACATATTATATATGTGTGCTTTGTAAAAAGTTGTATTAGTTGTAAAGTAACTGTGATACGATGAAGTTGGCTGTTCTCGATATTCAGAGATTTAACTTTTTATTTGCTGCCGATGATGCTAATGATGATGATGTATATGTGGAAGAATCCCATGCGAAAGAGATTACGATATCAAATGGTTTACAGACAAGTCTTTATGTATTGAAACCGAAAATACCCTTTGCTCAATTATCTCGACTCAATAAAAGAGCTGTTTGTAAGGCTGAAAAGGAACATGGCTTACGATATTCTTCCGGCTATGTAAATTACAATCAAATTGGAGAAATTTTAGATAGAGTACTGGACAATATTGATGTATTGTATGTAAAAGGAAAACATGTTTTTCGATTCGTTCAAGACAACATTGCTGCTTCTAGTACTAATATACATACTAATCCCAATTTCAAGATGATCGATATAGATACTTTAAATGTATGGAACATGCCAACATTTAAAACTACAAAATCTTCCTGTTTAGATCATAATCTAACCTACAATGCTAAAGTTCAATGTAGTACTACAAATTGTATGACACTATTGACATGGCTTTCGAAATTCATCCCATAATGTACATCAACATCAAAAATCAATCTGTATTTAATAATAAACTTAGATTTAAGGAATTTTTCGTAAAACAATGTTAACGAGTAATTTGTAGAAAAATTAATGAAAGACCGAGTTAAATAAATATTTTCAATTCAAACTTGTGTGTTTTATTATTATTATTATTAGTAGACAGAAGAAATCATTTCCTATTTCAAATACTAACTATATAAAAGTAGTAAGAATATAATGACTTTATTATTATTATAATATAAAAACAAAACATTAAATATTTAAGGATATAAGGACTTTATTAGGACAAATATACATATATCTATTACTTAAAAACTAAACATTCTATAAAAGGTATTAATAATTATCAAGGGGTTTCTACTGGTACATCACTGGTTACCTCTTTGTTCTCGTTGTTGTTGTTGTAATCGTTGTTTGTATTCTCGTTCACCAATGGGTCGTGGAAATATTGATTGCACATATTTATCTATAAGATCATGTGTACCAGCCTTCCAGATATCATGACATTTCGAATACATTCTTTGTTGTTGTTGTTGACCCACTTAACGATATAACAGATCGTTATCACGAACACCACATACATCCTCCATTTTGATATAAACCGACTCCACTTAACAATTTACCAGATGTTAAGTCGACAGCATCACGATTAATCCAAACTCCATTTCTTTTTGTTACTACATATACTTGGTCTCGTTGTTGTTGTTGTTGTTGTTGTTGTTGTTGTCGTTGACGTTCTTCACTCATTGTTTATTTGATTTTATGTGTATCACATACATGAACTAACCAGTCACAGCATATCCATTTAAATATACATATCCCTTCTCAATGGTATAAGAACCTTATCAGTTGATGAATTCATAGGAGAATCTCATTATAACATTTATTAAATTGTCAAAGATTTCATCTTATTTGCAAGATATAATGAATTTATTCAGTCAAGATGATTTAGTACATAAAACTTGTAGAAGAATTTTTGTCAAGAAATTATCATGTTGTTGTTGTTGTTGTGAAACAAGGATTCGATTAATATCTTATCGAGAATATTTAACACCTTATATTGATCGCAAACAAGTTACAACAAATAATAATTTAGAAACACATTACATATCATGTGTATGGTCACATCCTGGAGTTCGAGAAGGACCCGATACATGTGAATGTTTCCACATTCGTATGGTACTAAGACGTGACAATGAAGAATTGTCATCGTTGTCATCAAACTAATGCGTACAATGTATTATTTATTGCAATCATAATAATAGTAATAGGTTGATTGATCAATTATCGAAACTAGTTGTAAGCTGTTTTAAGAAATAAATGTTTTTTGACTAATACAATGTTAAATAAATGATAAAAGCTAGTTGTGTTTATTAGTACTCTTGAATAAATCAAAACAAAAATACCAAATTTTCCAATCACCAGATATTTGTTATGACAAATATATCTCTTATCATATTATTTTTGAATTTTTATAGACTAAATTAATCCACTTGTTTTGTTATTTTTAGGATTTTTAGCGACTAGTCGACTCCATACATCATTATTTATGTGTATATATTTGATTTACTTTTTTCAAAAAATTTAAATTAGTTTAAAACATAAAACAAATAGTTTTGTCCATCTAACCATGTTATCAAATATACATCAAAGTATGAGTGATATTGGTCGATTTAAATTAAATTTACAATGTCCAGTGTGTGGTTTGAAAACTATAGAATGGTATGGAAGGTTAATTATAATGTACCTAAAGAATGATTTAAACAATGTAAGAGATGTTTCCAAGTAGTACCACATTTACAACAAATTCAAATTTATTGTCGAGATATTAATAGTACAACGAATAGAGAACATTTTGGTGATAGTGGTTGGAGTCAATGTATCCTATTTGGTTCTCCCGAATATAAATGCTCATCGTTATCATCATCATCAGATGAAGATAATAACCCTAGATGAATGTATTCAAAGACTCAAAAATAAAGCATTCATCCATTTCTCGTATTATTTTAAAATCATTAAAACAACTGTACAAAAAACTGTTTAAATTTATTGTCAAGATATATTGGTTAACATATAGAGGTTATTTATTAGGATTTTTGATAACTTTACTCCTATTTTTAAGACATTTTGTACTTTTTGTAGTAATTTAGTGTGATTTTCTCTATATTTAGTCATATTATTATATTTACAGGCTATTTCTTAGTTTATTATTATTAGTCAAATCTTTGTTCTTTTGGAAACAAATTTTGATTTATACAAATATCAGAATTACTAAGTAGTAACTTGAGAACAAACAACTTTTACGTTTACATTTAACGTTACGACAACAAAATACGGTAAATTTCTTAGTCTTTACCTTATTGCATTCTCAATGCATTCGAATCTACTTCTTATCAACTAATTTTAACCTTTCTTATCTTTTTTTGCTGAATTCGAATTTATATAGTTATTTGTACTTTATACATTTGTAACTTGAGAAAAAAACAACTTTTACGTTTACATTATTCACTGAGGTAGCCGTTACTTGATGGAAATTCATTGTAAATTAATACCGAAGTAAAACGATAGATGTTTTTAAAATTCCACTATATTTATAAACCGTAACAATTGTTTCGACATACAATGTCTTCATCAGACGGATGATAACTTTAAACTAATTTTAAATTAGAACATATTAGCCCTATGGGCTAATATGTTCTAAGCCCTATGGGCTAATATGTTCTAATTTAAAATTAGTTTAAAGTTATCATCCGTCTGATGAAGACATTGTATGTCGAAACAATTGTTACGGTTTATAAATATAGTGGAATTTTAAAAACATCTATCGTTTTACTTCGGTATTAATTTTACGTTTACGTTTAACGTTACGACAACAAAATACGGTAAATTTCTTGGTCTGCATTCGAATCTACTTCTTATCAACTAATTTTAACCTTTCTTATCTGTTTTTACTGAACTCTCTTATTTACACATACTATTAAGCAATTCATATTTAATATTTTTAGTCAAATATATAGTTATTAATAAAGAAAATTGTACATTGCAATTTGTACTTTATCCAATACATTTTACATCCTCTTATCAACAAAAGTTTGATCTTTCTTATCAAATTTGTTGAACTTTTATTTAATATTATAACAACTGGTTTTTGTTGGTATCATTTCGTACCAGGCAAAATATTATTTACATCTTAAGATTTTAGTTAGTTATTAGTAAAATATATTGTTTTATAGATATTTTGTACTTTTAAGTATTTAAGTAAGTCAATAATTTAAACAATTCATTTTCTAATTTAGGCTAGAATAATTTTTACTTTACTCTTTTGTAATTATAACATTTATTTCCGTAATATTAATATATTTCTCTAAGTGCTCATACTTGTGTGTTTTATTTATTTCTCTCATCTTCACCACCATATAGCAAAATACAACGAGTCCAAACTAGGCTAGGCTAGGCTAGACCCATCTCATTTTAACACATATATATTTTACTTTTATTACAATCCAACGAGGCCAAATTAAACTAATCTAGGCTCATTTCATACAAAACTAACTAACTTCTTGAGAACAAACAACAACTTTTACGTTTACATTTAACGTTACGACAACGAAATACGGTAAAAGGCTAGGCTCATCTCATTTCTTACATTTTAAAATTTTACTATTATTACAAGCCAACGAGTTCAAACCATTTCCTCCAAACTCGTTGTTTTCAGACTCATTTAAGCTCATTTCATACTTATTTTACTATTCTTGACAAATATGTGTTTTATTTAACTTGCTTTCATGTAACAAAATCCAACGAGTTCACACAACATTTCAACGAGACCAAATTATACTAATTTAAGCTCATTTCATACATAATATCAATATAATAATAATAGTAGGAACTTCTTGAGAACAAACAACTTTTACGTTTACATTTAACGTTACGACAACGAAATACCGTAAATTTCTTGGTCTTTAACTTATTGCATTCTCAATACATTTTACTCAACTCATTATCAACTATTTTTGACTTTTCTTATCTATTGTGTGTGACCTAACAGACCATTTAGACAACAACATTTTAATCAATTACAACATGTGTGTATGTATTTATTTCAGACGTGATGTTCAACACATATGATACAGAATGAGTCTATGTGTATGTGGATGAAGAGATTCCACCAACTAAAATAGAGGACATTGCATGGATGATACCTGCTAAATACCTGAAAGTTGAAGCCTCGAATAAAGAAGAGGAGATAACATTTAAAGAAGCAATAGAAAAAATATCCTAAAGTGAAATATTATATATTAAATAATCTATATACCTTATAAACAAATAAATTGAAAAAACAAGAAACATTTACTTTGTTTTATTTGATATTTCCTTATTCTTAGGATTTGCTCAAGTATTTTTCTTTTATATAGTTAGATATAGGATACATGTGAAAACAATATAAATAAGTATTTAGTTATTCATCTGATATTGGTTAGATCTCTTAGGATATAATTTTATGTAGATACTGAAAATGAATTAGGTAGTAGGAGTAAAATAATCTTATCAAAAATTTGACTTGATTCGTTCTATCAAAAAAGAGGTTTTTTGAATGTGTGTATGTGTATTTAGTAGAAAACGAGATAGAAATCGATTAAGAATGGATTCCTTATCGTCGTCGTCGTTAATAAGTTGGAAATGTCCTTCATGTCAAAGTAAAATAACCTATTTGGGTCATAAACCTTATGATCAGAATACTTATTGTTCTAATTGTACCCGATATTACAAAAAAGCTTCATGGCAAACTGTACGTAATCTAGGCTATATACCAAAAGATACTTTGGAAAGACAAAAGGACAAATTCGAAAATGAAGCCAAGAAACAATTTACTAATAAAGAAAGTCTATATAATCAATATAGATCTGTAAGAGACCGAAATGAATCATCATCATCATCATCATCATCTACAACAAGTGGTGTATGGCTTTCAAAACCCAAGAAAAATTAACTTAAAAATACATTAATAAATTTTTGGTAAATATGTATATAATACAAAATGTATTTGGATAGATGTTGAATAAAGATGTGTTTTATTTATTTGTACTAGTTTTAGTAAACTCTAATAAAAAAACATGTTATTACTTAAACATATCGTCTATTTTATAACTGGATACAATTTTAAATACACAAGTACTAAATATTAGCTAATTACATACTAAGAAATTTTTCGTAAATCTGAAAGACTGTTTATTCTTTGATAAGATACCAAATAGTCGTGCGTTCGCATTTGTAACAATAATCTCGTAGTCTGAGTCGAGGTTGAAGTTGTCGAACAGCATTGTTACGTCTAATGATTAAATTTACTTGAGCTATATGTGGTTGAAAAGGTATACTTTTCGATTCTCTCCAACAACCACTACATAAATAAGTAAAATTCATGTTTGTTAGTAGCAGCAGTTGTTGTTGTTGTTATTTCTACGACTATTTCTAAGATACTGATTTGTTAAATTATTATTCCTCAAGAAGATACCACATTGTTATACGAGCACATTGGTTACAATAAACTCTTATTCGAGTTCGAGGTCTTTCGACGATTTGGATATGGAACACTGTGTTTTTCTCTTCATCAACTACTACATAAATAAGTAAAAAATTCCATGCAAACTAGTAAAAAATTTTGTTAAGAGTAGCACACAAAATTATGTTGTTTCTATTACAATTACTCAAATAAAGACAATAATCTACAATCATTAATCCTAAGATAAATTGTATTACTATGCGATGATAGTAGTTCAAATGCACCAAATAACCGGTCAAGTACAAGTTGAGACTAATGATCTATGTTGTTTTTTTAACTATTAAATTTTAACTTTCTCCTCCTCCTCGTAATTTTCTATTATTTTTTCTACATGTCGACAATCAAATAATATATTTGTCTTTCGTTTCCAAAAGTACTTCTTCTCGTTCTAAACAGTCTTTTAGATTTACGAAAATTTTCGTTTCATCTTTCCTCTGTTGTTTTAAATCCTTTTGACATTTGGACAAATCGTTATCTAACTGATAGATTTCACGAGTCAGATCGGTCAAATTACGTTTAAAATTTGTCATTTCCTCTTTGAAATCGGCAAGTACGACATATGCTACTTTCTTTTTTTTTTCTTGACAAATTTGCAATGTTTCCGTTAGATTGGTTCTCAATAAATACAAATCCGATTCCAATTTGATATTTTCCTTGAGCAGAGCAATATGTTTCGTATAATTTAACGACATTGTTAAATTCGCAGCCAGGTATTCGTATTCTCCAATTTTTCCCATACAAATATCATTAACAGCTTGTTCATTATCGTATAAATCCTTATAATTGTCCAGTGATTTAATGCATTCCTGATACAAGTTTAAACTGGTATTATAAAGTGAATGATAATCCTCTAATAAATATTCATAATTTTGATTACAAGAATTATTAATGACATCATCATCATCATAATTGTTTGTACTTTGAACAACAACATTTGTAAACAAATAGTTTAACAGTAGATAGGTAAAGAACATTGTTTTTGTGGGCAATATGAGTGAATGATTTAATTTATTAAAATGAACCAAACATTTATTTAGCGTCTGTTTTATAGAGATCGTTTTCCTCCCGAAAAGACTAATAATAATAATAATAATAATAAGAACCTCTTGTTGTTTGAAATACCTAGAAATAAAATATGGAAAATGTAAACTTTAACTGTTTAAGATGTGGATGTAAAGTTAACAAAACTATAAATAGTTACTATCGAGATCGAGTTAGAATACACAAATATTGTACATATTTTTTAATTAATTATGTATACGGGAAAAATAGCCTAATTTCCATGATTCTATCAATTACGACGACTACGACAAATAGTAATAGTAGTAGTAGTAGGGAGAGAAAGATACTTGTAGAGAACATTTAATTAATACACACATCATATCATTCATTCAAAAATGCCAGTTATTGTACGAGTAAAATGTCCACAATGTAAAGGTGAAAGTGAAATACGAAATCAAAAATGTTTGTCATGTGTGGTCAAAGATGGAATCAAAGAAACCGACGGTGCAAAACACGTACCTGCTGAATTTCTTTCCTTTGGCAAAGAAGAACGAGGAATCGAGAGAGAGAGAACTGCTGCTGTTGCAAGACAAGGAAACAGATAAATTTAACCGTTTCCTGTTATTCAAAACTATATAAGCACATACATCAACAATACAATCATATTATTTGTATATCTCTCTCTGCTTGCTATTGACCCATACATACCCATCTCATTTTAACACATATATATTTTAGTTTTATTACAATCCAACGAGGCCAAATTAAACTAATCTAGGCTCATTTCATACAAAACTAACTAACTTCTTGAGAACAAACAACAACTTTTACGTTTACATTTAACGTTACGACAACGAAATACGGTAAAAGGCTGGGCTCGTCTCATTTCTTACATTTTAAAATTTTACTATTATTATAAGCCAACGAGTTCAAACCATTTCCTCCAAACTCGTTGTTTTCAGACTCATTTAAGCTCATTTCATACTTATTTTACTACTCTTGACAAATATGTGTTTTATTTAACTTGCTTTCATGTAACAAAATCCAACGAGTTCACACAACATTTCAACGAGGCCAAATTATACTAATTTAAGCTCATTTCATACATAATATCAATATAATAATAATAGTAGGAACTTCTTGAGAACAAACAACTTTTATCTTTACATTTAACGTTACGACAACGAAATACCGTAAATTTCTTGGTCTTCAACTTATTGCATTCTCAATACATTTTACTCAACTCATTATCAACTATTTTTGACTTTTCTTATCTATTGTGTGTGACCTAACAGACCATTTAGACAACAACATTTCAATCGAATCCAAATATCGTTGTTTTAAACTATTTTAAGCTTGTTTCATACTTATTTTACTATTTTTGACAAATATAACCAATTTTACTACACTTCTATGCATTCAAAGCAAATCCTTATCAGTTATTTTTGACCTTTCTTATCTATTGTGTGACCTATCAGACCATTTACGACACTTTGGCTATCACGTCATTTCTATTTTTAGAATATTACCCAGAAGTTTACTTGTTTTCAATTCAAGGAAATTAGCATGAGTCATACTTTTTGTTTACATTTAGCCTTATCTTCGACATTTTTACCGACTTTACGGCGCCATACAACAAATTAGAGGAACGTTTACCAATTTTTACCTCTAAAATACATCCTAATAAGGCCTTTTTGAATAAAAATTCCAACTAAAATATTACCTATTCAACCACTTTTACACCATAGGTTTTACACTTCAAAATATCAAACAAGTGCAGTTTCGACTAGCCAACACCCATTTTACCTAGTCAACCTATCAAATAATACTTTTCTTATCTACCTTCTACACAACAAACCAATCAAATACATGCCTTATGGAATAGACAACACCCATTTTACCTATTCAACCAACCAATAACAATTTTCTTATCAACCTTTTACACTACATACACATTCAACCTATCAAAATACCAGTTTCTTATCGAGTTACTCCTACTTTCGTGCAACGAGACCAATCAAAGCTCACCTAAACTCATGCAACTTCTCCTCTAATGAAAGTTTAAAGGAGTTTTAATGAAGTTAAGATACCCTGCTAAAATAAGCGCTATTGAAATACACACTATTACGTTACGGTTTACCGTTACGATAAAACCAAAAATTAACAGGGATCTAACCTTGCCTTCTACTATTATGTATATGTATGAGTGTGACGTCAAGACTTCTTGCACAATATAGAGTGACAAAAGGGCACTGTTCAACAACCACTGGACCTATTACGTCATTGACGACCATTTTTTGCAGGCCATTTACACACCTGTTCACACCTATTCACACATATTTACACCCCATTTACACCTTTCTTCGAATATAAGGACCTTTTCGATTCATCGCAAGGGGTGATATTCAACTACCCCAGGTATAGATAGCCATCCGAAGCAACAATTTCAACACTTATGCGGACGGTAAACGCATTACGTTAAAATGCCAGGCCAAATACACTATTTCACGAAGTTTGCCTGAATTCGAACCAAAAACAACGTAACGGATCGAAAAGTTTGTCGTTACGACAAGTGCTCCAGAACCCCGCTTGTTATACTACTTCTGACATAACTACAGAAGAAATAAAAAGGACTATAAAGGACTTCAAATCCAACAAAGCTACAGGAGATGACGAAATATCATTAGATATGATTGCAGAAGCGGGCAAAAACTTAATATCAAAAACAACAAAATATTAAATATATGCATAAAATCAACGGAAATACCCAGAACCTGTAAAAACTCTAATGTCATATTATTATATAAAAAAGGAGAAAACACAAAACTTGAGAATTATCGCCCAATTAGTTTGCTGTCGCATATATATATAAATTGCTTACAAAGATAATTACTAATAGATTAACAAGAAAATTAGATGAATATCAATCTCAAGAACAAGCGGGCCTTCTTAGACTACGAGAAGCTGTTTGACAGTATCGAACACTGGGTAATATATAGCGCATTAGCAAACAGCCGAATAGGCCAAAGACACATACAACTCATAAACCAATTAAACGAAAGGGCCACGGCGACATATAACTTACACGCAAAACTAATCCGGTACCACTTCAAAGAGGAGTAAGACAAGGTGATACACTATCTCCGAAACTTTTACCTTAGCACTTGAAGACGTGTTCAAGAGAACAAAATGGCTAGAAAAGGGAATAAATGTAAACGGACAGTGTCTACTAACTTGCGCTACGCAGATGACATCATACTCCTTTCAAACACTGTAAACGACTTACAAGAAATGATTAACGACCTTAACAGAGAATCAGCTAAAGTAGGACTGAAGATGAATCTAACAAAAACAAAAATTATGTACCCTGGCTCGGATACAGCAATTATAGTCGACGATACCCAAATTGAAAGAGTGGATGAATATGAATATATACATATATATATATATATATATATATATATATATATATATATATATATATATATATATATATATATATATATATATATATATATATATATATATTTATATATATATATATGTATATATATATATATATATATATATATATATATATATATATATATATATATATATAGTATATATATATATATATATATATATATATATATATATATATATATATATATATATATATATATATGTATATATATATATATATATATATATATATATATATATATATACATATATATATATATATATATATATATATATATATATATATATATATATATATATATATATTCATATATATATATATATATATATATATATATTCATATATATATATATATATATATATATATATATATATATATATATATATATATATATATATTTCGGTCAAAGAATAGAACTAGGAAGAAACAGTGAAAAACCTGAAATAAAAAGTGGTTGAATCGCGTTTCGAAAATTATCCTTTATTCTAAAAAACAACAAAAAAATTTCTCAACAACTTAAAACAAAGGTGTTCGACCAATGTATGCTACCGTCTATGACGTATGGAGCAGAAAATTGGGCAACAACAAAGGACAACATCGAAACCATAAGACTAGCGCAGCGATATATGGAGAGATCTATGTTAAATATAACAAGAAAAGGCAAAATTAGAAACGAAAGGATCGGATCCATCACAAAAGTGACAGACGTTGGTGCCAAAATCGCTCAATTAAAGTGGAGTTACGCGGGACATGTCGCAAGAGAAGATACAAATAAATGGAACCGCAAAGTCATCGAATGGAGACCGTGCGAACATAAGCGAGGAAGAGGACGTCCACCCATGCGCTGGTATGACGGCTTCAAACGAGCTGCTAGATTGAACTGGATTAGAACAGCACAAAATCACGAAAGATGGAAGGACTTAGGGACGGCTTATATCCAAAAATGGACTTAGAGAGGCTTAAGAAGAAGAATAAGAAGAAGGTTGAGAAAAGCTAGGAATCGGAAGGCGTAGGATGCTATAAAACCGATATTATATCTAATAGTTTCTTATAAATAATATTAATAATAATAAAAAAATACTTGTTCATATTTCCTAAAAATAAGTAATTTCTAATTAGCATACGAATTACATAAATATAAAACCACATCGTAACAAATAAATTTTTCTAATTTAAGTGGTCGAGAAAGAGACAGTATAACCATTTTTTAATACCAAACATCAAAAGGAACCACCATAAAATTTGATTATAAGCAATAACAAAATATACAAAAACTACGAAAATATACGAAACTACAAGTTTAACTAACTGTCAAAAGACACACTTTAAAGTTAATTATGTATTAATATTTTTTTTCTTGAAATTAAGATACGTTTAAAACTACGAAGAGACTTAAAATTTTAGGTACTTCAGACTAATTTCTTAAAATATTCAGAAATAGAAATTCGGCCCAATTTTTATGCACAAGTTAGTAAGTGACAACTAATAATCTGAACTAATTAAAATCTTAAATTAATTCGACTAAAGAACACTGCTATACTCTATATTATATTGCTTTTATTACCTCTTTATATTGAAACTTATAAAATCGTGGTGATATCCATGAAGGGTAATTTTCACTAAACGTTTTCACGCTCAAATAACAGCTCGTATACCCTACTTCAATATTCGGTAAATCATAAAAAAAAAATATACCCAATTCTAAAAAAAAAAAAATATAATATACGAAATAATGGAATTATTAACTTTTATTGATTTTTTGTACTTGACACGTGTTTCTCTAAAACATTAGCTTTATTAAAAGGGTGGGTATAGAATGAAATAAACATTTCTCAATGGTTTTATAAGTAAATGTTTACAGATAGGTCCTAACTAAAGGATACCAACTAAAGTTAATAATTATACAAATTATCTATTCATTAAATAAATTCAACAATGGGTAATTTCCGAGATCCAACTGTTGTGTTTGTATTCTTTCTCTTTTACTGACCTCGAGAGTCTCAAATAAATTTTATTTATGCTATTTATTCTGAACGTGTAAAATTATTGTAATTTTACACCTAAGTATAATATTGAAAATTCGCATAACTTAGAAAATAAGCTTAAAAATACCATATTATCTTCGAATGCTAAATTAATTTCTTTTGATGTTACAAATTTGTTTCCGAGCATTCCATCTCAAGATACGATAACACTTGTTGAAAATTTACTAAATAAAAACAATGTTAATAACGTTGTCAAAAAGGAAATAATAACTTTACTATTTGTTTTTATAAAACAAAATTATTTCCAGTTTTATAATAAGATTTATCGTCGTTGGAACAATGGAAAATTCCATTCCATTCCAATTCTAACTGAAATTTTTATGGATAACATTGAAGATTAAATACATAAAAGTACTTTTTCTAAAAACTTTACTTATTGTCATAGATAGTTAGACGATATATTGAGTTGTTTTATGGGAACAAATAGACAACTTAATGGAACCTTAGAATTTATAACTAATATCCAACCAAACATTAGATTTACAACAGAACCAGAAATTAACAACCCGATTAACTTCTTGGACCTAACAATAAAAAAGATTGGCAATAAGCTTGACTTCTCCATATACCACAAACCAACACATACGGACACTACGATACATAGCAGTTCCTTACATCCATACAAACAAAAACTAGCGGCATACAATTCCTTTATACATAGCATACCAATCACAGATGATAATTTTAAAGATGAACTTAATCTTATTAAACAAATAGCTAAAAACAACGGATTTAATGTAAAAACTATAATAAAATTTTACACAAAAACAGTTACAACAAGCAATTAGTCTAATATATCCGAAAGCAAAAACCATTAATAACAATTACGCAACATTAACCTATATAGGTCCAACAACTAAAAAAAAACGCTAAATACCTAAGAAAACAAAACGTGACAACCACATACAGTACAAATAACAACTTAAACAAACATATCAAGAACAATAAAGAAAAAACCATAAATCTGGTGTTTACTAGCTTAATTGTGGTTCTCGTAATACATAGAATGAACAGGTATAACATTCAAACAAAGAACAATACCATAAAAGTTCTTTAACAAGTAAAACTGATTCTTCGTATGCCAAACATTTAATAGAAGAGAATCATGTATTTGATAATAATTTCCATTTTTTTTTATGGGTCTAGCAGACGTGCTGCAGGGAAGTCCCTAAAGCGCTCCAGGAGCGGCATGTGTGCCGAAAAAAAAAACGATGCACTTTATTCTTGAATCGCTGTAAATTGTACTCGGTGGGGAAACCCAGCGCTGGGCAAATTATTCCAAAGGGATGATGTTCTCCATATAAAAGACTGCTTGAAAAGCGTTGTACGCGGAGTAACAAGCTGAACTTCATACGGATGTGAAGCACCAGCGCGACGTGTATTTCTAACATGCACCGCTTTGGGAGGAATTAAGCGGGCTACATCCTTCGAACACTTTCCATGAAAATACTTGTAGAACACCAACCGTTTTTCGATGTTCCAGCGAATCAAGGTCGCCGGTCAGTTCCGGGTCTCCAATCAGACGGACAGCTCTTCTCTGAACAGAATCTAACAAATGCAGTGTATGTTTGGGAGAGGAGCCCCAAACGTGGGAGCAGTATTCCATAGTTGGTCGAATTTGAGCTTTGTAAAGAATTAACAGTTGTTGTGGGGTGTAAAGCTTTTTGGTTCGAAATAATATTCCCAACTCCCCAACTCATATTTTACACGTGCAGAACACGTGGCATAAATTAAATTTATTTGAGACCCTCGAGATCAATAAAGAAAAAAATACAAACACACTGTTTAATGACCAACTGGACCTGGGAAATTCCCCATTGTTGAATTTATTTAATGAAGAGATAATTTATATAATTATTAAATTTAGTTGTTATCCTTCAGTTACATCCTACCTGTAAACATTTACTTATAAAACCATTGTAAAATTTTTATTTCATTCTATATCCATAGTTCTGATAAAGCTAATATTTTAGAGAAACACGTGTCAAGTATAAAAAATCAATAAAAGCGGAAATTTTACTAAAAATTTAATGTTTTATTCTCATGTTAAATTATTTTTTTTATCTGCTACTGTCAAAAGCTGTAGACTTTTTGTACTATTGTCTGTAATTTAATTTTTAAAGAAATATTAAGCTAGGCTACTAACTAACTAAACTCATTTTATAAAAAATTCATTTTTTCAATTTGTAAAAAGTGTTTGTTGTCATAAAATTATTTAGAAATTGACAAATCTAAAGAAAACAAAGTCAAAATCTCGTCAAGATAAATAAATGATTTTTAAAAGTGATGACAAAAATCTATTGCACCTTTTTTACGGGGAGTAATAGATTATTTAAAGTATTAGTAAGCAATATGCACTAACTTAAACAATTGGATTCTTTAATAATACGTATTTCACGAAAACAAATTTGTCTTTTTAACTGTTTCTGTTTTTATCGTAATTTTCATCATTCACACATTATTTTTATTCATAACAGTTTGAGCTATATTTATAGTTGGACATAAAATCTTTATTGAATTGTGAAAAACGTTTGCCAGCTTTTGAGCCAAGATTTTTAACGATGATTGTTTTAAGAAAATTTAAAAGACTAGCCAACTAGAGAGTTATTTATTACTTTATTGGCACTACACATTCGGCCTCTTGTTTTTTGTGGTTTCTTGCCACTAAAAACTTGGACAACCTGTATCATATTTAAATAAAAAGATATCAAAAATAGGTTTAATTCCAACTACCTCAGTATATACATAGCTAAGTTATCCAATCAGGCAGGGAGATGTAATATCCCCTAAAATTTTCACGCTTGGAATATGGAATAAATATCAACGGTAAAAAAATGTCTCATCTTAGATACGCTGACGATGTCATACTAACAGCAGCAACTTTTGAAGAACTGCAAACAATGATTAAAGAGCTGGAAGAAAGGCCGGCCTAAAAATGAACATAAGGAAAACAAAAGTAATGACCAACGCACAAGAAGAAGACAGAGACGTAAGGATTGACAACTGTATACTGAAAAAAGTAAATGAATACATATTCCTCGGACAAATCCTAAAGCTGGGTAAAGAGAACCAAACGGCGGAAATACACCGAAGGATCCGACTGGCATGGACAGGATTCGGAAAGTTAGCATTTATACTAAAAAATCTCAAGCTACTACAACATCAAAAAAGCATGGTATTTGACCAGTGTATATTGCCGATTCTGACGTATGGCTGTCAAACATGGACACTCACCAAAGCTAATATAGATAAAACTGCAAAAACGCAGAGGTCCATGGAAAGAATAATGTTAGGAATCAGGTGGACAGACAGAAAAACAAATTTATGGATTAAAAGCAAAACGAAAGTTAGAGAGATGTAGAATATATCGCTACAGTAAAATGGACCTTTGCTGGTCAAAATGCACGACACACAGATGGACGCTGGAATAATCAAATCCAGAACTGGAGGCCATGGATGGGACATCGGAAAAGGGGACGCCCACAATGCGTTGGGGGATGATCTGAAGAGGATAGGTGGATTTCACTGGAAACGCGCCGCGCAAAATAGAGCTCAATGGCGAGAAATGAGAGAGGTGTATGGCCAAAGCTCGACGAGGGAGGAGGGCTAAGAGGAAGAAGTTAACCAATATTACTTTTTAATTGAGAGAAGAACCTTTAGATAACTTTTAACTTGGGAAGCATCATTCTTCCTATTTTGAGTATTGTCCATCTTTAACAGTCATTGCTTAATTAAAAACATTCATAAAGACAAATATTACTTACTTGTATCAAATTTATGTCCAAAAAAAACGCCTCTACGGATCTCACCAGTACATTTCCCAGAGACGGCGTTACAAGGTCCTTGACAATTTAGGCACAAATTTTGACAACCATGTCCGTATTTGTATTCCTTACTACAGTTTTCTTACATAAAAAAAAGACATCCTCAATAATTATTTACGTACAAAGTTAGGTAAGTGGTATAGTGCAAGAGGAGGAAGCAAATTTCAGGACGACGTCTTGAGCAAAGTCCTGAAAGCTTACAAATCCTCCTCTTTACTTACATTACTTTCTGGCTATGATGTGCACAATATTTTTTTAATAAATTAATATTAAAAATTGCCTCTATAGTTAAGCAATGGGTACACTGTTCTTTATGTTATCTACCGATCTGTAAAAGAAAACTCGAAAAGCTTCAAAAAGAACAAGTTTTTCTCAACTACTGCCTTCACCAATAGACTTAGTCCAGGTTTCTTGAGTTTTTTTTTTATCGTTCACCTCCCCGCCTCAGTACGGATTTGACCCTTTTCCATATCCCAAGGATATCGGCGAGGATGTCATAATATCCGTCAACGTTGTCCAAGTGCCGAAACATGCATTTTTGTATTTCACGGCACCTTTTAAACAACGCGGTAGTACTGCCACGGACGTTATTTGCATTTCTACAAACAACTACTACCTATGAACACTCACAACACCCAGCCGACAACACGGAATCGAACAGCGCTCCTTGACCTCCCGATCGACAAAAAACAAAAAGGATTTTGAAGAAAACACCCAGGGCTTTAAACGTTTAAACAAAAAAATCAGGGAGCTAAATCAGGCCATTGGGGTGAATACTATAACTCGGTGAATCTACGGATTTTGGTAATGACTTTAACTGTACGAGCCTTGCGAACTCTGCACTTAGTCGAGTAACAACAAAGTTTTGATTTTCCATGAACTTGGTAGTTTTTTTCTAGTGACTTGCCTTACATACAGAGGCATTTCCCGAACGGTTTGCTTCAATTCTGGATTTTTGTATGGAATGTTATCTATATATTCAATAAACAAAATTCCTCCGTAGTCGCAAAAAGTGGACGCCATCAAAAAAACGACTGAATTTTTGATTTCTTTGAAGGTGGAGAAGCATTATGAACTTATTACATCGACCCCTTTTTCGTTGGAGTTTGGGGATTCATCCTGCACATGCTGAAAACCGTAGGCTCGGATACTTTAGCTTCTTTAGCAAGCACTAACATCTTCATTCGTTTATCTGACAGTAGCAAGTCCCCTGCAAGCCTGATGATTTCTTCAGTTCCTGGTCTGTGGTCATTGTGAATTTTTCTTAAAAATAAGATGTACCGTCATTGCCGTAAACCTGGAGGTATTTTTTTATGAAGAACTTTTGTCCATTTCCCTCTTTAGTGAGAAATTTTCTTACTGCCCGATGTTCCAAATTATTTTCATTCATTTTTGGGGCAATAAAAACTCGTAAAAACTTTGAAACGCAACGACCTCATACAAAATTTGGTAGTATTTAAAACAGCGAGAGTAATTTGAAAACAAAAAGATTTTCTGTATGACTTTTTTCTCATGGCTAAGTAGATAACGTAAAAGAAAGGCCCCCGCAAAAATTATTTATTATATATATTGGGGTCTCATTTTTCCTACGGCTCCAGGTTTAAAGTATACTATGAAAGTATATGACAAAACATCCTAAAATAGAAATTGCAACAGACAGTAAAGATATATATTTGTTGCATTAATCAGTTGAACAAACCATTGTAGAAGATTTGGGCCTTCCAAGTAGCAGCTACATACATTACGCTGTTTTCTCATGTATCTTTAAATTATAGGGAGACATGCTAAA
The DNA here is from genome assembly GCA_019049505.1 of Pachyrhynchus sulphureomaculatus. Lineage (NCBI taxonomy): Eukaryota > Metazoa > Arthropoda > Insecta > Coleoptera > Curculionidae > Pachyrhynchus > Pachyrhynchus sulphureomaculatus. The sequence continues at coordinate 71,569,187 of CM032449.1, read as the reverse complement.
TAGCCCTAGTCTGATGAGATATTTGATAATATTTCGTAAAAATTAAACTGAACGTGATTTCTTTACCTACCTCTACAGTTGTCACCGTAATTCCCAACTGAACAGTAACACGTTTGTTCTCTAGTTCTTCCTTTATTAATTAATTGACAATATTTTGTGTTTCTGGCACATTTATCTTCATACACTAAGTCGCATTGAAGACAATCTTCCCCAAATTGTGTTTCTGTACATCTTTGCCAATTTTCTTTAAAAGAAAGTTCACAAATATTTATCAGATTATATAGTATTAAAATGATAAACATGATTTGTTTCATTAAAGCAATATAAGATACAAAATGTGCCAAATTTATATTACTACTTTGCTTTGGCCCTTTCTTTTTATACCCTTAAGTGTTATTGTTTATAGTTTGGAAGGAATGATGGAAAAAGATGGTAGTTTTGAATACATCAATCTGTTTCTTCCGAGGTTCTCAGAGTAGAGAAATATGAAGATTCATGTCATTTTTGTTGCAAGGCTAAAATTTTTTACCGTTTCAGGGCAATTTTTCAAAGTGATCCTCGTTAGGTTTTTAGAAGTTATTTTGAGCTATATCTTATCTTGAAATGGTCACGCAAATTTTATACTTAGATCAGCGAACAGGTTCTTAAGAGGGGTTACATCTTGAAATTTATGATATTTTGAACAAAATTTGAAAATCATCAATCAAAGCTTCTATAGCATGGTTGGTTAAGAGCCTGTCAAGTGACCTGAAGATCGCTGGTTTAAATCCGGCGCTAATGGCTGGGTGTTGTGCAGTTCCAGATTCTAAATTATGTATACAAGTTCGTGGCTAATATGCTAAGTTCGTGAGACCGATAAAAGAGTAAAAGAATTTCACTACTTTCAAAAAACACCTCCTTCGTTTTCATATACAAGTTAGGTCATAGTATAGTCATCAAAATATTACGTTTTCAGAACAATTTATTGGCGAGTGTTTTTAGACGATTTCGATAAAAATTTTCAAATTTTGAACAAAAAATAATAAATTTCAATATTTAAAATTTTTATTTGTTTTGAAATTCTTCTTCAAGCTCTTTCCAATGACCTAAATATAAGACAGAGATCGCCATTTTTGGAAAAGATACGGGCAACATTTAATGCATTTAAAGTGGCTAAATCGCTCGGCAATAATCAAAACTTTCCACTGAAAAATTTCTGTTTATTTCTGTATATGCTGAAAGGTCCATGGAATGACCCATGTATCGACGTATATATAAATGAAGTAATTTTTAAAATTCACGTTGCTGAATTCAACTTAAGCTCAAACTTATCTTGACCGCTAAAATCTTTATTGTTTAGTGTTAAAATGACCCAACTTTAAGTAACCTGAACTAATTTTATACTATATTTGCGTTAATTGAAAAGCTCAGTGCAAGAGCAGCCTAAAACCTAACCCACAATAAAATATATTTTAACAGGCAAATATAAACTAAAATATATTTTAGTTTTAAATTTGCTTACAGCTCTATTAAAAAAAACATGCAGTATGATATTCTATATAGAGCACTTTAATATTTATTACAATAACTTACTTAGAACAGATACTGGTTCACTGTCTAAATCTATCACATCATTATTTTCGATAAACTGACATTTCCGTTTCCAATATTTTGGATACGCTGGCATTAAAACTCTTATTTCTAAAAAAAAATGTGCAAAATTAAGGGATATTTCTTTTTTTCTCTCCAGTTTTCTCTGTTTTTTATAGATTTTATCTAGCTAGTTATGAAGAACTTAGAAAAATATATATACCGTCCATACTAATGCATTTAATCTAGCATTTCTATAATCGTTTCATTTTATCTAAAAAAAATCACTACTGCGGCTCTTAACTTATCATCTGAGGTAAATTTTTTGGCCTTCGGAGGCTTTCTTTAGAGATTCGAACAAATGCTTTAAACTGAATGGTGAATACACGATTATCAGTAATGGCAATGGCTTTATGAACTGCTTTCATCGACTCCTGCGATAATTCCATTAAAACACTCAAGTCTCGTCGCCTATGATAATTCGTGAGAAATAACTTTCACGTCCTTGAAAGAAATTTCCTGGCTAATTTCCGTTCTAGCGAAAGGAGTTTGAAGGTAGCAAGTCTTAGAATCTTCATTAGTCGGTCTGACAGCAGCAAACCCCCAAAAAGTATGATGGTTGTATTAGTCTCTTGTCTTACCTTAACCGTAAGGTTACCCTGAATTGAGTCTCGGCCCCCATCGAAATTAGATCAAAAGTTTGCTTAAAAATAAGATTAGCCGTCATTCCGTATACTCGGAAAACTCTTTCGTGATTAACTTGTGCTCCTTTTCTATATTTAGTGAAAAAATTTTTCATGGCATGATATTCTAATTGGCTTTCACTTTTGAAAGAAAATACATCGTAAAAACTGCAAAAAGAAACTAACTCCTTCAAAATTTCCTCAAATTACTTACAACCGTGGAAGTAATTTGATAACTAATTAATTTTTTGTATGTATCATTTTCATAGCTAGATAAATAACTCAAAAAAAGACCCTCATATATTGTTTAAAACTGGACACACAAAGAGATACTTGACAGTAATTTTTACAAATTAAAATATATTGGAGTTACCATTTCCAGTACTAGCTCTGAGATTAGAAAATGCCCAAAAACTGTTTTGATTATCGGCGTGTTTTGAAATTATTTTCCAGTATACGTTGTTCTGATGTTTAGCCACATTAAGGCATATTTTTACTTCTTTCCATTGATCATCCTAAAAAGAGTAATGATTGCACCACATTGCACTTTTATGCTTAATATTAAAGTTACGCTTTGTTATATTTTTTCAATAATGAATATGACCGCAGAATTACCTTGTCATGTCAGATTATGGTTTGGTTGGTATAAACACCTAACCTACATATGCTCATGTTGGTCCTTATTTTAGTTTAGCGCATATTACATATTTCTATAATTATTTTGTTACTGAGCTATGTGTTCTATTAAAGAGTGCAAATAAATAAACAAATATTTAAATAGAATGGCATAAAATGGAAATCTCGTCACAAACTCAATTTTAAGAATTTTGCTCTGTCCATTCTTAGGATTTTATAAGAAGAAATTTTCGAAAATGGAAAAATCAACATATACATATTATTTTAATAAGAATCAATCATGAATATTAATACAATAGTTTATATATACAGTAGTATATAAAAACGTCGGCACGTTGTACATAGTTCATTCTATTCAGCGAAATGGAAACCGCTGTAATAACATAAATAAAATGTCTGTAATGTTATCCAGCGACCAACAAAATATTACTTCTCGAACAAACAAGTATGCACAAAAAGTATGCATGGTTCAAGCGAAAATAATTTTCGAGCCTAAGAATCAAAACCAATAGAAAACCGGAACTAAGAAAGAAGTTATATAATATTAACTCTGCTGATATTAATATCCACAAAGTAAAAGACTTAAATATTGGTGTAATTCTCCCAGGGTGTGAAAATTAAACTTCATCCTCAAGATTTAAAGAAAATGCAGAACAGAAATTGGAAAAAAATATGAAACGCGGACTTAAGGAGCTCTACTTCCGAGATAAAATTATTAGGATATCACTGGAAATTGACAAAGATCGCCTAATTGCCTGGATTCGAAAGCAGAACCAAGAAATTTTTAGTATATCGCCAACAAAAAAGAAAACTAGTTTTTACCAAGCCACGCTGCAGTTGAATGAGGAGATATTTCAGAAGGTAGTCCTTAAAGGTTCTGTAATAGTAGTTCTAGACACCTGTGCTGTCTATGAAGCTTTTAAGTTAACTCGATGCTTTAAAGTAATAGTTTTAACCATAGCTCTAAACGATGTCAAAGGTTTTGGAAATGTCCTCTTTGTAATAAATGTCATCAGGTTAAAGCGTGCAAAATAATAATCCTAGTCAACATAAGTGTAGTAACTGTACGTTAGTTAATCAAAAACAAAATTGCAAAATTTATGCAAATCATCCTGCTTGGAATTACAATTTCTGCCACACCTATAAACAATATTAGAAAAGCTTAAATTTGACATATTATATCCTTAATGGCAATTAAAGAGTACCTTTAACAACAAACCAATAATTCAGTTTTAAGAGCAATACTTAAACTCGCTCTAAATATAGGTTTGAGAAATTAGAAAACCTGTCTATATACTATCAAAATATCTGTGGTATGATTATCAAAATTAAGAAGATGTACAATACCGCTTGCTATTACATTTATGAAATTGCCCTTACCTTACAGAAACAGCAAGCAATTTTTCCAACAAATTTTTTTATATTCAGACGTGGCGGAAAGTTCGCTTTGGTCGGCTAGCTTTCAGATTTGGAATTTTGATATTTCCATTGGATATGTTTAGGTTTGAATGTCTAAGAGGTGTTGATATTGTTGGCGTTGAAGCCTTTTTAAACATATTTTCGTGAAATATATTTCTAATGACATATGAATCACTGTTTGAGACTTTCTCATCTTTACCTTTCATTATGAAAAAAAAGCCCTAAAATTGGCGATTTTGTATTAGTAGTAACGCAATAACTAACAATTTTCTAAACTTCTCCAGTCTTTCTCAGGCTTATTAACCTTGTGCTGGCAAATAATCATGGTAGAGTTGGGAAAGCGATGACGATCTTGACAGCAGAACATAATCATCATCCTACTTTAATTATATTTTTAAAAGTACGCTGTGAATCGGAAAAAAAACATGTTCCTGAGACACAGAAAGAAATATATTTTATGCACCTTAGTTTTCTAATACCATTATAAAAAATATTAAAACTAAACATAAATTTTGGAAAGAATTTAACAAGACGAAAAATTTGTTGAAGCTGGGAAAGTTTAAGGATATGCGACGAATTATTAAAAATTACATAAATGCTTCCTACAGAATATAATTTAGAAATATTGAAAACAATAGAAAAATGACCCTAAGCAACTCTGACGCTACGTTAATAGTTAATAGTTGTAATATAATAATTATAATAATAATATTCTTAATGACAGCTGGTAGTTTTACATCTTTTTCAAAGGTTCTTACGTAGTGCCTTCTCAAGAACAAAGCAATGTAGAGATTAACTCATTCCCATTACTGAATCCCATTAATATTTACTAAGTTGGGAATGTGAAATCTTTGGCACAATGGACTCAGTATATATCACCACTACACCAAACACTTTATTTTTGCACTCGACGCGCGTTTCGCTAACCATGATAGCTTCATAGGGAGCTGATGAAGCTAACATGGTAAGCGAAACGCGCGTCGAGTGCAAAATTAAAGTGTTTGGTGCAGTGGTGATATATACTGAGTACCGATTAATATTTGTTAAAAAAGTTGAAACCTACGGCTATTATTGGTCCCGATAAAATTCTTCTTAAAAGTCTGCGCCCTTGCTCTTGCTTATTCTCTTACAATAATGTTCAATTTATCTCTTGACACATCTGTTTTTGAAGATATATGATGATAATAGTTGTGTATCCAACTATAGACCAATCAGCATTATTAATAATTTTTCAAAAGTCTTTGAAATTGTAAGTAAATAACTACGTAAGTAAGTAAGGAAGCAAGCAAGCAAGTAATTAAGTAAGGAAGCAAGAAAGCAATGAAGCAAGCAAGCAAGTAGGACACAAATATATAAATAAATAACTAAATAAATAAATAATGGATATAGTATATATAGTAGTACTAGCTGTGCCCGCGGCTCCGCTCGCGTGGACTTGATTCGCCTTTATCGTCACTGCTTATTCGTTATGTTTATAATATCATATAGTTCAAGGGGCCTTAGAGGCCCATGGCTTGGTTGCATACTTGTCTCCACTTCTTTTTATCTCCTGTTAGCTTTTCCCAGTGCGAGATTCCCATCAATTCCGGCTCTTGCTTGCCTGTCTTTCTTCCTTCATCCTTGCCACGTGTCCCAACCATCTTAATCGCTGGCTTCTTATGATTTGGCTTATAAGGGGTTTCGTATATAGGCATTTTAATTCGTAATTTGTTCTTTTTCTCCACAGACCCTCTTCTTCCTTCCTCGCTAGATTCTTCTCAAAGCTTTCCTTTCCCACACCTCCAACGTCTCCTTTTCTCTTGCATTCAGTTTCCACGTTTCGCATCCATATGTCACCGTGGGTCTGACAACTGTCGTATTTATTCTTTCTTTTGCTTTTCTTGATACATTCTTTGATTTCAATATTGAATTCATTGCCCCCAAACATCTCTGTACTTTCGCTATTCTTTCTTGTATCTCGGTCCTTTCTTGTCCACTCTCTGTTATTGTTACTCCCAGACAATTAAATTTGTCTACTTTTTCAAACGTATATCTTTTCCCTAAGTTGTTTATTATATCTAAACTATTGTTGTTTTTATTATCCTTCTTCTTTGTAATTTCCATGTATTTTTTTTTTTTCCTCATTTATCTTTAGTCCTCTCATCCTTCCCCTTTCTTCTATCCTACTTATGGCTTTTTTGAGGTTCTTTTTTGCTCTTGCAATCACTGCTACATCATCCGCATAGGCCAAACATTGGCAGGTTTGTTGGTATATCGTTCCATTTGTTTTTATTTCTGACTCTCGGATTATCTTCTCTAGTACCAAATTAAATAGACATGTCGACACTGGATTCCCCTGTCTCAATCCTCACTTCACCTTAAACTTGTCCGATACTTTGCCCTCAACCAACACTCTATTTTCTGTGTCATTCAGGGTCATTCTCACCATGCGAATCAATTTACTTGGAATTTCTAGTTCTTCCATTATCTTGTAGAGTCCTTTCTATTTACAGAGTCATATGCTTCTCTGAAATCCACAAAGACCAAGTGTAGTGCCAAATTTTGTTTTAAGCTATTATCTTGGATTTGATTAATCGAAAATATCTGGTCTGTAACCGATCTATTTTTCCGGAATCCACATTGGTACTCTCCCAAAATAGACTCGGCTTTCTCTGCTAGTCTGTTTTTGATAGTCAACACTACTATCTTGTACACGACATCCAATAAGTCTATTGGTCTATAATTAGCACATATAGTTTTTTTTTTTCCTTTTTTGTATATTGGTCAAATGAGCGACTCTTCTCCAGCTCACTGGCATCTTTTCTGTTTCCCATATTTCTTGCACCAACCGGCATATTTCATTTTCCAGATCTACTCCTCCAGCTTTGATCAGTTCTGCTGTTATACAATTTCCACCCGGGGCCTTATTTTTTTTTTGGGTTCTGAGTATTTATCTTATTTCTTCTTTGCAGGGTTTGTTTGTCCCCTCCTGCCCTTCAGTTAATTTTGCTTACTATTTCTCATTCAACTCATTTTCATCTCCATTTAGTGTTTCTGTAAAGTATTCCCCCCATTCAGTCTTTCTACCAAGCTTACTGCTAAAGTTCCATCTTTTTTCCTACATATTAGCATTTTGTCTCTGTTTATTCCCGTTGTATTTTATAAAAAAAAAAAACACGTAAATCGGATAAGTAGTTCTTGAGTAGTAAGCGCGATAGACAGACATACAGAGAGACGTTACGTTTTATATATATCATAGATTTTTTTGACATATATTAAATTAAGAATTAAAAAAAAATCACGTAAATCAGATGAGTGGTTCTCGAATGATAAGTACACTAACGGACAGACAGAGAAACGTTGCGTTTTATATATGGTATATTATATAGATTATTATTATTATTATATAACCTGGCCAAAGAACATATGTATGAATTAAAAAAAAAAACACGTAAATCGGATAAGTGGTTCTCGAGTGATAAGCGCACTAACGGATACACATACAGACAGAGAGACGTTGCATTTTATATATATTACAAATATTCTTTGCTACATGATAGTGTTCCATATTTAATGGTTTAGGCAGTGTATTGCAAGAGAAAGCGCTAGCGGCAAACTTTTTTCCGACTTGATTCACTATTATCGTCACTGCTTATTCCTTATGTTATCTAACGTAATAAAATATAGCCTATAACCTGCCCAGAGAACATATGTATGTTTTAAAAAAAAAAAGCACGTAAATCGGATAAGTGGTTCTCCCGTGATAAGCGCACTAACGGACGGACAGACAGACAGACAGAGAGACGTTGCATTTTATATATATTATAGATGTAATAAAATATATATCTAGAACTTGGTCAGAGAACATATGTATGAATTTAAAAAATCACGTATATCGGATAAGTGGTTTTCGAGGGATAAGCGCACTAACGACAGACAAACAGGCAGAGAAACGTTGCATTTTACATATATTATAGATATAAATTATTATTATTACTATATAACCTGGCCAAAGAATATATGTATGAATTTAAAAAAAGACACGTAAATCGGATAAGTGGTTTTCGCGTGATAAACGCATTAATAGACAGACAGACAGAGAGACATTGCATTTTATATATATTATAGATTATAGATTATAGATATTCTCTGCTACATAATATTGTTCCAAATTTAATGGTTTAGGCTGTGTATTGCAAGGGAACACGCGGCAAACTTTTTTCCGACTTCATTCACTATTATCGTCACTGCTCATTCCCTATGCTACCTATCGTAATAAAATATAGCCTATAACCTGGCCAGAGAACATATGTACGTTTTAAAAAAAAAGTACGTAAATCGGATAAGTGTTCTCTAGTGATAAGCGCACTAACGGACGACAGACAGAGACAGACAGAGAGACGTTGCATTTTATATATATTATAGATAAGTTTATTGTTATTAGGAACATGAATTCAAGTAAAAATCTGCCAGAAGACCTGTAGGGGAGAAGTCTACTGGTCTTACTTTTCTCAACAAGCATATTTACTGAAAAGCAGGTCAGCATAGTGCTTCATGATTACTTCTCTTACTTATCCAATTGGGATTTCATCATCATTTGAAACCTCTAGCATGACCTTATCTAGCGATATCGCTGAACAAGTCAGCTTTATTTTCAAAAGCTACTACAAGAGAACCATTAGGAGATGGAGAAATTTACCCTTAATGGGAAAATATGTAACTTTCGGAATGAGTCTCAATAGGTATGTATCGATTCAAGTTTTTTTTTTATCGTTTACTTCCCGTCTCCATAGGAATGTTTACCCTTTCTTACTAAATCTCTATTGAAAGAAATATAATAGGTAGTATAGACCTCAAAAATTGTGTTACCCAAAAAGAGATATTAGTAACAAGGAAAGACGCCGAGATAGGACGTAAAGATTACTTTAGCACTTTTGTAAATCTCCACTGTTGTTCGGATGACAAATATCGCGGCAAGTGATACAATGATTACACAGGGGAACAGCTGTTTTGGTGTCGAGGTTTTTTGAGCTGATTCTATATCAATTTGATGTCCTGAATTCAAATAACGTATTCATTTGTACCTAGGAGCTCAAATTTTTAAGATATACAATTTTAGAGAAATATAAGTTACATTATTGTAACTCAAATCCGTAAGTGTAGTAAACAAAAGTAGATACGAAATTTTTATTTTAGTTATACAAAATACAATATTATGTCGTACTTACAAACAAAAAAAAAAACATTGAAGAAATGAAATAGTCACTCAACACTTGGAAAGCTTCTTTTCCACGACATTCTTGAATGTTTTTTTTAAACAGTCCCTTTTTAAACTCCAGCAGTAATCTGCCATCATGTGCATGTCCCATCTTCCTTGGTAGCGGTCCTCCATAACTTTAATATCTTGGTGAAATCTTTCACCTTGTTCCTCACTCATGTCTCCTAAATTTTCTGGAAAACGGTCTAAGTGGCTGTGTAAATAGTGTATTTTAATACTCACATTGCACCCTAAGGATTTGAAACTATTAAGCATCTTGTTAACCATTTCAACATAGTTTTGAGCTTTATGTTTGCCTAGAAAATTTTCTACAACTGCAACAAATGATGTCCAAGCTTCTCGTTCAACTTGATTCATTGAATTTATGAAGGCAGGATCCTTAATTAATTGTCTTATTTGTGGGCCGTTAAATATCCCTGCTTTGAGTTTTTCTGTGCTCAATTGATGCATTTTTACCCCTATATATGCAAAACAAGACCCATTCTTATCAAGAGCCTTTACAAATTGCTTCATTAAGCCCAACTTTATATGTAACGGAGGAAGTATGATTTTTTCTCCTTCAACCAAAGCGTCGTTAATGACATTCTTTTCCCCAACGTCCATGTTTTCTCTCTGAGGCCAATCTTTTCTAATCCAGTGGTGTGTTTTGTCCCTACTATCCCAGAGGCACAAGAAACACGGATATTTTGTGTAACCACTTTGCTGCCCAAGAAGAAAGTTTACCATTTTTAAGTCTACACAAATCATCCACTGATGTTCGTAATACTTTATCTTCTGCAAGACCAAAGCTATGGTATTATATTCTTCTTTCAGTTTCGTTGAGTGAGCTATATTTATTTATATATTTATATTTATTCCCATTATGTAGAAGGACACATTTTAAACTTCGCTTTGAACTGTCAATAAATAGGCGCCAATCATCTGGAATCTATTCAGAAAGTCCCATTTCTTTCATGAGTCCCCTAATTTCGTGACAAAATACAAGATTGTCTTCTTGAGAAAAGAATGGTAGCAGATCTTTTTCTCTTGTACGGTAAAAGGTAATTTTGGTTCCTTGTTCCAGTAAATTTTTGTCGTTCAACCTAGAAGCCAGTACTTCAGAAGCTTTTTTCGATAAATTGAGATCCCTGATGAGATCATTTAATTCATTTTGATTGAAGCGTTGAGGAACTGATGACGTCCCCTTATAGTCACTGTTAGTTTCATTAGCATCAGAACTTTTATTAGCATCAGAAGAGCGATCAGAGGGAAAATATTCGTCATCAGAGATATGTGGTAGCTGATAAAATGTTGGAATCGGTATTTCATCTGAGTGCGTATTGCCGAGTCTAAATTGGGATAAGTCCACTTACTGCGGTTATTTCGATTGATTCCATTAGTATTTACTAAACAGAAATAACAATCATTGAAGTGGTTTTTTGGTTCTCTCCAAACCATTGGTACGCCGAATTTTAGACATTTTCTTTTCCCGGTAGTCCACTGCCGTAAATGCTCTGTACAAGTTTTACATACGAGATGATGGGGCCCACGTTTTGTCCTGATCACCAAGCTTAACTCCAAAGTATCCAAGATACGCTCGCTTTACAAAGTCAGTAATAGTTTGTCTGTTTTGTTGAAACATGTATTCTCCGCATATATAGCAAAACACATCAGGTTGATTTACACAACTTCTTCTTGAACTGGAACCTGAACTCATTTTAATTCTGTTCAATAACACAAAAAACACTCTTTTCTTAACATAAAATAACACGCCGAATTCGATCTACTCTCATTAGTAAGAACGCACAAACTGACGAGACTTACCCGAGTTAGGTGATTAAAAGGGTCAGTTCAGGTACCTGATAGGCAATGGTTTCACTATTTATAGATTTACCTGGAATTTACTCAATTACAGACTGACAATAAAACCATTGTACCTACATTAATGAATATATAATAATTTTAGAACTCTCATAAATGAATATACTGAATAAAAACCACATTGGTAGATAAGTTGATGTATCTAAAAAAGTCGAGCTGATAGAGAAAAACGGATTGCATGTATAGATTTAGCGTCCCAAATATAGTTAAAATCAGCTCTAAAATCCCAGGCACCAAAACAAAAATATTTTTTTGTTGCCCTGTGTTATTATCAAAGTGTGACAGTTTCATACGGGTTGATCATGTAGACCAAGTTTCTTAAAACAAATTGTAAAGGAAGTCATGAAAAAACTTCTTAAATTGTGTTTTTGGAACCATTTTCCTTGAGTTTTTAAAAAGTTTATATCAGTGAGAGTAAATATATCTTGTCCATTTGTTTTTTAAGAAAAACTATTTTACAAAGTTAATAAAAACATAATAACAATATAAATAGGAAATAAAGATAATTTTGCATCAGTTTCAATTTTCAAACTAAAATAGTCAGATCATAACTTTTTAAGTATGTTACCTTTATGTCTTACCTCAGCAGTTAAAGTTTCTTCTAATGACATATGTTCATTCTCTACCCAGTCATATTAAGGAAACGTACATTCATCGAGCATAATTTGCACATAGCCACGAACATGAAAAAACAATTTTGGCCTTTTGTAAGGATCAAACGACGATTGGACTGTAAATTGGCTCCAGTTTTATTGGTGTAAAAATAGTTAACTAAAACATAGAAAACCAAATTTATTCAGAGCCCTATATTTTTATTTTTGTACAAATTTTTATACAACTCTATTTAACAATTTATTTACAATTAGTTATAAATAAAAAGTAAATATAGTGGGAGTTTCAGTTTTATAATTCTTTTATTACAATTAAATAGCCACATGTACCCAAATACCTTATAGTCCAACCGGCGACCATAAATTTATTATGCTAATTTCTGACAAGATGGCACTTTTAGAATGATAGAATATATTGTCAAAATACATAAGCACCAGGGTTGTCTTTCGGCGTATTGATGGGGGCCAATTAATCCGGTGAATTTCACATACATACTTAACTCATGACATGAGAGCATTAAATTGCAAATTTGAAGCTTGAGAGCGGTATTTAAATAATGTTTAAAAATCTTGATTTGATACATAGGTAAACCTTAGAATAATAATTTGCTTTCACACTTATTTACCTTATGACTTAAAATCATGAAACTGTAGCCAAATTAGAGCTTTTTACTTCATTTAATTTTTAAAACGGGGTTGCCATCTTTAAAATAAATACCAATGTTTGGCAATCCACTTTTATCATATGACATACTACATAACTGACTACTAAGAAAAATCAAGAAAGTGATTTACTCAGTACTTTCCTTGCAATCATGTAGTTCTAAAATAAGTGCTGAATTTGACTTTCTTGAGTAAAGAGTAAGTAATTTCCCACATCTCTCACCTCCTTCCCCTGAAATGACGTCAACTAGAAATTGTAGGTTTCATCCATACTGCAAGTCGTATATTTCCATCTCGCTAGAGAGTTATCGCGTCAACAGATGGAGAGAACAACAGGCCCAAAGTTGGGTAGACAGACCCACAAAAATGGAAAACAAATTGTGAGCTAATAACCCTAAAACGTGCAGAACAGCAAAAATTTCGGCGAGAAATTTTCTCACAAATACAGTACTTCTCCTTAGCAATGAAAGTAAATACAATAATTTACTTGCTAAGCTATAAATATGTTTCTGCCAACATACAACAACCGTTTGTATTTCTAAAACTTATTCTATATTTAGCCCAACTTTCTTTTATGTTATTCTGTAATTAAAATTAGAAATAAGCGAAAAACATGTATAACATAATAGTATATTACGATATATACACAATCATCCTTTTAACCTCCTACCTGATCCCTTTTACATGTATATTTTAGTATAAAAAATTGATTTTAGAATAAATATTCCTGCATCCCAATTTAGAATCAGAAAAAATTTCCTATTAAAAGCATATAATAACCCTCACCAATTTCACTATTTTACCATGTTTACAATGATAAATACGGATATATGGGATAAATAGAAGTCACACTCCTACCTCTTTTTCTACTCCTTTGATCCCTTATATGTTTTACTATAAACGATTATGTTTAGAATTTACCCATTCTTCCATCCAAAAAAATTGAAAAAATTCTCATAATACTATTGAAACTACACAAAACTATTTAATTTCTTTTCTGCTTCCTTTATTAAAATTAAAAATAATAAAAAATTACTTAGTTTTTGATATTCCTACAGTTCAAGAATTCTGAAAAGGACATACAACCTGCTATATATTTTGCTATAAATAATATGCTTAAAATTTGTCAATTGCGACAACCAAAATATATGAAAAATTCTCAAAATACTAATAAAACTATAGAATATTTAAAGATTTTGACTTTTTTTATCCCTTACTTGCAAGAATTATCTGAAGATAACTACGATAGGCACGTTGAATTTTGCGAGGTCATTATGGAACGAATCAATAATGGTCCTAATCTAATTCATAATATTATTTTTCTGAAGAGGCCATATTTCGTCTTAACGGAAGAGTTAACAGGCATAACTGCCGGTACTGGTCTACTGAGAATCCCCACTGGATAATCGACAGTCATTCCCAAAGACCACAAAAGATAAACGTGTGGACAGGGATTTGTGGACGTCATATCATTGATCCCTTTTTTATGGATGAAAATCTTACAGGACAGCGGTATTTACAGTTCCTCCAAGACAAGTTATTTCAACTTATGCAAGTCTTTTTCCCGATGAAAATAATTTGGATACCCCTAACAGGAATCAGTCGTATCAACAGGACGGAGCACCTCCTCACTATGAAATCAATGTTTGTAGATATTTGAATGCGATTTTTCTAATCGATGGATAAGCAGAAAAGGTGCTGTAGAATGGCCTGCAAGGAATCCCAACCTTACGCCACTCATTTTTTTTTATGGGGTCATTTGAAAACCAAAGTTTACCGAAGTCAACCTGAAACTGTAGAAGATTTACAATAAAGAATTCAACATGGAGTAGCACAGATCACCCGGATTTTCTGCAAAACTCTCTTCAGGCTGTTTATCACTGATTTGGACATTGCCTCGCTGTTAACGGTAGACATTTTGAGCAATTGTTACCTTAAAAATAAACATAGAGCATTTGTTAATAGTTTTTTTGTCTTTTTTTAATTTAAATTTCAATGTTTTCAGTTTAGACATATGGTATGTTAGACAAATAATATCTAGAATTTTTAGTAGGACTTCCATTTTAAAAAATCAAGATGGCGTAATTTCTTCGAACTGCCGGTTCAAAACATTCTGTTGTCAACGTCAGTATGTGCGCCGTATAACACCCTATAACTTTTATTTAAACATTTTTTTGATACACTGATTAATAAATACTGTGGAATCATTATTCCATACATATGTACCTGTATATATATTATATATAATATATATATATATATATATATATATATATATATATATATATATATATATATATATACATATATATATACATATATATATATATATATATATATATATATATACATATATTATATACATATATTTTACATAACACTTAATCCAGCATTTCTTGAGCTATTTCATTCGATTCAAAAGTAAAATTTTTGTTTGGGCCTCAAAAAACGACGTTACAGCGGCTTATCATCGAAGGAAATTCTTCGTCTCCCATGGTGCAAAAGCAAAGTTTTGGTTCTTTGCAAATTTTAACTTTTTTTTTCTAATGGTCTTAAAGTTTTTAACCGACCTTTTGGAAACTTTTCCTTTATTTGTGTAGCCCTTGTCGTATATTCAGTATGCAAAATTCCTTCGCAATCTCAAAAAAAAATCGCAAACAACTTTCCAGGAGGGGTCGTCTTTGGAGGTGGAGGGTCCATATGAACCCATTGAATAGATTCCTGCTTCGTAGGAGGATCCTAATAGAATACTCAAGTCTCTGTGACAATTTACGAAAAATAATTCTCATCGCTTTCTTAAGCCACCAAATGTTTTTGACAAAAATCTTTCGATGCCAGTATTGGTTCTGGTGTAAGAAGTTTAAGAATCGATCAAGCAGAAACTTCTTTGATCCCTAAATGCTCGTGTATAATTTTGAAAGATGTTTTAGATACTCCAAATTTTTTAGCAAGCATCGGGATATTTATTCAGCGATCTAACAGCAGCAAATCCTCAACAAGCCTGATAGTTCTCTTAGTTATTTCTTTAACTGTTCTTTCTGATCTGAGGACTTCTTGAAATGAATCTCGGCCCTACTAAAACTATTTAGACCAATATTTTACTTCAACATAAGATGGGCGTCGTTGCCCTACATCTGGGATATTCTTTCACACATAACTTTAAAACTGCGCGTTGCTCAAAATTTGTAAAACTGCAAGATGGAACGTACTCATACAAAATTTCATTAAAGTGGCAGTAAATTGACATATATAATAAAAGACTGTTTTTAGTCAATTTCCACTGGTTTATTTAAATTGCGATGACGCGTTTCGCTGTCGATGCAGCTTCTTCAGATCTACATTTTACACTGTCAAGTTAGGTTTAATATTCACAGTTTTATATAATTTCTTAATTATAATATTACACATAATTAAACTACATTGATAGTATTGGGAAATCCACACAGATTTGGAGTTATTAGAATAATCAATCAATGTAGTTTAATTATGTGTAATATTATAATTAAGAAATTATATAAAACTGTGAATATTAAACCTAACTTGACAGTGTAAAATGTAGATCTGAAGAAGCTGCATCGACAGCGAAACGCGTCATCGCAATTTAAATAAACCAGTGGAAATTGACTAAAAACAGTCTTTTATTATATATTTATAATGAATTTCCATCAAGTAGAAGCTACAACCATCCAAAATTTGAAGTAAATTGACAATCCAGAAATTTTTTTGTAATACGTAATTTTCTGTCTAGGTAAATAACTTAAAAAAAACTCTCGTTTTTTGTCATTATTTGGAAAGAATGACTTTTCGAAAAAATGGATAAGTTATTACAAAAAAAATACTTACAGTCATGAACTTTCCATAGACCAGTACCTTCAGTATAAAAAAAAAGTTTTTGCGGTTTTATCAGGAAGTTACTGATATCAAAAAAGTGAACTACTATCGAACCATTTATATCTATTACACTGCATTCGTCGTTTGTTTTTAGTATGTTAAAATGATTCCAACGATCTTCACTTAAAGTTGCGTAGAAGTCTGTTACCTTAAAAAAATGATAATTTTTCATTTAGCTTGCAAATATAACTTATTAAACTGGACTTTTGCATACTTGAAACAACTTAATTTTGAGCGTTATTCAGAAAATTTAATGTTAATATTAAAAAAAGAAAGGAATACTATGAAATCATATAAAATTTATCGATCCTTGTTAAACTACTTATGAAATTTTAGTGCCGTAACTGTGCGTTAGTACCATGGAACTAATCAACGTGACAAATATGTAACTTACACTCCAAAACATGGTGGTCATGCTACATCTTTTAGTTTCACCTTCTTTCCCTAGGCATTTGTAAATCCTTGGGACACCAGGCCAAGTTCGTAGCATAATCCAATAGCAGTTCGAACTTGGAACCTCATCTCCATCACAGAGGTATATATGCACCTCACCATTTCCCAGAGAAAAAGGAATGGTAAATTCATTTAGCCAATTAGGAATTGTTGTAGCAAGTTGGTATTTTAAGCTGTCATCTTGACCATTAGTAACCAGTGTGGGAAAATCTGAAAACAGGGATATTAAGACACAATTATTATAAAATTGCGACAAAAAAATCTCATGTCTCATAATTTCAATAAGATTTCAGGACCTAATAATTGTAGGTAAAGTCTGTTCTATAGACGTGATCAGTTAACCCTACGTGGTCATTGGCTTGACACACACCGTGTCACTATGTTAAAAAAAAATCCTTACTGATAGAAAAGAGAAGTAATAACATCTGGAGACTTTCGGTCTACAAAAAGTCAACCTCTATAAACAGATATCTGAATGCTAACTCACCTCATCGTCTGTCCCAAAAACTATCGGGTCAGAAGTCATTAGTATTTCGAGCTTTCTCAGTATATGGTAAATATTATGCTTAATCAAAAACAGATAAACTGACTTGTGGTTTAAAAAGTAGTGGATATTGCACTGACGAAATTTAATTTGTTTAACTGCTTAGAAAACTCGGCTCCCAGATAAAGATCCACCAGTAAATAGTACAGTTTTACGTTATAGACTCGGAGCTAGAGACAAAATACCTAAATTACTGGATAGATGTACGATTCGTGCAATCTTCAACATTTAAAAAAAAATTAGACAATGCTTAAGATGACCAAAAGACACAACAGAACAAACAGAAGGTGTTAATAAACTTCCCTATTCGTGTGGTACGGTGTATGTAGGAGAAACAGGAAGATCCTATCAAGTGAAATTAAGGAACTTATAGATATGTTATAAAGAAAAATTGTACAGGGACATTTTTTTTAAATGGCTCATCTAATTTACTGTTTTCCTATTCTATATACCAAGAAAATTCTGTCAGTACTAAGCTTAGTTTTATTTTAACGAAGTCAAATGTGATAACAAAAAACTTGTCATTTGTCCAAATTTGACAGTTTACAAAGGCCACTAAGATTTTTTTAAATGACACCCGTAATATATGAGAACATCACTAAATAGCATTTTTTAGTTCGTTTACAAAATATAACTCTTGATATATATTTTTAGTCGTTACCGATATACAGGGCATTCATATATTAAACTGAATTTTAACATTTAAGGGTTCACTCGATTTATTATTTTCCTATTTGGGGTATCAAAAACATTCTCTTATTAATAAACTTAGTTATTTTTGAGGAAGCCAAATATTATAACGCAAAATTTATCACTTGTCAATTTAGACAGTTTACAAAGCAAACTAGAATTTTTTTAAAAGGGCACCTTCTACATATGAGCAGACCATTAAATATCATTTTTTCCCGTTTATAAAAACATGTAACACTTAATATTTATTTCCGTTAGTTACCGATATATAGGACATTCAAGTTATTGAACTTAATTTTAACTTTTAAGTGGCTCACCTAATTTAATATTTTCCTGTTTGGATAAAAAAGAAGCCAAATGATTTTCACTTCTCGAATTTGACAGTTCGCAAAGCCAACTAGAATTTTTTTAAATGGCACTCTACATTTAAGTATATATTAAATAGAATTTTTAGTCTGTTTACAAAAATACTTAACACTTGATATATTTTTTCAATCGTTACCGATATACAGGGTATTCAATTTGTTGAACGGAATTTGAACTTTTAGGTGGCTCAGCTGATTTATTATTTTCCTATTTAACATATCAGACAAATTCTTTCAGTGCTAAACTTAGTTTTTTTCTGAGGAAGCTAAACATGATAACAAAAAATGTGTGACTTGTCAAATTTGACAGATTAGAAATTCAATTATATTTCTAAAATTGCATCCTCCACATATGATTAAAACAGTGACAAATTTTTTTGTTATCATATTTGGCATCCTCACCAAAAACTAAGTAACTATCAAGTTTTATATATTTTTATAAACAGACTGAAAAATGGTGTGCTCATATGTAGAGGGTTCCACTTAAAAAAATTTTATTTGACTTTGTATTTATCAAATTTGACAAGTGACATTTTTTTGGCTGCCTCATAAAAAACTAAGCTTAGTACTGAAAGTATTTTTTTGATATATAGAATAGGAAAATAATGAATTAGGTAAGACACCCAAAAAAATGTCACTGTACAATCAGCTGTAGCTGAATATGAAACACTCTACAGATCATCAATGTCAGAAATGCCCAGTCTAATTTCTGTAGATAAAAGTTTAGAGAATCAATCTAAATTTACGAGCACCTAACAACAGTAAAGTGAGACTCGGGTTACGGTATGCATCACACGTGGTAAACGATCATTACACCTGGTCACGGTTCAAGGAACTCAGGTCAAGTATAGTACTTCTTTGACCTCATTCAAAGTTTTAGTTTGGAAGAGTAAAGGTGACTGAAGATATCTTTTGTAATCGTAGCCGAAACGTGGGAAAGTTATTCCAAATTTACACAACATAATCCCAAGAATCCCAGTTTTTCTCACAGTTTGACTCTGTTTTCATTGAAATGTATACATTTATAAATCGTAACTATAATAAAAAAAACTTTTTCAAATTAACCACAGTTATTTTCATTCTTTATGGGACCACATTCGTAGTACCGTACTTTACAATTTTAATGTGTTCAATTGTGCACAAGCTTAGAAATATGTTACTAGTTGCTCGAAATTAAAAAAAAGAAATAAATTTATGCTTGAAATTAGGTTAAATTCAGATATGGCTTTTACTTAATGAATTGTTTGTTGAATTCATTGCGGTGTATTTACCTTTATGTAACTCTGTGGCATTTACAGATGTACAATGCATTCTTAACTTATTAGTTAAGTAAATATTTAACGTCCTTGAAAAATATATAGAAAAGATATATAATATTTTATCGAATCAAGAACGTCAAGTGAGTTTTGCCGTTTCATTAGAAGTACGGGCGTCCAAGGGTAATGGAGAACCAAATTACGAGAAGCCGTTGTTTCGCTCCAAATTACAGCTCGTCAGCAAGCCTAGGTGATGAGGCAATTGCAACACATCCTCAGCAATATGAGAGGCTCAGGAAGAACATTTCCAATGACACCAGTAAACAATAAATCTCAGTGCTATCTAGATCGCCAGGCTCAACCGTGCGAACGCTTTTCAGATTTCAGGAAAAAACAAATTTTCAGAAGTTCACAAATTTAAATCTATACTTCGAAATAAGTTGGGGGGAAAAAAAAATACGTGCCTTCCCATCTTCGGTCTGTTATTAAATTATTAATTCCAGGTTCGAGTGAACTCCTATAGTACCAAGAGAATTATTAATTAGTGTTTTTAAGATCGAAACATCCTGGCATACTACACAAGCCTTCCATTCTACTTTCAGTATTTTCTCCAGACTTAAATTCTGATACTAAAAAAGTTAACAATATAATATATTCTAATGCACTAAATAAGATAAAAAAAGGTTGTAGAAATTGAAAAATCGGTAAAGTAATTTATCCCTTGCAAACACGCAGTTCTAAAGTAAATACCCAATTTCACTTTCTAACACTAAAGAATTATTATAACTCGATATTTTAAATTATTGGTAGTTCATAGTAAGATATTAGTAGTAGAAAAGGTTTCAGAGATGTTTGCAACTGAATATTGATATTTTCTTCTATATACTGAAAAAGAAGTGATCTAGTTCTAAATCGTTTCTTCAGTTACCTTCCAAACTGAGTTTTTCATAATATGTGAGAAAAGGATCGGAAAGATCATATATCATAGCCATCGCCGATGATGTGTTGGTTATACATCTATCACCAATCAATGTAAAAATTGGTGTTTGACCAACACATTCCTGAACTAGTATCCATGGGAGTATTAAGGAGTAAAAACTAAAAATGAAAACATTATACTTATTTTATGTTGGGAAAAAAAAAATCGAAGGAGGGGTCCCACCTCCCACTACCACCGCCGGCTCCTGAAGGGTACTCCGGCAGTGCCCCTTCTCGCGTATAAAATGCTTGAAAAGAAACTAGTCAAGCTAGTGCTTACGATGCAAAATCCTCATTCGATTTCTCTTTATCTTTAGCACATTCCATATTCGATGGATTTGTAAGTGGGCGTGTGAGATGCCCTCACTCATGTTTGGGCTTTAGCCCAGGAGTACCAACAACCTCCTTATGATGCTTAATCTATTTAATTAATGAGATACGTAATAATTATGATTATTGAATTAGTTAAAATAAAGTTTAGAGCTTCGCGCTTCCCTCGAATATCCAATGTGCCTTTAGTCATTTACAATTTCTTTACAATTTACAGTATAAAACTATTTTTAAATTACTAGTCTATTTGGCTGTCACAGGCTCAACTTAAAAATTCTTCTCTAGTAATGATTCGTCGCTTGCTATAGCCGCCGCATCGCGGTCGGTACAAATTCTTCCAAAATATTGGTTTTCTTCTTTTCGTCTATTCTTTCGAGTAATGTACTAGGCGGTAATTCATTTACGTCCTCGACTTCCAAAATTTCACATAGCCTTTGTCTTGCTTCGGCGAACAATGTGTAGTAATATATCCTATGTAGCGGGTCGTCATTATCATCTATGTCGATAGATATGCCATTATATGTCGTTCTGTTTCGCAGCCATTCTTTCAATGCCCTCTTGCTTAGTTTAAGTGTATGCGGGAGTGTGAATTCAATTCCGTCATCTGCTTCGATGTCCATATCGATCACGTGATTAATTATATATCCTCGCATGTGTCGCTTATAGTCCAGTCGTTTCTATGTTGGGAATGTGGAATCATTGGCACAATGGCAGTACTCAGGATATATCACCACTGCACCGAAAACTTTATTTTTGCACTCGACGTGCGTTTCGCTATCCATGTTAGCTTCATCAGGAGCGATGATTGACTAAAGCTAAACTACAAATCTAACTTATTTATACATTGCCTAACATCTGAATTACTAAAGTGGAACTAATGGCATGGGCAAGGTCATCAGTTCTAGTCACGTAACCAGTAGAGGGGACTACAAAGAATAGGCCCTCTGTCTTTATTTAAACTACTTTTACATTTTATAATTTCCATACTTTCGTATGCGTTCAACAATCTCCTATCTGATACATCTTAAATTAATCGTAGATTATCCAATGCTACAATATGATCAGCTTCAAGGAGATGTTCGGCAAAACTAGACTTTTCTGTTTTACTGTGTCTTAAATGTGCTAAATGTTCTATAAATCTTGTTTTAATTGACCTTTTAGTTTGCCCAACATACTTGTTGTTGGAATCATTACAACTAATTTCATAAACTCCACTTTTCTCACAATTGGGAACCTTATCTTTGGGATATCCTAAGATATACCTCAAATTGTCTGATGACTTATAGACTAAGGTGAAGCCTACCTTATTAAATACCTTATTACGTCCCCTGTTATATTTCGGATTATATGGTAAGGAAACATACTTTTTCTTATTTGCTTCATGTGTGAAAAGGTGGAATTCTGAATATTTAACCTGAATTTATGTCGAATTATTAACTTGATTCCTTTTATTATTGAATTTTACTTCATTCCGAGGAAAAGTGACCAAATAATGAACTAAAAAAATTTAATGCGGCTAATTCAGGTGGTTTGCAATGAAATTAATCATTAGGAATGGATCTATCTGTTACTGTGCCTTTTCTATAGATATCCAATTCTAACTTATTATTTTTAATAATTGAAATATCTAGAAATGGTACTTGTTCTTTGTTCTCAATTTAGTAAGTAAATTTAATTGAATCAAATCAGCTAATTAATTTGGAAACAAAATCATCTATATTTGTTTTTTTGTATCAAAAATAGCGAACATATCATCCACATACCTGTACCCTTGGGAAATACTTATGTTCTTGACTGGCTTCGGTTTCAAACTTACCTTTCGTAGCCAATTTATTTATGAGTAAGTTTGAAACTTAAAGCAGTCAAGAATTTGAGTATTTCCCAAGGGTATAGTACAAGTATGTGGATAATGTGTTCGCTATTTTCGATACAAGAAAAGCAAATATAGATAGATGATTTTGTTTCCAAATTAAATAGCCGATATGATTCAATTAAATTTACTAACAAAATTGAGAACAAAGGACAATTACTATGTTTAGATATTTTATTAATTATTAAAAATAATAACAAGTTAGAACATAAATTAGCCGCGTTACACTGAATAAAGTAAAATTCAACAATAAAAGGAATAGTATTAGGAATATAACTAGAGTTAAGGATTATAACGATGGCTTAAGAAACAAATTAATAAATAGACATAAATTCAGGTTAAATATTCAGAATTCCACCTTTTCACACATGAAGCAAATAAGAAAAAGTATGTTTCCTTACCATATAATCCGAAATATAACAGGGGACGTAACAGGGTATTTAATAAGGTAGGCCTCACCTTGGTCTATAAGTCATCAGATAATTTGAGGAATATCTTAGGATATACCAAAGATAAGGTTCCCAATTGTGAGAAAAGTGGAGTTTATGAAATTAGTTGTAATGATTGCGACAAAAAGTATGTTGGGCAAACTAAAAGGTCAATTAAAACAAGATTTAAAGAACATTTAGCACATGTAAGATACGGTAGAACAAAAAAGTCTAGCATTGCCGAACATGCCCTTGAAGCTGATCATACTGTAGCATGAAAGTATGGAAATTATGAAATGTAAAAGTAGTTCAAATAAAGACAGAGGGCCTATTCCTTACAGTCTCCTCGCTCGCTGATAAACCTTACATGATTAGTAAAACGTGTGTCTAGTGCAAAAACAAAATGTTTAATGTAGTGGTGACTATATTTATAACAAAAATAAAAAAATGCATTATCTAGAGAAGAATTGAGTGAAGCATAAGGAAAGTTGAGATTATTTTCAGTTTTTAGATCTTCCAATCTTCCAACTGTTTCATTTTTTTTATCTATTTTTTTAGATTAGTAATAAAGAATAAATTTTTTAGTAAAAATAAAGTATTAAAGGACAGAGTGGTAATGTGATCTTCTACAGGTAAATCGACTCTCACATTTATTTGTAATATAGAACCACGTCATTTAAAATACGAGTACGTTTTGTGTAGTAAGAAGGACATTTAATTTTGTAGAAAAAGACGACATCTTAGTGTCGCTGATTCGTCAGTAATTGAAGCAGGTTTAGACATGGACCAGCAATTGTTTTTACAGTGTTATAAGTATATTCGTGAAAATATTGGGTTGTTGACTTTCATGTTTCATATATAGTATCAGTTAAATCTTCAACCACGGGGTACTGAAGATAATTAATACTTATAATTTGTTATGTCTTATTAGTACTGTTTTTAGTCAGAACGTTTGACAATATTATCATAGCTCTGTCATGCTACTTGCATTATGATTCCAGTGACTATCCATAGTATAAAAGAAAGTCCTCCGCCGCGTCTATCTGTCTGTCTGTGCACGATTTTCTCGGTAACTACAGAACAGATTCTTTCCGGTTTTCACTCTTGGATAGAGTGTTTCCGGAAATTACAGTTTCGTCAGTAATACCTTTTTACATAAATTAAGACATACATTTTCGTCCGGCGTCTTAAATTTCAAATATACACTTTCGTCCGATGGTAACGTAGGTAAACAGACGGATGTTTCTTGACCGTAATTTGAAAAAACCCATACAATAAAAATAATTAGGAAATATTTATGCTTACAATTGTTATTTAACCATAACTCATTATTCCCTGAGGTTAGTTCAGGTTCTTTTCCTAGATCACTATTATTTCAGTATTTGTCCGGTTAATATTAATTATATGCAACTATATTTGTTCTAATAAACTTTTCGTACGTACTCGTATTTCATTATTTAGGTATATTTTAAACCAGGTAAATCGGACGAAAATGTATATTCCCGAAAATTAGCAGCGGATGAAACTGTATATATTCAGGTAAAGAGTTTCTTCACATTTGACCATTAATTAATGCAGGCGGGCGAAACTGTATATGCCCGAGTGTGTCATGAGTAAGATTTAGGTGTATAATTTATGAATATTTTATGTAAATTGGTGAACCTAGGACAATGCATGTCGATAAAGTCGGAAAAAATCATTCGTCTGAGAAGTATCTTCTCGTGCACTGCGTAAATAGTGAAAGATACGTAAAAATAATGTATAGCATTATTGTTCGCCTTCAATAGTTCTACGAAAAAGTCCACGACTATCTACAAAGGTTAACCCAAAATATCAAAGTAACAATATTAAAAATAGACGTGTTAAAATACTTCAACTAAAAAGAGTAATTAAGGTGGGAAAATATAAATTCTTATCAAATTAGATGCGTTCTTTCTTTTGTGCATTTAAGGAAGATAAAAACGTGTTTTCAAATTGCGATATTTGGATGAATAGTTAGAAGGGTGTTTCTGAAGTCGCGCTGCCGCCGCTGCGATGGGCTCCCGCAACTCCGCTGCACAAACTAATTCTAAAAGTAGGAGCTCCTATAATATCGCTGCTTAATTTAAATTCACCAAAATTATGCAACGGCACTAAATTACAAATAAGGGCCGTTACAATTATTTGATTGAATGCAAAATTCTGACAGGCTGTGGAGCTGGAGAAACTGTTTTGCCTGTCACGTGTAACATCTAAAAATAATCTGCTTGTTTTGGTATCCGGGGAAGAGACACTTACAACATCTTAAAAATATTTCAGACATGCTATTATATGAAAGAGTTAAACAGTAACATAACAACAACTCTCGTGTGAAACGTGGTAGATCGCTAGTAACTTATATTTAAGAATTTTTTAATATCGTCTTTTTAGTGTTCCGTACGGAACACTTATAAGATCACTTCGGTATCTGTCCGTCTGTCACACCCGATTTTCTCCGAAACTATTTTTCATAGAAAGTTGAAATTTGGTACTAATATAGGAATTGATGGCCTCATCAGAGCCGTGTAGTTTTGAAAATTAAATTTTGACTTAAGAGGTTAGTTTTGGAGGGTGAAATCGGAAGTGAAAAAAATTTTTTTTGCTAGATCAACGAGTGTGGTGTCAAATGAAAGTTTCTGAAAATACGACTAAAAAATATATATATAATGTAATAGTTGCGCCTTTGCACTTTTCTTTGTATTCTTTTTAAAAAATCGCGAATAATCGCTGTCCCCCGCTGTCTTGAAAAGTACTGATAAAAAAATTTAAAAAAAATTCTGGAATATTCCCCACGAGGTGTATGTTGAACGAAAATTATTACGAGTGCATTACCTTTAATAATTTATCTGGTATATAAAAAACAAAAATTTGAAGGTCATCAGTTTTCAGTAAAGATTGGAAACAAATTTTATTGGAAACTCATTTGGGGTCTGTTTTGTGAAGTCACTGATCATTTTATACCTCCGTAACAATTTTTTTTTTTATTTTAAAAGCAACCAACGTAAGGAAACACTTATTGCGCAAATTCAACTTGCACTTGACGGTTATTTTTAGATTTAGTTGCCTCGTAAAACCATAATATCTCCTGCTGGTGAGAAAATAAAAAAATGTGGAATCATAAACAAGTAAAAACAGTCGATCAAGTAGTCAGTGTTAAAACGATGGGCCACAAAAAAACCATGAAAATCTTTCCTGTGCTACAATTTTTATTGAAAAGACGGGTGAAAAATCGACAAGATTTTGTAGACGTAGATGGGCAAAAACTGCTTTTTATAAACACCATACTCCGTACTCACTTGGAGAAAACTTAGTAGAATATATTTTTCTAATAAACTTTAGGTACTATAGACTTACACGGAATTGATTTTCGACGAATGACCCATCAATTGGTTATGGAGAATAATATTCAAAGCAAATTTTAAAATGGGGTTGCAAGTCAAACACAGACGTGCGTCCTGAAAAATTAATCTTGATGAGAAATGGATAGCGTGCTAGAGTTGCAATATGAGCTGAAAGCGAGGGCACTCGACCGGGAGAGGCCTACTTTAATTACAATTTTTGTCGCTAATTGGTAATTTATTCTTTGTTCTTAAAATATACTTTTTAAAAGTTTATCATACTGTGTAGTTTTTGAACTCCGCTAATAATTTTAATATGACTTTCAGGGCGCCACACTAACCTCACTTTATCCCAGAATATCAAATTTGTATTTTTTAAAATACATATATTTATCAAAATACTTAGCAATTTTCTTTGGTCCATTGCAATAAATACAAAGTCAACTATATTTGCAATCTTATGACGGATAATAAGTTAATACAAAAGTAAATACTTTTTCATTTAGGTCTTAGAACGTAAAAATTAAGAAAAATAATTATTATGCATTGCTAAATATGCCACATTCAAACATGAAAAAATGTAATTTAAGATTATATTTTTGAAATTGCTTCAATATAGCCACAATTCTCGTAAGTTCATCAGTTAAATTGTTACAATCAAGCTACTCATTAAGCAATATATCATGGTGTTGAATTTCAATTTATCCAACTTAAATATTGGAGCCAACGAAATGTTTGTTCTACAACTCTACACAAAATACAATTATTCGGTACAAACTACAAGTAAATAATACAAATAAATAGTAGAAAAACCAGGGTAATAAAATCGAGGGATAGGGAGGGGAAAAAACTTATCTCAGTTCGAAGGCGATCGACTGGAGGAATTTTTTTATGGGAAATCCCTAAGGTGCTACAGGAAAGACACGTGTCCGGAAGAAGCGATTTAAGTTGATCTTGAATCGCTGTTAATTTTTCTCGGTCACAGTCTTGGGCAAATCATTCCAAAGGGATGAGGCTCTCCATATAAAAGCCTACTTGAAAAAGGTTATACGAGGGGTGACCAGCTGAACTTCATATGGATGTAAAGTATTAGCGCGACGTATATTCCTAGCATGTACCTACCACTTTGGGTTAAATTAAGGGGGCTACATCCAACAAAACTTTCCATGAAAATACTTGTAGAATAGGCTCAAATCGCCCACCGTTCTTACGGTACACTATGCGAATAATTAGTGTTGTTTTTGCTTGAAAACTGACAGCAGAATGTGAAGCAAAAAGTTTAGCTAACAAGTTGGCTTCTCAACTGGTGTTATCGCAATAGTATTACCTCGTCGAGTTTGGTGAAATTTTAACTATGGGCCTTGGCGACTGAAGAAGTTTGTTTTTAATTATTTGATTGTGTGCCTCCTTAGTTTCGTTGATATTTCTTTGCATCTATTCCGGATACGAACAAAGATGTTTTAATTTATGACGTTAAGATTTTCACACCATTTTCGGCAGGCAAGATATTTAGCAGCAACAGCTTCTTTGCATTTTCGGTCCAAAGTTTATCGTTGGAAGGACATTTCTTTGAAAAAGGGAATTAAGCCTTCATACCAACCAAAGTGACATCGGAAATCTCCTTAGTGCAGTCAGATGTGTCGAAGGATCTAAAACAAACATTCAACCAACGGGAAGTTCCAAAATATTCCATGAGCTCTTCCCATTTAGCTCATTTGTAGTGCTAAATCTTGTGCAGTTTAGGCACCTCTCCCTCGTCGGTAGGATACTCAATGTAGAAAGAAACTTATGGCCCGAAGAATCTAAATACGGATTTACGGTGACCGTGTAAATCCCTGGATTGGTGGTTAAAAACAGGTCAAGACGACTGGCGAACTATCCATTTCCATCAGGGATCCATGTTGGTTCATCGATAAGCTGAGTTAAGCCATAACTGATTGAGAATAATTCAGCTTCACGACCTTGTTCGTCAGTCATATTTGAATACGTAAGCCAGTTGATGTTATGGTCATCAAAGTGGCCCAAGATGGCTATTTCGGCACTTGGATAACTAATCTGTAAATATCAATGGAGTCTGCAAGAAAAGCGAAAAACGTTCTAAAATTAGTATCATTTGGTGATCGATAGAGGCAACAGACAAACACAATAGTTTGTTGAGTAGTTATTGTTAATCCCATAACATCAAAGTTTCAAGGCTTCAGTGCCTCCTCTCGTTGGCAAGAGAGATCGCTTCTGACAAAAAGACAGATTCCAAAGTTACGCCTAAACCGGGAAAAGTAGCCGTACCCAGGATAGAGAAAGTTGACAGTGCTGGTCGATGACTAACTTTCATTTCACAGAGCGAGTACGTGAAGTTTATTTGATTACAGGTGTTGGTGTACTGAATTTATGTACCCGGAGCACAGCCACGAAATATTAGGTTACTTCACCCAACCTAGCCGATGTCATGGTATCAACCTTGGTGGAAATTGGGCATCTATCATCTAAGTTCTTTTACTAGTCGCCTTCTAGGACAGGGCACATATATATATATATATATATATATATATATATATATATATATATATATATATATATATATATATATATATACAGTGTGACAATTTAAGTCTGCATCATATGGGATTTTTTTTAAATAATCACTTTAGCCCAGATCTGGTTATGGTATCCATTTGTGCTTCAAATAATATCAGAAATAAAGTATAGTAAGTCATTTTTACGCATGACGTCACCTTCGTGACGTCAGAAATGACATTTTCGTAAAAAATTTTGAAAAAAACGTATAATTTTCCCAAATTTTAAAAAAAGTTATTAGACAAAATGGTTTATTTTGTGATTCTGGATCTTGTTGTCAAATTTCAACTGCCTATTACAATTTTGAATTTTTGGCAATTTTTTTGACATTTGGGCAATTGTTTTTCATCTTGATTTATTGCAAACTTATTTAAATCATTTAATTTGTCAAAAACTAGGCACCTATAATCTATTTAAGAACTAAATGAAGTCGTGTCCATAATTTTTTTATAGAATATTAAAATTCACACATTATGATGAAAAGTTCGATTAACTTTTGTTTTTAAATAGAAAAATATTTCTCGGTTACGTAGTTTGATAGTGAACACACTCGAATGTTTGTAAATTAACACAAATCTTACATTTTGATCTTTTTAGTAATGTATTTAAAGTTTCAACAATGTAATGTTTCTTTCTATAAATGCTAAATTAACAATTGGCTATTTTAACCTATTTAATAAATACTTTGTATCAAATACACGCATATTGCAATATTCTACATTTCGGTGTGTCCACCGTTTCGTTCAATGCAACGAATGGTTCTTCTAGAAATTTCTTTGACGGAATTTTTCACAAACTCCGGAGATACCTCCTGAACACACTGCCTAATTATAGTTTCTAGACGATCGATATCTCTAAATGGTCTAAACTTGTATACTTTTTGTTTAGATAGTTAATGTTAATAGAAATCCAATGGGGTGATGTCGGGCGATCGAGGTGGCCAACAATTATCCTGATCTTGCCCAATGATCCTGTCATGAAATAGTTCATTTACTTGCAAAGGATTGTGTATTGGTGCACCATCTAATTGATACCATAGAGCATATCTTAGATCCACAGCTATGTTATCCAGAACTTGTTTCGTTATTTAAAAAAATCTAAATATCGTTGTGAGTTTAAATTATGTCTAAAAAAATATGGCCCTATTATATGGTCATTTACAATGTCACACCAAACGTTTTAAACGAGTATTGGTCACGACACTCAATTATGAAGTTTGGATTTTCTTGGGCCCACCATTGACTATTCTGTGAACTACTACTCCGTTAGAAGTAAACGTAGCTTCATCAGTCCATAAAACATTGTACGGAAATTTGGAGACCTCTTCTATTTTTCCTTGGTACCAGAATGAAAATAACAACCGAATATTAAAATCTCTATCCTGTATAGTGTTTATCAATTTCGGATTGTATTGTTTAAATTTATTTTTGTGTAAAATTTTACGTACACTTTCCCTGTCGATCTCCGGCTTAGACTTCGAAATAGTTCTAACACTGGTTTTGCTTTCTTCCACTACACTTAAGCACACATCTAACTCAGTATCTTCGGTATGGTTACGTACAACACGATTTATTCGGAAAACACTTCCCACAGATCCAGTCGATTTAAACTTTTTTATAATTCGGCTCACAGTAGATTGCTGCAAGTTTTTTTCAGGATGACGCTCGTTAAAAACATTTGCAACAGTGCAATGAGGTGTATTTTCCCCACACAATAAAACAATTTCAATTTTTTCTTGAAGGGAAAGCATGTTGTGACACCATCTGTTTCTTTCCATTCTAGTTCGAATTGCTAACTAAATGTTTGACAGCTTACGACACCATATTGTAGTTCTCAATTGTTTCCAGGGCCTACTATTAATAAACGCATAGAAATATCGAGTTTTGCTTAGCGCGTTAATTTCTCTGTTTAGCTCTTTTTCCCGTAGAAGGTAAGTTTTCAGGACCATAAAGGGTCTTTCTAATTTTGTGAAAGTTAATTTTGATAGCCACGACTAAAATATGGCTGGATTTCTTTTAAATTAGCAGTTACGTCAACAATGACACCGAAAGCATTTTAATGTAATTTCTTGGTGGTGTTATTAACGCGTAACTGCCAAATTAATAACTAGAATATGTGTAATATTTTTATTACGGTTGCTAATTAGAATCTAAAATGTATTATTGTTTTAAAAAGTTGTTTTAGTTGAAGTATAAAAAAAAACAAATAGGATACACATTACATTGTTAAAATTTAAATGCATTACTAAAAAGATCAAAATATAAGATTTGTGTTAATTTACAAACGTTTAAGTATGTTCACTATCGAAATACGTAAGCGAGAAACATTTTTCTATTTAAAAACCAAAGCTAATCGAACTTTGCAACAAACATGATTCATCATAATGTGTGAATTTTAATATTCTATAAAAAAATTATGGACACGACTTCATTTTCTTCTTAAATAGATTATAGGTGCCTAGTTTTTGACAAATTAAATGATTTAAATAAGGTTTCAATAAATCAAGATGAAAAACAATTGCCGAAAAGTAAAAAAACTGACAAAAATTCAAAATCGTAGTAGGCCGTTTGAAATTTGACAGACAGATCTAGAATCACAAAATAAACCATTTTGTCTAATAACTTTTTTTTTAAAATTTGGCCAAATTATACGTTTTTTTCAAATTTTTTACGAAAATGTCATTTCTGACAGGTGACGTCATGCGTAAAAATGACTTACTATACTTTATTTCTGATATTATTTGAAGCACAAATGGATGCATAACGAGAAGATCTGGGCGAAAGTGATTATTTAAAAAAAATCCCATATGATGCGGACTTAAATTGTCACACTGTATATATAAATATATATGTATATATATATATATATATATATATATATATATATATATATATATATATACACATATATATATATATATATATATATATATATATATATATATATATATATATATATGTATATATATATATATATATATATATATATATATATATATATATATATATATATATATATACATATATATATATATATATATATATATATATATATATATATATATATATATGTATATATGTATATATGTATATATATATATATATATATATATATATATATATATATATATATATATATATATACATATATATATATATATATATATATATATATATATATATATATATATATATATATATATATATATATATATATATATATATATATATATATATATATATATATATATATATATATATGTATATATGTATATATGTATATATATATATATATATATATATATATATATATATATATATATATATATATATATATATATATACATATATATTTATATATACAGTGTGACAATTTAAGTCCGCATCATATGGGATTTTTTTTAATAATCACTTATTATATATATGTATATATATACATATATACATATATATATATATATATATATATATATATATATGTATATATATATATATATATATATATATATATATATATATACATATATATATATATATATATATATATATATATATATATATATATGTGTATATATATATATATATATATATATATATATATATATATATATATATATATATATATATATGTGTATATATATATATATATATATATATATATATATATATATATATATATATATATATATATATATATATATATAGAATTTGCTCAATACTGCTATACTGACGAGCTACAAGTTCATGGAAAGTTGAACTCTATAGGAAGAAATGATGAGATTGATTTAATTGAATTATTATAAACTTACCTGCAGATTTTAATTTTCATTATGAAGTGCAGGACAAAAGCAAGATATTTTAAGAGTCAAATAACTAATTATGTTATAAACTTAGTGCGAATCTTACTAATTTTATTAGACTGTTACTTACCACTATTTATGTATTTGTCTAAATTTGCACAATAGATAAGATAAGTTAACACATACTTAGTTGCAGTGGTGACGCTATGCAATTCGTACATCATTATTATTGCCTTTTCTAATTACATTCTGTACTTAAATCGTAAGGAAAAAACTGTTGTCCGTATTAGTATGAAACAAAGAAAAAGTAATTTTTGTTTTTTACTTACCTAGCTTTCAATGAAAACTCGCAGAACTTAAAAAAAATAATTTTCCACGTAACTACCGCTTACACTCCTACACTTAGACTAGCGTTGTTCGAGCTATTTTATTCCATTTTTCGGCTGTTTGAATAAAAACAATGCTTGTGCAAGCCTTGTACATCCTGAAGTTATCGTGCAAAGTTTTGGTTCTGAATGAATCCAAAGGTTTTGTTTACTAGTTTGCTCCAGGATCGTTCTTCCGTAAACCTCTGCAAAAACTATGGACCTAAATTCAAATTCTTTTGCAGCTCGAGAAACTTCCAGTAAACGGCTGAGTTCTGCCTTCTTTGAAGGTGAACTCTTATGAATCCATTACTTCAACATTTAGTTGATGAAAGGATCTTGATAGAACACGTCGTCGCCTGCGTCAAAAATAAGTCTCATCGTTTTCGAAAGCGACCAAATGTTTTTGAAAAATTTCGCCCCTCATCAGCTGGCCTAAAAGTTAGTGGCCCATCGAACAGAAGCTTTTTTATATCATAATCTTAGTGCGCAATCTTAAAAACTACAGTTTCGGATACTCGAGCTTTTCTGACAAGCACCTCGATCTCTATTCTTTCAGCTGACAGCAGCAAACCCTAACCTGATGATTTCTTTATATCTTTTCTCTATAGATTTTGGGTCCTCCCTGATCTGGGTTCATCATGAATTGAGTCTTGGTCCCATAAAAACTATTTATACCTAAATTTTACTTCAAAACAAGAGGAGCCGTCGTTGCCGTATATCTTTTACTCCATTTCTTTCTTTAGTCTTCTTCTTCGTGTGCCACTGATTGCCTTCTGAGACAGGGTATTTGTGTTGACGCCGTACCAGTCAAGCAAGTTTTTCAGCCATGAGGTTCTTCATTGACACACAGTACCTTTTCCCACTATCTTGCCTGGAATGATCTTCTGTAACCATTTATTGTGCCTTATACCATAAGATGTCCAAAGTGAGAGGACTTAATCTTTGTCACAAGTCAGCATATGAAGACCAGTTAGCGTCTTTCATTGAGTTTGAGTTATGTTAAGCTGAAAAAGTAATTAGTACACGTGAGCGAATACCTTTATGCAGTTTATGGGCTTAAATTTAATGAGACACACATTATGGGTGGTGGGGATAGACACCTATATGGTCAGAAAAATGGATGTGATTTTGAGGATGTTGAGGGAATTATATTCTATTGTACAAACCAATATATTTTATAAACAGAATTATATTTTTAATGCGTTGCTTTTCAGGTTTTAATGATTCCTTTTGTTATGAGGGTATGGAATGAGATACATTCACATCTAATGTTCAAAAGTTACATGCCGTACGTATTGGGTTGGGTTATCACCTGTGCGGCCCAGTCTTAGTCTATTGTATATAGTGCTATGATGATTAAGTAAATGAAGTGAGTTATTTTGGTAGAAAAGTTGTTTTGCCTCATATTATTTATTAGTATCTTTGCTGTTTTCCCATTCTGTCTGAACTATACTTTTAATAATACTGTCTATTAATGGTTCTAGGTCTTACGGTATGTATATACAGTTTGATGGGATTTCCTATTTTTGTTACCGTTTTTACAAGTTTATCTACCGTTTCGTTTTCATAGATGCCAATGTGGCTTGGTGTCCATATGAATGATAAACTTTGGCCAAAGTTAGTCTGGTCCGTAATAAGGTGTTTTATACATTAGATTAGGGGGTGGATACTGTAGAAGCCTTAAATTGATTTTAGGGGACTCATAGAGTCTGATAAAATGGTCCATTTATTTGGTTTTCGGGTCTTATTATTACATATATTATTTAGTTCGTATGTTCCGCTAGAGCTATTTGTCCAATAGGTAGAGCCGGTTTCTGATTTGGTTTTTGATCCATCTGTATATATTTGATTACGATTTTTTATATTTGGACTGCACAATTATTTTGAATTCGTTGATTACACTGGTCAACAAAAAAAAGAAAATTGCTTGTTTCCTGTGATTTTTTTTTGTTTGTATCTCAAATTAACGCGTATTTTTTAAATATGGCAACAATTTTTCTCTAACAGCTTTTGTTTTTGAGTTATAGCTAACTACCCTCATTTACTATTTTTACTTAGATTTTCGTTTTTTATTGGACACTAAAATATATTTTGCTGTTGTTTTAGATATGGCTTCGTCAAAAAGATGTGGTGTGCTTAATCCCGATTGTTTTTGCTATATTTGTGGTGAATATATATTTGCAAAATATCGAAAAACTATATCGGACTTTGTGAAAACTGCGTATCATCAATACTTTAAAATAAAATTGTGTAATCAGGACAAGCCATAGGTTCCTCATATTGTATGCCAGAAATGTGTGGTATGTCTACGGTTATGGTCCAGTGGAAAAAGAGATGCAATAATGGTCGTAACACCCATGATTTGGCGAGAATCTCGAAACCATCATGACGATTGCTACTTCTGCGTTGTGAAAATAAACGGAATTAACCCTGGAAATCGAAGTAAGTGGTCATATCCTAACTTATCTTCTGCTCAACGACCTCAATTAAAATCACAAGAGGTACAACCCAGCACATCTAAATCTTCTGATGATCCAAATCTCTGTGAACCCGAACGAAATACATCAAGTGAAGACTCTGATTCAGACTACAAATGTAGCCTTTCAGAACCTCAACCATTTAACCAGAAAGAACTAAATGACTTAGTAAGAGATCTGAACTTACCAAAAGAAGCTTCTGAAATTTTAGCATCTCGTTTAAAAGAAAAAAAATTTGCTTACTCCGGAAACCAACATTACATTTTATCGTACCCGAGAAAAAAAATCTGTTACCGTATTTTTCTCAAGAGAAGGATTTAGTTTTTTGTAACGATGTTGGTGGGATTTTGGCAGCAGATGGAATTAAAACAGTACCAACCTAGTGATTGGCGTCTTTTCATAGACAGCAGCAAAAGAAGTTTAAAGTGTGTTTTGCTTCATAACGGTAACAAGTACGGATCTATACCTATTGCACATTCGACGACTTTAAAAGAAGAATACGTAAATGTTTCTAAGGTTATGGAAACAATTAAGTATCAAGACCACAAATGGGTCATTTGTGTTGATCTGAAAATGGTTAACTTTCTTTTAGGTCAACAAGGGGAGGTACACAAAGTTCCCTTGTTTCTTGTGTCTCTGGGATAGTCGTGACGAACAACACCATTGGTCACAAAAAGTTTGGCCAGTGCGGGAAGAGCTAAAAGTTGGTACAAAAAATGTTATAAACGTGCCTTTAGTTAGCCGAGACCGCATCATACTTCCACCACTTCATATTAAACTCGGCATAATGAAACAGTTTGTGAAGGCGCTTGACAAAAGTGGCGAATGTTTTAATTTTCTTTCACGCAAGTTTCCAGGATTAAGTTCAAAAAAATTGAAAGCTGGTATTTTTGATGGGCCACAGCTTAGGCAACTCGTGAAAGATCCTAATTTTGTCAAATCAATGACTGAAGTCGAATCCAAAGCTTGTTGAGTGCATGCTATCGAACTTGCAAGAGCTAGGGTGCAACATGAGCATAAAAATTCACTTCCTGTACTCACATTTAGACCGATTTCCACAAAATCTGGCCGATTTTAGTGAGGGAGCAGGGTGAAAGATTTCATCAGGATCTTCGGACATGGAATGGAAAAGAGCGTTATCAGGGGCGGTGGAACTCACATATGATGGCAGAAGTAGTATAACAAACGCGCTTCTGGACCACTTTGATGGCATCTGGTCGCTGCGGACTCTCAGTCCGCGACCTTTAATTGACCTTTTACAAGAAGTCCTGAAAAATTTCCTGAAATCTAGAAGAAGTGCTGAAAGCTGTGCAAGAAGTAGTCTATGCCTCAGCTAACAAACCTTATTTAAAATCACTGATCGTAATATAAAACTCAGCAATACGGTGCTTTTCGTTCTAGTTCAATGCAAAGGCTGCAACAACTATCTGAAGTGCCATCATTATATCACAACACAACTCAATCTTTACTAAGATACTCAACAAATATATGGCTAAGATCCCATTTTATCTCCACATAAGCGATATTTTACCTCCAATATTCAACAAATCAGATTTGAGAACGCCCACCAGCCATTAAGCTGAAATCAGAGATACTTGCACTTCTCACCCGAAGGTTTTTCAATATCTTCCAATAAACACTTTTTTGGACATTATCTAACATACGGAAAAAACTACGAAATGATTAAATTCGACAGAAACACTCAAAATAATCAATTAATAACACTGGTCAACACAAGTCTTGTTTCCTTTATTTTATTTTTCTGTTATTGGGTATTTCTATGGCCCTGACTATGAAAAAAATACTGGGAGATTGCTAACAGCTTTACCTTTTGAAATATACAGTTTTATTATTTTGCCAAAAAAATAATACATTATGTTAACAAAATTTCTATTGAACACTAGCAAATGATCTTTTATAAGATTTCCTTGAATGAACGACTTTAGGTAGATCTCGTTGCAAACTCCAGCAGTAGTCTGCCAGTAGTATAACAAACGCGCTTCTGGACCACTTTGATGGCATCTGGTCGCTGCGGACTCTCAGTCCGCGACCTTTAATTGACCTTTTACAAGAAGTCCTGAAAAATTTCCTGAAATCTAGAAGAAGTGCTGAAAGCTGTGCAAGAAGTAGTCGTCAATGACGTCACAGTCCAGTGGTTGTTGAACAGTGCCCTTTTGGCATATTTTCTTGAAGAATAGCTGAAAATGTGTTATCTGTTTACCTGTATACCTGTATACCTGTTTACCTGTTTACCTGAAGACCTGTACCTGTGTCACCTGTTTACCTGTAATTTACATGTAATTTACCTGTAATATCTGAAGAAGTGTTCAATGAGGTAATTTGTCCAGTGGATGTAGCTCAGTGCCTTTTTGTCACTTTTGACGACCTTGAGGACTTGGTCTTTAGAATAAATGTGTGTTAAATGTTGTGTATTAAATGAAATAAGTTAAAAAAAGTGAAGTCTGTAGTAGGATTTGAACCAGCATATGTTGTGTGTAGAACTGCAAAACTGGGGACTTAACCTACTTAGCCAAATAGGATTCGTAATAGAGAATGCAATTGTTGGGATGCCATAAAAAAAGGAATGTTGAAAATTGTGAAGAAGTAGTCGTCAATGACGTAAATTGTCCAGTGGATGTTGAATCAGTGCCTTTTTGGTAAAAATAATTTGTCTAAGAGATGTTTTAATGTTAGATGTGAATACGTGTAAGTGTGTGTAACCTTATTAGTTAAGAAAGTGCAAGAAGTAGTCGACAATGAGTTAAAATATGTCCAGTGGCTGTTGAACAGTGCCTTTTTGGCAAAATAAGTTGTTGAAAATGTCTTTCTAGAGGTAGAATCGGTGTAAATAGGTATAAAATAGGTGTAAATAGGTGTAAATAGGTGTGAATAGATGTGTTAATAGTCTGCAAGAAGTGATCGTCAATGACGTCACAAGTCCAGTAGATGTGGAAATAGGGTATCTTAACTTCATTAAAAACTTTGTAAACTTCTGTTAGAGGAGAAGTTGTGTGGAGGCTCGTTGTGTAAAAGTGGATCAATAAGTAATATTTTAGTAGTAAATGTGAGCAAAAAGGCCTTATTAGGTTGTATGTTCGAGGTAAAATTTGGTAAATGTTCCCCTAATATGTTGTTTGGCGTCTAAAAGTCGGTAAAAAAGCTTGAAAAAGTAAACAAGTGGCGCCGTAAGTCTGTAAAAATGTGTGAGATAAGGCAAAATGTAAACAAAATGTATGAATAATGTGTGTGTGTATTTCATGGTACTTTTTGTAAGTAAAATTGAGTAAACAAGTGGCTCGTTAGGTCATCAAAGTAGATAAGAAAGGTCAAAAATAGTTGATAAGAGATGAGTGAATGTATGTGAGAATGTAAGAAATAGCAAAAAGTTGTATTAATAGGAAAATTCCATGCAAATAATTGAAAGAGCAAGAAATTTATTTGGCTGTGGGAAAGTTAAATGTAAAGGCAAAAGTTGTTGTTTGTTCTCAAGTTATTATAGTGATATGAAATGAGCCTAAGTAAATTTAAAACGAGTTTGTCCTCGTTTGGATTGTAAATCTTAGTAAAATATTTGTTAAAATGAGATGAGCCTAGCCTAGCCTCACCTCTGACTCGTTGTGGGAACGTTAAATATAATATGAGAGGAGAATAAAACACAAGTATGAGTACATGGAGAAATATATTAATAAATTCTAAAATGCAAAATGTTACAAAAAAAAATAAAGTAGATACAAGAAACTATAAAATAATTCATTCGAGTCATCTGTTTCCTTGTCTTTCGTTGGCTTCTCTGGCATTTCCTTGTTGTTCTTTACTGGTAATATACCTTGATGGCATGTGTTTTGCACCATCCATTAATTTGAAAATCTTTTTAGAATCACATGCCAAACATCTTTCATTATACAGATCTGTTTCTCCTTTACATTTGGGACATTTTATTCGTACAACAAATGGCATTTTTAATGATAGTTTTATCTCAGACACCTGTTATTGAACTAAGTTTTTGTTAGATAAATCTCAATCTTATATAGAAAAATATTCCTACTACTACTACTACTTATTACTGAACATTAGTTTTATCGATCCAACTATTGTGTTTATTATCAAAACCTAACCATTTTACAAGTACTTTATTTCCTTGTCGTTTTATTTACTTTTTCAACTAAATAAATATCTGGATATTTAACTTTTTGCAGTTGGAGTTCATAAAATCCACCTTTAATGTCTTGATTGTGTTCATCTTGAAGTAAATACGTAACGGGGTTTGTATATTGTACCTTTTTAATAGTAAATATTTCCGTAGACCAATTTGGTTTGTAATGTTTGTCAAAAACACCTCTAAGTTTTGATATGCGTACATGATCTCCTACTTTATATTTTGTTTGAAGTGTAGTCATCTTTATGTTATTATAAACCGTGTCAAGTAGAAATTTTTCATGTTTTTTAGTTACCTCACTAGGTTTTAGATCTATAGTTCTATGTTTTTTATTATTATAAATATGGATGATTTTCGGTAGTAATTTAACACACTTATAGGATCCTTGAATACTAAATTCTTTCCACATCATACTCTTAAGGGTTCTGTTAACACGTTCCACAATTGATGCCTTCTTTTCACTGTAAACGACATAATGTAAAATATTATATTTTCTTTTGTACTTCCTTTCCCGTAAATTCTCCACCAGAATCTGTACACAAATTGATTGGAATCTGTTGTTTAAAAACATTTTCAAGAGCATGTGCTACTTCATTAGATGTTTTTGTCTTTAATGGATAGGCCCATACGTATTTGGAAAAACAATTAATTACAACTAATATGTATTTAAATCCTTTATTTTCTTTTTCAAATTCTCGCATTTCTACCAAATCGGCTTGCATTAGATCTAAAAGTGATTTTTAAAATGACTCTTCTACGTTTAAAATTTTTCCTTGCAGGTCTATGAATTTCTTCAACAATTTGTTTCTTTACTTTAGTTGTATAGTTGGACATTATTCGATAATATTAGCTTCACGTAATTCTTCAATAATAGAGTTGATCTCGTTTGTGTGACTTGTATTGCCAGCTGTTTCAGAGGCAACTAATAATTTTAGTCGTTCAACCAACTCATTTGGATCATCCCAGTATACATAATCGATTGGATTATTTGTAACTTTCATAAACATACCATGTCCTACTCTTTCAGAGTTGTCTGATTCTTCTTCGTCTTCCGAATCTGTTTCTATTTTATTTAAATTTGGTTTAATAATTTTCTTAAATTTGCTATGTTGTATAGTTTTAATATCTCTTATTGCACTTGAATCAGATAGAATTTCAGCATAATGTTTAGCATCATTTTTAGTATATTTATTTGGTGGATTTCTATTAAAAAGTAGTCCATATAAACCATTGGTACCTCTATATTTTTTAGATCCAATTATGAGATCGGGTCCATCGAAATTAATAGTTTGATTACCTATTGAAAATCGTTCAATGTCTTTATCAAATTTTACTCTAAATTTTCCCTCAGAATCACCTTTACCTTTCGGATTCTTAAGATACATTTTAATATATTTTGCAGGTAAAGGATTATATTGTTCATAATAATCTGATAAGGATTTCTCTTCTATGGTTTTATTTAATTGATCTTCGTAATTTTTTTGTCTTTTGGCTTCCTCATCGAAATGTTCCTTTTGAATATCTTTAACGAGATGTTTTCTTAAACTGTATGGCTTAGATGTTGTAGTAAAATGCAATTTTCTCTTGATAGGTACTGCTGCTGACATAGGTGGTTTAATTGCCATCATTCCTCTAGGTGTATCGGTGTAAGTTGAAGTTGTCGGGATGGGTTCAGATGCTATCGAATCTTTATCAGTTTCTTCCAGTTCATCATCATCATATTCATCTCCTTCATACTCATCATCTTCATAATTAGATTCTTCAGATTTTATATTTACCTCAGGAGGTGCTTCAAGAGTTTTTGTTGTTGGGATTTCATATTTTTTTGGATCCAATTTATTTTCAATATTTTGTAAATGTTTCGTTATTGGTTGAAATAAGTTTCATGTGCAATTTGATCATGTTTTAAAAGGTTTAATTTATTTTTGATATCTCTTCGTTTGTGTGTTAATTTTTGTTTAACACTCTTTTTACTTGAGCTTGTATTCTTCCTGTTAGCCATCTTGTTTGAAAGACGTTTAAGTGAATATTAATTGTATATAAACATTAATTTAAATATATATATATATAACTGTCTAAACCATAACGATATCTTCCTTCATCAATTTTGTTGTGCTTAAAAAGTGATAAGAATCCAAATGTGTTCTTCCAACAAAAAGAA
Source organism: Pachyrhynchus sulphureomaculatus (assembly GCA_019049505.1). Lineage (NCBI taxonomy): Eukaryota > Metazoa > Arthropoda > Insecta > Coleoptera > Curculionidae > Pachyrhynchus > Pachyrhynchus sulphureomaculatus. The sequence goes on along the minus strand of CM032449.1, from coordinate 71,526,793 downwards.
CAGATCTTTTTAAAACGTTCAAATGACATATCGGTACCAACATGATCGGAATAGACATGTCGTAAATATATAAATCATCCTGTTTGAATAAAATAAGTACATTGGCATTGTCTCGTATTAAATGTTTCGGGATTTTTGCATAGGTTTGACACAAATAAAAACAGTCAATGTTGTTGTGACGACCCATACTAAAATACTCTCGTATTACATCTTGTTTGTCACAGGCTACATCATCGAATATAAATACAGAATTACGTTTTGCCTCTGACGGTGTTATTATTTGTTCACTGTTATCGAATGCGAAATATCCTATTCCCTTGACAGGTTTTAATAATTGTTCCAAATAAATATATTTAGGTTGATATAACGATTTCGAATACAGGTAAACATTCTCAAATTTTAAACCATTCGGATGTTCAAGAAGACTTAACATAGTTGAAGTTTTTCCACAATTACTAGGACCTGAAATAATACATCGCATCGTAGAGGGTAATAAGATACTATGTTTAACATTGTTGTTAAATTCTTGTAAATCGTGATTTTCAACTTTTAGTCTAGTTTTTTGTTGAACAATTTTCTTCATCTTACACAACACATTCAAAGTTAGAATAGAAATAAGTATAAAATAGGGTGTTTGTTAAATTTATAGTTAGTATATAGTTCGTTTTCGAAAATGAAATACTATTCTAGTGACAGTACTTTTCAAGGGAGTGGACTTTTAAATACTGTTATAAATAAACTTCCATTTGAAGTACATTTACAGGGTTATCAATTTTGTGGACCTGGTACAAAACTACAAGAACGTCTAGCTCGTGGTGAAAAAGGCATTAATCCTCTCGATGAAGCTTGTAGAGAGCATGATATAGCCTATTCAAATTATACTGCCTTACCTGATCGTCATCAGGCTGATAAAATTTTACTTAAAAATGCTTTAAATCGAATTAATGCACAGGATGCATCTTGGAAGGAAAAAAATTGCAGCTATAGGTGTATCTGCTGCCATGGACAGTAAACTTAAGTTAGGTATGGGTTATAGTAGAAAAGGAAGGGATAGTAAACAAGATAAAATAAATGAGAATGATAAAACTAATCAGTATATTATGAATGAAACGAAGAAGAGCATTAAACAAATCACAAGTATTATTAAGCAAAGTGTAAAATCAACTCAAAATTATCTAACAAAAATGGAAACGTTGTTGGAAAAGACCAATAACTTAAAAACAAATGCTGACAAGAAAATAAAAGCTCCTAAAAATAAATCAGCTACTACTACTAAAAATAAATCAGCTGCTACTAATAAAAATAAATCAGCTACTACTAAAACGAAAACTATTAAGAATACTATTAAGAAGAAGAAAACTATTAAGAATAAGAAACCTCAAATAGATAGTAGTGAAGATGACTATGAATACGATGATGAAAAAGAAAAACCAATTTATAATTATCACGAAAGAAAAATTAAGGAAAGGATAGCAGCAAATAATTTATTAAATACCACAGAAGTACCACGTAGTAACAGAAAGAGGAAACTTGATAATAATATTCAAGAAGCAGATGTAAAATTGATAGAAAAGAGATTTAAGCGAGATATTAAACAACAACGACAACAAAAACAACAAAAGCAGAGTCAAAAACGTAAATTAAATATTTCAGAAGAACCACCTACTACTAGTACTCCTACATTTGACATGGATATGGATACTAGTACTAGTCAAAAACGAAAACGTGATAGTATTAGCAGTGAAGAAGAATTTGATGAGGATTATAGTAAAAAATTTAAATTATAAATACAGTTATATAGGAAAGTTTTTATTAAATATAGTTTAGTTCTTTACAAACCTTTCAACCAAAGGGAACACTTATTATTATGGCAGTCAGTAATAGTCGTAATCGTAGGAAAAGAAAAGAGATTAAATCTAAGAAGAGACAAAGGGGAGGAAAACGTAAAAAACAAATAAGAAGGAAAAATAAGAAAAGATTAAGTTTTCAATCTGTGGCAAAGAAAATAAAGAGGAATATTTTAAAAGTAAAGCCTACAAGTATAAACAGTGCGCTTAATATTGCAATTAAAACGGTTAAAAATGAAAAAGGAAAAATCAACACACCTCGGGTTATTTAAAATTCCTAAAACTGGAGGAATTTTACCCTTAATACCTATATTTGCAGGTCTTAGTGCCTTAGGGGCTTTGAGTGGAGGAGCAGCAGGAATAGCAAAGGCCGTTAATGATGCTCGATCAGCTAAACAACAATTACATGAAAGTCAACGTCATAATAAAACAATGGAATCAATTGCTATGGGGAAAGGTCTCTATTTAAGACCCTATAAAACTGGAATGGGACTGTTTTTTCATCATCGTCTTTCTCCTCACAAATTACGAAGAAATTACCAATAACATTACCCAATCGGGCTTTAACGAATATCGAAATGGAAATGTATGCAAAAAAGTTGAAAATTCCCCATTTTCGAGGAGTCTTTATGAAGGATAGGTTACCTAGAAAAATTTATAAATATGAATCAGGAGTTATTAATTTGGATAACGATTCTGGTCCTGGTACTCATTGGACTGCTTACAAAAAATATGGATCAATCATTTATTATTTTGATAGTTTTGGAAATTTGTTACCACCAATCGAAACACAACTGTATTTTCAATCCAAGGAACCAAGTACTATATATTATAATCATGCTTCTTATCAGTCTTATAATTCTATTATTTGTGGTCATTTATGTTTAAACTTTCTGTATAATCCTGTATGTTTAAAATAAAAGCAATTTACAAGTAGATATTGTGTTAGTTATTTATATTATTTTGAACTGATTAGAACTAGTATTCAACAAAAAATGTCCTACACATTTACATTGTCAGGAAATGAATCTATATTGACAGCAAATATTTATCCTCCTATTGTATTAAACGAAAACGAAGAGTTTGTTTTGGGGTTGATGAATTTTGCCAGTTACTATTCAATACCAAATGTTGACAAAACCAATAATACCTTTCACTATGGAAAAGACAACAATAAGATTGTTTTACCAGAAGGATCGTACGAACTTAGAGATATATACAAATATTTACTCGAACAAATAAGCCTACAGTCTAAGGAAACAGTTAAACCGAAATTATTTCTTAGTGCAAACTTGAATACTCTCAAGTGTGAAATTAAATGTACAGTAAAAATTGATTTTACTCAAGAAAATTCTATAGGAAAACTATTGGGATTTGGTAAAATTGTCCTAGAACCGAATACACAGTACATATCTGAAAATCCTGTAGATATTTTCAAAGTGAATTCCATCTGTATTGAATGTAATTTAGTAAACAATTCATATAATAATGAAGCGCATGTGCATATAATTCACATGTTTTATCCTAATGTAGAACCTGGATATAAAATATTGGAGAACCCATCAAATGTCATATATTTACCAATCAATACACGTTATATAGATGAAATTCAGCTTAAAATCACCGATCAACATGGTAATTTAGTTAATTTTAGAAAAGAGTTGGTCACAGCACGTTTACACTTAAAAAGAGTTTAAATATGGTATTTATATACAACCATAATTCATTTGACATACCATTCTGGGACTATAATCATTATAATCAACAAACTGAATATAAAACCTGTAGGAAGGATAAACGTCTCAGTTTACAACGACCATTGAAAGAATTAACTCCTGAGAATAAAGCTGTTTTACATTCTTTGGGATTTAAATTGAAAAATTAATAAACAACATTGCAAACAAAATAAGACTATTTTGGTGTAGATTTAAGTTACAAATTAGTACAAGTATTGAGAGAATTTTCCTAATAATTAGGTGTAAATGTAAATACAAGGACAAAGAAGAAGAAGAAAATGAGTTATAACATACTAAAAGTTGGAGAAAGTGTGTTACATGACGATGCAATTGTTAGTTATCAATATCATACTCATCAACCTTATTCATCGTCAACTCTAAGTAACAACGATGAAATTAGAATACCTATTCAAACACAGGATCTTTATACGTTGCCCAGTCAAAGTTTTTTGTATATTGAAGGAAAATTGCTGAAAAATGATAATACCTATAGTGAAAATGTACATTTTATCAACAATGGTATAATGTATCTATTTGAAGAAATTCGTTATGAACTAGGAGGAGTAGTAATTGATCGTGTTAGAAATCCTGGAATAACTACAACCTTAAAAGGTCTCGTATCATTTACTCCAACCGATAGTAATAGATTACAAAATGCAGGATGGTGTGAAAAAGAGATTCCTGTTCTAGTAGATGGAAGTGGAAATTTCAGTGTTTGCATTCCACTAAAAATTATGATGGGTTTTGCTGAAGATTTTCATAAAATTGTAATGAATCTACGTCAAGAATTGATATTAATCAGAAGCAGTACAGATTTAAATGGTATTCAACAAATTGCAGATAAAAAGGATAATTATAAAGTGACTTTGAACAAGGTGCTTTGGAAGATGCCACACATTTCAGTGAGCGATCATCAAAAGTTACGATTACTCAAACAATTTGAGAGCAACAAGGATTTAAATATAGCTTTTCGTAGTTGGGAATTACATGAATATCCACAGTTGCAACAAACTAAAAATCATACTTGGGCTGTAAAATCTTCCAATCAATTGGAAAAACCACGTTTTATCATCATTGGTTTTCAAACAGCTATGAAAAACAAACTTGACAAAGATATGAGTACTTTTAATCACCTCAATTTGACTAATTTAAAAGTCTACTTAAATTCGGAGGGTGTTTCCCTACGACAATTTTAACTTAGATTTTTACTCTAACAAATATTCAATTCTCTATGAAATGTATGCACAATTTCAAAAATCCTACTATTATACAACAATCAACGATCCATGTGTCTATCCTCTAAGATTTAAATCACATACACCTCTAGTGGTAATTGACTGTTCTCGACAGAGCGAAGATATATTGAAAGGAGGAGCTGTCGATATACGCATTGAATTTGAAACCAGTAAAAACGTATCCAAAGATACAACTGCCTATTGTTTAATCCTACACGATCGATTAGTTAGATATAAACCCTCTAACCAGTACTGTTAAGGTTTTTTAAGAGAATATATTACAAATCAATAAAACAACAAACTCTCTTATGTACTAAAAATTTATTTTTATTATTAAGAAGAAAAATGTTTTATACATACACAAATATAATGTAAATAAATAAATATTAATAGAAATTTTGTATGATTTCATTTTTGTTCCATAACAATATTCTTCTTATAGTCATAATCTGGATACATTTTTAATCCCTATCTGAAACGTAAAACATTATTAAAATATGTATGAAAAATCCTATTTGATATTATTACCAATAGCAGTATCGAGTACATTTTCCTTATCAGAATCCTCTTCACTGTCCGTATAAACTTCTTCAACGGTTAATTTAGTCTTTTTCCTTCGAGGTGGAGATGAGGAGATTCCTTCCTCTAAAGCAGGAGAAGAAGTCTTCATTGTTATCGATTGAGGTGCATCAGACTCTTCCTCATCGAGAAGATTAAATTTATACATCTTTGCAACTTTCTCCAATATCTTAAAATCTTCTTCATTATCAATTTTAGTACGCATATAACGCACAGGTAAATTGCCCAGTTTTTGTTTCAACTTGTTACCCTTAGGACAATAGGAAAGATAAACGTACACTTTATCCCCTCTGGTTTTAATGGATCTCACTCCAAATCTACAAATACACAATAAATAATATTTCTTATTAAAATATGAGTTTTAGTAAAAAACAAAATTAGAAATTAAAAGCAATAAACTTACTGAAAGAGTTCCTTAACAACCACATTCAAATAACGAAAAGGAAAATTAATGGGATCCTCAGAGAAAAGAACAAGAGTACATGGAGTATTAGCCATAATGTAAAATTATTCACTGTACTGTTATATCAATAATAATAATACCAAAAATCAAAATTTTAATCATCCTTATATACTAGATCCAAACTGTTTCGTCAGAGATCTCTAGTCACGTTGCAGACAAAAAAAATAAGATTGCATCATGCAAAATTCCCATTTGTTATTTAAAACATGTTTTTCAATATTTATCTCGTATACTAATTAATTTGTTTTTGCAATAAATCAAAACTAATTAAGCAAAAACAAATCTATAAAGTTTAAAAATATAAATAGAACGATTTATTTAATATAGTAGTCAGTTCAAACGTTTAACTTGAACAAAAAAAATAGTATACCGGTTATTACATTTAACTAAGAAATATGTCTTCTGCCAATAACAGTAGCAACAAGAGCAGTTCCAAAGTGTTGGATTCCTATTCCACGGAAATCGTACGGTCGACCGAATTAGTAAGTAGATTACTTAAAACAAATGAAGAATATAAAAGACATATAAGTATCTTAAAGAAAAATATTGCTATTTTAACAAAGGGTTTAAAAAACAAAGTCTGTGTGAATAGTTTAAGTAAAGTGGAATCAAATTTATGCATTTTGAAAAATTATTTAGCAAAATTTAAAATTCATCTTAAAACTAATAAATCTTTGATAAATAGGAAATTGATTTGGCAAAATGTCGATTCCTGTTTTCAGGGACGCATAAAAACCGGAGTTATAACAAATTTTAAGTATAAAGAACCTAAGGAATTTCTACAAAAAGCTTTTCGTGTATTTTCTCTGCGAATTAAAAAGGAACTCAAACAATTGACTATGCTTAAAGTAAATGTTAACTTTTGTGGTCTATTTATAAAAACTCAAACTGCTGACACATCCATTAAACATTTTTCAACTAAAAACCAAATAATTGATCAGAATACCAACTTGACTGAGTGGTATATAAGATGAATGTAGTTGATAAAATTTTAGGAAATTTAGAAGATTTTCAGGAAAAAGACAGCGGTTGGGCCTTATGTGAAAATATGGCACTTGAAAGTAAATTTAAACAAATATAATCCCATAGGTGAAGGGTTTTCCACATATGTAACAGTACCTAAATTCATTCAAAATACTAAAAGTGTTGTGAATATTAAAAATAATGACCCTTATTGTTTTCTATGGTCTGTTGTATGTGCTTTATATCCAGCTAATAACCATGTTACACGTACTTCATCTTATCCACATTTTAGTCGAGTATTAAAATACGAAGGAATTACATTTCCTATAGTATTAAAAGATATTCTTCGATTTGAAGCACTTAATAAATTGGCTATAAATATTTTCTGTGTAAAAAACCAGGAAATTTTACCCTTAATGTTGACTAATACAAAATTTTCAACTAAAATCAATTTACTTATTTTAACTCTTGATAATGAAGATTGTGATGATGATGATGATGATGATGATGATTCCTTTGAAATTGAGTATTCCAATCCTAACAATAAATTCCATTTTGCCTATATTAAGAATTTAAGTCGTTTAGTAAACAAACAAGTCGGAAATATTCATCACAAAAAATGGTTTTGTGAGAGATGTTTTAATCACTTTATAAGCGAATCAAACCTGAATAAACATTTAACTGATTGTAAGATTCTAAATAAATCTAAAATTACCTTACCCAAAGAAAATGAGAATATTTTAACCTTTAAGAATTTTTCAAACAAATTGAAGGTTCCATTTGCAATTTATGCAGATTTAGAAAGTATGCTTATAAATTACATTGATGAACATACCACTAAGAAATCCAAAAAATATCAGAAACATGAACCTTTTAGTATTGCTTACTATTTAAAATGTTCCTATGATGATTCTCTTTCAAAATTTCAAATGTATACAGGTGAAAATTGTCAGGTATGGTTTGTTAGAGAACTGGAAAAAATTGCACAACAAGTACAGGCAATATATTCCAATCCTATTAAATTATCCTTAATGAAACAACAAAATGAGGAATTTTATCGTGCGAAAACTTGTCACATTTGTTCAAAACCCTTTTTAAACAGATTCGAATGATGATAAGGTAAGAGATCATTGTCATTTAACTGGTGATTTTAGAGGGGCAGCTCACAACTCTTGCAATGTAAATTTTAAAAATAAAATGGTAATACCTGTTCTTTTTCACAACCTTTCCGGTTACGATAGTCATTTTTTGATTAGAGCCCTTTGTACAGAAATGAAAGGATCAATAAGTTTACTTCCAATTAACAAGGAAAAATATATATCATTTACAAAAATATGTGGAAAACTCAAAGGTTCAATTCCGATTTTTTAGATTCTTATCGGTTTATGGCGAGTAGTCTAGATAAATTAGCATCCTATCTTGATGATGATCAGAAAAGTATTACAAAAAGAGCTTATAAAGATGATACTCAATTTAAAAATTAGTTACGAGGAAAGGAGTCTTTCCTTATGAATATATTGACAGTTGGGAAAAATTACAAGAAAAGTCTTTACCACCTATAGATAAATTTTTTAGTAAAATTACAAATTCTAATATAACCGTACAACAGTATGAACATGCTTGCAAAGTATGGAATACTTTTAATATACAAAATCTTCAAGAATATGCTGAACTCTATTTGAAAACCGATGTCTTACTTCTGGCTGACGTTTTTGAAAATTTTCGAAAGCTCTGTTTAACTACATATGAATTGGACAGCCTCCACTATTTTACAGCCCCCGGTTTGGCTTTTGACAGTATGCTTCGAATAACCGACGTAAAGTTAGAATTGTTAACTGACATTGATATGATTATGTTTATTGAAAAGGGTATTAGAGGAGGTATTTCACAATGTTCTAATAGATACGGTAAAGCAAATAATAAATACATGAATAACGAATATAATAGCAATGAACCTTCCACTTTTCTTATGTATTTTGATGTAAATAACCTCTATGGAGCAGCCATGAGTTTTCCATTGCCTACAGGAGATTTTAAATGGGTAGATGACTTCTATCAAGAAGACAATATATTGAATATTCCTCGGGATAACGATTACGGTTATATTTTTGAAGTAAACCTTCATTATCCTAAAGAACTATTTAATCTTCATAAAGATCTACCACTTTGTCCTGAGCATTTAGTACCACCAGTATCAGACTCTAATATTCCCAAACTACTAACAACTCTTTATAATAAGAAAAAATATGTTATTCACTATTTAGCTCTCCAACAAGCTATGCAATTGGGATTAAAAGTTACAAAATTTCACAGGTGTTTAAAGTTCAAACAATCTTCTTGGTTAAAAAAATATATTGATGTAAATACTGAGCTCCGTAAATTAAGTAAAAATGATTTTGACAAAAATTTCTTTAAATTAATGAATCTTGCTCCATACGGTAAAACGATTGAAAACGTTCGAAAATATAGAGATGTAAAATTGGTGAAGAAATGGTCAGGACGATATGGTGCAAATTATTATATTTCTCAGCCTAATTTTCATAGTAGTGAGGTTTTTGGCAAAGACCTGGTTCTAATTGAAATGAAAAGATTAAATGTGAAATTCAATAAACCTATTTATCTTGGAATGTCAATTCTAGACATATCAAAAACTATTTTATATAATTTTCACTACAATTACATTAAACAAAAATTTGGTTCGAACTCAAAATTGTTATATACAGACACAGATAGTCTGATATACCAGTTCAACGTAGATGATATTTATACACATATTAAAGATGATATCCACATGTTTGATACTTCTGACTATCCTGAAAGTAATATTTATAATATACCGCTTAAAAATAAGAAAATATATGGTCTCATGAAGGATGAAAATAATGGAAAAATCATGACTGAATTTATTGGATTACGATCTAAAATGTATACTTTTAAAGTGCTTAATAACAACAATAATAATAATGTTATTTAACAACTCAACTCAAAGATTATCTCAAATGTTGGAATAGTCAAAAAAGCCAAAGGTGTTCAGTCTTCTGCTCTAAAATTAATTTCATTCGAAGATTATTATCAATGTTTATTTAACCACACCAAAATTGAAGTAACTCAAATTCTATACGTAACGAAAAACATAACGTTTATACAGTCGAACAACAGAAAACAGGTTTAAGTCCCTATGATGACAAACGAATCGTTAATTATATTTACACAGACACTATTCCCTGGGGTTATAATGATGATCCTTCGTATTCTTCCTTTTAAAAAAGTAATCTATTTTACTATTTATTCAGTTTAACCGTTTTTCCCTCTAAATGATGCTACTCAACAAATGTAATAAAAATATTTCCAAGCAATATCAGTCTATAATAATAATATAATGCATATTTTCAGGCTCAACATCATTCTCCTTCTTTTGAAAGGGAACAACAATTTATTAACTTAATGCCAAATGCCTATAATCATCTTTATCGAAATGGTAGTCAATTTTGCCAACAATGTGCAAAATTTTTCTGTTTTTGTTCAAATTCCTTGGCTCTTCATGGTATTATGGTTCCTACTACTACTACCGAACTATCTATACAGGACTTGTACTGTTATGAGAAAATTCCTGATTCATAATTTTACTTATAGCAACTCTTTGATGTCGATATCCCAGAAAAGGAAAAATTGAAAATCATTGAAAACGAACTTGATACTAATTTCATCGAAGAGGTTTTTCTGATGTATCAAAGCCAACCGATGTACGACTGGGAATGGATTGAAATGCAACATCGTTTCCATTTAGCAGAATTATTTGATTCTGTTACACATTTATATTGGAAAAGAGTGAAAAATGAACTCGACTACCAAGAATCAACATTTATTTATTATCAAATATATTTCAATAACTACTTAAACAAAAAGAGAAAAAAGGACTGATCTATGTTTAACTGTATACAAAAAATAAAGAAAATCTTGTTTTAAAATTTTATTGTAAGAAATTGAGCCATACATATGTTACTTATTAATATTTTACGTTTCAGATATTCAAATGTATTGACTGTCAGATTGATACATATGATTATAAGGAATGTGCTGGTTGTGAAGGATTACTAAGTATAATATGTGATAAATGCATAAAAAAACCTATTCAACCGAATTCAAAATGTAAATACTGTGGATTAACAACATCATACTGTTACTTTTTCCGCTCTCCAATTAAACCTTGGAAACCAACAAAATAACATATGAATGGCTCAATTATGTTATAGTTTCTTGTATCTACTTTATTTTTTTTTGTAACATTTTGCATTTTAGAATTTATTAATATATTTCTCCATGTACTCATACTTGTGTTTTATTCTCCTCTCATATTATATTTAACGTTCCCACAACGAGTCAGAGGCGAGGCTAGGCTAGGCTCATCTCATTTTTAACAAATATTTTACTAAGATTTACAATCCAAACGAGGACAAACTCGTTTTAAATTTACTTAGGCTCATTTCATATCACTATAATAACTTGAAAACAAACAACAACTTTTGCCTTTACATTTAACTTTCCCACAGCCAAATAAATTTCTTGCTCTTTCAATTATTTGCATGGAATTTTCCTATTAATACAACTTTTTGCTATTTCTTACATTCTCACATACATTCACTCATCTCTTATCAACTATTTTTGACCTTTCTTATCTACTTTGATGACCTAACGAGCCACTTGTTTACTCAATTTTACTTACAAAAAGTACCATGAAATACACACACACATTATTCATACATTTTGTTTACATTTTGCCTTATCTCACACATTTTTACAGACTTACGGCGCCACTTGTTTACTTTTTCAAGCTTTTTTACCGACTTTTAGACGCCAAACAACATATTAGGGGAACATTTACCAAATTTTACCTCGAACATACAACCTAATAAGGCCTTTTTGCTCACATTTACTACTAAAATATTACTTATTGATCCACTTTTACACAACGAGCCTCCACACAACTTCTCCTCTAACAGAAGTTTACAAAGTTTTTAATGAAGTTAAGATACCCTGTTTCCACATCTACTGGACTTGTGACGTCATTGACGATCACTTCTTGCAGACTATTAACACATCTATTCACACCTATTTACACCTATTTACACCTATTTACACCTATTTTACACCTATTTACACCGATTCTACCTCTAGAAAGACATTTTCAACAACTTATTTTGCCAAAAAGGCACTGTTCAACAGCCACTGGACATATTTTAACTCATTGTCGACTACTTCTTGCACTTTCTTAACTAATAAGGTTACACACACTTACACATATTCACATCTAACATTAAAACATCTCTTAGACAAATTATTTTTACCAAAAAGGCACTGATTCAACATCCACTGGACAATTTATGTCATTGACGACTACTTCTTCACAATTTTTAACATTCCTTTTTTTATGGCATCCCAACAATTGCATTCTCTATTACGAATCCTATTTGGCTAAGTAGGTTAAGTCCCCAGTTTTGCAGTTCTACACACAACATATGCTGGTTCAAATCCTACTACAGACTTCACTTTTTTTAACTTATTTCATTTAATACACAACATTTAACACACATTTATTCTAAAGACCAAGTCCTCAAGGTCGTCAAAAGTGACAAAAAGGCACTGAGCTACATCCACTGGACAAATTACCTCATTGAACACTTCTTCAGATATTACAGGTAAATTACATGTAAATTACAGGTAAACAGGTGACACAGGTACAGGTATACAGGTAAACAGGTAAACAGGTATACAGGTATACAGGTAAACAGATAACACATTTTCAGCTATTCTTCAAGAAAATATGCCAAAAGGGCACTGTTCAACAACCACTGGACTGTGACGTCATTGACGACTACTTCTTGCACAGCTTTCAGCACTTCTTCTAGATTTCAGGAAATTTTTCAGGACTTCTTGTAAAAGGTCAATTAAAGGTCGCGGACTGAGAGTCCGCAGCGACCAGATGCCATCAAAGTGGTCCAGAAGCGCGTTTGTTATACTACTGGCAGACTACTGCTGGAGTTTGCAACGAGATCTACCTAAAGTCGTTCATTCAAGGAAATCTTATAAAAGATCATTTGCTAGTGTTCAATAGAAATTTTGTTAACATAATGTATTATTTTTTTGGCAAAATAATAAAACTGTATATTTCAAAAGGTAAAGCTGTTAGCAATCTCCCAGTATTTTTTTCATAGTCAGGGCCATAGAAATACCCAATAACAGAAAAATAAAATAAAGGAAACAAGACTTGTGTTGACCAGTGTTATTAATTGATTATTTTGAGTGTTTCTGTCGAATTTAATCATTTCGTAGTTTTTCCGTATGTTAGATAATGTCCAAAAAAGTGTTTATTGGAAGATATTGAAAAACCTTCGGGTGAGAAGTGCAAGTATCTCTGATTTCAGCTTAATGGCTGGTGGGCGTTCTCAAATCTGATTTGTTGAATATTGGAGGTAAAATATCGCTTATGTGGAGATAAATGGGATCTTAGCCATATATTTGTTGAGTATCTTAGTAAAGATTGAGTTGTGTTGTGATATAATGATGGCACTTCAGATAGTTGTTGCAGCCTTTGCATTGAACTAGAACGAAAAGCACCGTATTGCTGAGTTTTATATTACGATCAGTGATTTTAAATAAGGTTTGTTAGCTGAGGCATAGACAATGTATCCATAATTCAGTTTAGATATTATAATCGAAGAATCGATCTTTAGTGATATGTATTTGTCTGAGCCCCATTGAGTGTTTGATAACGTTTTGATTATATTCCAGATCCTTGATGTATTTGGCGCGTATATTTTTTTTATTTTCCTGCCCATCGAAGATGTCAAATATACTGAAAATTTCTAATTTTTATGGTCTTAGGGATCGCTGTATCTTTTCTTAACTTTGGCATCACAGACTTTTTACATCCACGATATTTTAAGCATTCTCCTGTAACACCACCTCAAAGACTTCTAAGCTTTTTATTTTTCTTTTGTTGAGCGTCCAAGCCCCCATGCCATATAATAAGGGAGAAAACACATAGCAGTAAAGCAGTCGAATTTTTAGGAACAGAGTAAGGTCTCTACTATACAGTACTTTATCAGGTCCTAATTTTAGATTCGTTGAGACATCAGACTGTTGGCTGAAAACCATTACCTTTGTTTTTATAATGTTGATATCTAACCCTGCTGTTAGGCACGATTCATTTACTCTGTTCGATAAGTTCTGCAAATCGTCTGAATTTATATCCAAGAGAGCGGTGTCGTTTGTGTATCTCATGTTATTTATCTCCACACCATTAACAGTAATTCCATCTTTCCTTTCTAATAAATCTATTCTGAAAATGCTCTCTGAAAAAATGTTGAACAAGACTGGAGACAAGACGCATCCCTGTCCCCCTCCACGTTTTATAGCAATTTGCTGCGACTTCTCGTCTTCGACTCTCACTGTTACCGTTTGATTCCAATATAAGTTAACAACGAAGCGAATATCGAGTATATACTACCATCCAGTCCAACCTCCATCAGCCATTCATATCTGAGACGATCGAAGGGCTTTTGAAAAACGATAAAACAGGCACAGACATCCACGGACCCATCACGATATCTCTGGAAAAGAACATTGATTCCAAATGACGCTTCTCTAGTACAGCAACCATGACCAAAACCAAACTGGGTGTTATCGAGGTATTCCTCACATTTGCTATATATGCAGCTATGGATAATCTTTACGAATATTTTTTGCAAGCTAATTGTCCTATTATGTGGAGAATGTGGAATCTTTGACACACTACTTATCACCACTACACCAAACACTTTGTTTTTGCACTCGACGTGCGTTTTGTTAACCATGAAGCGATGATTGACTACAAATCTAGCCTATTTATACTTAGCCTAACACCTGAATTACTCAGGCGGAACTAATGGGTTAAGCGAGTCTATTAGTTCCGGTCAAGTAAACAGTAAAGGGGACTATAAGGAATAGGCCCTCTGTCTTTATTTAAACTACTTTTACTTTATAATTTCCATACTTTCATCTGCGTTCAACAATCTCGTATCAGATACAGTTAATCTTAGAGTTACACCGTACAGTTAATCTTAAATTATCTAATATTACAGAATGAGCAGCTTCAAGGGTATGTTCGGTAATACTAAACTTTGGTATGGTCGGATTACTCATATTTAATTTAAATTTTAGCGAATCAGAGATAAGGTCCTTACATTTCTTTAAAGAATTTTTAACTTCTGTTCTCATTCTCGATAATCGTTTTCTCCAATCCAATCACCTGGCAAATCAATTTTTTTTTCACTTCCCATTTCTCCCCTCAAAACAAACCCCTTAAGTCAAAATTTAATTTTCAAAACTATACGGCTCTGATGAGGCCATCAATTCCTATATTAGTGCCAAATTTCAACATTCTACGTCAAATAGTTTCGGATGTGACAGACAGACGGACAGACACCGAAGTACATAAGTGTTTCGTACGGAACACTAAAAATGAACTACTCAAATGCTTATTGAAATGAGTTACCGAAAGTTATTGAAAATTTTTCTTCGTCGTCCTTGAGATAAAAATTTTCGGTCATTTTCTTTTGTTCATATACATAATTTCAAAAATTTCTATCAAGTAGAAGTATATTTAGTATATTTGTCCACTCCAAATAAGAAGAGAGAGGTTTTTAGCAGGGGTTGGAAAATGCTATGCATATACTACCTATAAACTTACAACAGAATAGTTTATTGTCTCTGTAATAAAGTAAAAATAATAAACACCGGGCCAAGAAACTATCCATCCATCTAGGGGACGAGTATGAAAGGGGTGGGAGCTGAGAAATGTTGATAGTCTAATGAGAGTTTTTTAGTTTTCTGATTAATGTAATAGACAAATATTAAACACAAATACACATAATTATACATGCAGCTTGGGGCAAAAATGAGCAAACGGTTTATATTTTATGATTATCTATGATTTACACCTCAGCAGCTGAGATTTTGGGGACACACTGTTTCATATTTTGGATAAATTCAAATAATACACTGTTATCGTAATTTCCCGTTAGCTTTCTATGGCCACAAATTGCTTTCAATATCTGGTACTTTACCCATCAGTGACAGAGTGGTGCCTAAACTGCACAAAATTTGGTACTACAAATCTGTTAAATGAAGAACTCACGTAATATTTTCGAACTTTTCCTTGGTTACGCGTCTATTTTAGATCTGATGATGCCTCTGACTGCGTTAAGGAGGTTTCTGATGTCATTTTGGCTAACGTATGTACCCATAGCCTTAATTCGTCCAAAAACACAAAGCTGTTGCAAATATCTTGCCTTCTCTCTGCACTTTGACTAAAATTTGTACGAATTGTGTTGTGCAGTTTTACTGATTTCTTTCTTCTGAAAAATGAATGAAAGTAGTTTGGAGCATCGCGCACTGATAAAGTTTCTTACTAAAGGAGAAAAAAGACCGAAATTAGTCATGAAAATATGCTCCAGATGAACAACAATAACAGTCCATCTTATTTCAAGTAAAATTTTAGTCTAAACGGTTTCGATGCCTTCGAGATTCAATTTAGAATTTCCCAATATTATTCAAAGCAAGGACCGAGCAATTCATCTGAAACCAAGTTAATTTTTCGAGATTGTGCGCAAAGCTTTAGGTATAAAAAAAATTTCAGCGTTTTGGATTCTCAAATTTATTATTCCGAAGCAAAAACTGAGTAGGAAAGAAATTTCAAGAATTTAAGCCACATTAAAGAACGATCCGAGTGATTTTTTACGAATTGTCACAGGCTATAAAGCTTAAGTGTTCTATTGGGATCGGCGCAATGGGTTCATAATGGCCCTTCATCTCCAAAAAAGGCGAAAGCTCTTCTTCTTCTTCTGGAAAGTTTATGGCTACCACAATAGATCCACAAGCATTAAAAAGTCTTACGGAAAGATGATCTAATACCTAAAGTGGGTCATTAGAAAAAAAACGTCCGAAATGATTTTTGCTTGATGAAGAACCTAAACTTTGTTGTTGCATAACTACAGTCCATAAAGCTAGCATAGTTCAGACGATTACCAACAGCTGTTGATTCATCATGTTAGAATATCTACCTTATAGCAAATAAAAATTTTTTTATTGATTGAAACAACTGGAGAAACCCTGAACTTAGTTAGTTCACCGTTATATATACCCTTGTATTAATGTTTTATTTTCACATGTTCATAGATGAAAATTTTAAATTTTGTTTATGTCCTGAGAAAAAAAGACTCGCAGAACAAACTTTCCTCTTTACGTCTTGCAGATTTCATTCTGCAGCTTAGTGTAATAGAATAATAACTTTTAGTTTATATTTTAGCATTGTTGTTTAAACCTTTAGAGAATCGCTTCTTTAATGCTCTTTTTTTCAGATATAGATATATGAAAGAATTGTGATACCGTAAATAACATTTAAACATGACAACCAACCAAAAAAGAAGTTTAGTAACAAAATATAAAGAAACGTAGTCCGAAATAATGTTAAACAAATTACCTATTAGGCTCGATTCACACTACGAGGCCGCTCTCGATATGCTCTCAGTTCGCTCTCGGTTCGATAAAATATGTTTACAGAAGAAACAATGAGTGTATTCACACTACCACTATCGCTCAGATTTCGATCTCATAATGCTCCAATATTGGTACATCTCAAAAAATATTTTGTCGGAGTAAAATCGGACTTATCATGACTTGTCACGGTAGTATGAATATGTTTTCGAACCCGCTCCACTCCGTACCTGCTCAAATGTGCCCTAGACAAAAAATGCGTGTAACGTAAAAAATTGATAAAAATTAAAACACGTCAATAAATAATGGCAAGTGAAAAACTGTGTACATTTACGAGAGGTATTATCAATTAGATGACGGTACAACGTATAATATCCACTTTCACTTTTTCGAGTCTTTAAACTTGGATGTACTCATATCCTTCTTCTTAACCTTTCTCTGAATTACATTCTCGAAATGTGGTATTTAACTTCTTATTCTTTATTCTAATTTTGTTAATATCATTTCAAATCTCCCAGAAGCCATTCTAAATTACTTTATAAACTTTTCTTCGTCGTCGATTAGATAATGGTACAGCTTCACTTTTTCGAGCCTTTAAACTTGGATGTAACCATATCCTTTTCGGTTTCCTCCGTTTTTCGATAATTTTTTAATCATCGTCTAAAAGAATAGCTATAAATGCTAATTCTTCAATTGAAAAGTTAAATGATATTATATATGCACTTTTTCTGAACTACTCCGATCTAACTTGACTCGTTGGCGAAAAACTGAAGCGAGATCTAAATCGGAACAGCATTGTAGATATGAGAAAATTTTGTCGAACCAAGAGCATATCGAGAGCGGCCTCATAGTGTGAATCGAGCCTTACTATTTAAATGGAGAGCGATCGAATTGTCCTTGTTACACTTGCTAATGATCCTCTTTTTTCTGTTTTGTACAATTTTCGACGTTTTTCTTTGCTAAACTGTTTTGAGTTTTTCCTAACTTTTTTCACATCGACAAGACGTTTTCTTCTCATGTTTTCGATTGGAAGGGTTTGACTCAGTTCATCGTAATCTTTAGCAACTAAATGTGGAAGCAACACTTTTTCATCATTTACATCCATCAGTATATAAAAACTGGTTTTTGATACAATAGACTTTTTACACAATTTTTTTTTTACTTCCGCGTAGAGTACTACAACCGTCCAAGCTAGAAAAACCAAGCATATACGATTGCCGTTCCTAAATACTGCAAACTTGTGTAACATTTAATTATAGTAATACGTTTTAAACGCCGGATTTATCACATCATAGAGAAAAGAAATAGATCTTGCGATACAGATTTAAATCATAATAATTATTATTTAAAAATTTATAATTAATAAATAAAGTTTTTCTACTGTATAACATTTAATTATAGTAATACCTGTTAAACACCAAATTTATCACATCATATACAAAAAAATAGATCCTGCGATACAGATTTAAATAATAATAATTACACAGGCCGACAAAATTGGACGAAACTCTAGACCTTGAGACCAGAGTATACTTTCCCAAAGGCTTTTGGTGCGCTCAATCCAAATCCGAACTTAAAATTTATCCTTTATATCAGGTTTTTGAGATATTCTAACCTAAAGATGAAAAAAACACGGTTTTTCGGTATATTCGGGATTATATTATACCACGAATTAATTTTTCTTCTCGTAGAAATTGTCTTTCTAGTAGCAACATTGTTTGTTTATCATACATGGTGTCCCATTTTAATGTACCAGGCTTCTTAATTTTTTTTATGTCAACTTTTAGTAAAAATAGTTTCCCACAAAAGTGGGACAGTTTTGAAGGGGCAATAAATTGTGATGACCTTGGAAGATCAGTTTGAAGGTCATTTCAAGGTCAACTTTGATTTTTTCAACGGGAACTCATATTTTTTATGACGGCATCATATTTCAGGAAAAATACCAAATTTTGTTCGAAAATTTTTTCTCGATAGTAATTTAGACCTTTCAGAATTCCGACTCGTCATATCGGATCCGCCATTTTGAATTTCTTAAGGTTAGGGACAAACCATGACTCTATGGGTTTAAACCGTCAATAGATTCGGATTTAGCGTCCCAATAACCATATAATTACACTACGCTCGCCAACTGGATCAACTTTTTTTTTTGGTATGGTTGTAACGAAAACGCCAAACTAATTAATTTCAACGCACTATTTCTCCGAGAAGAAATAATTCAAAATACATTTTGAAGAGGAAGAGTAGTACTTTCAGATGCCCTGACGAGATTCGTGAAGAAAAAATAATTCGCGGAGTAATATAATCCCAAATATAGCGAAATCTCAAAAACCTGATGTGATGCAGCAAATCTGAGGTCGGATTTGGTTTTAGTGCACCAAAAACCTTCGAGAAAGTATCTGGTCTCAAAGTTTAAAAAATGTTGGCCTGTGTTATTATTTAAAAATTTATAATTAATGAATAAAGTTTTTCTATTGCATTTTTTATAAGAACGAAATCAAGAAAGTACATAACATTTTCAAGATGAAAATTGGTCAGTTGTATTATACATTTTTAGATTAGTTTGAAATATCTGAAATTCACTGCTAGCGACACTTCCATACAAAATAATCAATACAGATATCAAACATGAGAGTTCATACAGGATGTGAGGGAAGATTTCCAGGCATTTATAGAGTCATAATAAAGGGAAACATACTATACAGTTGCTATTACAAGACAAGATGCCAATACCTTTAAACTAACAACTAGGAGTTCTACTAGGACGGAAATGTCTTAATAGAACAAATAGTATATTTTAAATGCAATCTAACTGGTTTTGTTACACTGGATAATGATCCTCTTTTTTTCTGTTTTGTAAATTTTCGACGTTTTTCGTTGTTAAACTGTTTTGAGTTCTTTTTAACTTTTGTTACATCGATAAGACGTTTGGTTCTCACATTGGATCAATTGGAAGGGTTTGACTAAATTCCTCGTAATTTTTAGCAAATAAATGTGGAAACAACACTTTTTAATCATTTAGATCCATCAGTATATAAAAATTGGTTTTTGATACAATAGACTTTCTTACTCAATTTTCTTACTTCAGCGTGGAGTACGGCAACCGTCCAAGCTAGACTAACTAAGCATATACGATTGTCATTCCTAAATAGTACCAGCCTGTGTAACATTTAATTATAGTAATACCTTTTAAATGCCGGATTTATCACATCAAAGACAAAAAAATAGATCCTACAATACAGATTTAAATAATGATAATTATTATTTAAAAATTTATAATTAATAAATAAAGTTCTTCTACTGCATTTTTTGTAAGAATAGAGTCAGGAATGTACATAATATATTTAAGATGAAAGTTGGTAATTTTTATTATACATTTTTAGATTAGTTTGAAATATTTGAAATATCTCCCAAGCGACATTTCCATACAAAATAATCGATGCAGATATCAAACATGAGAGTTCATACAGGATGTGACGGGAGATTTCCAGGCATTTATAGAGTCATAATAATGGGAAAAACTATACAGGTGCTATTACAAGACAAGGTGCCATTTCCTTTAAAATAACAACTACAAGTTCTATTAGGACCGAATTGTCTTAATAGATCAAAGAGTCACTCAGTATAAACCAGACATGGTATCGGTGGATATAACCTCACGACATATAACGGAAATCGATAAAGTATTTCGAACAACAACCTACTCACGAAATTCATAGAAAGATGCCTGAATTTGGCACATATAGGAATAAAGCAAGAATTGTACAGCGTCCCAACGATTTAAATTATTTTTACGCCAGAGCCCTATACAAAGCATCAAGTGCCACATTTGTGGACATCTATGCAGTAGAAAGTGCTATTGCCAACCGTACAAACTGTTAAGAAATCCGTACGAAATGGATGACGTCACTCACAGCCCAAAAAGTACTTCGACAGAGCTCAATCTTTGATATCTAAGCATATCTGGGATGACTCAATGTTTCCCGTAGAAGGAGTGCGAGAGCCGTTTGGCTAAATCAAAATAGTAATAATAACAATAGATTAAAAAAGCTCTGTAATTTTTATATTTATCATCATCTCGTTTTTTGTTCGTTATATTTATCATCATCTCGTTTTTTGTTCGCAATTATTATTTTGCGGTCTAATAATAAAATTCAAAATAATATCATGAAGCCTCATCAGTTAGGAATTACTGGTATTTACATAAGCAATTAATTAGATAATTTTATATGATTGCTTATCTTTATTATTATTTTTTTAAATTTTTTTAACTACTATTAACAATAGAAAGTTAATTTTTATTTTGAAACTTAATAAAATTATGTAAATAAAGAACATCGTCGATCTCAGGGTATACGCTCCTGCACTTTACTAAGTTGAAGCATCAATTTGCTTTGACCTGCTAGTCAGAAATATGTTTTATCACTTCCCCCCTCAGTCGAGATCAATGTTAACTCCCTTCATACATTTAACAAGCAAACTTCCTTAGCAGCCTCAAAAAATGGCCGTCGTGAACTTTTAGAACACGATGAGCCCTCCATTTCTTTGGAGGCGGGGAGACATTGTGAACTTATTGCATCGATTTCTACGTCGTAGGAAGATCCCAAAAGAATACTCAATTCTCATCCCTATCAGAGTTCATGTAAAATAACCATCATCTTCCTCTAAAGCAGCGAAATATTTTGGAGAAGTTTGAAAATCCATCGTACGAAAACTTCTTTTTATATCGGAATCTTTGTGCAGAAACTTGAAAACCTCGTTTCAGCTATTTTTGTAAGTTCTTTTCTCCACCGATCTTCTAATCTAGGGTTATCCTGAATTAAGTCTCAACTGCATCGAAAGTGTTCAATCCAAAAAATCCCAAAAGAATACTCAATTCTCATCCCTATCAGAGTTCATGAAAAATAACCATCATTTTCCTCTAAAGCAGCGAAATATTTTGGAGAAGTTTGAAAATCCATCGTACGAAAACTTCTTTTTATATCGGAATCTTCGTGCAGAAACTTGAAAACCTCGTTTCAGCTATTTTTCTAAGTTCTTTTCTCCACCGATCTTCTAATCTAGGGTTATCCTGAATTAAATCTCAACTGCATCGAAAGTGTTCAATCCAAAATTTTAATTCAAAATAAAATAAACCATCATTACTACCCATTTCCCTTTTTAGTGGCGAAACCTTATCGCTATATATATATATATATATATATATATATATATATATATATATATATATATATATATATATATATACACATATATATATATATATATATATATATATATATATATATATATATATATATATATATATATATATCATATACATTTTTGAACACGTATTTTCACAAGTTTTCATTTGATACCCCACTCAATGACCTGGTAAAATGTTTTTTTTTTTCACTTCCGATTTCACTATCCAAAACTAATCTCAGTCAAAATTTAACTTCCAAAACTACACGGCTCGGCTCGAACCATCAATTCCTATATTTATGAGAAAATCGAGTGTGTTAGACAGACGACTTACGGAACACTAAAAAGAAGCTGTAATGAACGTTGGTAATAGTCCCCCTGAGCCAAAGTGTTTTGTTAATGGCTAAATGGTATCAGTGCGAAAGTGTCTGTAACGAGGCCGTCAGGATACCAAGCAACTTCCTAAAGAAAGTAACCTTATCGCAGCACGTGGGGCTCTACTAATGACCATAGCCTCCCCAACTTCTTGTGGCTCTAAAATGGTGAACGGAAACAACAGAAAAAATTTAAAGAGTTAAAGTTCCGACTTTTAACTCAAGCGCATCAAATGAGCCCGCACAGAACCTTCTTTAGAAAACTCCACGGAGACCTTCTACAACCCCAGGGAACACCAAGAAGGGATTTTCTGGCATCCCTTTATATCATGGATTTGCAGTTTTTTTTATTATTATTCTCATTGGGATATTTCAGTTCATATACTTTAAACTACTTTCATACTTATGTATGTTTTAAACATATTTATTATCAAATATTATTTATTAATGGAAGAAAAATACATGTATAACTCAATTCTAAAAGTTATAGTAAGTAACTTGGTTTTACGTAGAAGAAAAAATAAATTTCATTTTTAAAAATCAAGCAAATCTCACTTAAATCAGAAATATTAGCCCAGTTGTCAGGGGCAAATTTTGACGAAAAGCTCCCATTAAATGCATTTTGGCATACAGGTAGTTTTTAGAACGTAGAATACGATAAAAAAAAGTTTGCTGCTCTAAAGTGTACACTACTCCTACGAAATAGAAAAAGTCATTGTTGGCAAATATCTAAAAAAAAAAGATATCGAAAAACTAATAGCACCACGTGAAAGAACGGAAAATTTTACAAAAAAATAGTATATAGATTATTTTTTTAGTTTTACCGTAATTCAAAAAAATTCTTTAAAATAAAATGGCTGGTTTAACCCCTTCAGTTGTAGCGGGAATCATGCTTCCAACCTCATTTATGATTAAATTAACGTTTCTGTATACCGCTAAAGATTTTGAAATTGGCTATTAAGGGGTTTCTTGGGGTGCTGATTAAGAATCCAATGACAGATTTGAAAAATTCAAAATGGTGGATCCAATATGACAGCCAGCGAGTACGTAATTCATTTAATTTCTTCGAGTAATTTAGAATCTATGTCTTTTAAATAACTGTTTTCTTTGTACCTGGATGTTTTAATGAAAGATAAATACTTTATACTTAAAGCTTGGACTTTTATCTTTCATTTCCCACCTTTAAATATTTTTTTAAAGTTAAGTTTAAGTTGTATGATTAATAATAACCATAAAATACGTTTATCATATACACTTTTTTTAAAGCAAAATTATAAGAAAAGAGAACGTTTTTTAGGTTTTTAATGATTTTCTAATATTAAGTATACGTTTAAACTGTAACTAAAAAAAAATTGTCCGACTTTTTTTAACTATTTCGTACTGCTTTGAACGTAAAATTGCTGGCGACGCACTACTATATTTTATTAAATTTTTGTAATTTACTGTATGCCCGTTAAAATCATGCAAACAAAAATTTCGTTTTCAGTTTTAGAAACTTTATAGCAACAAAAATAAAAACTATTAATATCATTGGAAACCTGAAATTCTCCTCTTCAAAACGCTATCTTTCAATTTTTCTTACACCCGGAAAACAAGTAATATCGATTAACTTTCGAGCTGTGCGCGTACACTTTCAAATTAGCCTGTTTGGAGTGCTACATTTTTTAAATCACCTATCAGAATTTTTAATAAATTCTCACGCTAATAAAAAAATTCCAAAAAAAAAATATACTATATACCATTTTTTTTTTAATTTCCCGCCCTTT
Organism: Pachyrhynchus sulphureomaculatus; assembly: GCA_019049505.1. NCBI lineage: Eukaryota > Metazoa > Arthropoda > Insecta > Coleoptera > Curculionidae > Pachyrhynchus > Pachyrhynchus sulphureomaculatus. Next base: position 71,502,113 of record CM032449.1, on the reverse strand, counting down.
CATGTGGTGCTATTAGTTTTTCGATATCTTCTTTATTTTTGGAAATGTAACGAAAAAAACGAATTTTTTATTTTATTTTGAATTTTGTTTGCTTAGCGTACATCAAACTTTAGCAAACTTTTTTTATCGTATTCTACGTCCAAAAAACTACCTGTTTGCCAAAATGCAGCCTGTTAACATTTAATGAAAGCTCAAAACCTCTGGCGACTGGGCTAATATAAGAAGTGCTAATTAGATTTTAAGAAGAAATTCTTCATGATATAAGAAGGCCAGCATAAATTAAAAGTATGACTTTAGTTGCATATTAGGTGGCTTAAAGTTCTATAGTTAGTCCATGTTGACACATATACAGGATGTTACGTTAAAAAAAAAACATAACTATAGTACATCTAATAGCTTGTAGCTATATATGACATTTTTATTACCTACACCAGATTCGGTACCCGGTAAATGATTTAAAAATTGACTCAACATATAATACCGTTTTACTATTACAGTTATACTTTTTACGCGTTACTAACACTGGTTAGAGCACCACAATAGGGTTCAAAACTACAGCAAGTTCAGAATAAGCTACATATCGACTAATCGCTAAATGCAAACAGCAATTCATTAAATCATGTCAAAACTTAACGTAACTTCATTTCGTTAGGTAAGTAGGTATTTTCTGTAATCGTTGGCAACTGACAGCATATTTATACGATATATATAATTTGAAATCAATTAAGGCTTTATATTTGCGCAATTCTACGTGGTAGAAACAGTTTTTTTCTCATTTCTCATGTCTTTGTTAAACAACAATAACCGGCCAAGTGCAAGTCGGGCTTAGTGTTCCGTACCTTGATTGCTTTTAAGATAAAAATTTTTATTATTAAGGTATAAAATGATCAGTTACTTCACAAAACACACACCAAATGATTTTACAAGCTTTTTGCCGATCTTTACTGAAAACTGATAACCTTGTAGTTTTTGTTTTTTTTATATACCAGATAAATTATTAAAGGTATTGCACTCGTGATATTTTTCGTTCAATCCACACCCTGTGGAGAATATTCCAGAATTTTTTTCAAAATTTTTTGATAAGCACTCTTCGAGATAAAGGGGGCAGCGATTTGTTACATTATATATATTTTTGAACTGGTATATTTACAAGCTTTCATTTGACATCCCACTCGACGAACTGGTAAAATTTTTTTTCACTTCCGATTTTACCCCCCAAAACTAACCCTTTAAGTCAAAATTTTAATTTCAAAACTACACGGCTCTGATGAGGTGATTAATTCCTATATTAGTACCAAATTTCAACCTTCTATGTTAAATAGTTTCGGAGGAAATCGGGTTTGAAAAAAATTTCTTTCACTTTTTTTTTTATTACCTAATTTAATTTCTATAACTTCTTGGGGACTGGCAGACAAACGGACAGACAGGCAGATGGACAGACAGACAGACAGACGGACAAACACCGAATTAATCGTATAAGTGTTTCGTACAGAATAGTAATAAGACTACAAAAGTGGTAGAATTATACTTCAGTTCAGAAGCTTTAAATTATTTTATTTTTTTCCTTCCATGGTCGGCAGAAATTGTATTCTAGTTCTCAATTAATAGGTTTTAGCTTGAAAAAACAAATTTTCTTCAATAACAAAACTTAAGCAGTTAAATTGGCAGATGCCAATTAAATACTCATGAACCTGGTGTTATAACTAGATGGGGAGAAAAAGTGATTAATTCGGGAACTCAATCTCCTAATTTGCAAAAACTTAAACTAACACTCCTAAAAAATGATGAGTGTTACAAATCTGATTAAGCAATAAATTAAAATGAATTTAATTCCACTTACCACATATGCAGTGTTAGTCATTAGTGCGGTATTTGCCATTTAATTACAATATCTTTTTTAAAATTTTATCTTTATTTTATTTACATTTTTGCATATTCAACACAGTTTTATATGCGGTTTCATGAATCACAAATCAATATATTAGTTACTATAAAGATCGTCAACGTCAATTCTACCTCGACGAAACCGAAAAAAGGAAAATTGCTTACCAACTCTAGTTATATTAATAGCAGGACAATATGCCAGAATAGATTCTTGCTACTATGTAAACGGCTTGATTTTTGCAGAATCCAATGTATTAGATATACGACATTCTTTAGAAACAATATTTGAGGCATTTTACTCATGAAGCACATACGTTTTATTAATTAAACGTGGAAATTTATACTACAATTTGATAAAAATTCTAAATTGGATCAATACATCGTAAATTTCAACTTTCTTTAAAGGAATAATGAAGACAAAAATCTTTTTGGTCAATATATTCCGAGCCTCTTATCAAATGTGTAGACTTGATTTGTTAAACATGTTACATATTTATTAGAAACTTATAAAATTGCAATAATATACGTGGTGTACAAAATTAATAATTTTGATGTTAAGATACAACGAATTCTATTAAGTACGCATACCTATTACTCCATCGAAAGCTGACACAGCAGCTTTCGAGCCGACAGAGTGGTTGACACAGTCAACGCTTAAAAGCAGGAAGCGCTTTTCGAGGCATCCTCCTCAGGCATATATAGTTATTGTAAAGCAACTGAAAATAGACAGAAGTTCATATTTCAGCAGTTTACTAGCTGTTCTTTTGTCCGTCAAATCCATCCTGAGATGCGTTTCGCCGTATCACGGCTCATCAGTTAAGCTAGGATTGAGAAACAAGAGAACGGAATCAACTGGTACTTATCCCAGAAATTACGGAGTACGATGGTAGGATACAACGAATTGTATTAAGTACACATACCTATTACTCCATCAAAAGCTAACACAGCAGCTTTCGAGCCGACAGAGTGGTTAACATAGTCAATGCTTAAATGCAGGTAACGCTTTTCGAGGGATCCTCCTCAGACATATATGGTTATTGTAAAGCAACTGAAAATAGACAGAACTCCATATTTCAGGAGGTAGCGTGTGTGTGTTAGCTTTCGCTGGAGTAATAGGTATGCGTACTTAATACAATTCGTTGTATCCTACCATCGTACACCGTAACTTCTCTTGTTTGTCAATCCTAGTCTGGCTGACGAGCCGTGATACGGCGAAACGCGTCTCAGGATGGATTTGACGAACAAGAGAACAGCTAGTAAACTGCTGAAATATGGACTTCTGTCTATTTTCAGTTGCTTTACAATAACTTAATAATTTTGAAGTTGTCAACTAACAAATTAATATTTTGTGGTACTGTGATTCAAGCCTTAATTTTTTAGTACCTTTTTAACTGTACACTTAACTTCTATTTTCTTTGAAAGGTGATTTGGAAGTCGCATCTGCCATAAATAGTACCGAGTATGGTATAGCTATGTGGACATTTCTAACAATTAAGGATCCAATTCTGTTGTGTGGCGATTATCAAACTGTTTTCAGTCGTACCACCAATCTAGAACACTGTGACTGGATAAAAAATATCACAGGTATTTCGTTTGTTGAATAAATGACAAAATAATAAAAAAATAATATAATAATTAGTTTTTATTTTTGTTTCATTCCTTTTTTTAATTATCTACTAACAACGTAATCTAAAAGCCATCATAGCCAAAAAATGTACCTCAACGAGAAAAGATTTTATTTACAATTATTCAGAAGTCAATTTTTCATTAAACGTTGTTGTATTAAGAAAAGCTTTTTAGTGTTCCGTACGAAACACTTATAAAATCACTTGTCCGTTTGTCTGTCTGTCCGTCCGTCTGTCTGACACACCAGATTTTCTCTGAAATTATGTATTTGACACTGAAAGTTGAAATTTGGCACTAATCTAGGAATTGATGGCCTCTTCAGAGCCGTGTAGTTGTAAAAGTTAACGGCTAACACCACAGTGGCGAGCGAAAATCAAGCGTTTCTTGCAATTTTTTTTTTCATCTAGAAGGAAAAGTAATTGAATAAAAATACTCCAGCATGTTGTCAGTAGTAGTTTTAAGTATAGAATTTTTTTTTATTCAAAAATGTTATAAAATGGCAGCAATTGAGCTGTTCTTATAAGATATCTTGAAATGAAGAGGCTCCACGGCACACAGTATAACTGCCGCAAATTTGAATTTAAAAAACAAAAGTTTCTCTCTTTATCTACATCATAACAGCTAGAGTAATACGTAGAGCGTTTTGAAAATATTGATTTCTGTGAAAATGGCAAGCATTCGAAGAAAAAGTTCGATTTTCGACCCAAAAAAATGGTAGTTGTTTTTTAATAAAAAAGGGTATAATCAACTTATCGAAAGTCCCGTATGTATTTCTCTTTGAAATATTTTTTTAAAAACAGGTTTAAAATTTGAAGTGAATATAATGAATATTTTTCGAGTTATACTGGGTGCCGTTTTGCAAAATCGAATTTCGAGAAAAACGTGTTCAAAGTTTTAAGTCACATTATTTATATCAAAAAATAAAAATTTTGAAATTTTTTACTATTAGGCTGCGATCCCAGCTCTGTAAAGCTGCCCTTCATAGCTTAAATTTGCCTCTTCATTTTCATTTCTTATCGATTTTAGTTTGTGGCTTTTGCCGCATCCGTCAGTCACTCGTCAGCGCGCTTAATTCGAGTAGCATCGGCTTCTAGGCAAAAATTATAGGACTGGCAGCTTAACTCTAATACTGTCATTTTTTTTTAAATACTTGATAGACTATCATTGAAAGTACATACAGCAATATCAGTTGCTGCATTAGGTACTTTCATTGCTGTTTGGGGTATATCCTCCCAAGCAACGTGTAAGCAAATCGCCACGGCTCAGCTCTTCATAAATAGGTTTTATGACATGAGAAACTGTATGGGAAAGTAGCGGATTATGATGGAATCTGATGCTTACCCCTTCTTCCAGTCACACCTAGACTCTGAGCACTTCTCGTGCTGCGGCTTTTCGTCGGTTGACATCTTGTGATACAAAGTCGCCCATATATATTTTCGAATGTCTTTAACAGGGCTTGAATTCCGCCGTATTGCGAAGCCATAATATATTGTTAATTCATTAAGTAATTTGGCAGTTAATTTACCCTTCCCTCCGAGGTCCATACTGAAATACTATCGAACAAAGAAAATTTTAACTGAACATAAACTACTTCTAAGGACATCTATTAGTGTATTAGAGAAGTTAGAAATCAAAAGCTAAGTTGTGTCCTACATTATTCAAGCACAAGATTTTCAGAAAATGTCTTTGTGACCCTATTAGGGTTGTCCGCAAAACGTCTGTAGGACGTTTTTTTGAGATCTGCTGTTTAGGACTGTTTTATAAATGCAATCACGTTTTTTGCTTAAGCAATCGAAACTATGCTTTGCAAGTGCTGTGCTAATATTACATGCCCGAGAAACTGTATAATGAGATTTAAGAATTATTAACTTCGTACAACGTTTTTAGTTCCGCAATGTCACAACATGCGAGGAGCAGGACATTGGTGAGCCAGCTCTCCAAAAGAAATTTTCGTCACCGCATGAAGACAATTAGCAATATTGAATATTCAGACGAAAGTGCCACGGCCAGATGTAAAAATGAAGATGCTGGTGATATCAACGACTGTATTTATGAAAGTCATCAAGAAGACAACACTGAGGATTATAATATGGAACCGAACAGTAAAGGGAAAGTGAAGACAATAGCGAACTTAATTTTGATATTAAAAGTATCAATGTGTTAACTCTTTTCTTCGGTTACCGTGGCGTTGTGCATAAAAAGATCTATTCAAGTGCGCCATGGAGAGCCGTTACGGAGCACTTTAAAAAGTGCTCGAAAATCTCACACAAAAAAATCGTGTAAACATAAATTTTTTCTATCTTTATTCTTAAAGGTTTAAAGTATGCTTTAAACCAATAAAAAAACGATTTTTTGTGAGTTCTACAGTGATGTTACCCCTTAAATTTTGACTTAAGGGGTTATTTTTGGGGAGTGAATTCGGAAATGAAAAGAAAAACGAGTAGAATATCAAATGAAAGCTTGTAAAAACACGAGTTCAAAAATATATATGATGTAATACTTTTCTTTGTGTTATTTTAAAAAAATTGCCAAAAATCGCTATCTCCTCCTTATTTCGAAAAATACTGATAAAAAAAATTTGAAAAAATTCTGGAATATTCTCCACAAGGTGAAAATTAACACGAGTGCATTACCTTTGCAGAGTCATAAGTTTTCAACAAAGATCGAGAACTTTGTTAGAACTCATTTAAGGTAACAAAATTTGTTATTTTAAAAGTAATCACATTACGGAACACTAATTGCGCAAGTCCGACTTGCACTTGGGCAGTTTTCTTTTTACTTGAAGTGGTATCAAAATGTTTATTTTAAAGGAAGGAATTTTAGCTGCAGCTATAGTAATAAAATTTAAAATTTATAAATTTTTCATTTTTATGCTATGCTTCTTGTAAAAAAAGATATTAACCTTTTTACCAGCATTTTTGTAAGCGTTAAATTTACGCTCTAGGAAATGTAACTTTTAATAATTTTCAATTTTGTAAGGACACATTTTTTTTATATTTTGCAGATTGGGTACATTTTTCAGTTTAACATAGATTTTCCTTAATATACTAAATTTTACTGAAAACAGTTGTATATAAAAATTGCATTTCTCACAAACTTTTCTTACCACTTTGTATATGCGGAAATGAACTAAAAGTAAATGTATGCTTATAGGTCACTATGTATAACAGAGTATAAATAACATGTGTTTAAAAAACTGATAAACACATTTTTCATAGTCTACGTATTATTGACACTATTTTATAATTAATTTAACACTTCTGATTGATGAAGAATGATTAACGTAAATACGAGAAAACACTTTATTTTGACACTCCTAATGATGGTTAATGGTGGTAATGGATATTAACGATGGTTAGCAAAACGGGCATATAGTGCAAAAATATTTTTCGTGTAGTAGTGGTAACTGTTAGAAAGTGTCAATATGTCAAATATTCCAAAATTGTCACGTAATTAACCTGAACGTAATTTAAATGAACTGCCTTCATTGGATATTAGATGAAGAAATGAGACTTGATACGGCAATTTAGAAGTACTTATACAATTTTAAAATTTAAGTAAATTAAAAATTGTGTTGTCAAATAATGCAATAGTAAGTGAATGAGCCAAGAAGACAATTTTTCTTTTTTTGAATAATTAATAAAAAGTAAATTAAAGAAATAAAAATGTATGTTTTATATGTTAAATTAATAAATCATAGAATTGATTAAAAGAAAGAAGGGGCAAGTCTTGTAATAACGCCGGATTAGATTGAAAATATGATTCGATTACGACAAGGTGAGGTATTGTCAAGGAATTTTTATCAAATGCAGTACTTGCACTTGACTAATATTCATTGGAGTCACCAATCCTGAACTAGTGTAATTTTCATGCCGTCCTTCTGCTAATCATATCATGTGGCAAAAAGTTAATGATCAATTAGAGTTAAAAAGTTGTCCCTCTTAAAACATCTTTCACATTTTTTAAATATAGTAGTGACGAATCTTGCATTTTCTACTGCATATACAGTATTTCAAGAGCAGGAAAATAATGACAATAACAAGGATAATAAAAAAGACTGACAAACAAATTATAGTCATATCTACAAACTTGTACTTAGACACTTAACTCAATTTATTTTAATTGTTATAATTGTTACGAAATTGCTGTGTAATTAGTACAGTGAAATTACACTCAGAAACAGAAACAATTTACATTTAATATAGAATGTATTTTAAAAAAACTAAACCGAGAAAACCATGCTCTAAATATTGATGAACACAAATATGCAGACAACGCATATTTTTGAAACTTAAAACTGCAATAAATGATAAAAGAGTTTAAAAAAATCAGAAGAAATAGCAGTGAATAAAAATATAAACAACACAGACCTAGTGAAGAGTTTCTCCGAACACAGTAACGCATCATGCTAAAAAAAAAAGAATAGAGGAAGTAGAACAATACGTATACCAGAGACAAAACCTACGAACAGACAAAAAGAAGCAAATGGCAGATTTAAATGAAGAAGAAGCGAAAGAAAGAAAAACATTAAATCTATATCTTCCTGCAATATGAGACTTAAGCGAGGGCAATCACGAAGAAAACCATGAGTAAGATGCAAACTAACCAACCGACATAAAGAGAGCAATCCCAAATAATACGTGCCAAAATGAAAGATACCAAAAACACAATACTGAAGGTAAGATAGAGATGAGCAAGATATGTAGCAAAATCGATCAAAATCGTCAGGGAAAACGACTGAATGGACACCATGAGGAGAACAAAGTATGATAGCTTTTTGTAAGGGGCGGGAAAGAGATAATCAAATGTAGGACAGGGCAGAAACAAGTAAAAATAAATGGATGATGAGTGCTATATAGAGACAGGAAGAGAGAACACAGCGAAAGTTAGGGCCTAAACAACAGTGTATATTGTCATAATATTCCGATATGTAAGTTTTATTTTCTTTGACTTTAAATATCTAAGTAATTTTATATATGTGTACGTAGACTCTTTTCTAAACTCTATAAACATAAATAACCAGAGGGTGAACTTCTCCAAAGAAAATCTCCTCTTGCCGTGGTACTCTAAAAGTTTAAACCATTCCCGGTACAATAAGATCAAAAGGGAACTAACCTGAACTAACCAGAGGGTAGAACTTTTCCAAGAATAAATTATAGTGGAACTTTAGAATCTTAAACAATCCCCAACGCAATTAATATGAATCGATAAATGAAGTGAAGAGTTATTAAAAAAAAACTTTCAAACCTTGGAATTTTAAAAATTTTCCATATATAATAGATAAAGGAGTCAAATCCAGATTGTTAGAAGAACAGGATTCATTGAACCAGAAAAAGCGGACATTATCCTACTTGTCTTTGTCCTAGTCTTGGTCTAGAGGACTGTGTACACCGGTACGTCATCCTGCTGGAGGATGTGCTGCCTCCTAGAAGCTAGAATACCATCCACAGTATGCATACCACCCTTAAAATGTCTCAGTAGATCTATTTTGTGATCGTGTCCACCTAGTAGAATATTTTTGGTTTCCCCCTTTCACCTCTTAAGATATCAAGATTGGTCAAAAGTCTTGGCTTGGCTACTACGGGAACATTTTTGGGATCGTGAACAAGCCAACAATCATTCGGTATACATTGGCGTCAAGAGTAAAAATGTTCTCTGGTCCAAAAAGGATTTAAATTAAGACATCGTACTGCAGGCACTGTACCCTATAACAATTAAACTGATATACCTATTTTAATGAAATTAAATTTTTATTTGATTCTTCTTCTTCCTCTGGTCATTCTCTATCTTTTGGATATAGGCCTCTCTCATGTACCCCTGATTTGAGCAATTTAATATCAATGGAGCCCCGCTGATTTTTTAATATCGTCATACCAACGTTGCTGAAGCCTGCCAGTACTTCTTTTTCCCCCCATGGTCTCCACCTGGTCACTTTTCTGCTCCAGTTATCAGTATTTCTGGCCACATGCTCCTGCCTAGTTCCACTTGAGGGAAGATATCCTTTCAATTATGTCGTGGACCCCTGTTTTTTTCTGATACAATCGTTTGATTAACAGTCCCTAAGTGATATACCTAGGATTTTCCTTTCAACTGCTCTCTGGTGAACTTACAATTTTCCGTGTCAGAACCCAAGTGTCGCTACCATATATTGTTACTGGTAGAATGCACCCGTTATATACTTTTAAGTTTTAAAAGCAGTTTGGAGTGAAAAACTTGCTTCATTTTACCGTAAACCGCCCATCTCAGGCGTATCCTTCGATTGACTTCCAGTTCTTGATTCACTTTTCCGATTGCAGATTCCTGTCCCAAATATACATATAAATCCACCCTTTGCACTTGTTGCCCGTGTATAGATATTACGGCATTAATGATGTTCGTCATGAATTTGGTTTTTGTGATGTTCATCTCTAAACCGTCTTTTTCTGCTTCAGTTTGTAATTCTTGGAGCATTTATTTCAATTCGATTTCGTCTTCGGCAAAAAGTGTGATGTCATAAACAAATCTTAAGTTGTTGAGTCTCTCTCTGGGTATATTAAGTCCCCTGTTTTCCCAGTGAAGGCTCATGAAGATATCATCTAGTACCAGGGTGAATATTTTAGGTGATATGATATCACCCTGCCTATCACATCTCTTTATTTTTGCTTCCTTGGTATCCTCGTGTAATCTCACTTTCAGTTTTGATTGTTCATTGATTTTTGTCAGTATGTAATATACCTTTGATCGATTCTTACGTTTTTCATCGCTTTCTGAACTGCCCAATATTCTACTGTGTCAAAAGCTTTTCGGGAGTCAAGAGCCATCCAGACTGTAATATTGTGTTCAGTTACCTTTTCTATAAGTTGTTTGACCGATTGTAGATGTTCCATTGTGCTAAATCTTTTTAAGAAGCCTGCGTGTTCTTTGGGTTGGTAATTTTCAAACTTCTTGTCTAATCAGTTTATGATTACTCTCATGAATAGTTTGTATATTTGCGATAGAAGACTTATTAGCTTATAGTCCTCCAAATCGCAAGGATCTCATTTTTTGTGTATCAATATAACTATGGCAGTTTCCCAATGTTTTGGTATCACTTCTTCAATTAGACAGTTATTGAAGCGTTTTTTAAGCTCTTTAATTAATGGCAGCCCTCCCTCTTTTAGCATTTCCGGCATGACGTCGTCTTCTCCTGCTGCTTTCCCATTTTTAATTTGGTTAATGACTTTTTCAGTTTCTTCAACGTCGATCTCTGCTAGATCTTCGGAACTGATATTAAGTATCCTTCGGTTGTCATCTTTTGATCGTCTTAGAGTCTTCTCATCGGCTTTCTACCCGTATAGATCTGCATAGAATATTTCTATAACTTTAAATATTTGTGGTCTTCCTTCTATAGGGTTTCCATTTTTGTCTATCAGTTTGTTAATCTGCCTTCAATGTGAGTTTTCCTTTCTAAATATGTTCAAACCCCTATTCTGTTCTATCAGTTCTTCTATCCATTTTTCCTAGTATTCTCTAATATCCTGTTTTGCCATTCTTCTTGCAGTTCTGTTGATTTCAGCATATTCCACCATATTTCTTTTATTCTTATTAGTTCTCTCTGAATTTCCAGTAGCTGTTTTGTTTTTTGTGTCAATGTATCCTTTCTTTTTTCCTTTAATGTCATGTGGTTTGCTGTCGTTTCTTTTATCAATTTTGTCAGTCTTCTATTCATATCATCCATTTTCTCATGAAGCTGTGATGATCCCTTTGTCAATTGTTATGTTAGTTGTCTCTTATAGTCTTCTTTGTGTTCCTTCAGTAAGCTAACATCTAATAGTTTTTGTTTGTTACTAAATCTCCTGGTACTGTCTAGTTTTTGAATTATAAGGATTCTACACCTTACTAATCTGTGATCACTGCCAGTTGTGAAGGAACTAAGGACATCAACATCTTGGATTATGTGCTTATGGTATATTAGCACGGAGTCTATCTCATTCTTAATTTTACCATCTAGGCTTATCCAGGTTCACTTTTTATTCGGTCCTTTTTTTAAAAAAGTGCATAGAATTCTTTTTCTAAGTAGTTAGCTAACATGTTACCTCTTTTATTCTTAGTACCGACTCCCAATGGGCCAATGTATTTTGATTCGCTGTGTGTACGGCCTATTTTTGCGTTGAAATCTCCTCTAACCAGGGTGTATTTCGTTCTATTTTCTGTCAGGCCTTGTAATATTTCTTCATACAATGTTTCGACCTGGTCGTCATCGTGGCTACTTGTCGATGCGTAAATTTGGATTATTTTCATAGTTATATTGGAAGTAATTCTTATGGTGGTGTATATTACCCTATCTGATATTGCTTTCAGTGTCTGTATTTTAGGAGTTAAGCGTTTATGAACCAGGATTCCTACTCCGCAGGTACTGTTTTGTTCATTTCCAATGTAAAACAGGACACGTCTCGAATTTAGTCTTAGGCAATCCTCTCCTTTCCTTCTTACTTCCGATATTCCTAGGACGTGCCATTTTATCTTGTTGAACTCGTACTACAGTTCAATCAGCCTTTCCTCGTTTTCTAATGACCTAGCGTTATAAGTAGCTATATGTAGTTGGCAGCCTGATCTAACCCAGGGATTCTTAGCACCCCCCGTTCGGTAACTTGTCTGATCGCTGCCTTATTCAGGGTTAGTCGAACCGCTGGAGACTGGGGACCTTTGCGTTTCTTCGTTCCTATCCATCTAAGAGGGGTTTGGCCCTAATAGACTACGTTGGCCAGACGTCTCGGTGAGTGTAGGAGTCAGCCCCCTCTAACCTGAAGAAATGTCACTGTTTGCAGCCGCCCACTCTGGGTCAAACGCTGCAGTGCCTGTTTGGTCCGCGGGAGGTATTTCATTTCCCCCATAACACCTATATCTAGGAGGCTTTCCTCGAGCCGCCACCTGGGGACACGCCCTCTAGGGGTTACAGGCTCCGCCGAGGGCTTTGATTACTGATAAATATATGCATGCCAATGTACTAGAATTGTAATGACTATTGTTACAACCACTTGGTTACGAGCAGTAGTAACCCCTTGCTCCAATCCCTAGGCCTTATACGTAAATAGTTTAATTGTAACATATGGTATTTTCTATTTAAGTGTATCTTTCTCAGCAAATCTGAGCTAATCAAATATGACGGTTAATTTGAGTAGCATTTTACCAATAATTAAGAAAGGGTGGAATTATGAAATCCTCGTATCTAAAGCAGAATATACAAAAGCTTCTTTTTGCAGTACAGGCTGTCATTTACATCAGGCCAAAATTAACAATTTATTTAAACAAAATTTTATTAGTTGAACTGTAGAAGTTGCAAGAAATCTTTTGCATTGATTTGTCGAACCTCTTTGAATTATCATTACTGGATGTCTCCCCAACTGGACTCGTAATTCTCATCCTGAAGTGGATAAACAACATAAAATTAATCAGGGATCGCTTAAAAAGTTGATTGTTAACTAAATAACCAATAATCTTGTGAAAATATTCGGTACATTTTAAGTATTAATATGTCATTTAAAATGTCACTGACAAAACAATCATAGTTTGGTTTTTGATTGGCGTTGTCATTTCAAACATCACTTCAAAAACATCATTCAAAATTTCCAGTGATTAAAAGATAACTTTTCAACCAAAAATAATTATTAAAAAAAATGTAATGGTTTATTTTACTTAGTATTAGAATCACAATCAAAAATTTTTAAAAAAATGGCTCATGTTCACCCACACTCTCTTGTATGGGTCGCTCCTTTAAATAATGAACCTAAATCAGCAGTTGAGAAAAAATGCCCATGGAGACATTCTTTAGGTCAAGATAATCCCTCACCTCGTCCACATAGTATAAGACAAGACTGGTAAGTTATGTTCTAATCAATTTAACCAACCAAATAATTACAAATTCTACGGTTTTCATAGCACCGTACTATTTTTTGATAAAATAAAAATAGTGCTAACATATTTTTATTTCTCTTGCTAAAGGAAAGTATTGCAGTCGTAACAATTTTCCCTGATTTTTGCATTTCTTCACGTTATAGAGTTCCTAAATCACCAGAAAGAACCTATTCGTCTGGTGGAGAATTAATTGTATTTTTCTTTTAAACAATTATGCTAACTTCGAAACGCTTTTGCTGGCATATGAAATGTTTATATTCTCAAATTCAAATTTTTGCAAATAGACTATATTGCCTTTGTACGGAAAAACTCCGGAACGAACTGAAATATCAACTTCAAATTGGCAAAATATTACGTGAAGTAGGACAGAAACCTATAGTTCTTGACCAATATTTTTTCACGAGAACTGGATAAAAGATAAATATTGTAAAGTTTCAATAGTAGAATGCAATTGAGTCCTTGTTTTTAGTTCTGTTAGTAAATCACATGATTGTTTAGCGGAGCGGGGTGGGGTTAACTTCACATGTATCGGGGTTTCGTCGTTCTTGGAATCCTCTTCTAGTTTCGTTGACCTGAAATTCTTAGAAAAATTTAGACTGATTTTTGCAGGATTTCTTTTAGTCATGGTATAAATTTTGTAGATGTAAATTTTGAGACATTATATAAAGTTTTTTTAAAGCATGAAATTCCCCATATAACTTTTACCTTTTTGGGTTGGGTATAGTTTAAGCTTTGCAAAATTATTGAGTAGTTGGTAAGTAACGTAAGGTGATCATGTCTTCACATCGATGTGTTGTTTTCTGATAATCATAGAGCAAAATTCCACAACAAGAAAACTAAGTACAGTAGGAAGTTTTCTGTGACACTGAGTGTACACACCTGGCTATTGGCGCATATATATATATATATATATATATATATATATATATATATATATATATATATATATAAATATATATATATATATATATATATATATATATATATATATATATATATATATATATATATATATATATATATGGGACGTTTCACGTCAAACGGGACAAAGCTCTACCCTAAATTGTAGGTGACGGAAAATAATGTTTGATAGTTCAAATTATTCGGAATACAAAGCACTTTCGAATGCTGAGTGGAAAAACATAATCACTCAAAATGGCAAATCCAATATGCGGGCTAAAATTAAGGTATGCGTCGAAAAAAGTTATTGAAACTATAAAAACATCTTTAAAATATCCGAAATAGAATTCAGATTGATAGTTATAAATTTTACCTATCCACCTTCGTGCGCTTGCATCACTATTGAGAAATTCAAAATGGCGCATCCAACATGGCGGACATCAAAATCGATCAGATCTCTGATTCTCATATAAATTGATGTATTGAGGCCTCTAAAGTGCGATTATAAACTTCTATTTTTAAAATATGTTTAACTTTTGAATGGTAAGACCTCATCTCCTAAAAAGGCTGATCCAATATGGCGGCTGCAAGTGAGATAAGCGTTAACCCTTTTTCAGGTTGGAGTAATTCTGATATGAAATTGTTTGTAGTTCCCAGGTTGCCGATAGTTACTGCTCACGAATCTAAATTCAGATTTAATTTAAGATGTCGCATCCAACATGGCAGACGTCGATCCAAAAAATTAAAAATTTTGAAATAAAAAAAATATAGTCGTATTCTACATCATATTTGCAATAAAAAGGTTTCTAGTAATTCTTCACTGATACGTATAGATTTCGACAAAAAAAAATCCTAAACTGGTTGTAATTTAATATTTTGGGTACTGGACATCCATATTTATAAACATGTTTTCGAAAAAAGTTCTCTGTGTTTAATAGGGTTGAGACTGTCTTTAAATGTAATTTTAAAGCCCACATTACTTTTTTTCAAGCGTTTCTATTTATTTTTAATTTTTTTAAAACTTTTTTGTTCCAATTTTTTTATTTTTTTTTACCTATTTAAGGGATTACACAACCCCGAAATTTTCAAAAAATCATTTATTTTACTAAGAACTATACCTTTAAGAATATTTTAAGAGTTCAATCATTCCAATATTCCTAATATTACCTATGTTATAGCAATTTGAAGTGCGCTTTTATTATAAGACGCCGACTCCATATTTTTTTTTTGCATTTTTCTTGACACTACTTTTTTTAAACTGATGGAGACTATGTCTATGAAAAAAAAGTAATACGGGCTCTAAAATTACAGTTTAAGGCAATCTCAACCCTATTTAAAACGCATAGAGCTTTTTTCGAAAACATGTTTATAAACATGGACCTTCAGTATCCAAAATACGAAATTAGAAAGAATTTAGGAATTTTTTCCTCGGAATGTAGAATACGATTGTATTTTTTTATTTAAAAATTTTTTTGGACCGACGTCTGCCATATCGGATTCGACATTTTGAGTTTTTAAAATCTGCCTTTAGATTCGTGATCAGTAACCATCGATAACCTTTGAACTACAAATAATTTCATATCAGAGTTACTCAAAATCTCCAACCAACAACAAATGTTTTATTTTCTTCTCTGTCAATCTAAGCTTGGCTAATGAATCGTGATATGCTGAAGCGAGTCCTGCGAAAGTTCGATAAATGAGAAAACAATAATTGCTAAATTATGGTTCATTTTTGATAATTGATATTGATTAGTATATACATAGGTAGAATAATTATGCTACTCAGCGGTGATTTTTCGCAACTATATCAATAAATCATTGAATATTAGACTTGCAGTAGCTAAAGACACAATTATTTTAGAGATTAGGTATGTTTTCATTACGGGGCTTAAAATAACCAGACATACAAAATAATACAAAATCCTTACTTACTCGTTAGTACGTTCTAAATCAATGTCATGTAAAACAAACCCTTTTGACATCTTTTTATGTGTGTATGTGTTGGATAAAATATAACTTACAATTAATTGCACTATCTACTTTTTAGGGGCGTAAAATATCCACATCGTGTCTATCCAGACGTTTTAGCCATGATTGGAAATACTCCAATGGTAAAGCTTAATAAAATTCCCAAAAGTTTTGGATTAGAATGTAACATATGTGAGTACATTATAAACGATTAAAATGACTGCAAGAAACCTTAACTATATTGAAAAAAATTAAAGTACTTTTACAACAAAAATATATTAATTATATGTGTATTTTTTCCGCAACATCATGAGAAATCTTAGAATAAGGGTAGAATTATATAAATTCATGATTTTGCCTGCAAATATGGTTGTATTTTACTTATTTTACAATAAAAATATATATACTCTGTGATCTCGCAGCAAAATTACATATATTGCGTAATTGGGGTTTGGAAAAAAATCATATATAAGTTTTATAACAAAACTATTTTTGTTCGTTATATTTAAAAAGTTATATCATACTGAAAATAAATTTTTAAACTTATTACCGATGACACGCCGAAAAAAACAGAGCGCGTGTGGTGTTCTAGTTTTCAATGAATTTATTCTTGTTTTTGCCACCAGTGTATTGATAAATATATTGGAAATGTCTAATCTAAAAAGTTATCGTGCCTGTTTTGTACCATTTTGTACGAATACTACAAAAACAACTCCCGAAAAAATATTCTTAAATGTGCCACAAGATGTTAAACGTCGAAGTCAATGGTTCCAAGCAGCACAACTTATTAATCTTAAAACATCAAATTTTTTCTGTTGTGATTATCACTTCGATGCAAGTATTTTCATATAATAATGTATTTAATAATTATCCATATCAGAATAATGTTATTGAATGATTTTTGTTTTATTTAGTGTTTCAAAATTTGGTTATACACTGGACTGGCAGCGTAAATTATCATACACTACTGAATTAAATTAGATTAAATTAAATAATCAACAATAATTTTTTTGCAGTAAGGTAGAAGCTGTTGACAGTATTTACGTGAAAACACTTTAATATAATGGCGCTTTCGTAGTCACTTGATTTTTATAATTAATTTTAAAAAATTTTTAAAAAGTTTTTCGCATCGGTTATTAATAATACGGTAAAATTTTAAAATAAAGTAAAAAAAATCGATAAATATTCGTTATTCAAAAATCCAATTGTATGCCAAAACTAGGTCGTACTTCATTATGATTTTAATAGTTAATAATTATAATAGATTAGAATACAATCATTATTGCTGAACTTAATTATTATTGATTTTTATAATAATTTTAGGAGATCTACGCTATTTGGGTTATGATAATATCTCATAATTGGAGATAATTTTTTAATATAATAATCAAAACCAACCTTAGCTATCTAAACCAATTTCCAATTATCGTGTTTTTCAGTTTGGCATAACCTACGTAATCAAAATAAATCCTACACTCAGTGCTCTCTGAGTGTAGGATTTATTTTGATTACGTTATTTAGGGAAATGTAAATTATGTAATTTCATCTAATAACACCTTATGTGTCCTGCCATGTTAATTCTAATCTTCATTTAAATATTTTTTTCATAAAAGGTATAATTCTTATTATTTCAAAATTCTTGTTCTGTTTGTCCGTTTAGAGTGAGTATATTATGACAATATTGTACAATATACTTTTAGATAAATATTTAATCACTAAACTTGAAAACCTATCTTAAAAGAACCCCAAACATCTATACCAGATTCAGAACCACTGTCTGGATGAAGTTGAGCTTCAAAACGGCGGATTTAACCTATTCAATAAGCTGATCGATATTTTATTAATTCTACGCATCAAAATAAGTAAAAGGACAAAGTTTTCCTTTGAAATTTAAAATTTCATACTAATGAATATTAAACAAATAAATTATAGGTTCCACAATATAGTCCATTTTTTCTTGTTACTGAGCAACCGACACACAGCATAAGAAATTTAAGTGCTTTTGTATAAAAAAACTGATGTAAAAAAATTTATCACTAAATTCTTGGTTTTAGTACTAACATATGTTAAAATTACTTTTGGAACTAAATACTTGTATCGTTTTACGATATGCCATTTTTTGCTGCCCATTTAAAATTATAAAAAATAATGATCCTCATCGTTTGCCTCGCCAATTACAGTGCCTCTTCTTCTTGTGTTAAAATATATATCTATCAAAGAAGAAAACAAAACTCCAAGTATTTATTGCAGTACTAGCGCAAAACATCAGTAACATTCAACAGTTTGTATCCCTAGCCATTGTAAGTCTAATATTGAAGTTATACCAGCCCTCTGTTGAGGGCCGTTTAAGCCCTAGATCGGCAGAAGATTTCTTATCAAAAACACTTTGCTAACAATTACCGCCAGGCAGCGCAATTATTGTTAGCACCTGGAGCAGTATCCTTGCTAAGAATCTGTGTTCTCCTCTGTGGCTCAAACGATGTTCTATATTAAATTTACAGCAGACAGCGATACACATTGTTAGATCTTACTGATACGAGTATGTTACTTTAATGATATTAAGCAACTTGTCCAACAACATAATATTTAAAACGTATAGGGTAATTTTTTACATAGACTTTAGTTTTCTTTTAAAAATATGTAAATTCATTTTGTGAGACTTATGACGACCAATTTTCTTTATCTGGATTTCTACATGGCTGTTTTGTAACATATTGTCTTTATTCCTAGACCTTTCCAATCATAGCCTCCACTGTAGTCTACAGGCTTCTTAAATACAACTATCTCCAGTATTTCTACATGGCTTTTTTGTAACATATTGTATTTATTCCTAAACCTTTTCGATCATAGCATCCACTGTATACTTCTTAAATACAACTATCTCCAACATCATTCTCACTCAATTCGCATACTGTAGCGTATTAGTTAAATATGCTTCTGACAGAGACTACCCACATACTACGTTAACTAGGATTTATCTAGACGCATTGTTGCCAAAAGGTTCAACGTACATTTTGTCACTGTTGTGAAATATTGTGAAAAATTATTTTTTGTGCGTTACTATTATTATTAGCAACTAAAATAATTTTTACTAATCGAATTAAATATAAGATGAGATATATAAGATAAAAAATTTAACGTAATGTGCACCTCCTGGATGATAGAGATAGAAGAAGAAAATGGAAAAAAATCTCTTACAAGAAAGGAACTCATGGATATTTTGAACGAAGACAATTCAGAATAAGAATTAGAGAACTTGGATAAAAATGATATGTTCCACTAAGATTTTTGAGGCAAGAGATGAGAATCGAACCTCTAATATTAGTAAACAAAACTCCGAGCAGTAAGTGGAAGAAATCACCGATTACCACTACCATAAGCAGTTGACCTTCGATCTCTTTTTTAATATCAGTAAAGAAATAAGCCCTTTGAAAAATGTCCAGTTTGATAATGTTGCTTGTTTTGCAGAGTTTTCTATACAAGTGCACGTCACAAGAAACTGAACCTATATAGAGTGCACAACAAAATTCGGAGTTTTTTTATGGTATTAACAGAAAAAAATGATTCAAGAAATTTCCTAAAGAAGTGAAAAATAAATATATTTTGCATTTATTTTGAGACTTGTTAGTAAGCCTCTCCCAATCATTACGTATACTGTCGTGTATTTGCAAAAACAAAAAAAAAAGTTAAAAATTTGGGGTATCGGAGTAAGCCTGAAAAACATTAAATGTAAATCTAACAAGTAACAGGAATCTACAATTTTTCAACATATGTTTCTTATAATTTATCACTCGAAGGGATCAATTAATAATGTTATCTGATTCTATTTCTGGTCACTACAAAATCAGGCATATCTTGTTAATTTCGTTCATGCTTTAATTGCAACATTTAAATTTATTTTAAGTTATCAATTAAAACTTTCTTAAACAATATAGTAGCTCCACGTAGTTTTACACTTTTTAATGTTCTGTCAATTACACTAATGGTTAAATTTCGTTTGTTTGGAAACATTTGTTGAATCCATAACATTTAATACTTTCCAAGCTATTTCCTATTTTCTTGTGTTATCAGGCGATGATTTTCTTGTACTTTCTATTTTTTATGGAAACAACAGCATTTTTTGTAAATATTTGTCTTTCTTGTTGTTGATCAAATTATAATCCAATTATTTTCCAAGGATCTTACCTATAGCACTATAATAACAAGATTATTATTTAAATTGTTAGAAGTGCTGCATATAATTCCATTTTCTATTCCTGTTAATAAAAAACGTTTTGCCAAATTATTTCTTGTATTGTGAGCTGACATAATAATATCAAATTAAGTATCGGTCTCAGTTTTCAGTGTTCCGTACGAAACACTTATGGGATCATTTCGATGTCTGTCTGTCACACCCGATTTTCTCCGAAACTGTTTAACATATAACATTGAAATTTGGCACAAATATAGGAATTGATTGCCCAATCAGAGCCGTGCAATGTTGAAAGTTAAATTTTGACTTAAAAGGTTTGTTTTGGGTAGTGAAATCGGAAGTGAAAAAAAATTTTTACATGGTCATGAAAGCTTGTGAAAACACTTTTCTTCGTATTATTTTTAAAAAATTGCCAAAAATCGCTGTGCCTTCACCCTGTCTCAAACAGTATTGGTCAAAAAATTTTCGAATATTCTTCATAAAGTGTAGATTAAGTGAAAATTATCACAAGTGCATTACGTTTGATAATGTATCTAGTATAAAAAAGAACTACTTGGTGGAGTTTTTTTTCGTGCAAAGTGGTCAGGTTAAGAGCTCCGAAATAGTAATACGTATTCAGTGCAATCAGTAATATAGTCATATAATAGTCAGTACATTACTGCCTTATGCATTTGACAAACTACAAATAAAATAAATGTCCATGATGACTGGTGACCAATGGATGGGTACCGAGACAAAATAATTTTATTTTCTTTGTTAATAATATAACAAATAGTTAGGTAGTAAATATTTGCTTTAAACTTTTACTACAAAGATGTTTTTATACAGTCTTGGTAATTCTTATATTAAAGATGAATGTATGACCAAATTTCATAGAATGCCTCAGCAATCACGATATGGAACACTAATTGTGCAAATCCGACTCGCACTAGCCGGTGGAGTTCCCTCTGACTTGGTTGGCTAGATTAAGCATCACTAAGAGCAATAAAAATTATTTTAAAGTAAGGTGGGGAAAAATGTCGTCAGTATGAAATTCATTAGTCAGTAAGTATTGTCTATTTTTGACATCAGTTTTATTGTTCTGCTAAATTACCAATAGTAATTTCAATATTTGCTGTTTTTCTGTAAAAGTTCTTTTTATATAGGTTTTAGTTTTGACATTTTTTCGAAATTTCTACAAATAGAAATGTTTTGACATTAGTGAATTTTAAAAATTCTTTCCTTTTTAGATGCATATATTAAAAATTATTTTACACACAAATTACACTAATACTTGTAAGATACTCACCAAAAATAGGAGTCAACAAAAACATTTCGCAATGTACACTATGGGGTGTTGCTAAATCATATGAGTCCAGCAAAGAAGGACTATTTAGGAAAAACAGTTGAACTTATATAACTCGAAGCTCCATAACTCGAAGTTTTCTGTAAGTCAAAGTTTACTTCTGTTCTCTGCACTTTTTCTATATTTACAATGTATTTTGACCTCTCTAACTCGAAACTCTCCATAATTCGAAATCAATAATACACTCCAATAACACATCAGACCCTATAATTCGAATTTTCAGGCACAAAATAAACTTTTTGCACGTTAAATGACCGAGACGCCACTGAGCCTTCGCGTGTGGTCTTCTAGATTCCTGAAGTTGAGTTGCACTGTCGTTTCACCTCTGCGTAATTTTTCGGGGAACCCCAAAGCACAGCGGGATCTAGTGACTTCCGTTATGAAGAACCAATTTAATTTAGATTGGTATAGTATAGCGTTGATAAAATGTCGCCGTCGCGGAAACCTAGGAGTTTGACGATCGAAAAAAGATTGAAATCTTAAAAAAAAGTGGAATTAAAAAAAGCTATCGCTAAAGAATACGAAATATCGCAAAGTACCTTGTCAATCATTATCAAGAATAAAACTGCAATATTACAGATTGGCGCAGAAATTAAGGATCGGTCTAATTTTAAGCGAAATAGGCCTAGAAAAACAGTTAACACTGGAATAACGAAATGATTTGAATCTACTAGAAGAGGGAATTTGCTCATATCTGTCCAGCTATTACTTCAAAAAGCACTAAGTGTTGCACAAAATTTAGAAGAAGAAAGTTTTAAAGCTAGTTCAGGGTGGCTTGAAAACATTAAAATAAGATAAGAATATAAATTTGACACATAGAGCATGAACTAATTTTTTGTTTTTATTAGGTGCAAAAAAAAAATCTGCGGAGAAAGTGCTGCTGTTGATGAAACAATGTATGATGCTTGGATTGATGCGACCCTGCCGGCTTTATTAACTCCCTATAATAAAAACGACGTCTTTAACGCAGACAAAACTGGTCTGTTTTTTAAATGCCTACCAGAGAAAACGCTGGCTTTCAAAAATGAAAACTATCATGGAGGCAAATTAAGGAAGGGTGATCTGTTTACTGGCGGCAAATATGATAGGTACTGAGAAATTAAAAGTTTTTATAATAGGAAAAAGTGCCAAGCCGTGATGTTTTCGAGGAGTTAAAAGGGCATGGAGGACCGGCGATCTTTTCGAAATGTGGCTTCTGGAACTGAACTATTATTTTTTACGAAAGGTTCATTGTTGATAACTGCGCTACGCGTTCTAAGATAGGTCACAAATTAAAAACAATTAAGTTGTTATTTCTAGCTTCTTGGTCAAGGCATTATTAAAAGCTTTAAATTTCATTATAGACGAAGAATTTTAGAAAAAATTTTAGACCATTTTGACAGACATTCTATTCTCAGAATTGATCTTCTTGATTGTGTTAATATTGTAGCTACAGCATGGAATATGCACGCCACTCAAACAACAATCAACAATTGTTTTAGAAAAGCAGGTTTTGGAAAAAGAATCTTGTATGATGAAGAAGATGAAATTCCATCAGCACAATTAAGAGACAAAATTATCAGTGAACAACAGATGCTCTTGGCTGTTGAACAAATGCTTGCAATTGGGTAATACAAATGATCTGATATCTAAAAATGATTTTATGAATCTTGATGATGACCTTATTACCAGCGAAATTCCTACAGTCGAAGAGATTATAGCTAGTGTTGGCAAATAAGATGAGCTTCAAGACAAATCGGATGAGAGCCACACTGATGAAGAATTTCCCAGGGAAAGACCTTTTCGGCAAGAGATGATAAAATCATTTAAAACAATTGAACTTTTTTTAATATGAATGAAAATGCAACCGACAACATATTTAGTTCGCTCATAGAAATAAAGAAATTTTATGAGTTAAGCATGTTAAAGAAAACAAAACATCAAAACTTAATTATTGAATATTTAAAAAAATAATTTTTTTGTTGTAATAGATGTGTTTATATAAATGTTATTTGCTCCATGTGATATGCTGTTTATAATATTTCATTTTCTATTATATATGTTAGAATGTTTTAGCATATGTATTTTTTTACTCAATTAAATATGTGTGCAACAAGTACATATGTACTTTGTTTAACTCGAAACTTCTATAACTCGAACTAATTTTGCAGTCCCTTGAAATTCGAGTTATAAAGGTTCGACTGTAGATGCTATTTAGACCACTTGTCGTGAAAAAAATTAGAAGGAATCAAGTTTTTCTTGACACCAACACGTTATTTATTAATTAGTAGAAGTAAATTTTTTCAACTTTTATTTTCAAAACTGATTGATCTATACCTTCATATTTATTTTAATTTTATTATTAAAAATTATAGATTTTGCTCACATGGTCCTTTGCTTAAACTCAATTATTTTTACATAATAATATTTTTGATATAATCACATATAAAATATACATATATGCCTATCTTAATTTTTTATTCTTTATTCAAAAATATTATCATCAGTTTATGCAGAAGTAACTGTGACTTGGGACTTTTTGCTTTCAGGTAGTTGTCCATTCAAACAGTATTATTAGTTAATGTCGTTCTTTAAAATTTTTTATTACCAGTACTTTTGGTATAGTATATTTCAAGATCTAAGAAAGTGATCTGGCAAATTGTTGCAATAAAAACATTAAACAATCGTTAGAATCTTCACACGTACCTGGCCGTAACAGGGTCGTAATTATATATATATATATATATATATATATATATATATATATATATATATATATATATATATATATATATATACACACTTCCCTTTCAATCTAACATTTTATTGCCTACTTCGTGTTTATAAATATAAAGTATATTCTTCATTTTATCTGCAGTATTATACGGAAATAGTGTGTATTATAAAGTTCAATAGTATCTTAAAATGTCCGAAGCCCTTTCCATCAGTTTATTTAAAGTTAGTAGAGCGAGGCCACGAAAAGTACTTTTCATTGATGGAAACATCAGCTTTAACAAGCATTCCTAAAAGTACAGTTTGGAAAATTGTAAATAATTCGATAGCGCCCCAAAAAATACGAAAAGACAAAGGTGTGTCGAAATGTATTGATTTCTGTCAAAAAGACTTAATCCGCTGCAAAATTTATGAAATGAATGCAGAACAAAAAGTTCCTACATTATTGTCACTTTCATGGAGGCTATCCGAGGATAGTTGTGACATAAAATGTTCCACTACAACTTTATGGCGTATTCTAGGTCGTTTGGGGTTTTTGTTCAAAAAATTAGACAAAACGCAAGTTATAATGGAATCACGGCACTTACAATAACTCAGAATGGAATATCTTGAGAAAATAATCTACCTATATGAGACTTGGTATGACACCCACTACACACTCAGTAAAGGATGGATTGGTAACTCCAAAAAATGCCACACCAAAGCTGCATTAAATAAAGGTAAAAGAATAACTATTTTACATGGGGTGTCAGAAGAAGGCTGGATACCAGAATGTCTATTTCTAGCAGCAAAGAATATTTCAGATTCCAGTTTGGATCATCATTGTGATACAACCGCTGAAGTTTTTGAAGATTGGCTTCAAAACAAATTAATGCCGAATATACCACCGAATAGCTGTATTGTGATGGATAACGCATCCTATCATAGTCGCCAAATGAATAAGGTACCAAGTTCCACCAGTCGAAAAAGGGAAATACAAGCCTTTTTGTGGGAACGTTACATATATTTCCATGAAAGTTATACAGTTAAACAATTGTTAAAACTGTTCAAAGTTTAACCCCGTGTAAACTACATCATCTAGCAGAAATGTTAATGAATTAAAGAAAATAATAAAACTAAACGAAATAGAGAGAGAGAGAGAGAGAGAGAGAGAGAGAGAGAGAGAGAGAAAGAGAGATAAATGCGACAAAAATTAACCTAATTAACTAATTGGTTTAAAATACTTTTTATCCGCTTTCTAAATATCTCAGGTTTAGGGATTTTTGTAGCAATAGGTACGGTATTATAAAGTTTATAAATATTGTAGGAAAAGCTTCTTTTAAAAAGAGCCGTTCGGTGAGGTGGTGGAGATATAAGTCCACCAAATCTTAAATTCAACCTATGAACGTCTGTTCTATAAATAATTTTATTTGTTAGGTATGGTGGGCAGTTACTAACAACAAAAACATGAAACATTACCAAAGAATGTAGTCTACGTCTATCCTGCATATTCAACCACTTAGCATCCTCTAATTTGTGCGACAGGGACTGAAATTTTCTTGTTGTTTTAAAAAGTTACAATTTTTCAAAGGAATATGTTTGTGATAAAATTGCAAAGGAAGCAGGGCACGAAATAATTCGGCTTCCACTATTTTATTGTATCTTTAATGCGATCGAGTTGATATGGCATAAAATAAAGTCTAATATACATGCTCACAATAATACACCCACTTTAAACAGTAGTGTGATTGAGCTGATAAAGACAGAAGTCAAAAATGTAACTGGAGAAACTGTATTCAACACGTCAAAAAAATTTAAAACTCATATATATGTATGTACATAAATATAAATAGTTTAGAACCTGTAAAAAAACTTATTATTGATTTGCAAGATAGTAGTAATAGCGAAATTGAACTAGATATTAATTAATAACTAAAATTGTAACAAATGTACGCGAGGGCACTGTACACTGTTTTAATATATTTGGGTAATTACTATATTGTGTATTATTCAGTACATAAAACATTAAAATTCAACTGTCTTATCACAATAAAATTTTAAACCCAATAATTATACAATCAGGTATTGTGCGGCTCTGCACGATGCCTTGTCATGAAACAGCCATAAATTAATCACCTTCGAATGTTGTTGAATTTTGAATGGGTATAGGTACCTAAGTCACTTTCTTAGATCGTGAGAAATACTATACTAGACTATTATCCTCTAAGTATATGCCAAATATTATTTAATGATACTATTTAGGTAAAATTTTGATCATTATTTTAGGTGTATGTATTTACAAATAATAATTTTATGTTTAGATGCCAAAGTCGAATACCTTAATCCTGGAGGCTCTATTAAAGATAGAATGGCCCAAAGAATGTTTGATGATGCTGAGAAACAAGGGCTCATCAAACCTGGGATGACACTTATTGAACCTACATCAGGGAACACTGGAATTTCTATAGCCATGATTGCAGCTTTGAAAGGTAGGATTTTATAATTCAAGACTATCAGGGAAAGGTTTGATATTATCGCTCGTCCAGTAGTACAACAAATACATTTTCCACTGTAATTATCTTACTTCAGTGACTATAGCGGAATATACATTTTGTTTTTTGCCTCTATGTTTCTTAATAATTGTGCTCTATCATATTGACAGCCATTTATTATTATTATTTCTAGTAATATCGGCAACTTATTGCGCCAATAGTTTTTTTTTCTTTGTTTCATATATCGTTTAAATGAATTGGCATTTGTTAATTTTTGCAAACCTGCAAGAATTTATTTGAAAAAACGGCGATATATAGCAGTTTTTTAAACCTTTGCGACAATACTTTTGACTGTAACAGATGTAGATAAACAAGCACTGAAGACGTACGAATAAGAGCCCAATAAGTAGGCCATAAGGAAACTATTAAAACTGTATCCACTTCAAATCTTTTTTTAAATGTATTTTTCGATGTTCTTCATTTAAATTAAGCAATTTCAGAAGTCGAAGGAAAGCTAGAAGAGGCAGGCTTCTAAGGAAGACAATTAGAAAAAATTACTAAAAATAAAACCAAGCTACCAATGTTTATGATTGTAAACTATTATTTAATATTTTATTGAAGCGTTTGTTACTTTATGACTATATATTAGCGTTAGATATGACGACTGTATTTACTTACTTGTTTGCACTTTCGTGGTTGTTGCTACATTACGCGTTATTATATCATAAAACCCCTGTGATTTTTTAAAATATGTTCTCCATTCATGGTTGTAAACTATTTGATGGATTTGTCCGTTACTTTTCATATATTTAAAATTAAATACGAACAATTTACTTTATTAATTTATTACTTTATTTTTTTTTTCTTTCTACGTGCTCCAGTTTCGTGGTTATACCATATTTTTAAACGCAATGAGTTCTAAACTGAGATTTTTTATATGGGTTACACAGGTATATAATAGTATAACTACACAATTGAATTTTTAGGCAATAAACTGTTAAATTTTATAACAAGCTTAACTTGGAAATTCTAGAATGCCCATTGTTTGTTAAGAAGTGTTATTTTTTGAAATTTGAAATTTTTTAGCAAAATAAATGATTTTTAAGATTTACGTATCTGGGAATCTATGGTTTGTTTCTAGAATATGATTTGCAAAATTGGAATTATGTTTTTCTTTATTAAACAAGAAGACTGATGATCTTAAACTTTGTTTCAAAACTCTTGATATTTATTATTATTATTATAGTCAGTTTTATTTTTTTTATTGAAGATAGTTATGGATAATTTCTAAGAGGATTTGAAAGATATTTGTAGATTGAAATGTTGTAAGATTTGTCCTATTTTTTCCGATATTTCACCGTAATAATTAAGGAAAATTTTATATTTTATCTTTCTCATTTTTATATGTAGATGCATAGACAACAAATTTGTTTAGAAAGTCTTTACATTTTTGACTAATGATTTGAATGACTTGAACAATACTTGAGGTTAAAAATCCATTATTGTAGGCAATGTTTCTAATGAGATCTTACTTTTAGTTGATGAAATATCTCGAAATTCCTTAATGCAAAATTAGAATTTTAGAATTCCACGTTTGGTTTGTTATAAAATTTAAAAAGTTTATTGCTTAAAAAATCCAAATATATAATTATAATCTTATGTACCTGTGTAACTCATAGAAAAACAAAACATCTGAGTTTAGAAGTTTTGCGTTTCAAAATGTGGTAAATTCATGAAATCGCAGTAAAAAAGTAAAATATAACGTAAATTATTCATATTTAATATTAATTATTGTGAAAATTAATTTACAAATTAGTTGTTATTAAGGTAAGTTATATGCTATCAAATCATAAATAATCATGTTTTATTTATATTACAGATATTTTTTTTTGTTTCGTAAAAGTGCTAGTTTGGCCCAGTCGCCAGGGGTTTTGAGCTCTCATTAAATGTTAACAGGCTACATTGGCACACAGGTAGTTTTTTGAATGTAGAATCCAGTTCAGTCCAAAAATGGATAGATTAGGAATTATCCAGAGTTAAATTAGTAAAAAAACTGCTGAGACAATGCTATTTTTGCGTTTTTTAAGGACTTATTTTGACTAAAACATAACTTTACGAAAAATTACACCGGAATTATAAGTTTTTTGGGTTGCTAATTATGAATATAATAATTATTTTGGCCCATTTCGCTCCTACTTTCGAATTTTGGCCATTTCTGGAGTCTTTTTTAGATTTAATTCTTCTAGAACATATTTTTGCGAAAAATTCTAATGGAATTTTATGTTTCTGAGTTGATAATTACGAATATAATAATTCAAACAGCGTTTGTTTTTGACTATATAACTTTCACCATTCTTTCCTAACAATTTCCTTAGAGTTGTTAAAAATAAAGTATAACTTTTATATGTTCTAGTCTAATTAAGTCCAGAAAAGACTCAAAAGTTGACCAAAAAAAAATGCTATTGGAAAGTAGGATCAAACTGGTTCAAAATAATTATTATATTCGTAATTATTAACTCAAAACATGAAATTCCGTTAGAGTTTTTTCTCAAAAATATTCTAGACAAAGTAAATCAAAAAAACTAACCGATCAAGTGCAAGTTGAACTTGCGCAATTAGTGTTCGGTACGTTGATTGCTTCTGAAATAAACATTTTTGTTACGGAGGTATAAAATGATCAGTAACTTCACAAAAACACACCCCAATTGAGTTTTTAACAAAGTTTGTTTCCGATCTTTACTGAAAACTGATGACCTTGAAATTTTTGTTTTATATACCATATAAATATATAATTTTCATTTAATCCACACCCCGTGGAGAATATTCCAGAATTTTTTCAAAATTTTTGGATCAGTACTTTTCAAGATAGAATAGGAAGGACAGCGATTTTTCGCGATTTTTTCACAATAATACAAAGAAAAGTGTGTGCATGTAAGACATTATATATATTTTTGAACACGTGTTTTTACAAGCTTACATTTGACACCCCACTCGATGACCTAGTAAAATAATTTTTTTTTCACTTCCGATTTCACCTCCTAAAACTAACCCCTTAGGTCAAAATTTAACTTTCAAAACTATATGGCTCTGATGAGGCCATCAAGGTCTATATTAGTACCAAATTTCAACTTTCTACGTCAAATAGTTTCGGACAAAATCAGGTGTGACAGACACAGAAGTGATCTTATAAGTGTTCCATATGGAACACTAAAAAGACTCCAGAAATGGCCGAAATAGCCAATATTTGAAAGTAGGAGCGGAATGAGTCAAAATAATTATTATATTCATAATTAGCAACCCAAAAACATATAATCCCGTTGGATTTTTTTGTAAAATCATGTTCTAGTCAAAATAAGACCTTAAAAAACGCAAAACTAGCATTTTCTTAGCGGTTTTTTTACTAATTTCACGCTCGATAATGCCTAATCTATCCACTTTTGGATTTTGTGTCCATGGAGACTTTTGATCAGAATGGCTTGAAACATAACATACTACATTTTCAGCCGATTTGTACGGGGTTTTTTAATCTGAAAAATTTGCCCGACAACAGCGCCACAATAAATGATCTTTTGATAGCATACGTCAAGTACCAAACAGAAAATGTCATCTAGGAAAATTTAATATTATGTTTAGTTCTTGTATTTATTAACGTTATTTTATTAACTCAAATAGTCATCATTCATAGGTGTAATAATTATGATACTTTAAGGTAATTTTTCAGCCACACCGAAATTAATTTTCAAATAATTTTTCATTTTTGTTTAAACCATTAAGTAGGAACAAAATGGCGAATACAATACGGCAGAGCAAAATTTATTTATCTGGGCTGCTCTCGACAATCTGGTTTCCGGTATGAAAATTATTCTTGAATATATCCACTACATTTGAACTTCTTAGACTGAAGATGGTGTCATGTAGAAACCTGAAATAAAAGATATTAAATCTAAAAATGCAGAAAAGCAAGCAAGTTAATTTTTTAACATATTAAAAAAAAAGCAAAGCACTTACCCTAAAACAATTAGCTATTATCAAAATGTGTATCAAAACAGAAATAACCGGCCAAGTGCAAGTCGGACTTGCGCAATTAGTGTTCCGTACATTGATTCCTTTTAAAATAAAAATTTTGATTACGGTGGTATAAAATGATCAATGACTTCAAAAAACATACCCCAAATGAGTTTTCAACAAAGTTTGTTTCCGATCTTTATGACTTTGAAATTTTAGTTTTTTTTTTATTTATCAGATAAATTATTATTAAAGATAATGCGCTAGTGATAATTTACGTTCAATTTTGTAGAGAATATTCTAGGATTTTTTCTAAATTTTTTGTTCTTGACTTTTTGAGATTAGGGGGAGGAACAGCGATTTTTTGGCGATTTTTTAAAAATAATACAAAGAAAAGTGTGCATAAGTATTACAATATATATTATTGAACTCGTGTTTTCACAAGCTTTCATTTGACACCCCACTCGATATTTTAATTTTAATTAATTAAATTTTTTTTTCACTTCCGATTTCACTCCCCAAAACTATTCCTTAAGTGAAAATTTAACTGTAAAAACTCCATCGCTCTAATGGAGCCCTTAATTCCTATATTAGTGCCAAATTTTAACTTTTTATGTCAAATAGCTTCGGAGAAAATCGGGTGTGTCAGACGGACAGTCAGATGGACAGACAGACACAGAAGTGATCTTATAAGTGTTCCGTACTGAACACCAAAAAGTCTTCTCAAAATGAAATCTAGATTTTTACCTTTTTGAATAACCAAGAATGATTTATTTTTGGGAACATTTTAGTTTTCTAAACAAGTTGGTATTTTTATGCCTATAACCAGAATATCGAATACAGATAGTAGCATAAACTAAGTAATGAGTTATTTGGTAACCCTGGATTTCTTAGGCTATAAAAGTGTTATTGTTATGCCGGAAAGAATATCTGAAGACAAAGAAGCTATCATTAGAGCCTTTGGAGGTGAAATAGTGCGATGTCCAGATTCAGCCAAGAACACTGACCCTAATGGTTTGGGAGGAACAGTTTATCGCTTACGTCAAGAAATACCAAATTCGTTTGTATTTGATCAAGTAAGTGAAGTAGGCCATAGTAAAGAATTCGTCAACCGGCTCATATATCAGTATATCGGTGTTTATTACATTAAACCGCAATTTAATCCAGTTCACTATAACCTGGATTTTTACTTCCCGCCCTAAAAAAAAGTATTGTATTCGTGAAAATATCACTTTCTAAAAACTTAGGGTTCCTAGATTTACCAAAATCATGGTTTCCCATTTATTGTTTCTCAAAATATTCGCCTTTAAGATTTATATAGTTTTACATGCGTTCGAACCAATTATCTAAACATTATTTCCAAAACATGGTTATGGAAGAGCTTCTTGAGGTGATGAAAATCTCTGTCTACGCATTTTTTTTTGGACCTTCGGGAACAAAAAGAAGTCATTAGGCGATAAATCAGGTGGATACGAGCAATGAGACATTAATTCGATGTTTTCTCCGTCAAATAATCAATTGTTTGATGTGCTGTGTGAGAGCTGATATTGTCATGATAAAGAATGATGCGACGTTTTCGGTTGTTTTTTCGTTATTTCATCGATGACTTCTGGCAAACAAATTGTATACCATTCAGCATTAACTGTTCTTTGGTCCTCTAAAGCAGTGGTTGTAACATGTCCAGTATAAGCAAAGAAACGAGCTATCATTTTTTTGGAAGTGTTTCGCGAACGAACCACTTTTATTGGATTCAGTTAATCTTGGAACACCCAAACAGTTAATTGTTGCTTGGTTTCCGGCAGTAGGAATATATCCTACCGGAATAAGATTTTTATTTCGCTCGGAGATTCATGATATTACCGTTAAATACGGGGTTTCATACAAAGCAATCAGACGCGTAGCTGCCTAAGCGTTAATTTATCCTGTCTTAACAATATTGCCAAATTATAAAAAATTACCTAAAATTGGCAGTGTTGGTAGAAAGTGTTAATAAAACGTAAAAAATAGGCAGTAATGTCTTGTGACGAGGGAAAGGAATAATAAAGCAAAATATCATCAGCAAATAGTTTATACTTCAAATTGTGAGGGATCAATTTGATTAGAGATAGCACTGCTATGTTAAACAGGGTGCTTCAGAATGCTTTAAGCACCATCCGAAACTGGTCCAAATCTAATGGTTACACTTTCTCCTCCACAAAATCATCCTTTTTACATTTTTGCAAAAAGAGAAATTGTCCTAGACTCAATCCTCTCAAAATGAATGGCTATACAATCCCTGTACAAGACTCTTTAATCATCCTTGGCCTATTCTTTGACACCAAATTGAACTGGCATTCGCATATCAACCTTCTAAGAACACGTACAGCCCATGATCTCAACCTTCTGCGTTCATGGGGCTTCGATTTCAGCTCCATCATTACAATTTATAAATCTCCCCCAAATTAAATTATGGGGATTTCATTTAGGACTCCGCCAGATCTACAATTAAAAAAAGCTTCATAATCATACAAAATCAGGCCTTGCAGCTGTTACGATGTTGTATAAGGATTTTGTATGTCCTCGATTGAATTTTCCTTAAATCAGTTGACATAAGCCTGTTTTTGAGTTCGGTTAAATTATTCATCGGAAACCGGTCTTTTTCACAGCTAAATGTTCGTGCAAAATCGAATGTACTCCAGTCGTCGACATGCGTAAGAATGCTTCTATCTCACGGTAAATCATATGCTGATCCTCTTCATTCATGTTGCGCACAGCATCGATGTTTTTTGGAAAAACCGATTTTAGTTGACCTTTACGAAATTCGTCGCTGACGACCATGACGAAATTCTGCCACCAACCAACTGTAAGCAGTCTTTTCTGATTTTTAAAATTTTTGGTCCTTGGTTTTTCCCAATTGTTTCTGTTATCGTTTTAGTATTGTATTTTCTGATGTTCTTGCGTAACTCCTTTCTTAAATATTTGTTGAATTCTGACCATGCTATTAGAATGTTGTTCCTGTCCAGTTTCATTTTTTTCCTTCTGTTAAACAGTACTGTCGCTTATTGTCTTGGTTATTATTTTCTTTTGTTCGTATAATTCGTCAGCAGCTTCTTTGATAATCTTGGTCAATTCATTTACTCTATCAGTAATGTTATTTTCTATGTTTTTCTTAGCATGCTTTCCACTGACTTTTGTTTTGTATTCTTCTTAATTTTGGATTATCTTATCTGGATTAATATTCTTATGAGTTTTTGCTTGTTGTTTTCTTTTGGTCACACTTACTAATAATTTACATCTCTTCCAGTATTAATTTTGTTCATATATATTCTAGGCTCTAAGTGCTATTAAGATGAAGACGACAATAACATAAGAAGTTATTAAATTTGTAGTCATACTATATTATCTTAATATTTTTATAATTTGACTAAAAATTAAAAATTTTATAATACAGAGGTTGATGTAATTTACTACACATTTTAAGATGCCCTACATATAATTTTTTTAAATTTCCTGAATTCAATAACCTGTACAAAAAGCGTTTTCTCAATCTCAGTCAATACATTCACCATTGTATATACATATAGAGAGCTGTATTACAGTAAATATCTTGTCTCCCTTTGTTTATGTAATTGAATCCATATTAATGATTATGGTGTTATAAAACAAGTGAAAAATAAAATATTTGCAATAAGTCGACGTTCTATACCGTGATTCATGTAACTAATCAATGGGGATTTTCATCATAATGTTAACGACATCTCGGCAACTATCCCTGCAAAAAATTGAGCTGGTAGCAAATACTTTCAGAGCGAAAATACTAAGCTAATTGGGCTAAATAATAGGAATTTTTATTATTTTTGTTTTAATTTTAAATTATAATGTAATAAAAATTTTTATGTCTTTTACGGGTTGGAATATTTGAAGAGTGAGAAGTAAATTTTTAACAATCCTTATACATTTTCACACTTTTTTATAGTTCAACAATCCTGGAAATCCATGTGAGCATTATGATATCACTGCAAATGAAATTTTGATGCAGCTTAATAATCAGGTTGATATGCTGGTAAGTTATAATAGGCCTTAGGTGGACAACGGCGAAAGCAACGCAACTAATACTACTAAAGCGACAAAGTTCAAACAACCAGTTAAAATGTTTGTGTGTGTTATTTTGATATTGTCGAATCACGTAGAGTGGCCAATTCAACAGTGAGTGGACCATCGATTTTTTTTAAGATATAAATGAATACACAAGTAGACTATTATTTCCACTTTTGAATTCTGAAAGTAACTAAATTGGGAATGTTGAATTAGTCTTGGGTTTGCACAAATTGCCAAAAATTCGAAAATTTCTTATTTTTCAAGTTATATTTTGCCTCTTTATTTTTCTTATGTCAAAACTTAAAATTTTCTGCTTAATGTGAATACTGCTTGTAGAAATAATGCGGCACCGCTCTATCGTAAGTGCGTAATACCGTTAAATGCTAATTGTTAAATAACAATGATATATATATATATATATATATATATATATATATATATATATATATATATATATATATATATATATACAGTGTGACAATTTAAGTCAGCATCATATGGGATTTTTTTGAAATAATCACTTTAGCCCAGATCTCGTTATTGCATCCATTTTTGCTTTAAATAATATCAGAAATAAAGTATAGTAAGTCATTTTTACGCATGACGTCACCTGTCAAAAATGACATTTTCGTAAAAATTTTTGAAAAAAAACCTATAATTTGGCCAAATTTAAAAAAAAATTATTAAACAAAATGGTTTATTTTGTAATTCTAGATCTGTTTGTCAAATTTCAACGGCCTACTACAATTTTGAATTTTTGGCAGTTTTTTGACATTTCGGCAATTGTTTTTCATCTTGATTTATTGCAACCTTATTTAAATCATTTAATTTGTCAAAAACTTGGCACCTATAATCTATTTAGGAATAAAATGAAGTCGTATCCATAATTTTTTTATAGAATATTAAAATTCATACATTATCATGAATCATATTTGATGCAAAGTTCGATTAGCTTTTGTTTTAAAATAGAAAAATGTTTCTGGCTTACGTATTTTGATAGTGAACTTAAACGTTTGTAAATTAACACAAATCTTACATTTTGATCTTTTTAGTAATGCATTTAAATTTTTAACAATGTAATGTTTCTACTATAAACACCAAATTAACAACTTGCTGCTTTATCCTATTTGTTTTTTTTTTATACTTCAGCTAAAACCACTTTTTTAGATCAATAATACATTTTAAATTCTAATTAGCAACCGTAATAAAAATATTACACATATTCTAGTCATTAATTTGGCAGTTACGCGTTAATAATACCACCGAAAAATTACATTAAAATGATTTCGGTGTCATTGTTGATGTAACTGTTGATTTAAAATAAATCCAGCCATATTTAAGTCGTGGCTATCAAAATTAACGTTCGCAAAATTAGAAAGACCCTTTATGGTTGTGCCAATTTCCTCCTGAAAACTTGCCTTCTACAGGAAAAAAAGCTGGATCTGCGGGAAATATTTTCCGAAAAAATCGTGTTGCACCTAAACATACCGAAGATACTGAGTTAGATGTGTGCTTAAATGTAGTGGAAGAAGGCAAAGTCTAAACCGGAGATCGACAGGGAAAGTGTACGTAAAATTTTACACAAAAATAAATTTAAACCATACAAACCGAAATTGATAAATACTCTACAGGATAGAGATTTTAATATTCGGTTGTTATTTTCATTCTGGTACCAAGGAAAAATAGAAGAGAACTCCAAATTTCCGTATAATGTTTTATGGACTGATGAAGCCACGTTTACTTCTAACGGAGTAGTAAGTTCACAGAATAGTCGATGGTGGGCCCAAGAAAATCCAAACTTCATAATTGAGTGTCATGACCAATACTCGTTTAAAACTAACGTTTGATGTGGCATTGTAAATGACCAAATAATAGGGCCATATTTTTTTAGACATAATTTAAACTCACAACGACATTTAGATTTTTTAAATAACGAAATTTTAGAAGTTCTGGATAACATGGCTGTGGATCTAAGATATGTTCTATGGTATCAATTAGATGGTGCACCAATACACAATACTTTGCAAGTACGAAACACTTTAAATGAACTATTTCATGGCAGGGTCATTGGGCGAAATCAGGATAATTGTTGGCCACCTCGATCGCCCGAGATCACCCCATTGGATTTCTATTTATGGGGTTATCTCAAACAAAAAGTATACAAGTTTAGACCATTTAGAGATATCGATCATCTAGAAACTATAATTAGACAGTGTGTTCAGGAGATACCTCCGAGTTTGTGAAAAATTCCGTCAAAGAAATTTCTAGAAGAACCATTCGTTGCATTGAACGAAACGGTGGACACATCGAAATGAAATATGTGTGTATTTGATACAAAGTATTTATTAAATAGGTTAAAATAGCCAATTGTTAATTTAGCATTCATAGAAAGAAATATTACATTGTTGAAACTTTAAATACATTACTAAAAAGTTCAAAATGTAAGATTTGTGTTAATTTACAAACGTTCAAGTGTCTTCACTATCAAACTACGTAAGCGAGAACTATTTTTCTATTTAAAAACAAAAGTTAATCGAACTTTGCATCAAATATGATTCATCAAAATGTGTGAATTTTAATCTTCTATAAAAAAAGTATGGACACGACTTCATTTTGTTCCTAAATAGATTATAGGTGCCTAGTTCTTGACAAATTAAATGATTTAAATAAGGTTGCAATAAATCAAGATGAAAAACAATTGCCGAAATGTCAAAAAACTGCCAAAAATTCAAAATTGTAGTAGGCCGTTGAAACTTGACAAACAGATGTAGAATCACAAATAAACCATTTTGTCTAATAACTTTTTTTAAAAATTTGGCCAAACTATACGTTTTTTTCAAAAATTTTTACGATAATGTCATTTTTTACAGGTGACGTCATGCGTATATAAGTGACTTACTATACTTTATTTCTGATATTATTTGAAGCACAAATGGATGCCATAATCAGATCTGGGCTAAAGTGATTATTTAAAAAAAATACCATCTGATGCGGACTTAAATTGTCACACTGTATATATATATATATATATATATATATATATATATATATATATATATATATATATATATATATATACAGTATATATATATATATATATATATATATATATATATATATATATATATATATATATATGTCCTTATTTTGGCAAGTTTCGAATTCCAAGGAGTACATACCCCTTAAATTGTTGAATATTATCCAGAAACCAAAGTTTTTGAATTTTGTGAATAACCCGTGCCCGATAACTAAAGTTCAAAAATGCTTTTTTTCTCATTTTCTAACATTTAAGCACTTTTGGGACACTTCGACTTTAGTTGAATGGAATTATTAAAGTACATTAAATTTTCTTTTAAACGCACTGCAAATGATCTAATTTGGAAAAAAATAACGAAGTTACAGCGTTTTGAAATTACTCGATTGTACAATGCTTAATTTTTGTCAAAGTTTCCCAAATTAAAAATCGAAGCAACATCATTGAAAACTGTCGTAATTATATAATTCTTTGGCGTTTAATTTCAGTTTTAAGATGTTTCGGTCCATTTTTGACTCTCAAAAAAAAAATGTGTGTCATATTCAAAAATAGGGAGGTTTTGTTCGGCCCGTTTTTATGATGCCAACGATTGTTGATGAATCTCCTTTGGCGACATAATTGCGAACTACTTCAATTTTTTTCTTTGTGATTGAAAAAATAGTTGCAAATTTGTATTTTTACACCTTTACACAAATAGAAACAAAAAAAACAATACAAAATATCGAAATGATCTCCGTCTTTTTTTAATAGCCCCAGTAATTTGCTTTGGCAAAAACGGCTCCATGAGTTTGAATAAAAATTAATTTTTATCATTAACTGCTAGGCAGTCGTAATAGGCAGTAAAGAGATCTTCACGTTCTCGATTTTAAATCCTGCTGCTACATTTCAACCGGCAACTGTTTTTACAGAGTTGGCTTTTCCCAATGCTACTGACTTTTCTGCCTATTTTTGTTTCTCTGCTATTAACATAGGGCTCCCCTTTGTTTCGGGCAATCTTAGCAATGTTTCGTTTTCAGGTAGAAGGCTGCCTTGTTCGCTTACGGCTGCTTTTATTATATATTTCCTGACATTGTTTTCGGCGATCACTGTAGAAGGGACGTTTTGTATTCTAGCTATTTGAGATTGTGGGTGTAGAATTTCTTTATTTACCTCCTGACCTTTGAACCATTTCTTTTGTAGGTTATCGGTGCTGGCACCGGTGGAACAGTTACTGGAATTGGTAGAAAATTCAGAGAAGTCTCTCCTCAAACAAAAATTATTGGCTTTGATCCTGAAGGTTCTCAACTGGGTGTTCCTCCAAGCATAAATGATACTGATGCTACAGGTTGGGAGGTAGAAGGTAAAATATAACAAATGATTTTAGAAAATCGACTGATGAAATTGTATACCCTACCAAATGAAAGATGGAATCTCTAGAACATTGGATGAATGTCTACCCCCATAAACGCCTAAGCCTCTTCAAGAGTCGGTAGGACTTGAGTTAAAGGCATTGATCATTTATCTATCCCATACCTCATCATAAAGTTTTGGTTTTGACTAGGCAGTAGAACTAATGTACGTACACTAAAACTGACTGATGAACACTCCTGCTGAAATATGGTATCTGCCATTGGATAAATTCTTGGTACCAATTCTCGTTCATAAATACGCCGCCGGTAAGATACTGCTCATTTCAGACAAGCCAACCTTGTTCTTCAACCCCAACTGTATCTGAATGAGCCGAACTGAATAAGCATATTTAGGTACTTACTGTGTTGGAACACCTACGATTTTTGTTGTGCCTCAAACAGGCATTAGCTCTACTTTTTGATTATTCTAAACATTGTAGTTATCAAAAATGGCAATGTTTCATAACATATGTTAAATTATAAAACCTCTTATTGTAAATTATACTATTCTTTGGTTTGGACAACTTCCCATTATTAATAAATTAAAACAATATCTTATTAGTTAGAATGGACAGTTTGGAAAATAAGTTGAATATTTATTAATTCCAGAAGTGACGCAATCAAATTCGAAAAAAATTGTCCCAAATCCAATACTGAACCTGAACAGTTTTTTCGTTTACTATTTTTAATAGTACAAAATCAAGGAGCAGCAATATTTCAGGTTTAGGAATTTTGGAAGTTCTTGACAAAAACCATAAATCTTTTCAAGAGCCTGTGACCATAACCTGTAAATCTGACGAAGTCTCGTGAGCTAACTTGATATTAGGGTTTCAGAAAAAAAAATATTTTGTTAACAAATCTTGATTTTTGGTCATTTATGAAAATTTTTCAAAAAGAACCATTTTGGGCGTTTTGAAATTTATTTTTATCCAACTTTTTCCCAATTACCAAACACGCCTTATACTTAGTTCGTTAGAAATAACAAAAATCAGTCAATTTTAACATAGTACGGTCTGTAGCTAATGACATGGACCTGCTCCAGCATATTACCACACCATTGCAGCGGAGGTAAGGAAGGAATAGGTCGGACATCGAGCTTGCTTTGTGACAATTTCTGTTTAAAAATTTTCAATTTTTCAATTAATACCGGACTGGTTCGCAAAATTTCATCACGTTAAAAGTCGTAAAAGTATACAGAACGACCATGAAATGACCCATTAGTATTAGACAAATTTAGATCTACAGCTTGTTGACTATGTTTTTCTAGCTGCAAAGGACAACTATGATCGTCGGTAAATCGACCCCAATACAAGAATTTTCATTCTTATATTGAGGATGATGGAAAAAATATTGCGTCGTTAAGAATTACGCATCTTGTTTTCTACGCTCTTAATAATCGCCTATGTAAACAAGGTTAAATTTAAGGCTACGTCGCTAAGGATTACGCACCTTGTTTTCTGCGCTCTTAATAATCGCTTATATAAACATTTAATTAAATTTGAGGCCAGCGTAACATACACGAAGCGATAATTGCCAACTCTCTCTAGGGCGTATCGTAGATATAAAGGTGATTCTATTTCTTGTCCCCTAATGGTTATATAATATACTATTGTACAATATAATTTGCTTAAAAATAACAATTACAACGTTGTAGATACAATATACAATAGACCAATATATATGGCATATAATGTGTTTTATAATATTTTGCCAGCGTCAAAGCTATCTTTTTCAGCGGTTCATATTTTTATATATTATTATTATTTAGAGTTTTTTTACTGAGAGAAATATTGTATATGTGACAAAATCTCCCTCATAAATTTTAAACTTAAAAGGGAAAACATTTTCCCATTAATCGTATGTATTGATCAGTCTGCTGCTTATCTTTCCATGGACCTTTGTGCTACCAAGAGCTTATACACGATATTTTTATTGAACGCCCAAGTTTCTGTGCCGTTAAAACTAGCAACACGTATTGGTCAATGGTCTTTGCTTTCAGCGTGTTTAGTATTTCCGACTGGAGTACGTCTTGTAGTTTTCCAAACGCCGACCAGGTCAGTGATATCTTTTTGTAGGTCTGCTGTCAGATTGTTCTTTGAAAGTTGGATCTTTTTCCCCAGATATACAAACGCGTCCACTTTTTCTATTATTTTTCCTTCCAGACTGATCTCTTCTTGTTCCTCTATTTCATTTGTTAAATATTTTGTTTTGTTCATGTTCATTTTTAGTCCTATCTGTTTGGATGCTTCGTTTAGTTCTTCTCACAATCTTTGGAGTTCTATTTTGTCTTTTGCTATCAATATTACATCCTCGGCAAACCTCAAATGATTAAGTTTCTCGCCGTTGATATTTACTCTTCTTTCTTTCCAGTCCAGCGTTCTAAAC
Organism: Pachyrhynchus sulphureomaculatus; assembly: GCA_019049505.1. NCBI lineage: Eukaryota > Metazoa > Arthropoda > Insecta > Coleoptera > Curculionidae > Pachyrhynchus > Pachyrhynchus sulphureomaculatus. The sequence continues at coordinate 71,460,253 of CM032449.1, read as the reverse complement.
ATGTCTTCCATTGCTAATGTGAACAATTTAGGAGAGATTGAGTCACCTTGTCGTACTCCACGATAGGTCTTGAATTTGTTTATTTGTATATCTGTCGTTAGTTAAAGCAAAACAAGCAGTCATTTGCACAGAGGAATATCCCTCTGTGTAAATGACTGCTTGTTTTGTTATAAAAAAAGTAAGTAAGTCAATCATTTTTATTTTTTCTCATGCCATCTTTCTTTTTTTGTTTTTCCAGCCATATGAATGTACTTAGAAAAGAAAATTTTGTCTTTTCAGATGTCCTAAAGAAGAAATAAATATTATTTCGAAAGCTCGACTAACAAAAAAGGTTGTTTCACTACCCAAGGCCAAAAATATTTAAATATAGACTGCAGCCCCACTAAATTCAGAGTATATTTTTCTTTACTAGTCAGTCGCGACTACTCCTATCTTTATATATATATATATATATATATATATATATATATATATATATATATATATATATATATATATATATATATAAGAGTAACAAGCTGAACCTCATACAGATGAGAAGAATTAGCGCGACGTGTTTTCCTGGTATGCACGACTCTGGGAGGAGTTAAGCGGGAACACTTTCCATGAAAATAGTTGTAGAATAGGGTCAAATCGCTAACCGTTCTTCGATGTTCAAGGTTGTTGGGGAGTTCTGGGTCTCCAATCAGACGAACAGCTCTGTTCTGACTATATCCAACAAAGGCCGTGTATGTTTTGGGAGCAAGACTCCCAAGACTAAATAGTGTTCCCAGCTTTTGAGAAGCTCTTTTTGATATGCGTGCAACATGTTCATGCCAAGACATAGTTGCTACCAAATACACGCCCAGCAAATTACGTGACGATGCTAGAGGAATGGAGTATCCCGACAAAACTATGTTGGGTTTAGCGACGTTAACTTTTTTAGAAAAAACTGCTGGATGAGGTTTTGTAGCATTAAATTCTATTTGGTTACTGTCACTCCAAGATAGAATTTCTCCTAGGTTTTTGTTAAGTTGAATTTCCTGCTGTCTGCGGAGATTTGCATGAGTGGCCGATGTTCGAGCGCTCAAAATGAATTAAGGAATAAGCGTACGGTAATCTGCAAAGCTGTAGATTAGATGCTTGGTACTTTCCAGCAGATCGTTATTGTAAATGAGAAAGAGAGTAGGAGACAGTATAGAGCTTTGGGACACACCAGCATTGGTAGTATAGGTATCAAAAAGAAATCCGTCGACCACCACTCATAAAGGACAGTTTTTGAGGAAACAGGAGAGCCATAAGCAAACTTTCAGAAATGCCATAAGAGCGTGGATTAGCCTACAATATGTCATGCCAAACACGGAGAAATGCCTTTAATATATCAAGTACGATCGCTCGGAATTCTCCAAAATATTCAATTGTACTGTTCCAAACACGTGTTACATAAGTTAAAAATCTCCTGTTGATCTTTGCTCACGAAAGCCACATTAATGGTCACTAATAATATTCAATCCTTCTAGATATTTTAGAAGATTGATAGATTTCTCCATATCTTTCGATATTATTGAAAGCGGTGTGACTGCTCGATTGTTATTTGGCAAGGTCTTCTTGCCTTTTTTGAATATCGACTTAACTGTAGAGCATTTCCAGCAAGAAAGAAATATTATTCAACAGAAAACTGATGTTAGTTCGCACTCGCATTTCTTAAGTACTATGGTAGGTATTCCATCAGCTCCAAAACCTTTTCTGGTGTCTAGCTTCAGCAAAATACGTTTTCTGATGCTTGACTGAATTATGGGAATAGGGTGGTGTTTTTCCTCGGAAATCGACAGTAGAATGTGAAGCAAGGATACAGCCAACAATTTGGCTTTCTCAACAGATGTTGTTCCAAGAGTATTTTCTGGCAGTGTGGGTGGTGGTATAGGGGCTTTAGTGAAATTTTGACTAATGGCCTTAGCGGCTGACCAATAGGTACCTGTAATTGCTGGGACAAACAAGAAGTTTGATTTTAATTCTTTGATTGTGTACCTCCTTGGTTTTGTCGATAATTTCTTTGCAGCTGTTCCGGATACGAACAGATGTTACGTTTTATGATGTTAGGAGTTTCACGCCGGTCGAACCAAGGCTTGCCGTTGGAAGGGCATTTCTTCGTAAAAGGAATGTAAGCTTCCATACCAACTAAAATGACATCGGAAACCCCCTTAGAGCATTCAGAAGGGTTGTTGGATCTAAAACAAACATCTAACCAAGGGAGAGTTACAAAATACTCCGTGAATTCCATAGTGCCAAATCTTGCGCGGTTTCGGCACTCCTCTGTTACTAATTGGTATAATACTTGATGTAGAAAGCAGTTTATATTCGGAAGAATCTAATGGCGGATTTACGGCGACAGTATAAATCTCTGAATTGGTGGTTAAAAACAGGTCAACAAGACTCGCGAACTCTCCGTCTAGATCTGGGATCCGTATTGCTTCGTCAATAAGCTGGGTAAAACCAAAACTGATTGAGAATGATTCAGCTTCAAGGTCTTGTCGTATTTGAATACTTAAACTAGTTGATGTTAATCACATCGCCCAGGATGACAATATCTGCACTTCGATGGTTTCTGCAAGAGAAGCGGAAAGCGTTCTAAAGTTAGTATCACTTGGTATGTAGACAGAGACAGCAGATAAACCTTGTGGTGTGATGAGTCGTTATTTTTAACCACATATCAAAGTTTTGAGACTCTAGAGCCTCCTCTCATTGGCAAAAGAAATCGCTTCTGACAAAGAGATTCCAAAGTTACGCCCGCCTAAACCGGGACTATAAGTCATACCCAGGATAGAGAAAGTTGTCTGTGCTGGTCGATGAAGTGAGTTTGGTTTCGCAGAGAACGAGTACATGAGGCTTATTTGATTACAGATGTTGGTACACTGAGTTTATGTTTAAGTTTAAACCTCGTATGTTACAGAAATCTGTTTTGCTATTTCCACATGTTGACGTATTCATATTAGCTCCTACCCGGAGATCCGAACTGAAGGCTGTTTTACCTCCGGAATTTTTTGATCCTAGACGCTTTACCATGCTCTTCTCTTTCCACAGTCCGGGGACATCGGCACAGCCACGAAACGTTAAGCAACTTCACACAGCCTAAGCCGATCTAACTTGTGCCTTAAACGAAAGGCAGAATATACCGGGGGTGATATTCTGTCACGCATCTCCACAGGTTGCATATATATATATATATATATATATATATATATATATATATATATATATATATATATATATATATATATATATATATATATATATATATGCACGCCACTAATACTTTTTTTAATTTTACAGGTATCGGATATGACGTACATCCCGGAACACTTGATAATAGCGTTTGTGATAAATGGGTTAAGTCAAATGATACTGATTCCTTAATAATGTGTAGGAGATTGATAGTAGAAGAGGGCTTATTGGTTGGTACGTTAAAGACCTATTAATTAACAGTTATTAACAGCTGACAAAAATTATTAATTGTAATGTAGTAACGAGTATGTTCAAATCAACAAGTAGGTAGCACATGATACACACACATCGCAGCATTTTTCGTGATCGCTCAAAGTTTAATTTCCTGCAGAGAAACTAATCGAATCTGCTTCTTTACGCCAGATATGTTATTTTTAAAATTTATAAATTTGATTAATTTAAAGAAGGGATAAGAATGTCAAATGCAGACAAATATGATGCATACTCGCGCGTTCTAATGCGTGAATACTCTTGCACGTATGTTTGTATGTATATATATATATATATATATATATATATATATATATATATATATATATATATATATATATATATATATACTATATATATACAAATTGAGTGAAAAATATAAATATATATTTTCATTATGTACTTTATACATATTTAATAATCTAAATAATATTGTATAATTAAGCAATTATAAATGTTGCACTGACTTAGCCCTTACTTGATGGAGATCCATAATAACTAGGAATAAAAATTTAAACAACTGTTTAAGATCACCACGTATATTTATTATTGCTGACAATTGTTTCAACACACTGTGTCTTCTTCTGGAGCACGATGTAAATTAACTAACAAAGTATGTTACAGAATATATAGTTTATCTAATTACAAGTACTAAATTCATTAACAATATTTACCTTAATACCTAGAACAAGTTCAATAAAGGAGACCCTCCTCCATCTAATTCATCGCTGAGTAATAAACCTGAGTATTTTTCTGGTTAATTTCTACCTGTTCTAAACATTTAGTAATTTTCCTTTCTTTCCATTATGCAAAATTTTGAAATCTTTATTGAACGTATGATTTTCATCTGTTAAATGTTTCGCGTAATGAGATTTGTTATTTTTCATTCTATAGCTTTGTTGTTCCTTTATTCCTTTATAAAAAGATCTGCCTGTTTGTCCTATATACGTTTTATTGAAAGTGCCACAGCATAATTCGTAAACCCCCGTTTTATTTTCTTTTTTTGTTTTACTTTTATTATTTTTAATATGTCGAGCTAATGTGTTATTTGTACGGAAAGCGATGTTTACATGATTTTTATGGAAGAAATTCTGAATGTAATTAGTCAATTAGTCAATTATCCGGTGAGTGTATGAAATTTTTCGTTGTTTGGTTATTGTACGGGTACACCAGTCCTATTGCTTTTTTAAATTCTTTTTTTATTAAAATATTATCTACGAAATCGCTTCTGTACCCATTGTTTATAGTAATTTGTTTTATAATATTTAATTCTTTCTGAAAATTTTCTTCCGTTAATGCTGAATTTATTAGTCTATGGATGAAACTATTACAAGCCGAGATTTTATGTGTGAACGGGTGGTTAGAATTAGCGTGTATAGTTATATCTGAGTATGTTGGTTTACGGAAGATTTCAAAATCGTGTTTATTCATTTTATTTGATATTTTTAAATCAAGGAAATTAATCGATTTATTTGTTTCTATTTCTGTTGTAAAAGTAATATTATTATTAAGTTGATTAATATAATCTAGAAATAGTTTTAGTTGTCGATCTGTGCCTGTAAAGCCGGTACCAATAAAATAAATTTTTAAAAAGATGATAATTACTGATTTGTTCTTCTAAATGGTCCATGAAAATTTCAGATAAAATTGGACTAAGAGGGTTTCCCATTATTAAACCTTTCTTACTTATATAAATCTTATCGTTAAATTCGAAATAATTCTGGTCTAAACACAATGTTAAGATGTCTAATATTTCTTGTTTAATTACTGGGTTAACGTTATTTTTATTGAGTAATCTTTGAACCAAAATTATAGTGTCTGATGGTGATATACTAGGAAAAAGATTTTGGAAAATTGACTAATAAAATTCAAAATTTCTTCCATAAAAATCATGTAAACATCGCTTTCCGTACAAATAACACATTAGCTCGACATACTAAAAATAATAAAACTAAAACAAAAAAAAGAAAATAAAACGATGGTTACGATTTATGCTGTGGCACTTGCAATAAAACGTATATAGGACAAACAGGCAGATCTTTTTATAAAAGAATAAAGGAACATAAAACAAAATGAAAAATAACAAATTTCATTACGCTAAACATTTAACAGATGAAAATCATACGTTCAATGAAGATTTCAAAATATTGCATAACGGAAAGAAAGGAAAATTATTGAATTATTTAGACCGGGTAAAAATTAACCAGAAAAAATCCTCAGGTTTATTACCCAATGATTAATTAGGTGGGGAAGGCTCTCTTTTATTGAACTTGTTCTAGGTATTAAGGAAAATATTGTTAATGAATTTAGTACTTGAAATTAGGTAAACTATATATTCTGTAACATACTTTGTTAGTTAATTTACATCGTGCTCCAGAAGAAGACACAGTGTGTCGAAACAATTGTCAGCAATAATATAATAAACATAAGTGGTGATCTTAAACAATTCTTTAAAGTTTTATTCCTAGTAATTATAAATGTATTTATATATACATTTATACCTTTAAAAGTTTAGATTTACATATACATACATATATAGTGTATATATATATATATATATATATATATATATATATACATATATATATATATATATATATATATATATATATATATATATATATATATATATATATATATATATATAATTAATTATACAATATTATTTAGATTATTAAATCTGTATAAAATACATAATGAAAACATATATTCATATTCTATAAGTATCACTGGCAATGTTGTTGGCCAAGAGTTTGACAGATAGGCAAACAAACCAACGGACGAATGTCGTGACCTAGGAACTCTATAACGTAAAGAAAACCAAAACTATCGAGGGAGATTTTTTCATGTATACAATTATTCGCTTTAGCAAGGAAAGTAAAACGTGTCTTTTGATTTTATGATTATTTTTAAATATCGCTTTAAATAACCTTACCTCCAAAAAAAACTGAATTTAATAAATAAAAATTTCCTGTAAATTCTGCAAAAAATAGAACTTGAACTTTATTCAATTTAAGGGATACCTACCTGGATTTCTGAAGTACCAATTAGTCTTCGTTTTTATGTAATTTACTTCTATGATTGTTTTGATGGTAGGTATGAGTAGCGGAGCTACTCTCTCTGTAGCTGTTCAGGAAGCAAAAGGTTTGAAAAAAGGCCAAAATGTTGTAATCTGTTTACCCGACGGTGTTCGAAACTACATGTCAAAATTCATATCTGATCGATGGATGGAAGCCAAAGGTTACCAACCATGTACAAATAGAAACAATTTATGGTAAGTTATCTAATAATTAAAATGTGTTACTATTAAAAATAGCAATAAATATGGACCATGGTCAAGATAAACAGAGGCAAGATAGATTAATGAAATCAAGAAAGTTAACTACAGAATTAGTATAAGAATTAATTCTAATTTATACCAGGCATTCAACATACTCGTAAGTGATTAATATATATATACGACAAATTGTTCTAATGTCTCACATTATGCCAGCAAACTGTATAAATCATACCAAAAGTCATTTTTTTGATTCGTCTATGACCACAACAAAGGATGTCTTTTTAAAACCAGCATTTAAATTTGCTTTAACTGAAAAATTATTTGAAAAATTATCCAGAAAAAGATATTTTGCAATGCCAATTGCTTTCTCATTATAAACTCTTGATCCTAGAATGCAATAAATAATTCAGCAAGTTTTAATAAATTGGATATGAGTAGGGTAGGGCAAAATAATCGTTTAATCAATTATCGCATGATCAAGGATATACTATTGTGTCGTTGTGAGAAGGAGGCTTGAGACAAAGAAGATTCTTAAAGGGCGTAACTAGTAACCTGCTATGTTATAGCTTTGAATTATTTCCTGTTAACACTAACAGAGAAATTCTATACAGTAATTATATATTAGTGTTTGTAAGATTTTGAACATTCCTAAAAAATTAATTTATTTTAGGTGGTGGGACCAGAAAGTATCAAGTTTTACACTCAAGGAACCATTAAAAGTAGATGTCAAAGACACTTTAGAATCGGTGTTAAATCTTATGAATTCTCAAAAAGTTGGTGAAGCAATAGTTACATTACCGAACGGGTAATTATACTTTGTGCTTATTTTTCAGCAACCATTGATATATCCTAACCCATATATAATTCGAAAGCCAAGAGTGGTTAATACTGGTGGGTATTCACCACCCTTCTGATTAAATGTGGTATAGTGGTGATAATTATTGTGTAGCTAATGAATATTAGTAATGACGTTACGGTGTCACGCAATATGAAGTTTTTACAAAAATATACAGGAACAAAATAGATCTTTGAATGCAAAATGGCAAAAGATATTTTTCAAGAGCTCATAAATCATAATATTAATATATCCTTAAGTTCAAAGCTCCCACCTCTACTTGTTGAATTTAATTAACTTTAATTAAGACCTTATAACTTTTTTAACAAATTGTACTTGATCAATATAAACCACTAAAATTGAACATCCATTTTTCAGAAGTTTTTTACTGTTCTCTCATCCGTCAGACCATCTCGAGACACGTTTCGCAGTATCACAGCTCCTCAATCGAGTTAGGATCGAAGGAGAAAGAGAACCAAAATTAAAGTACTCATCGCAGTACTAGTACAAAGAGTTAGTAAGATACAACATTTTACAGTTCAGGCTGATGTAAGCCTAACTTTTAAGGCATACCTGCTCTCTATCGGGGGCTGTTTGTTAGGCTTACATCAACTAGAGGTGCAAATTATTGTATTTTACTTACACTTGTGCTCCTCCAAGAAGATTTTAAATTTCAATGTCTTAAACACCAAAGCTCGACGTCAAATATCATTTTGATATTCGCAGGATATTCTAGATTTTGTATAACTTTTACTTAAAATTTTGTTAGGCTTAAATAATATTATTAAATAATATGCCAATATTCTGTCAATTTTGTTAGTAATAGGAGTGCCAAGTTTTAAAGTAGACACCTATTCTAATATCTTGACATTTTTAGAAGTATGGTGGGCGTTATTACCATACAAATAATCAGAAATAAACTTATTTCTGGAAATCTTAAACCAATTGATGTGGTAGAACGGTGCACTAACAGAATTCTTCCTAAACTTGATAATAATTCCACTCTAGGCCGGGCATTCAGAATTATTGAACACGACAGATTCGCCGTTGTTATTGAGACGTCAGGTAAGCAAAATTGATGTAGAAAATTACAGATTTTCACATTTGTTCCTGTTAGTAAGTACCGATTATAAGAGGGGTAAAGAAAAAGTCCACTTTCTTTTTTTAATTTAAGCCCACGATACTGACTTCATGCCAAGACAAAATATCCGGCCAAGTGCAACTCGGACTTGCGCAATTAGTGTTCCATACCTTGATGACTTTTAAAATAAAAATTTTTGTTGCGGAAGTATGAAATAATCAATGACGTTACAAATCACACCCCAAATAAGTTTTCATCAAATTTTTTATCAGATCTTTACAGAAAATTGATGACCTTGAAATTTTTGTTTTTTTTTTCTATACCAGATAAATTATTAAAGGTAATGCACTGGTGATAATTTTCGTTCAATCTACATTCTGTAGAGAATATTCTAGAATTTTGACAAAATTTTTTGATCGGTACTTTTCGAGATAAAGGAAAGCGATTCTTCGCAATTTTTTAAAAATAATACGATGAAAAGTGTGCGCAAGTATTACATTATATATATTTTTAAACTAGTGTTTTTACAAGCTTTCATTTGACATCCCACTCGATATCCTGGTAAAAAAATTTTTTTCACTTCACAAGATTTACCTCTCAAAGCTATACGGCTCGGAAGTAAAAAAAAATACCATGTCATCGACTAAGGCGTCAAATAAAAGCTAATGAAAACATGAGTTCAAAAATATATATGATGTAATACTGACGTACACTTTTCTTTTGAATTATTTTTAAAAAATGACTGTCCCCCACCTTACTCGAAAAGTACTGATTAAAAAAATTTTGAAAAAATTCTCGAATAGTCTTCATAAAGTATAGGATGAACGAAAAGTATCACGAGTGCCTTACGTTTGATAATTTATCTGGTATAAAAAAAAAATATGTGCTTTAACAATATGGTGGAGATTTTTTGGAGATACTTTTCAGTACACACACTGGTGGCCAACGGGTAGATACCGAGAGAAAATAATTTTATTCTATTTGTTTATAATTAAACAAATATTTAGGTAGTAAACTTTTATTACTAAATTCTAGATTGAGCTAGATTGATTTATTGGCTATTAGGTAGCTAAGGTGCTATAACTATTATTCTAACCTGAACTAAGAAAAAAACGTGAAAATACATATTGGATCTTAAGATATATACATGTCAGGTACCTAATTAACCTAGCCTAGGTAAATATTTTATTTTATTTTAACCGTACGAAACACTAATTGCGCAAGTCGGACTTGCACTTTGCCGGTTTTTTAAAACATAATTTTGTATAAACTCTGGCTATTAATTGTAAATAACTATACCAACTATAAAAGTAGGCAATTCTTCTTTTTTTGTGTCCGAGCGAGGACACAATATCGGGCCAAGTCGATAGCCAAATGGTTTTCACCCCAAACGTCATCGAGGGTACATTGGACCGAGCACATATTGAATCTCTCCGCACTCACATGTAGGTTGCATTCATCTATTTGTCGCCACCTGGTCCTGTTTTATTGATGGGTGCGACGCTACTTCTTATTTGACGTAACAGCACTCAAGTACGCCAGTCAAGATCAATACCAAAAGGTTCTTGTGGCTAGGGTGGATACCAAGCACTTGGTTCTAAGGCCGTTGAAGTTATAAAACCTCTCCTTCAACCTCTGATGTTGTTGATGAGGTTCTTATGCTGTTTAAACTGTTCTGCATATTCCATAGCGACTCGATGGATGTTCGGTTCTCCAGTACCTGAGGTACGATATAAGCAATTACATATATAAAATAGACAACCTCTCATTAAGGTAAAATATTTAAGACATACCTACATTAAACGTTTTATTTGTACTGAAATTACTACTATGTTGTCGCATCTAAACAAATAAATTTTTTAAGCAGTTGTATAAAGACTTAAAATATGTACTATTACCGAATGAGACCTAATTAAATAGTTGCCTCTTTCGCACTTACTGTTATTATTAATTCATATAAAACTTTTTATGAAATCTAAGAGAAGAAGCTATTCAGTGGCGTTAGCCTCAAACATAGCGATTTGGCAGGTGTGGTTCAGAGCCGTGTCGACCTTTTTGGTGTGCAGAAGCCTATACCTATAGAGCGCAGGCATATTCCGCCGAGGAGAGACATAATATTTTGGCTATTGTACTCAACACTTTTAGTGTCGATACCTTCTGCTGTTGCGAAGCGTTCTCAGCAAGTTGTTCCTCGTGTCGATTTTTCCAACAGCACTCTCAAAGTGGGTCTTAAAAAATAACGGATATATCGATCGTAACTTCCAGATATTTAGGCATGTCTATGTGTTGGTGATTATTCCAAGTTAAATTTAATTTTCTCCTGGTTTCTCTGAACTGTAGATGATATATACAGACCATTCTTCTATAACTGCTTTTTCTTCCCTTATGGGTGACATAGAAGCGTCTGTTTTGCAAAAGAGATTCATCTACATTGGTGAAATGGTAGTTATTAGTTGTTTTAAGCAGCTTAGAGAACAAGAGTTGTGTGATTCACAGTATCGTAAATCGCGGATAGGTCGACATAGGTGATCCCTATAAGTACCTAACTTGTTGAGAAATGAGTATGCTGAATATGCACCAGTATCATTCTCTCATACAGTTTATACAGGTGGCAAAGCAAGGACATCTGACGATAACTCCTAGTGGCATCTGGGGCCTTGTGTGGTTTTTGCAGCGAAATAATTTTTTATTTTCTCCAGCGTTTAGGAACGATGCGCATTCTTATGCAATTGTTTAATAGATCCAGAAGTCGGCTTTTAGTTCCATTACCAAATTTCTTAATTTGTTCAATGCATAAGTCGTCTATTCCGGCTGCCTTCCCATTTTTCATGATATGATGTCAGTTGGTTTAATATGGCAGAACTGGATTTGCTATTGATTAGAGGCTGGTATGCAATTTGGCCTCCAGTGACTAAATTATTTTCTGTTAAACCTTTTTGGTCACAATTGAGTGCTACTGCGGGTCATATCCCTTTTTTCTATGGTCTCGATCCACTTTCTTGGCCAGCCATCACTCATTAATTGCTTTAAAATTACAATAGTTTTCTCGCTTAATGGATCTTCCTCGAAGAGTTCTTTATATCTGGAGATAAGGTGGTTATTTTCACCACTCAGACCCGGTATATAGTTTTGTCTGGATCCTCTAGAAATATATTTTCGGGGTATTTTCCTTACTATATCGATGAAAGCTTTATAGTTACTTGGCATAGGTTCTAGGTCAGGTACTGCCTGAACCAAGTCACCTGTATAGTTCTCATTTTTTTTTTTTTTAATGTAGCAAGTAGTAATAATCCGACAATATTCGTTACAGTAATTTAGTTTTTACAATATTTCTATATATGTATTATAAGTAACAGAAAAAAAACTCACTTGTAGTGCGTACTCTTACTCTAACTTGGGACTAAGTGAAATTTTCACTTGTGATTGTGCCTTTGAAAAAATTTTTCATTTTTCCTTCGGAGATATTGTAAGTTTAATATTCCTAGTGAGGAAACTTTAAAAAGAAATAACGCGAGTATTTGATGTTCGGAGGTAATAGAGAAAATTCAGCAAAATCTTGGGAGCAGTAATTTTTAGATATATATTAACGGAAGTAATCAGTACTTCCGTCAACACATATAGGACGTTATATTGCACAGTTAATGATCGGACTTCTCGATAAGTCTATCTTGTCCAAATCTTATGTTATTGAATCTAAACAAATGAAAAAAGCCAACGCCTTAACAATAGCGAGGTTCGTACAACAACTTGATTAACAACGATTAATAATGATTCACCAAGATGGCAGCACGTTTTATTGTGATAGTAATATAATTTATTGTTGTCAGGTTTTATTTAAACTTAGCAAGACTAACTGTTCAATCGTTTGTACAAGTCCCGCTAAGGACTACCCTATAGCTACTATGACCAAAAATTTTTACATCAGCAATGCCTTCTCTTATGTGACTTTAAAAGCAATATTATATTATAACATATCCCAACTCAAGATAGATAAACAACAATTTTAAATGTAGTAAATTTGGATTAGTACTCCGATAATATAACCAGCCATTTATAGGCCCATATATTGTAACTGACATGTTCTTAACTCATGCTGGTTTTATATTATGCATAATGTAACTAGAATTTAAAAAAGGTTATTCTAATATTTTTAGTGTTCCGTGCGGAACACTTATGTGATCACTTCAGTGTCCATCTCTCTATTTACACCCGTATTTTCTCCAAAACCATTTGGCATAAAAAGACGAAATTTGGCACTAATATAGAAATTGATGGCCCAATCAGACCCGTGTAGTTTTGAAAGTTAAATTTTGACTTCAGGGGTTAGTTTTGGGGGGGGTGAAATCGGAAGTGAGAAGACAATTTTTTTTACCAGGCCATCGAGTGTCATGTCAAATGAAGGCTTGTGAAAACACGAGTTAAAAAATATATATGATGTAATACTTGCACGAACTTTTCTTTGTATTATTTTAAAAAACACGGTCAAGAATCTCTGTGAACCCCCGCAATCTCGAGAAGTACTGATTCAAAAAATTTGAAAAAATCCTGGAATATTCTGCATAAAGTGTAGATTGAGCATTACGTTTGATAATTTATTTGGTATAAAAAAAATACTAAAAACTATGTTTCGCGACAAAATGGTGGTTGTTTTAATTTATTTTCAATATATTACTACTACCGCGCGTCGCTCCTGTAGAGACAAAATAATTTTATTTTATTTTTATTTTAAAAGCAATCATCATACGAAGTACTAATTGCGCAAGTCCGACTTGCACTTGGCCAGTTTTTTTTATTTTAAAGCTTCATTCAAACTCCTTAAGACTCGCGTCGAGTTGTTTCTAAAGCAGGCCATACACATCACGGTCTACCGTAGAGGTCTACATGTGCCGGTGTACCTGGTATCTGCGCAGGTCGACCGGACTTTGTAGCGTATATGGGACACTCTCCGGTCCCTCATTATTATCTCAGTTCGCTCTGCTATGGCATCGAGTGAAAACGACAAAGCAGCATTATTAGGTCTTGCATTAGTCATAAAAAAAGGCTATCCAGAGAATAATAATTACACGGTGGACTAGGGCTTGGTGGAGGGGTAAAAATGCCTTTATGGAATACGAAGTCTCATATTGTCTCAAAACGTCCCTATATATATGCGTGGTTAAAAGTAAGGTTTCCTAGTTCAGCTTCGAAAAATATCACTGATAAGCTTTTCAGCACGCGTATCTATCTAAACTTCTCAGCTTCATCTCTACATTTTTGCTGATAATATCACAAAGGTCTTCTGGAGGGACGAGGACATTTAAAATGGTCTTGTACTGTCACCAATACATCATTCGTTAGTGTTAGGATTTCGTCCGTTGTGTTTTGCTTTGTCTTCCTGGGCGAAATGAATTATTATTTGGCCTCTTTTCACCTTGAACGTTACTTTTACTTGGTATCGAATTCGAAGATGGTGGTCAACCCTCAATATTATCAGTTGATTCATGACGTGGTTGATTCTAGTTCTTCTGGTCATCAGTTGATGAATCTGGAAATTGAAATAATTTTGAATGAAAGCTTATCCACACAAATTACTGAATAACTGATAGAGTTCGTAATCTATTTTGTTTTTAGTATTCCGTACGGAACACTTCTTGGATCACTTTGGTATCCGTCTGTCACTCCCGATTTTCTCGGAAACTATTTGACATAGAAAGTTAAAATTTGGCACAAATATAGGAATTGATGACTCAATCAGAGCCATGTAGTTTTGACAGATAAATTTTGACTTAAGAGGTTGATACATGGCGTGGTTGATTCTGGTTTTCCTGGTCATTAGTTGATGAATCTTCAAATTGAAATAATTTTGAATGAAAGCTTATCCACACAAATTACTGAATAACTGATAGAGTTCGTAATCTATTTTGTTTTTAGTATTCCGTACGGAATACTTCTTGCATCACTTTGGTCTCCGTCTGTCACTCCCGATGTTCTCTAAAACTATTTGACGTAGAAAGTTGAAATTTGGCACAAATATAGGAATTGATGACCCAATCAGAGCCGTGTAGTTTTGGCAGTTAAATTTTGACTTAAGAGGTTAGTTTTGGGAGGTGAAATAGGAAGGGAAAAAAATTACCAGGTCATCAAATGGGGTGTCAAATGAAAGCTTGTGAAAACTCGAGATCAAAAATATATATGATATAATACTTGCGCACACTTTTCTTTGTATTATTTTAAAAAAATTGCCAAAAATCGATGTCCACCTCGAAAAGTACTGATCAAAAAATTTTGAAAAAATTCTGGAATATTCTCCATAAAGCGTATATTGAGCGAAAGAAACGTTTGAAATTTATTTGGTATTAAAAAAAAACTATGTGCACTTGACAGTATGGTAAAGGTTTTGTTATTATACTACATTACTGTTCGCACTTCTGTATCGAGATGAAAGAATTTTATTTGATTTGTTTATAATTAAACAAATATTTGGGTAGTAAATATTTGTTTTACACTCCTATTACTAGATTCTAGATTGAGCTAGATTGATCTAATAGCAATTAGGTAGTTAAGATTTTTGTAATCACTATCCCAGTTAGATGAAGACTCCCTGAATATTTTTTGATCATTTAAAAACTCATAGTTCCACAATTTAATGTGATATACATCATCAGCAATTGCCCCAGACTTCAAGGAGCTTTCGTATTTCTTTTTTTCTTCCTTACACTTTTTCTTAAATTATTGATTTGCTTCACAACTGCACCTGTGTTCACATTTGGCTCAATTTCTTTTAATAAGTAATTTATAGGCGGCTTCTTTTTTTCGTGACAGTCTTTAGTTTTAATTTTTCATAAACATGGAAGATATCGGTATATTTCTATAAAGCCAGTAATTTATTACTCAAATCTGGTGGTAGAGCCATTTTGTGGAACGAATGCACGAACGTCCTTTCCTGTAATCAAAGAACAACTGATGTTCCACGCAGGCGGCCCGTTAGCACCAGCGCACACGTACAGGTTAATCGTACTGTATCACTCGGGTGCCGGTCGAAATAATTGATTTTCGATCTTGCAGGCTCGAAAAACTGCACAGGTTTATTACAATATATGAATACACGCTCCAGTCGAGCTGTGCAGGTATACCGGGACAGGTAAACCTCTCCGATAGACGGTAAAGTGTATGGCCTACTTAATACACCGTCCGATTTACAAGTGAAAAGTCATCCGGGACAGACCTTTCAAGAACACTAATATTTCAATGCATCTAGAACACTGTCGCATATTAAACGCAATGTAGATGTCATTTTTAGGGACAGCTCACTTGTAGTGTAAGATAATACTAAACAAGTCATATAACATAAATATTAAGGACTCTTTATATTAATTATCATGAAATCAGAATATTGGTTTTATTTGCAGGTACCAGAAGGAATAAAATCGAAAAGCCCCTTGGTATTATTTCCCAAGAAGATCTGTATGACTACGTCAATAACAAGTAAAAAAACAATGGCGTTTTCTAACTTACCGATCTGGAGCAATCTCAAAGAACTTTTCTCATAGCTTTCTAAAGTCATAATAAATGATATAGCTACTCTAGTTGTAAATTTGACCCGATCTCCAGACTGGTAACCAGAAAATGCCATAAATTAAAAAAGCGTTCTCAACGGCCAATATTACAAATTCAGTTTAAACTACAAGTTGAGATAAACTACCAATATTTAAGGCAAACTTAATTTAAACTTATTTTAAAGTTATGGACAAGCAAGTAGCAAAAAAGCTTACTTAACTTTGCCATAAATATTGCTGCTAGTAGCCAGCTTAGTTTCGACTTTGTTGTTCAATCAAAAGTTTAAGTACCGCTTAGGATAATATTTGAATGGTTGAATCTTACCAATTACAAGTAATTTAGAGTGAATTATAATAATAATACATAATTAACCTTTTTAGTAATCTTGTAATGAAAATGATAATTTAAATTACTGCACAAAAAAACATGTTCCTTTAAAAAATTAATATACAGTTTTCTACAGAAAATTTCTAGTATATAATATAAATCATAAATTTTATTAATTTCGTCAGATTTTGTATAAACACCCGAAAATTGACTTTTTGTTCTAAAATTTCATAGTCTTATAAAATGAGTTGCCTCATTTCCAATTTTACATAAGTATATAATCTGTTACCACTTTTTTAAAGTGATTTTTAAAAGACAGAAAACCCTCTGGTCTTAAAAAACTGTTTTTATCTGTATCCTCATCACATTATTCTTTTTTAGTGTTCCATACGGAACACTTATAAGATCCCTTCGGTGTCTGTTTGTCTGTCACACCCGAATTTCTCCGAAACTATTTGACGTAGTAAGTTGAAATTTGGCACTAATATAGGAATTGATGGCCTAATTAGAGCCGTGTAGTTTTGAAAGTTAAATTTTGATTTAAGAAGTTAGTTTTGAGGGTTCAAATCGGAAATTTTTTTTTACCAGGTTATCGCATGGGGTGTCAAACGAAAGTTTGTAAAAACACGAGTTCAAAAATATACATAATGTAATACTTGCGCACACTTTTCTTTGTATTATTTTTAAAAAATTGTGAAAAATCGGTTTCCCTTCCCCTTATCTCGAAAAGTACTGGTTATCGCATGGGGTGTCAAACGAAAGTTTGTAAAAACACGAGTTCAAAAATATAGATAATGTAATACTTGCGCACACTTTTCTTTGTATTATTTTTAAAAAATTGTGAAAAATTGGTTTCCCCTCCCCTTATCTCGAAAAGTACTGAACAAAAAATTTTGAAAAAATTCTGGAATATTCTCCACAGGGTATAGATTGAAGGAAAATTATAATAAGTTCATTCATTACCTTTAATAATTTATCTGGTACACCCGGTGAACAAGTATGAAATGCGGATTTCAGACAATAGAGGGTGCACCAATGCAGTTTGTGCTATAAAGATTTGACACTGCGCCATTTTGTTGTGTCATCAACAAGTGTCAGATGCGCACGAGTGATTTGGAAAGTGTGTGCATAGTGTTGTGTTCAATATGTCGAAATTTATACCGAACAAAGAGCATTCGCAGACAGCATTAATTTTTTTTTGTTTTCATTTGAAGAAAACTGCTGTTTAAATCGTATCGATTACTTCAAGAAGCTTATGGTGAACATGCTCCATCGCAAGATACATGTGAACGAGGGTTTCGGCGTTTCAAAAGTGGTAACTTCGATGTTGCAGACCAGGAACGTGGAAAACCGTCAAAAAAATACGAAGATGAGGAACTGCAAGCATTGTTGGACCGGTAGATGGGTACCACATGAGTTGAACGACAGGCAAATGGAAAAAAGCGAAAAAAACACGTGTGACATTTTGCTCGCTCAGTACAAAAGGAAGTCGTTTTTGCATCGTATAGTTACAGGGGATGAAAAGTGGATTTATTTTTGAGAATTCCAAGCGCAAAAAATCATGGGTTGACCCAGGGCGCACCATCTACATCGACCGTAAGACCGAATCGTTTTGGGCAGAAAGACGATACTCTGTGTTTGGTAGGACCGTTCGCTGCTTGAAAAAAGGCCAGAATACCGAAAGAGGCAACACAAAGTCATTTTTCTTTATGATAATGCTCCATCACATACGGCAAAACCAGTTCGCGACAAATTGGAAGCACTCAGCTGGGAAGTTCTACCCCATGCGGCTTACTCACCAGACTTGGCTCCTTCCGATTACCACTTGTTTGCATCGATGGGTCACGCACTTGCTGAGCAGCGCTTTGGTTCGTACGAAGATGAGAAGAAATGGCTCGATGAATGGTTCGCAGCAAAAGGGGAAGATTTTTACTGGCGTGGTATTCACAAATTGCCCGAAAGATGGGAAAAATGTATAACAAGCTATGGAGCTTACTTTGAATAAAGCACTTTTTATCATTCTTCCGAATTTAACATGTTTTTTTAGAAAAAAAATCCGCATTTCATACTTGTACACCTGGTATAAAAAAAAAAACAACAAAAAATTTCAGAGTCATCAGTTTTTCAGTAAAGATCGGAAAAAAACTTTGTTGAAAACTCATTTGAGGAGTGTTTTATGAAGTCGTTTGATCATTTTATACCTCCATAACAAAAATTTTTAATTTTGTTTTAAAAAGCAATCAACATACGGAACACTAATTGCGCAAGTTTGACTTGCACTTGGCCGATTGTTTTAAACTTTCTTTACAATGACATTTTTCAATAAAAACAACAATAACACATTAAAACTCTATTTTAGTTTATGCAAAGTTGACACATTGTCAACAACTTATGATATAAATTAAAGTCAATTTTATATTGCTGTTAAAATGTAAAAGAAATTAAAGTCCGTTTGTTTGGAGTTGATAGCACACAACAAGGGCTATAAATATTAAAATGTCAAACCATAAGTGTCCGAAATTTCTCTACCAATTATTTACATTTTTAGTTTCAATCACCTTTATTTTCTATCTCTATTCAACGGTGCGACCTTTTTCTAAAAAATATTTTATTACATACCTTCTAAACTTTACAATAAACTATATAAATCAACGCATTTCAAAGTTTATTTTAATGAGTAAATGATGAAACGAAAAATCTTATTTGTATGATAAAAGCCTAAACGAGTACAATTAACAATTCTTAAGAACTAGAAATCTACAGAGTTATAAAACTTAATGATAATAGGTACAATAAAATTATTTGGGATTTTAGCAGTTATTGGAATATAATTAACCAAAGTAATTATCGGTAGGTAGGTAGGTGTAAGTATGCAATAAATATATTCTATGTAGGTATAAAAATAAAGCAAAAACCGATAATATGCCCGCCAACGCCCGCCATCACTATCCAAGACCTTCTGACCCCATATCCGACGAAGACGATGGCCCTCCCCCACCCCCATGAAGATTGTAACCTAGATTAAGTTTAGAATTAAGTTCTAGATTAGTTTAGAATTAAGCTCTAGTTAAGTTAGATTAGTCAACCAATGTAATTAAAACCCAATGTCCTAGGTTAAGTTAATTAGGATTACTGTATAGAACCTAGGTTAAGTAGTATAGGAATATAAGCTATCATAAATGTAAGTAAGAGGCATAGCCTAACTTAAATTCAATAAAGACAATGACAATGACGATAATATGCTTAGTTCAAATCAAAACAGCGATGGTTTCATTTTTCAGTTTTGTCCCGGTTAAACTTCACGGAGTCTGTAAATCTGCATTTCCCCTGCGAGAAAAAACAATGATACTTAACGTCCACGATGCCCTAGTGCATCAATAGCCAACAAGCCAAGTCCGTGAAATTGTGAAAACCTGTGCCAACATGACGGGAGTTAGCAATTATTTATAGACTTCTAAAAGAAAGAAAACGCTGTGCTTGCAACGAAGCCTCAGAATCACAAAGGAAAGGAGCCCTTAGAGGCCGATGAAGACTTTAAAAACGCAATAAGAAGAAAAGTACACTATTTTTTTATTAAGAAAGAAATACCTATACTACATAAAGTTTTGCAAGAAATCAGAGAAGACCAGGACTTACCAGATTTAAAAAAAATCGAAATTGTGGAAAATCCTTCATAACCTGAATTTTCGTTGGGAAAAACACAACAGAAAATCTATTCTTGTCGATAAAACAGAAATAATTTGTTGGAGAAGAGAACATCTAAGAGCAATCAGAAAATTTCGAGCCGAAGAAAGAAATATTTTTTATTTAGATGAGACTTGGGTTAATGAGGAACAGACAGTGAAAAAATTCTGGATTGACAAACACATTAAGAGTGCGAAACAAGCTTTTATGGAAGGTTGGTAAACTTGATAACAACCCCCTTCAGGAAAAGGTCACAGACTAACCATAGCTCATATTGGTAGTGAAAACGGATTTCCTGACGGTGGCTTGTTGGAATTCTAATCAAAATCAACTAAAGATTACCATGAGGAGATGACGGCTGATGTTTTTGAGGAGTACTTTCAGCAAATGATTGAATGTATACCAGCAGAATCGGTTTTAATATTAGACAATGCCCCATACCATTCTCGATTATTAGAGCGACTCCCGACAAATTCATGGAAGAAAGCGGATCTTCTCAAAATTGCGAAACAAAATAAGGCACAGTTCAAGAAATACGCAGTCGATGACATAGCAAAGGAACGGAATATCACAGTGCTTAGATTACCTCCATATCATTGAATCCCATAGGGCTAATTTGGGCACAAATGAAAGGTTTTGTTGCAAGGTCGGTCAAACGTCAAGACGTAAGGCAATTATTACTCGCCGGAATAGAGAGAATCAAAAAGGATAATTGGAAGAAGAAAATAAAATGTGGAAACTTGACGAATACATCGAAGAAACTGTGGAAATAGAACCCGTAATTATCAACTTAAGAGAAGTCGAGTCTTCCGATTTTGAAGATAATGATTATTTTTGATTAAAATTAATGTACTTATATATCGTGAATTGTGAATTTGTATATATACATAGATCTATAGATTAAAAAAAATTTGGTTATTAATCTTATATTTCTATACCTTTATTTGTAAGCAAATTTTATACTTATTAAACACTAAAAGTAGGTTACGCTCGGACGGCTACGCTACCGATGAACCTTCATTTACATTTTATGACTCTATTGTATAACAGAGGTTTTCTGCCTAAAATAGGATAAACCCTTAAAAATAATTGAAACCACGTAGCAACACTCAGTAAAATTCATAAGAAATCTATTTTTTTTTGGCGCACCCCAACATATATTTGCATCTACAATGAGGGAATTCTGCTATCGATTTCAAACAAATACACTTTAAAGGTCTCATATCTCTGATTCGCATCTGGCGAAAATTTTAAGTGTCAATTTTACTTTCATTTGTAAGAGCTGCATGCAATACTTACACAGTACTTACTACTATTTTATAAGTTAAATTATTATATTGATTCTAAATAATATTTTTAATAAAAAATCATAACCTTAATTTTCTATAAACCTCATCTTCCGCCATATTTTTAAATTCATCATCACATTTAAGCAAACGTTATTTTCTATTCCACCATTATAAACATTAGTTAAGTTATATATAGTAATACTGTAATGATGTGTGACCTTAAATAGTTCATTTAAGGTCAAGAAGTTTTCTGTTTTTCAGAAATTTTAAAAACACTTAAAGAGTGGTAAAAATTAAATTAAAATTTTATGCTTACGTTAAATAGATTAAGAAATATGGTAAGTTATCACCATAAAACCTGTAGAAATTTAAACAAATAAGTCCGTTTTAAAGATAATTTTTGTAAAAAGTGAATTTTGCTCGGTAAAGGAAGCTACGTGGCTACTTCTGAGTAAGTCACTTATTCATCTTTTTTGAGATAAAAGCTAATACCAAAGTATCTATTTAAAAACAGAGTCGAGCATAATATATATATATTTTATATGGAGAACATCATCCCTTTGGAATGATTTGCCCAGGCCTGTGTTTCCCACCTAGTACAATTTACAGCGATTCAAGAACAACGTGAATCGCTTTTTTTTCCGCACACGTGTCGCTCCTGTAGCGCTTTAGGGAACTCCTTGCAGCACGTGTGCTAGACCAATAAAAAAAAATAGGGCCTCGTAGAACTCCACATATTATGTGAGGTAGCATTGTCAAGTGTTTAACATAACTCTAGGGATAAGAAATAACACTTCTACATGTTATTAATATTTTATTTAATATTAGTACCAAGAGCAGCTACGACTATCTATGTATTTCTAAATTTACAAAAACCATACAGTAGTAGTTTAAACTGAACCGAAGTAAGTGAAGTTTTATCTTAATTATATCACCACCACTTCCGTGTAAATCAAATTCCACAAGATGAATGTAAAGTATATTACAACTAGACAAAAATTATAATTCTGTCCATACATTAAACAATTCTTAATAATATATTTTAATAAAGGGTTATGACAGATTATTCCAAAATGTTCATGTCATTGTCCTGGTTTTCACTGTTTAGTCAAAATATAAACATCAGCGGCACTTCTAGTCACTTGCAGATAAATCGAAAATACCATTATACAGCAGAACTTACCCTTGATGCTTCCAAACTTCTACAAATACAATTAAGTTTTATTGAGGTTACCAAGATACCAGTAAATATCAACGCTGGTGGGTTGTTCACTTTACATATTTTTTCATACATACCGTTTCGTGTGATGATATAATTACGAGCAAACTTTACTTGGAACCAGTTCAATTAACCTCTCAAATATGTTTTCTGTTTGTTTTTCTAGAACACAGTGTGAATGTAAAAACCACTAAATTGGAAGTAACACGAAGAGAAAAGGATAAATATATAAAATGAAATACTTTTTAGCAAACAAATTGGTCTGACAAGAAATAATAGTATATTGTGTAAGTAAAAGAGATTTTCACGCGTATTGCAGACTACAAGATATGTATTCGTTACGATCTTGCTTGAAACTAACATTATTCTTAATATGTGTGTTTTAAAATAAAGAAATTAACAATGTTAGCCATATATATATATTTCGATAAATAAGAATTGGGATCTTACCTATGGACGGAGCCTACTATGTTTGTTATTAAGATTGCCGAAATATTGATGCCGATTTAAATTTGTAACGTGTGAAGCACAGGGAGTGTGACAGTATTTCTCAAAAATATTATTAACAATTGGCAAAATTTGCACTCGGTGAAAAACTTTTAAAATCTTTTTTTTTTCTTCGGTGTGGAAAAATCAATGACAAAACTATCGCGCCCAACATAATCAAAAATTCAAGCAGCATGTATATCCACCACCCAATTTCGAACAGTAGTGTTTGAAATAAATGGCACATTCAACAGCAGAACAGGGGAAATTTTATGTATAAAATGCTCTTGTAAAGCCGCTGAAGGTGAAAAATGTAAACATATGCTCGCAACTGTTTTGTATCGTTACATCGTCTATCCTATAAATGTATAATATTTACATTTCAATTTTTGGAGGATGGAGCATCTGAAACGCAAAGAATATGTTTCAAATCAAATGCCAATTCACTTCGGAGGTTAATATTTATTACCTATTTATGACTTTGAATGAACATAAAATAATCGAGACAATATTTTATCACAATAAAATCTGAAAAATGTTATTAAATAAGGAATTCTTGTTTCACAAACATACACAACTTACAAAAAAAATGTCTGTTCAAGAATAAATAATTTTACTTACCTGGAAGAATGTAATCTTCTTTTTTAAAATGTTTAGAACAAACTTTAGCATCAAGTCTTTCTTATTATTTTTCACGAAAAGAAATTCATTTTTAAGAAAATTTTTAATATTGATTTAAACAGACGCTTATGACAAATTTAAAAATGCACCTCACGTTTAATTCCTAAAAGAGTCACGAGATGTCCTATTGAATAGGTAAGATCCCAATATAGGTGGACCATAGATTTAAATGTTTAGACAACGTACTCCCTCAACTCTTAGTTGAGAGAAATATTTGCATGGCAATCCATACCCACAGTTCTTGCAATTTGAAACCGAGGTAAGATGTTTAATTTATAATTGTGCCAGTAATTTTTTTACTAAAATAATACGAAGAAAAATTGCATTAAATTGGTCCTCGAACATTAACCACAAATGGGGTAAACACAAAATATTAACGTAAGTTTTTCAGATTTTCATTGATTTTCAAATTTTTTTCGTCATTTTTCCAGTTCTTGATGACTTTTTCAATTTTTGTCGGGTTTCTACAACTTTTTTCGATTATTTAAATTTTTAATGATTTTTTTAATTCTTGTGGATTTTTTGAATGTTTATAATTTTCCTAAATTTTATTTTTTTTTTTTTAAATTTTTACCGAGTTTTTAAATTTTTGACGATTTTTTCATTTTCCTTTTTTAATTTTCCACGATTTTGTAAATTTTTTGTTTTTTATAATTTTTCTCTGTATTTTCAGAAAAAATAGTACAAATACGCTTGTTTTTGTACGTTGAATCTTTTTCTAAGTTTTTTTATTAGTTTCAACGGCTTGGAGGTTGTAAGTAAAAAACCAAAATGCCTTATTTTGAGAAAAATAGTGGACCGTCATGTCGAGCCGTTTAAATATGCATCCCGTGTTAGCTTGAAGTTCCTTGATGGACGGTTTCGCTGACGTTTCGATGGAATCTCATCCATCTTTTTTCAAAGCATTGATCACTGGTCGGCGACGTTCAACGCCAAAACACCGACCAGTGATCAACTCTTTGAAAAAGATGGATGAGACTCCATCGAAACGTCAGCGAAACCGTCCATCAAGGGACTTCAAGCTAACACGGGATACCCGAAAACCACTACTACATATATATATATATATATATATATATATATATATATATATATATATATATATATATATATATATATATATGTATATATATATATATATATATATATATATATATATATATATATATATATATATATATACTAGCCGTGCCCGCGGCTCCGCTCGCGTGGACTTGATTTACTATTGTCGTCACTGCTTATTCCTTATGTTACCTAACGTAATAAAATATCTGCCATTATTTCCCCTTATCTCCCATTATTTTTCCTTATCTCCCATTATCTCTTCATAATTTCCATTATCTAGGCTTATCTCTGCTCATCTCCCATTATTTCTCCTTATCTCCCATTATTTCTCCTTATCTCCCATTCTCTCACCTTATCTCCCATTATCTAGGCTTATCTCGACTTATCTCGCAATATTTCTCCTTATTTCCCATTATTTCTCCTTATCTCCCATTATCTCACCATAACTCCCATTATCTAGACTTATCTCTGCTTATCTCCCATTAATTCTGCTTATCGCCCATTATTTATACTTATCTCCCATTATCTCACCTTATCTCCCATTATCTAGGCTTATATCCAATTATATAGAACATATGTATAAATTTATAAAAACACGTAAATCGGATAAGTGGTTCCCAAGTGATAAACGCACTAACGGACAGACAGACAGACAGAGAGACGTTACGTTTTATATATATTATATTCTTTGCAACATGATATTGTTCCATATTTAATGGTTTAGGCCAGGGATGTCAAAGATACGGCCCGCGGGCCGCATCCGGCCCCCGGGACGTATCAATAAGGCCCGCGATCGCAATGTGTCACAGAAAGAAGAATCATGTTTTTTAGAGCCGTATATTATATACTATATAATTAAATAATTCAGTACATTTTTTTATTTGAATCTGGCCCGCCTACACATTCTAAATTTAATATATGGCCCTCTGCAAAATTGAGTTTGACACCTCTGATTTAGGCAGTATATTGCAAGAGAACGCGCAATGGGTAACCTTTTTTTCCGACTTGATTCACTATTATCGTCACTGCTTATTCTTTATGTTACCTGACGCAATAAAATATGTCCTATAACTTGGCCAAAGAACATATGTATGTTTTAAAAAAAAGCACGTAACTCACTAACGGATAGACATACAGATAGAAGTTGCATTATATATATATATATATATATATATATATATATATATATATATATATATATATATATATATATATATTATAGATAGATAACCTGGCCAGAGAACATATGTATGTTTTAAAAAAAAAGTACGTAAATCGGATAAGTGGTTCTCCAGTGATAAGTGCATCAACAGACAGACAGACAGAGATACGTTGCATTTTATATATATTATAGATATACAGTCCCTGGCCAAATTATTAGATGCACTGTATTTTTTTTAGTAATTTTATGTTTCTTAAGAGTTTTTATGCAATAATGGTATATTTAAACTACAATATTATTGATTTTTATTTAAAAGAATTGTTGTAGACTACATATTTGTATTTATTTTTAACATATGGCAACACTGTGTTGACAAAGTGATACATGAACGTAAACAAGTACAAATCTGTATCAGTCGCGATCGGAATCGAGTCAGGTACGGACGTGTTTCTGTGGCTTTATGGACTGTGATTGTTTGTTTAACAGTTTTATACTACTCAGTTATTAGTTTATTTTGTATGCAGCGTTTTTAAAAAAGTAATTGGACTATTTTCATTATGGGTAGAAAAGGCGATCTTTCACCACGTAAAAAAGCTGAAGTGAAGGCCCTTGTGATTGCGAAAACATTTACAAACCGAGAAATATCACGAAGTTTGGAGGTTTCTGAAGCTAGTGTACGACGCATAAAAAAGAAAATTGAGTCAGGGAAGGAATTAAGCCCGAAAAGAAAGAAAAGATGCGGTAGAAAACCAATTTTCACTCCACGGTCAGAGAGATGTTTGAAGAAAATTTGTGTAGGAAACAGATTTGCTACCACAAAGGTAATAAAATCACAACTCCAGGATGCTAGCGTAAATGCTTCTGAGCGCACTGTTCGAAGAAAATTGAAAGAATTAGATTTTAAGGCCTGTCGCCCCGCCAGGAAGCCCAAGTTAACAGCTGCAATGAAAGCAAAGCGCCTGAAGTGGGCGAAACAATGGCAAGACAAAGATGTGGACTTCTGGAGATCGGTAAGATACAGCAATTTAATCAATAATTGATACATTATTATCATTTTCAGTTAAATAAAGCAAATAAACATGGAAGTTTATATATTTTTCCTATTTTTGACAGGTCTGCTTCAGTGACGAAAGCACATTCGAAATTTTGCAGAATAAAGCTCAGTATGTGCGTCGTCGTCATGGAGAAAAGTTTCATCCTGATTGTGTCGTCCCGACGGTTAAACATCCCACCAAAGTGATGATTTGGTCAGTCATCAGCGGCAAGGGCACTGGACGTCTGTACGTCGTCAAAGGAATAATGAGGCAAGATCAGTACAAAGAAGTATTACAAAATCGGTTGATTTTGCTCAGAGAATGGTTTCCAAAATGGGGAACCATTCACTTTCATGCAAGATGGAGCTCCCTGCCACACTGCTCGGTCTGTTAAAGCTTTTTTGGCAGAAAAAAATATCCCTCTGTTGGATTGGCCGGGTAATAGCCCTAATATGAACCCCATTGAAAATGTGTGGGAGCTGATGAAAAGAGAAGTGGCTAAAGATGTGATTACCAACAAAACCCAGCTCCTAGAAAAGATTATTCATGTGTGGAATCAT
>CM032449.1:71415043-71430043 GCA_019049505.1 Pachyrhynchus sulphureomaculatus | reverse complement strand
GTGAACGTCTCTTTTTTTAAAACCTTTTTTTAAACCTATTAGCAATTATATTCAAGCAACAGAAAAATGATTTGTTCTCAAATCCAGGTGGTTAAGTAACGCAATATCAAATTGCAAGTTATTTGCAGAAGCATACCAAAGAGCTACTATCATTGGCACCATTGTGAACGGCTGGAGGTTGGTCCGTTGACAATAACATCTTTCCCGAACATGTGTTTAAAGCAGCTGAAAATATAAATATCCTCTCTCTCAAGCAAACTCAAGTAATGAAAGCACATTGATATTACAAGAGGCTTCTGTTATTATCAATAATCAAAACAATCAAACTACTCAGCAACCTGATGTCTACAAATAGATTACCACGTTTAAATAGTGAACCACTTACTTCGGAATTTAACGCTAAAGCTTTAAAAAAATATATAAAATCTTTATTCCCAAAACTACAAAAAAATGTACAAAAAACTGTAAACTGTGACATCAAGTCCTTAAAAAAGTAAAGACATTAATAAACAAAAGAAGGAAAGAACAAAAAGGGACACCATCAATAACAAAAATAATACGATATACTTAAGCCTTCCCTACAAACCTCCAATAAAAATTCACACTCAGCCGGCGCCTAAAAAAAAATTCTCTGATGCCTCCGCGGGTCGCCGATTAAGAGAAAGCGTTTTTTGTCTGGAACAAAAAAAAAACGCCGAAGAAGTTGAACGACTTTCGACCTACCACAATTTATTTAGTAGGCCTGTTAGGTCAGTTTTATAATCACGCAAATAAAATTTTAACAACTACCGTACAGTGTTAAGATTTTTACTTATTAGGAATAAAGTATTGAAATATAAACCTTGTGTAATTTTTAGGTGAATTTTTAGAATATTTTTTATACATAATTATTAAATTTGTTTAGGAAATATGCTTAGGCTATTTAAAGGTGAATAACGCTGTAGTAACTGTTTTTTTATTAAAACATTTTCTTCCCAACGGACTAAATTAAAAAATTACCATAATATATATATATATATATATATATATATATATATATATATATATATATATATATATATATATATACTTATTACTAAGAAGCAACGACAACTAACGACGGATCCAAATTTGGTATACACCTTCAAGAAGAAGGAGAATGGAAGCCGAAGGCCCACAGGACTTTCCATTGTCTCTGCTACTGTTTAATATGTATATCGTAGATATTTCACCGGTAGATCACATCAGCCTGGTAGTATAGGCCGATGACACACGGTCTCTGGAAAAAGCAATAGGATAAGAACCAGTAAGCTCTAGACATACCTGTAAAAACTATGGGATTGATTTCATTATTGAGAAATCAAAATCAATTTGACGTAGACTCTAACGGTTCTCCTCTCCAGGTAAATTTGGATACAGGCTTGCATGTCAAAAAGTGTCAATTATCTAGGCCTGACATACGACCGGGCTCTGGTACGGAAGGATAAGGCTGCAGATGCTATAGTTATAGCCAGATGCTTACTTTTCAGGCTCTACCCAACGAGCTTGCGCATCGGAACGAATATATAAGATGATTGTCAGACCAGAGTTTTTATACGACATTGATTGAATGATCACGAACGCCCCTGGTTCATTAAATCAGTTGCACCGGGATCTGGTGAACCTAACAGTACTACATTACAGAAACAGATTACAGCAGAAATTATTGGGAAGGCAGCTCGGCCTGCCAAGACTACGATCCGCGAGGCCTTCAGGACAGGTCAGAACCTGTGACCAAGTGAACCTATACCAGATGCCTAGCAAAGCGGAGTAGTCCACTGCTTAATGGAGTAGCTCACGAAACGTAATAACTATAACAGACAAGGTAAGAGTAATAAAAGTACGTAGTCCAAAGGTGAAATAGAAAAAGGTCGTTTTTTCTAATATCAAGAAGGCGGTAGAAAGGGTGTAGATCAAAAAAAATTGTAAGATTTTACTAGTATTTTTTACTTTTTCTCATTTCATTGAAAAAGTTAACTTATAGACTAATTTAAAACGTATAAGGGTTGAAGGAAAGGGGTAAGAGAGGAATCGATTTTAATATATATTGTTACCTTATATTACATCATCTTCAGGATTTTTGGTGTCACGAAATTTCAAACTCATGTGATTTTTTTACTACTTCCAGTCTAAGCTGCAATAGTTAATAGAGACATAAAGACAAAACGACAATTCTTAATTTAAATAGAAAAATTAAATTTCTAGGTACAATATCGGTACAGTATAAAAAAATTAAAGTAGACACACACGTACTAGGTCATTTTGATGAATATATATCATGTTGGACGCTGTAACTATTTGCGAAGCCTTTCCTATATTAAATTTTTTTTATAATAAATATCTCACCGCATGTTTGGATAAGGGTTCTCTTTAGTAAGAAAAAAACATATTAATTTTTATTTTCAACTTGTATTTGCCGGAAAAGTACTGTGTAAATAATTTTTTTCCGATTAATTGGGCAATACATATTTGCAACATATTTAAAAGTGAGAACACACCTTTAAGTTACGGAATCTCGATCAACACAACAATCATACGCCAGTCAGACTTTTATGTACACCCACTCTAAATCACTATAACCTAGCTTTTTTAAATAAATTCTGCTTTTATGTTGTTTTCTATTTTTAACTGCAATATTCTTTTAAGTCACACCAAAGTTTCCACTAAGAGACTGCTTCAACAATTTTTTCCACGAAATATGACTTCAGCGCTTGCCTATATTGATGCACCAGAAAGTTGTGGACCATTTGATCTATTACGAGAGTGGATTGATGATTTTAACTTGCAGACGTCTAATAACTTTACATTTTTCAACCTAGCTACATCAAGGTGAGCTAAAAATCAAGTGCTTCTTAATGTTGAGTTCAGCTTCAAACGGTAGTACTAACACTAAGGATAAAGCTGATTTAGAGCAAAATTAATTTCTTCACTAAAAAGTTAAAACGATTTTGTTGGGTCAAAACTACGAATATAAGAAAGTAATTGTATCATTTTATTTGCAAATGAAAATTATTGACTTAAACTCTATGTATCTATAAAAGTATTATTTTTTTCTAATTTTATTAATATGTATATACTATGAAAGACTGATTGAATAGACTAAAAATGTATTAGATATATTCAGTTTAAAGATATTGTATTTGATATATGAAAAAACACGCAAAATAGTCTCGGTTAACTTTAAACACGTAGTGGAGAATAATTCTTGTTTCAAGATATTTTTATTATGTATTCAATAAATCTCTTTTTAAGCTACTTAAAACTACTATTATTTTGTTTATAAGAGTGCAAACTATTATAGAAAGTAGTGTCAGTATAGTGACGGTGGTTTTATTTTAATGTTGAAGAGTGTTTTGGCTAATTATAATCTGTCAGTTTACCTCTGGTAAAGTCGGCATTGTTTTTACATATACCATTATTATGTCTCAATTAATCTTCCTACTAACCTCTAATGTTACAAATTTTTTTTATTCACCTTCATAATAAGTAAATGTTGTGATAAATCTCACCTCTCCTTACAAATCAGATGCATCATAACCTGAGCTAACTAAAAAAAAACCTAAAACTAAATACTTAGGTGTTTCTTAATTAAAAAGAAAGAATTTGTGTCTATTGCTATACTAGAAGAGAACTTCCCTATCATAAAAAATCAATAAATTGAGTTATGGAATAGATTATAATGTTTTATATGGAATAAAGTGAGAAATTCAGCAAAATTTCAATTTTAAAGTTTGTTTTATTTTCCTAAAGTATAAAATAAAGAATTGTGTTGTATAGACTAGTCATTCAAATGGCCGCTACTCAACAGGAAATAAAAATCCTTAGAAGACATATTAGCACATCTTCTGTGAAATTCTAAATATTATGACCCTAACACTTCTGTTGCTGTTCACCCAGAGATTCTGCTTCTCCCAGCTCCCCACTATTTGGCTATTTAAAATTTTAATTTAGTTACAAGTTCTTATAGGAAATAATAAGAAACTTATTTAGTCTATTGTTAAAAATGGTGGTAATCTAATGTATATATACTGGGTAGTCAAGGTTTGGTTTTTAATTTACAATTTTAGAGGATAGTCATTTTCATTAAAAATTAGTGTATTAGAAGAAACTTTTTTTGACTTGAACAAAGTACTCATATACAGGATGTATGAAAATTAAAATGAAGTGATTTGACAAAATAACAAACATCTTAAATTGAGATTTTTAAGATGGTAGAATTAACAAAAGCACACGATGTTAGTTTTTAATTATAGTCGGTAGACCAAAACAGGTTATTATACTTTTCTACTTGAAGTTTTCTGACTTTTAATTCTGCCGACTTGAAAATATCCATTTCAGGTATTTTTGATTTTGTTCAAACCTATTTATTTTTTGTATATATATATATATATATATATATATATATATATATATATATATATATATATATGTATGTATATATATATCACCTGTAATTTATTTTTTACTTATTTATGACTGAGCCCAACCCAAAGTAATTAATAGGGTCATATAAAGCATACTTAACAATGTAGCTGAAAACAGGATAACAAATGCATGTGCATATGGAATTGGCGCTCGCAACAACAGTATAAATTCATAAAGCTGCAATGAATTTGAGGCCACAAAGAAAGTATTTAAAAGGCACGATAAGATCACATTGTTCAGTTATACGGTTATAAACTGAACATATTTTGTACACTGGTTCCTTAATCTACCAGGACCTCTTGGTACAACAAACTTGAGTTCTTCCAACAAAGAACAAACAATACCACTATTAACGATTTTAAGCAGAACTGTTATTGATATGAAATTCTCTGTATTTCTGAAAATCTCTGTGGGTATATTCCATCATCTTTCAAATAAAGATATTTAAAAAAAAAAAATTGTGCTTGCTCCAGTGCTATATTAATTCACAATAAATTGGTGACCATATCAAGAAACCATATTTCAATTTGCTTCCCACCAAGAATGTAAACAAGGTTTTAGGTACAGCTGTATTCTTAAAGGATGAACTTTAGTAAGACAAAGATAATGAGCAAGAACAGTCCCCAGATCAAGACAGATGGTAACAACATAGAAAACATAGATGAATATACATACCTGGAACATAATATTACAATCGGGAAAGAAAACCATACATTAGAAATTTCTCGCAGAATTGGACTACCTCAGACTGCCTCCAAGAGTTTAAACTGTGTATTAAAGGATAGAGAAATTCCTATAAATCTAAAAAGCCAACTGTTTGATTCTTGCATTTTGTCTGTGGCCACCTACCGGTTCAAAATTATGGCTCTGACACAGAAAAGTGCAAATAGGTTGAGAATAATGCAAAGAGCCATGGACAGAACAATGTTGGGAGTTTATCTCAGATAAGATCAGAAACGGAAAGATAAGACGCAGCACAGATACAAAAAATATTATCGAACGAATTACAAAAATGAAATGAGGTTGGGCAGGACATATTGTTAAGGGATAATGGTAATAAACGGATATCAAGAATAACCTTTTGGCGGCCTAGGCAAACAGTATGAGGACGAGGGAGACCGCCAACGAGATGGGTAGATGACGTGCGTAGGACACGTGGAAAATATTGGTGTCGGAGAGCCTATGTCCAGGAGTAGATGAGAAGTGGCTAATGATGATAATGATATATATACATATTACATATATACAAATATACATATATACATATGTACATATGTACATATGTACATATGTACATATGTACATATGTACATATGTACATATGTACATATGTACATATGTACATATATACATATATACATATATACATATATACATATATACATATATACATATATACATATATACATATATACATATATACATATATACATATATACATATATATACATATATACATATATATATATATATATATATATATATATATATATATATATATATATATATATATATATATATATATATATATATATATATATATATATATATATATATATATATATATATATATATATATATCATATATATATATATATATATATATATATATATATATATATATATATATATATATATATATATAATAACATTTGATTTTGTTTTTTAGTAATGATGATGTGAAGAACAGGACGGTTGTTTTACAAGAATTATCTGATGATGGGTTGATATTTTATGCTACTTTGAATAGTCCCAAGTCTAAACAAATAGTAAGTAGTGAATATTTTTCAAAATTAAATAACCGACATACTGGTTTAATTAGCTGTATAGGGTATTTTTTTCCTAAGGACATTTCTCACTAGCGAGATTTGAAAACTAGAGCTAAGTTACTGGCCTTTCACATAGTAGTTTTATTGTAAGAAATTTCACCTTCATGAATTAATTATTTAGAAATGTGCTTATATCAAAATACAAAAATCAGAATGATTTTCTTCAGGCATGGTATTTACCAACAAAATTAAAAAAAAAAAAAAAAAACAGTTAATAAGCCTTATACAAGACATTTTGATTACTACCGTAATATTGGAGAAGTTGTGAATATTACAGAGTTTCAGATAACATTGTTCACAGGAAGCACCGCTTTTAAAGAATACCGTTAGCAATAGAAAAGAATAATGAAATTAAAATTTTTAGATTCAAATAGCCCTAACCCTTATGTAAAAATAATATTAGACTTTTTAAAAGTTATAAAAGGTTGCAAAGGGTAGCCAGTGCAACAAATCCGAAGCTTTTATTACTAAAATTTAATAAAAAATATTAATAAATTAAAAAATATTGGAATGTTAAGAAATAAAAATAGTGATTTGATAAAATCAGTAGAATTAAAGACCACCAAAATGTAATTATGATTTTTTTTCTAGAATCTAAAGTTCAACCTAAAATTGAAAATTCGTGTTTGCTTGCATTTTTGAAGGTAATTTAAAGTTAAGGCAGTAGAAAGTTATCGTACAATATGAGAGTTTTATTATCAAAAAAGATCACATTATTTTTTGATATATCCACACTTTACCTATATTACCATTATTTAAAATTTACCTAGAACAAGCCTTAAAGATCTGGAAATAGAAATGCAAGAGCATGGGAATACCTCTGAACAACAACTTCCTATTATATATCTTATGCTTTGAAGACGATCAGGCACAGGATTACGATGATCTGCAGTATATGACTCACAAACTGATCGAAGAATGCACGAAATGGAGACTTGAAGTAAATATGAAAAAAACTGAATATATGTGCATTAATGGACAGGCCCAAGATCTCGTTCTGGAAAATGGGCAATGCGTCAGATGGTGTGATGAGTATAAATATTTAGGTATGAAAATCACAAAGGATGGAACATTAGACACAGCAATCAAAGACAGAAACACACAGGGAAGAAAGGCCATCACATTAATGAAGTGTATACTCTGGGGCAAAAACATCTCAAGAAACAACAAAAAACTAATATATAAGACAATAATAAACAGTATAGTGACATATAGTTCAGAAGAGTGGGAAATTAAAGACTGAGCGGCCAAGATGTTAAATGCTACAGAGATGAACTTTTAGAGACGGGCTGCAGGAAAATCAAGGAGAGTTACAAACGAAAAAATCCGAGAAATAATGGGGACATTTCGCTCATTAGTAGATGACATAGGAACAAAACATTTAAAATGGTACGGGCACGTCCAACATATGAGCGAAGAAAGGTTACCAAAACAATTACTAATATGGAAACCTCCGAAAAGAGATAACGCGGAAGACCGAGGAGAATTTGGCGCGAAGGCATAGACAATGAAATGAGAGAAACAGGGATGGAGGAAAATCTGTGGAACGATAGAGACCGATGGAGGTTGGGCATTGGAACACGTCGTAGAACGTTATAAACCGATTATACATATATATATATATATATATATATATATATATATATATATATATATATATATATATATATATATATACATACATACATATATATATATATATATATATATATATATATATATATATATATATATATATACCTACCTATATTACCCTGTGTATATGTTTGCCCTAATTTATCAATAGTCTTTTAAAGGTAAATTTGTGGAGTATTCCTTTTTTGAGGTTAAATAAAATTAAGACTTTATGTCCTCTCAATTGCCCAATAATCCAACTTCTACTAACCTCTAGTTACTAAATATTTAGTTTTAGCATAATATATTAAAACATAAGGAAAATTTACTGGCCTCTAAATTCCAATTCAAAAGTTCTTTTGATCTGGCAAGTATTAAAGAGCAATTTTGTTATGAAACCTCCCCTTCATTGACCATTTAATTTCCATTTTGGGAAATAGAGAGCAGTTTCAGTATTTTTGTAATAACTTGCAAGCATTTCTTTAATATTGCATTGTTTATATTTTCATCTTGTTTCCTAGGTACCAAAAAATCATTTTTTCTAACAAAATTAAATGCAAAAATAATTAGTCAAAGTTGAGATCAGAAGGTTAACGTTTCGAAAATCATTTTCAAATGAATTAGTACCTGTATAGATGGAATTATGTTTTCCTTAGTCAGTGTCTATCTAAAAAAAGATACGTATTTTTTCTTTATTTCATTAGTCAGATGATTTCGATAATAGAATTCAGGTTTAGTAAAAAATAATTTTGTATACTTCTAAAAGAATCTCAATAATAAATCATATACAGAGTTAGACAAAATTGTATTTTCTTTATTTCTTTGAATTTGTAGGCAACGCTATTTTTAGTGTTCAAATCAGAAGTGCATCGAGTGGGATGTCAGATAAAAGCTTGTGAAAACAGAATTTCAAAAATATATACAGGCAAAGACTTTCCTTTATAATATTTTTTAAAAAGTGCTATCCCCACCCTATCTCTAAGAGTACTAATCAAAAAATTTCGAAAATATTCTGGAATATTCTCCATAAGGTGTAGATCGAATAAAAATTACCTCATTACCTTTGATATATCTGATCTGACATATAAAAACTCTTTTTGGAATGTGTTAATAATATTTGAATAGCATTGGGCTTATACAAATGACACAAGATACTAGTTCTACTAGACATAGGACCATGATAGACCATGTGTTTTCCAATTTTCCTAATGATATAGACGTTCACGTTTTAAAAAGTTTTTTTAGCCACTACAAACAAGTTTCTGTCCGATTTCTAGATATTGATTTTTGAAAACTCATTTGGAGTGTTTTTTGTGAAGTCAATTTTTTCTACTATCCAGATCATTTTATACCTCCACAAGAACAAACATTTTTATTTTAAAGCAGTCACAGTACTGAACATTAATTGTGTCCGACTTGCACTTCGGTACGGAACACTTATAAGATCACTTCGGTGTCTGCCTGTCTATCACACCCGATTTTCTCCGAAGCTATTTGACATAGAAAGTTGAAATTTGGTACTACTATAGGAATTAATGGCCTCATCAGAGCCGTGTAGTTTTGAAAGTTAAATTTTGACTTAAGGGGGGTTTGCGTTTTGGGGGTGAATTCGGAAGTGAAAAAAAAAAATTACCAGGACATAGAGTGGGGTGTCAAATGAGAGCTTGTGGAAACAGGGGTTCAAAAATATATATAATGTAATTCTTGCGCATACTTTTCTTTGTATTATTTTTAAAGAATAGCCAAAAATCGCTGTCCCCCCCTTATCTCGAAATGTACCGATCAAAAAATTTTGAAAAAAATTCTGGAATATTCTCCACGAACATTATCACGAGTACATTACCTTTAATAATTTATTTGGTATATCAGTTTTCAATAAAGATGGGAGAAAAACTTTGTTGAAAACTCAATTGGGGTGTGTTTTGTAAAGTCATTATTCATTTTATATCTTTGTAACAAAAATTTTTATTTTAAAAGCAATCAACGTACGGAACACTAATTGCGCAAGTTCAACTTGCACTTGACCGTTTTTTTTTTTATTAGCTACTACTCCATTTTGATAATATTTTTTCTTGTTTCTTATGGCTGGAGGAATTTTAAATGATTTACATATTCCATTATGACCGTTTTAACGGTCATCCCTTGCGCAGAACCCTATTTGGGATTAATTTTGATACGGCGAGCGATCCGCATAACGCGACAAGGCTGGGTGACACGAGCAATGTGTACGATGCGATAAGACCAGTTGATGTGATGTAGGAGGTGAAAAAGAATGAGTGGCGCCTTTTCATTATTGCAAAACCTACTGCCTGTACTTTCTTAAACCGTTATTTTTGGACGGTTTATTTCTAAAAACATGTTTTCTTAATTATTGTAGTGGTAAAAAATCTTAACTAGTTAGATACTAAATAAGTACTGCCATCCTTTGATATAGAATTATTAATTACAGTATCTCTAATGTGTATGAATAGAAAAAAAAATATGTTAGGCTATAAATTTATCAAAATATGCATTTTTTAATACTATGGATCGTAATTAGTGCATAAGTGCTTTGTCTAAAATTTACATTTTAGTACCTTAATGATAAGTAAATACAATTATATTCTTTTTTAATTAATGTAAAAAAATCGGCTTTGAATATCACTAAGGTAATAATTTCTAAAGTGAATTTTGTCAGTCCTTATTGAAAGTATATTCAAGGAAATGGAACCACATGTCTCTAAATGAAAGCTTTTCTTTGGATGATATTCAGTTGTTCTTCGTTTAAAGAAGGAAAAAAGTGCACCTACTGCAAATTCTGATCTTTACATAAAAGCTTGCAAAAATCTAAATTTTAATTATTTTTTCAAATTCTGTTTCCTTCTAAATTCACTACCACTGCTAAACAATTATGATAATTGTCCTGGGTCATGTTTTAGAAATTTCTCCAATTTTTCTACTACTCGAATACCTAGAAAATAGTTTTTATTTAAATATATACATAAGCATATATATATATATATATATATATATATATATATATATATATATATATATATATACATATATATATATATATATATATATATATATATATATATATATATATATATATATATATATATATTTATATATATATATATATATATATATATATATATATATATATATATATATATATATATATATATACGTATACTTATGTATGTACATATTTTTAAAATAAACAAAAAACTTAAAACTTAAGGGAAAAACAAAGATTTGTTACCTTTAGATACATATAACATATAATAGGATAGAGTTATACATATGACATGAAAGGTCACTTTAATGACGCAAAAATTCATATATTGGAACCTCATCGACATCAGAATCTTAGGAAAGTCCTTGTATTTCAACTGGATTTTCAATTTCTTGTTCTGAATCTGGATTTTCAACATACAAATTTTCATCTATGTTCAAAAAATCATTAAGGTTTTCATTATCAGTCAACTCCAACAAATTTTTATTTTTGAGGATATCTGCAAGTACGTTAAGTGGTAAGTCATGATGTAACAGCCTCAGTTAACTAGTCTTCACTTTGCATATTTTCATGCTTAAATTCCGCTTTATGGAAGCAATTTTTAACTGTTTCCTTGGTACTTATTCCCAAGCGTATTTTGCAAAGTAAACTGCATCTAATGGCGTCATTTTCTTAATTAACTCAAAAGCTGTACTAGCAGTTTCAATGGTTACTACCAGGTGTTTTAGTATTAGACTTCGGTAATAAATTTTAACATTTTTTATAATTCCCTGGTCAAGTGGATGACAATCTGATGTACAGTTAGGGGGCAGAAACAAAATGTTTCTTTTTTCTTTTGTCATTTTCAAATCAAGATCTTGCAACCACTCTGTCATACTTTCTCATGTCATCCAAGCTTTTTTATTATATTTTCAAGTTACAGGCAGGTTGTTTATGTTAATATTTTTAAATGCTCTGGGTTTAGCTGTTTTACCAATGACTAAGAGTTTTTCTTTTTCTCCCGCCATATTTGCACAATGCAAAATTGTAAACCTCTCTTTGGGATATTTACCACCAACACATTTTTCTTTTTTTAATATTAACGTTTTGTTGGGTAGTGACCTAAAATACAGGCATGTCTCATCGGCATTATAGATGTCTCTCGGTGAATATCCTTTAATTAAAGAAGGGCATTTTTCTCAGAATAATGAAACATCTTCAACAATAAGCCAACCAGAAGAAGCACTGGATTTAAAATGTCCCAGAGACTCGGTTATTTCTTTTGCTTTGCATCGTATTCGGACCTAAAAAATAATAATAATAATAAGTTTTTTGCATTTTTGTCACGACACAATAAGTTTTTTGCATTTTTGTCACGACAAGCCTATTGATACTCCCACCCCTTTTATCCATTCTTTGCATTGATATAAAAAGAAAATCAACGCAGTAATTCCAGAAAACCTTAACTAAAAAAAATAATTCATGTGCATACCTGTACAAGGAATCCCCTTGTGGCGAGCTGCTATAAACCAGTTGTAACACAACTTTTCAATTTTGGTACCATCACCAGTCAAAAAGCTTCTTTTTTTTATTCAAATTACTGTTCAACATCCACCTGTTTAGAAGGATTTCTTTATGTGTAATTATATCAGCAGCTTGTGTTTTTCCAATATTAGAATGCTTGGATAAGTCCCTTACACTTAACTTTTCCTTTTTGTGAACTTCAACAATCTCAATTTTGTGTTTAAGCGTGAGAATTTTTCTATTTGGAGCCATTTCTACAATGAATGTGTCTCCCGCCGTGAATTTTTTTCGCATAGGCGTCAGACTAATATTAAATCCCCGCTTGTACCGAAAAATTGAAATCGGCAAATCCCCGGTTTACTCGGGGAAGTCCCTCCGTGAAGGCAAGCAGCGAAGATGGCGCGCCGCGCGATTGGAAACGCAACAGCGATACTCTCCACAGAAAAACGAGACGAGGCGTTTATTTTTTATTGTTTTTTGTCCGGTTAAGAGAACATTTATATATATATATATATATATATATATATATATATATATATATATGTATATATATATATATATATATATATATATATATATATATATATGTATATATATATATATATATATATATATATATATATATATATATATATTTATATATATATATATATATATATATATATATATATATATATATATATATATATATATATATATATATATATATATATATATATATATTTATATATATGTATATATATATATATATATATATATATATATATATATATATATATATATATATATATATATATATATATATATATATAAGAAAGAGGAAGGACAGTAACAGGGCACGGGCAACAAACAATCCTAAGTTTAACTGCTGGGAAACGCCCTTATAAGGAGAAGAGATGAGCAATCAAAGATCTAAAGGCTCTAGTATCTGCTTTTTATTTTTATTATCGAGCTTTCGCTGCCTAATGGTAGCTTCTTCTGGATTCTAAAAATGCAAACCAGTTATAGAAAATAAACTAAAACGTTCGTTTTTTAAAACGTGATTAAATGAATTGTACGACTGAATGTGAAATTACTTACAAAAATTTAGCAGTTAATTCATCTCTGGTGAAGACAATGAAATTTGCATTTTTGTTGGCCAGGTAGTATGCATGATTACACAAAACATGATTAAAAGACACTTAGAGAGTTACACAAATATTGAAAATAAAACTTAGTCAATAAACATTAGTTTAAAACACTTTTTAAAAAGACAGAAACACAACTGCAAGAAACCATGATGTTGAAACGGTACTCCATTTTAAAATTTTTTGACGTCGAGTTTAGTAACTATTTAGTGATATTTGAGTCCGAACTGGATATTGTTGGTAGTCTATGTCGTCATCAGGTCGACAAAAAAGCATTAAAGTTAGGGATGTGGTAAATTTTTTTATTAGGTAGATGCTAATTTTAGATAAATTATTTATTATTAATGATATCTATTTTTTAGTTTTAATTTATAAAAAAAAGGGGGGACTTAGATTTGATGAATGTTACTCTTCGACGAGTTATTTATTATTAATTATATTAATTCTTTTTAATTTTATAATCAAGAGATTCATAGGCTAATTTAAAAATTTGAAATCGAAAATTAATACTGGACGTTATTTATTATTAGTCATATTTAATTTTTTATTATGTAATTTTAACAAGAAAATATGGAAAAGTAACCGGTAATAAATAGCAAAAAATGACAGAAAGAGATCAGAAACGTCAACTTTACTAGAAACTAATTTTTTCATAAAGATCGTTCTTTTTTATTGGTTTGGTATAGTTTTGTGTTAGCAAATAAGTATACATGGAGCTCAATCCTTCTATGT
The DNA here is from genome assembly GCA_019049505.1 of Pachyrhynchus sulphureomaculatus. Lineage (NCBI taxonomy): Eukaryota > Metazoa > Arthropoda > Insecta > Coleoptera > Curculionidae > Pachyrhynchus > Pachyrhynchus sulphureomaculatus. The sequence continues at coordinate 71,415,794 of CM032449.1, read as the reverse complement.
CTTTTTTGTGGTTGAGATTAATTTTACAGGTTTTTATGTAACACATTTCCAAGAAACTTCTTCTGAAATAATTAGTCTCAACATCCAGAATGAAGCTGTTGTTATATTGTACTCTGTGATCTGTATTATTTACGTGTAAGCTCAAGCTAGTTGCGTTAGGTTTGTGTTTACTATCACTTTTGTGTAACGCTAATCTCTTAGAGAGCTTTTGTGAAGTTTGTCCAACGTAGACCAAACCACATTGACAGGGAATGCCATAGATTATATTAGAACTTTGTAAAGTATCGGTTTTATCTTTTAAATTGGTATAAAAACAATTCATTCTTTTTATGTTGTAGTTGGCAATTTTAATGTTTGTATTTTTTAAAAAGAGAAGACAAGGACTGGGAAAGGCCTTCAATGTATTGTAACTTTCCCACCTTAATATCGACATTAGTGGTGACAGTTGGATTAATTGGAAGGAGGGGTCTTTGAAAATTCTTTCTAATTAGAGCTTTAGGAGCTTTAGTAATTGTCCAACAAAATGTCTTCCAACAGTTTTACATTTTTTTCTTTAAATGAGGGGTGGCAAATCTTATCTATTCTGTTCTTTAGTCCTCTGATGATGTTCAGTTTCTGTTTCATAGGGTGATAAGAATGGAAGGGGATATATCTACCAGAACTTGATTTTTTCCTATACCAGTCCAGTTTGACTGTATTATTTTCTGAGCGTACAACCCTAGTATCCAGAAACGGAACAGCACAGTCAGTC
>CM032449.1:71302543-71410043 GCA_019049505.1 Pachyrhynchus sulphureomaculatus | reverse complement strand
GAAAAAGAGATCAACGACATATTCGTCCGAAGCCTCCTACAGCTGCAATAATGGCGTCTGAGACTCAGTTTACAAGTACAGCCGCGAAAAAATTACGGGGACGATCAGTGGATGTTTCGTGTGATGAAACTTTTTCATATTGCATTATTCATTTTGCTGCAGTTTTTTTGGGAATCGCTGAATGTCTTATTTGCCGAGAATGTGGTGGTGAAGAAATTTGTTTAAAAAAGTATACGTGAGCTTGGGTTTGTTCAAAGAAGATATTAAAAGCATAAATTCAACCCCACTGTTCAACTCAAAGGCATATGAAATAAATAGACTTGTATCACCAAAAGAACTTATTAATTAGGTGTAATGTCGGAGAAGCCGCGAAAACTATTGCGCAGCATCAATGAAGTTTGCTGCTAAAAACGAATAATTAGAAGTTGCAAAAAAAATAATTTAGAATTATATATTGATGATATAATTGTGTCTGGCGATGACACGTGGATAAAGACGATTTTCATCTCTCTTTGGTGTACCTGCACTTATTGGACATTTCACTGGAAAAGTGGTGGACTTTGTTGTAAAAAGTGGTTACTGCAAAGAATGTGAAAGTCATGAGAAAAATAAGGACACTGCAGAGTATGAATCGTGGTTTAATGAACATAAAGCATCGTGCTCTGCAAATCACGACGGAAGCGCAGGAACGACGCAGTAGTAACTATGTTTCGAAGGTTGGAAGAGTTACTTGGTGTAAAATGCCAATACTACATCGGAGATGGAGATTCAAAAACATTTTCTGCTATCGCAAAAGCTGAGCCCTACAGCGACATAGAAGTGAAGAAGAAGGAGTATGTCAGACCCTTCAGAAACATATGGGTTCGCGACTCCGAAAATTAGCAAATGACAGTAAACAATCGAATTCACTAAAACAAAAGTCTGAAACATCAAAGCAACCTGAACGATCAAGTCTCATTGGCAAAGGAAAATTGCCAGCGAAATTAATAGAGGAACTAACCATTTCTTATGGATTGGCAATAAGAAATAATGTAAATTCTTTGGATGATATCAAGAAAGCAATATAGGCGATCTATTATTATTATGACAGGTGGTAGCTTGAAACACGCCAGGATGAAATCAATTCAATCCACAAAAAAGCCAGAGTTAATCAAAAAAGAAACAAAAAACTATAAATAACACCAAGATGCAAAAGGAAGAAGGCATGTAGTACGAAGCTGGAATGGAAGACTAGCTGTAAGTTCACTTTTTATCTACCCGAAAACACGTTTTTCTAGAAACTATATTTTCAATATTTTCTAACTTTTTTTAAAATCTTAATAATTACTTTTTCTACAAAATGCCGACAAGGAGGCGCCATAGTTTTCATCAGTGGTCTATTTAACCCGGTAAAAAATAATGTTAACGTTAAAACATATTTAGAAAAAAACATTTTTCTTATAATTTAAAGTACAATAAAAATATACAAGCGCCACTCCTTTGTAGTATTCACTTAATAACCCTTTTTTTTTAAATATACATACTTTTTGCAGTGCCCCTTAAATATTTTTATCTCCAACAAATTATTTCCCTTCTGTCAATTAGATCTTTTGAGGTCTTTGTAACAGGATCTCAAACCCATCTACAGACTATTTCTATTAAGACTGAAAATAATGAAACATGATTTCCAGATCCCTAGAAAACTGAGAACTTTGAAAATGATATATACAATATATTCAAAGCTACCCACACTAGCCTCTCCTTCCACCCTTATATGTTTTATTTTAGATAATAATGCTTAAAATTTGCTGCTATTAAGTTTAAATGTTGGATACTATTTCATTTTTGTAATATTTGGTGGTAAACTGGTCAAACTTTTCTAACGCTGCGCAATATCACCGATTTTTGAAGCGTCTATTGCGCCACATTTTTTGAGCGTGGCAGGTCATATTTGAGTCATCGCAAAAAATAATAATCTCTTACTAGTTAATAGAGAATGGACCAGTATTGCAAGATATTTCGGAGGAACAAGTAAGATTCTAGAGTATTTCAAATTCTGTCAAATGTAATCTGTATACCTATTTCAAAATTTTGCTGGTAGGTTCGCTACACTATCGAACAGCAGCTGACACAAAGATCTCTGGTCATAATACACCCTGACACTATCTTAATCTTGTTAAACAAATTCTAAAATATATTTCTTTTCATTTATGGATATTCAAATTTTAATGCTCCATGCCAGATACAAGAGCCTCATCCTCTATCCGTCGTCCTACGTAAGGATGTGGTGATATTATGGGATTTGTGCTACTATTTTAGGCCATGTGTGTCTGTCTTGGGTCTGATGTGATGCTTCTGTGAATGTGAGACCAGTTGTTGTTTTAATATAATCAGACCACGGTGTGGGAGACTGACCTCTCGGTCTTTTGCCCTCGACATTGTCCTCTACGATTAACTGCTCTACTGTGTCTTTCCCTGTTGCTATGTGGCCAAAATATCTGAGTATGTTTCTATTGATTATAGTGGTAAGTCTCGTTTTGATGTTCAACTCTTCTTGGATGGAGGCGTTTGTGCGGTGCGCTGTTCAGGGTATCCGCAGCATCCTTCAGATACAAAAGCAGCATTTGTAATTGGATCATATAGTATTTCGGTATTATTTGTGTATATTTTTTAAGAATATATTTAACAATAAAAAATCGGTATAGTAATTTACCCAGTACTTTCCGAAATAAGTACTGAATTTGACTTTCTTAAGGGGTTACGCCACCTCGAAATTTTCAAAAAATCGTTTTTTTTTGGTTAGATTTATTATTTATACTTTTAAGAAAATTTCAAGTATTAAAAAATGAAATCGCAGATTGAAGGTAATATAAAAAAAATGATAGACTTTTAAGACGCGGACGCGGTACTTCTTTTTTGCGTTTTTCTCGAATCTACTTTTTTCAAACTGGTGGACAAAATATCTTATGATCTACTCATCCGATTTTGATAAAATTTATACCACATGTGCTTTATAATATTATCTTGAAGTTGACATACGGTTTTTTGGATTGGATGCACCGTTCATTTTTTATTAATTTTCAAAGCTCGAAATTTTTGTGAAATATTCGAGTTTATTTTCGAACTGCTGTCATTTCTACAAAAAAAAATTTAAAATTTTTTCCATATGTGGCCACTTAGCTGTGACCTTTCCTAACAATAAAAAAATTTGTTTAGTTTTTGGACAATTCTTGACTGAGAAAAAAAATTCCTCCGATCGCAAGGATTTTCAAAAGGGGGGGGGGGGGTCCTACAAGATGGTTCATATCTCCGCCATTTTAAAATTTTTTAAATTTATTTTTTTTTAATTTGTTGTTAAAACTATAATGTTTTTGTGAAAAATAAAAATTATATTATATGTACAATAGTTGCGTCAAAAAAAAAAAATTATTATATGCCTATTTGTCCGAACGTCAAGGTGGCATAACTCCTTAGGTAGAGAGTTACTTACTCCAAGCACTACTAGTCGAAATTTTTTAAATATTAACTTTATAATAAGATATCAATTCCAGAAAAAAAAACTAAGGCAGAAGAAGAGGCAGCTGAAACCTTCTATTTTTTTATTTATTACTCTGTTAAAATTTAATATAATGAGAAAATAATACAATTTTTATATTCTCCGACCCTGAAAAGGAAGTATAACATAATATATATATATAGCAACTCCCTCACTTCATTAGCCCCTATATATTTGACCACATATAATGTAATTGGAAATAATGAAAAAATAACACAACTTTTAGATTCTCCGACTCCAAGAACCCTACAAAGGACAAATAACACAATATATATGAAGCAACCTTCTAACTCCATACCCCCACCCTTATATATTTATAATATACATAATATGCTTAAAATTTGTCCATTATATCATCCAAAAAAGCTTGAAAAATTTTCAAGACACTATTGGAACTAAATAATATTTAACTACCACTAATTCGTTTACACCATTCTCGAGTTAAAATTGAGAGTCATACAATAGTAACCTAATTTTTGAATTCCGCAACTACAAGAAGTCTGAAGTAGACATATACCGCGATATATACGAAGCAACCCCTATAATACCCGCCGAAAAAAAAAAAAAAGGAAAAATTACCATATTACTATTAAAAGCATATAAAGTTTATCGACCCTCACCTCTTTCACCGCCTTCACTTGAAGCGATATCGCTCAAAAACTGTGGGTTGTATCTCTTCGTTAGGTACCAATATACCAAGTTTATTTTTCGTTTCACAATTATCGTTTCATAAGAGAGACGGACCGACGGAATTGAGTGACTATGTTTTTCAGCAACAGTGTATTTCTTTCTTAAATGAACTTTACCACAGCCTTTACTAAATGATATATCCTTCCATTTAACTAAAATCGAAAACAAATTTTTCCCATGTGTAAATTTTGAACTAATATACACTCTGAATCTTTAAGATAAAAATTGCTGTATTCATAAATTTGTACTACAATATATATTTTTTTTATGGGTTTAGCACACGTGCTGCAGGGAGGTCCCTAAAGCGCTACAGGAGCGACACGTGTGCCGAAAAAGCGATTCACGTTGTTCTTGAATCGCTGTAAATTGTACTCGGTGGGAAATACAGTCCTGGGCAAATTATTCCAAAGGGATCTCCAAATAAAAGACTGCTCGAAAAGCGTTGTACGAGGAGTAACAAGCTGAACCACATACGGATGTGAAGTATCAACATGACGTGTATTTCTAACATGTCCCGCTCTGGGAGGAATTAATCGGGCCACATCCTCCGAACACTTTCCATGAAAATATTTGTAGAATAGGCTCAAATCGCCAACCGTTCTTCGATGTTCCAGCGAATCAAGGCCACCGGTCAGTTCCAGATCTCCAATCAGACGAACAGCTCTTCTCTGAATAGAATACAACAAATGCAGTGTATGTTTGGGAGCAGAGCCCCAAACATGGGAGCAGTATTCCATAGTTGGTCGAATTTGAGCTTTTTAAAGAATTAACAGTTGTTGTGGAGTGTAAAGCTTTCTGGTTCGAAATAATATTCCAAACTTTTAAGAAGCTCTGCTTGCTATGCCCGCAACATGCCCATTCCAGAACATATTTGCTCCCAAATTAACGCCCAACAAATTGAGTGACGATGTTAGAGGAATGAAGTGCTAAGCCATAACTATGTCGGGTTCAGCAATGTTAACTTTTTTAGAAAAATCTGCCGCCTGCGTTTTTGTAGCGTTAAATTCCACTTGGTTACTGTCGCCCCAAGATAGAATTTCTTCTAGGTCTTTGTTAAGTTGAACAACTTCCCGCTGCCTGCGGACACTCGCCTGAGCAGCCGATGCCCGAGCGTTCAACGTGAATGAAGAGATAAGCGTACTGTTATCTGCAAAGCTGTAGATTGAATTTCCGGTCTTTTCCAGCAGATCGTTAATGTAAATGAGAAAGAGAGTAGGATATAGTATGGAGCCTTGGGGCACACCGGCGTTGATAGCGAAGGTGATAGAAAGAAATCCGTCGAGAGCCACAAACAGAACTTTTCAGATATACCATAAGAGCGTAGCTTAGCCAACAGTCCATCGTGCCAGACACGGTCAAATGCCTTGGATATGTCAAGAGCAACCGCTCGAGATTCTCCAAAGTGTTCAATTGCTCTGTTCCAAACATGCGTTACATAAGTCAGAAGATCTTCTGTTAATCTGTGTTTACGAAAACCATATTGTCGATCGCTAATAATGTTGAATTCTTCAAGATATTTTAGAAGATGTTGATTGATAGCCTTTTCCATGACTTTCGATATTATTGAAAGCAATGCGACTGGTCGGTAGTTATTTGGCAAGGTCTTCTTGCCTTTTTTAGGTATCGGCTGAACTGTGGCACATTTCCAGCAGGAAGGAAATATTCCCTTTCTGTAGGATAGATTGAAAAGTCTACAGAAAACTGGTGTCAGTTCCCTCGCAGAGTTTTTGAGAACTATGGCAGGTATTCCGTCAGCGCCAGAAGCTTTTTTGGTGTCTAGGTTCATTAAAATACGTTTTATGATACGCTGTCTGAAAACAACATTGGCCATCCTTGACTGCACTGTGGGAATAGTAGGTGGTGTTTTTCCTTGGAAATCGACAGTAGAATGTGAAGCAAAGAGTTCAGCCAACAAGTTCGCTTTTTCAACAGGTGTCGTTGCAATAGAATTATCTGGCCGTGTGAGTGGTGGTATGGTGAATTTACTGAAATTTTGACTAACTCCCTTAGCGATTGACCACTTTACTAAGAAGCAACGATAACTAACGGTGGTATGGTGGATTTGGTAAAATTTTGGCTAACTGCCTTAGCGACTGATCAAAAGGACCTGGAATTGTTGGGACAAGCGAGATATCTTATATTTGCATTCGTTTTTCACGTTTTGCTTGATGTCAATTGCCATCTCACGTAAGGAGCAAAGCTTTTCCTGATGACTTTAAAAATAAACTCTTTAATAATATAATTTTTGACTAAGAGTGTTTAAAACATGTCAGTTTTACAGCTACGCAGGACACTCATGTACTACGCTCGCCAGTTTAATTATAAAGTGCGTCTATATGCATTGTGATATTACTTGAATTGCGATTTTTCTCCGTATGTTACGATTTTTCTTCCTAAAAGTTGTTATTTAAAATTCAGAATTTTTGGTTATGTTGGTACGTTCCATATTTTTTATATTCCCAGTCAAGGTCAAATTTTTGAAGGGACAGAATGTTCATAAAAATTGATATTTGCACCTTTAAAATTTTATTTTGTCTGGTAAAACTCATTATGTCAAATGTATTGTTATATCAAACAGCTTTAAAAGAGCTTAAATTACAAATATATGGAAGATATTGCAAATATAAGTGGCTCGTATATCTAGCTCAAGAACCTAACTTAGACAGTATTTTGTGAGGCAAGAAACCATTCAGAACCAAAATTATTTGTGGGAATGGAAGCTAAACATTTTCTGTAAATTTATCAGAGATCTGTAAAACGCGAATGTAAATAAGAACTAGTATTGCTAACGTCTTCTCAATGCCCTGGTTAATGATTTTTACTTATTTTTGTTTCTCTTTTTTTCTGGTCCAGGTTTTTGTAAATTTTTCTATTTAAATAAATTTTGCCAATAGTGGCAATAAAAATATAAACGGCCTTGTACCAACATCAGAAACATTTAGCATGGAACATTAAAAAAGAACTTCATTAACAATGCTATTTTAGAAAATAATATTGTAACAAAACAACATTTCTTCTTGGGTCAGTTACTAGAAATCTAATAAAGTTTTTCTGTTAGGTTCGTGTTGAAGGAGTAGTAGAAAAATTAACAAAAGAAGCTACAGAACAACGATTCCAAGCATACCCTTTATATGCCAAAATAAGGACTATGCTCGTAACTGAACAAGGAGTAGAAGTGGAATGGGAAGATTTAAAAAGGAGACATGACGAACTAAGAGACAAAATTACTAAAGGGGAGCTTGAAGTGAAGATGCCCGACTACTTGTAAGTATTCCTACTTGTAATAATAACTATAATTTATTACCCTAACGTGCTATTGTAAAGCTCAAGGTTTAATAATGTTAATTCTACCCTAACCTAATCAGAACTATTCTGAATTATCTACTAAAAAAAGTATGTAGGTTTTGGAGCATCTGAAAGAGATTAGTGCTACACACGTATTTTTTGCTTCTAAATTTTTATCAGTAGCACAGTATTAAGCAAAAGGATGGAAACCTTGGGATTGGAGAACAGAGGTAACTGAATAGGGCTTACAACAAAATTTTATTTTAAAGTCAAAATTCCACTTAGTAACTTGAATGTAAACATTTCTATGTTCATTTATTATTTAGAGCAGTTTGTTTTTTTTGCTGCTGAACCTTGTAGTTGGTAAGATATATAAGTCGCTTATTTTAAGAACTTCCAAAGTAATTGAAACATTCTCAAAATACTATTGAAACTATACAAAATTTATTGACTTCCCTTTCTCTTGAAGCGATGTATCTTAAAAACTATGGGTTTTCATTTTGACCGAAAGTTATTGTGCTACCAAATAAACATGCACTCAAACAGGCCTACGAATTTGGACTATGACTTTCGAGATCTATGGATTCCGAAGCGGGAGGAAATGCACACGCCATATAGGATGATTTTTTCATGATTTTTTTTTATTTCGCACTTGTTTAGGAAAGAATTTAAGAATGAAAAAGGGATGTTTTTAAAATAATAACTGAAATGTTTTAAACAAAAACGTATTACAAAAAGAAACACTATAGTGTGCTTTGAAAGTAATATAGCAGCATACTAGAATGGTAATAACGGTTTTCACAATTCCTACTGCCTATACCTTTATACATGTTTTTCAATATAACTTTTCTTTTTTTCGAAATAACATTTTTGCATAATTACAGAGGGAATAAAACAAACTTTATCGTCAGTTTTTTAAGGCTCTAAGGGTAAGGTGAGTTTATAGATTTTCTTCTTATAGTTTTCTTAGTCAACGGTTATTTTGCAATTACAAGTTTTTTAAACAGATCACTCATATCATTTTCTGTTTTACCACTGTATTAACTGATGTGTTTTTCAGAACTTCTAAACCTCATGAAATTAATTAAAGAGATAATACTATACAGAATTTCTTTTTTTTTTAATTATTAAAATTTAGTGTGTTATGGTATAGACGATACAAAATTTGACAGATAGACTATCATTTATGTTAAGTTATATTAGAACACATAGTTTTATCAGAGAAAAATAAAGGACGTTTCAAACACATTTTTAAAGAATGTCATAATTCCCAGAATTTCTTTTTAAATTATTAACAGAATAATAAAAACTTTATATCCCTTTTATTTGATAAATTGAGGTTCAAAAACGTTGGTCAAATGAGATCTACCCAAAAGGCTAACGGTTTGCTATGCCCGCATCTCCCCTGTACTTGCTACGTGCCCATAAAATAATTTCTTATTTAAAGCATATTTCTCAAAAAATGTTTTCTTACAATAGTACCGACATATTATTTATTGAACATTAATCCAGGCTATTACTACGATGATTAAGTTTGCGCAACAGCCGACGCAAGTTATTATTATTAAATTATCCTGATTGGTAGCTATTATTACTAGTGGAATACTATATTTTTCTATTATTTTTACACAATTAAAGAACCTCTGAAGGCTAGAATTTTGTTATGTCGTTTATGATAATTTGATGACAAATTATATTGTTACGCCAAATCGTTTCTATGAATAATTATTGAGTTATGGTTCTTATTGAATAGTGACTTTCCTTATATCGTTTTTATATGACTTCATAGATGATGATGATTTGATTCAGTTTTAATAACTCAATTTTTCTATCTCTTATGTTAACAGTATTTGAAAAAAAATTTAAACTTGTCGATATCTATGTTTCTTGTTTTGAATTACCAGCGTTAATTATACAATAAAAGAAATCGGAGTATAAAACACTATATTATTGGTTCATATAAGCAATGTGTTACAATTTGTGGTAATTTCAATTACCTTTTCTAAGTCGTTGATTTTTTTGTAGTGATAATAGGTATCTAGGTTATTAATAGTTTAAATATTTTTCTTATATTCTCGAATTATATCTGTATAAATTGTGTAAATTAATTCAAATCCTAAGGGCTATTATCTTTCCCTGAATATAAAAAATCAACTTATGCTTTCTTACATAAACATTTTTTCCTTGAAAGATAAACTTGGCCAATTTCAAGTTTCAGATTCCATAACAATTATATCAAGATTAGAGCATAAATCTCTTGGTAAATCTGACAGTAAAAGGCTTAATTCAAATTTAAATCCTGTAGCGAATTTTAAAGTCTATGAAGTGTAGGAAAAAAGTAATAAGGCAACTTACTTTAAACAAACCAAATTCATTAGTATGTATTCTAATTATTTCGGAATATACAGTAAATATCACATATAATACTCATATATAGTTTCAATAGGGCTTTTCTCTCTCAGGTTTTGGTTGAGATAATAAACGGTTTTACGTATAACTATTTAAAGTAAAATCTAAGAAGAGGCTAGGAGGGAGTTAGAAGAGTCGATTCGTATTTATCATGTTATAGATCTTTTTCAGGATTCTGGGAGCCAAGAATTTATATATATATATATATATATATATATATATATATATATATATATATATATATATTCTTTCTTCTTCATTTTAACAGGCGAATTTAAAAGAATAAGGTCGTTAAATATCGTATAGTTTCAATAGTATTATAAGGAGTTTTTATTAATTTTGGTTAAGATATCGGACAAATTTGGAGGATAAATATATAATATATAAAAAAGTAGGTTCGGAACGTTTGGCAACGTCGTCCGACTCCTAATCTCCATTTTTTTTGTCTTCATAATCCTCTAGACTTAAATTCTTTTCACTCATTGTCTAGGGATGATTCTTTGGTATTATATTCGCTGTCTTCCCGTTTTTCTTCTTACTATGGGCTACCGTTGCATTATGTTCTAGGATAATCTTATATTTGGCATTTGTTGGACGTGGCCATACCATATAATTTTTTTCTGTTCTATCGGCTCTATAATGGTGTCCTTAATGCGCATACGTTGTCTAATGGTATCATTTCGTATTTTATCCCTCCTTGAAATTTTTAGTGATCTCCTAATCACATCCATCTCTACGACTGTTATTTGTTCTTTATTCCTGTCATTGATTTCTCCAATTTTCCACTTTTTATAGTTGGGTACTTTTTATCGTAGTTTTATAGATGTTAAATTTTATTTTCTTTGTTATTTCTTTATTCTGCAAAATTCCGTTGAGGCATCCGATATTCTTTTTTGCTTTAGTTATACATCTTTTAAGTTCCTTCGAATACAGGGTGTATTCCGTGTACATAGAATTACTGTGGATTTCTGGAATGAAAATATAACCATTTAACCCAATTTATCTTAGTCCAAAAATTCGTAATTTTTGAGATACAAGGTGTCAAAGTTATACTTTTATTTTAGTTTTTCTTAAGTAGCTTTCTTAATAATTGAACTATTTGTACAAAATCCAGTGCTAAGGGGTATTCTGAGATGAGAAATCGAAATCAGCTCACAGTTTTGTTGTAAATTGTAGAGGGCTGTGCTTAGTGCGCTGTGTATACTTTTAAATTATATCTTTTTTATACCAATCTGTATGATATTTTTAATTAAATATTTGTATTTTCCGCCGTCTCCTGTTTAAGAAAGCTCTCCTGGTAAATGTTGTACCGAGCAACAGTTTCTGATATAATGGGATGTTTGTTTTCATTTTTTAATTTCATCCACACTTCATCCAGGCTTAGGACAGGTCCAAAAGAATAGTCTTTCAAATTTGGAGCATGCTTGAAGGCAAACAGGCTAACAACAATAATAAATTTAAAGACCAGCGGGCCAACAACAGTAAGAATGTAAAAACCAACTGCTAAGGACATACGAGGCTGGTTTGAAAAGTCCGTGCAAAAATAAAAACTACTTATGTGTTTGGGGTAAACCTTTTTTATTTTTCGACATAGTCTCTTTTAGGCTTATACACTTCGTCCAATGATGTTCTAGTTTGTTGATCCCTTCCGAATAATAGGATTTGTCCAAGTCTGCAAAATATCCATTAGTGTCTGCAATCACCTCCTCGTTTGAATAAAATCTTTGTCCCGCCAGCCATTTCTTCAAATTGGGGAACAAATAGTAGTCCGAGGGAGCCAAGTCTGGAGAATAGGGGGGATGTGAAACGAGTTGGAATCCTATTTCCATTAATTTTGCGACCACAACTGCTGAGGTGTGTGCTGGTGCGTTGTCGTGATGGAAAAGGACTTTTTTGTGGGCCAATCGCGGGCGTTTTTCTTGCAGCTCGGTTTTCAAACGGTCCAATAACGATGAATAATATTCACCTGTAATAGTTTTACCCTTTTCCAGATAGTCGATGAGGATTATCCCTTGCGAATCCCAAAAGACAGTCGCCATAACCTTTCCGGCCGAAGGAACGGTCTTCGCCTTTTTTGGTGCAGATTCCCCCTTGGTAACCCATTGTTTTGGATTGTTGTTTGGTCTCAGGAGTATAGTAATGTATCCATGTTTCATCACAGTGACGAAACGATGCTTAAAGTCCTCCGGATTCTTCTGGAATAGCTGCAAACCATCCTTGCAACACTTCACACGATTCCGTTTTTGGTTCAAGCGTGAGCAATCGCGGCACCCATCTTGCGGATAGCTTTCTTATGTCCAAATGTTTATGCAAAATATTATGTACCCGTTCAGTCGAGATGCCCACAACACTAGCAATCTCACGCACCTTAACTCTTCTGTCATCCATCACCATATCATGGATTTGATCAATGATTTCTGGAGTCGTAACCTCCACAGGCCGTCCAGAACGTTCAGCGTCACTTGTGCCCATATGGCCAGTCCGAAAATTTTGAACCACTTATAAACTGTTCTAATCGAAGGTGCAGAGTCACCATAATGTTTATCAAGCTTCTCTTTAGTCTCCTGAGGCGTTTTGCCTTTCATAAAGTAATGTTTAATCACCATACGAAATTCTTTTTCGTCCATTTCTTGAAAATCACTCGACTTCCTTGATTCACACGAATGCCAAACACAAAGAAATAGACCAATATGGCTGAAACTTGGTGTGCGTTCATTCAAGAGATGCTACTAACTAAACATGACCTCGATACGTGCCGGTGGTGCCATCTCTCGGATTTTGCACGGACTTTTCAAACCAGCCTCGTAAAAGATTACCCACAAATTGATAAATTTGTAATTAATAAATAAAATCATCCCACTTTAGACAGGAGAAGGCGAAGAATACGAATATTTAGTCAAAAATATCATGCAAGCTGGTATAAAAAAGTTATGACAATTTAAAAGTATACACAGCGCAATAAGTTACAATTTACAAAACTGTGACTTGATTTCATTTCTCATCTCAGAAAACCCCTTAGCACTGAATCTTGTACAAATAGTACAATTATTAAGAAAGCTACTTAAGAAAAACTAAAATAAAAGTATAACTTTGATACCCTGTATTTAAAAATTACGAATTTTTGGACTAAGGTAAATTGGGTTATATGGTCATATTTTTATCCCAGAAATCCACAGTAACTCTATATACACGGAATACTGGGACACCCTGTCTGTACCAGTATCATCAAAAGTAACGCTGAAATATTTATGTTTTACAACGTATCATTTCCAGGCCATTTTTCATTTCCAAGTTGTTGTTTCCAACACAAATATATTTTATTTTGTCGATGTCACTGTAAGATCCCAGTTTTTGTGCTCCTCGATGATCTCTTTTATCATACTGAATGCATACGTCGGCAAAATGAATAATGTATATGCTTCTATTGTCTATTTCGATACCCATTATATGTATTTTCGCTTTCATCTTGCTAACATATATTTTAAAAAGTGTTTATGAAATATAACAATCTTGTCGCGAGCAATTTACCAATTTTAATTATTGATTTTGAATTCTCTTTGCTGTAATATAAATATAATTGATGTTTGATTGTTCTAGAACTTTCCGTAGTTTCGAGACGGGAATCGTATCGAATGCTTTCTGAAGGTCTACAAATTTCACCTGGATTTCTTTTTTCCTAGCACCTCTTTTTTCTGTTATTTGTTTTAAGGAATATATAATATAAAACAGTAAACCTTGTAAGGGGTCAAAAGTGTGAAGTAGGTGATAGAAGGGTACCTTCACATATATTGTGTTATACATTCTTTTTCTTGGATCTTGGGTCCAGAAATCTGAAAATATAATTTTTTTATTATTTCTAAATTTAGCAAGAAGTATTATGAGAAATTTTATTGGTTTTTGGTTGATATGATACAAAATTTTACCATAGTTATTTATAGTAAAGATATATGGAGTTAAAGGGATGGGACATGAGTTCGGATGGGTGGTTGCGTATATATCGTAATATCGTCCATTTCGGAAATCTTGAATATTGAGAACTCTAGAAATTATATTATTTTATTATTTTCAACTTTGTTAGAAACCCTTCCTCTGCTTAACGTTTTTTTTATGAATATCTTATTTTAAGGTACCTAGTGTGTAAAATACCGAGTTGTAATGTTGTAATGTCAAATTCAGTGTTTATTTTAGTACTGGATGTGTGCAACGGAAACACTTTACCACCTTTTTTTAGCTGCGTCTATGTTTTTTTGTCGTTCATCTCCCAGTCTCAACAGGGATGAACCCTTTTTACGTAATGTAGATATCGACGGGGATGTCGGAATATCATCTAAGTGCCATGTTTGTGTATTACTGTACATTATATGGTACTTCTACAAAAACTACTACTGCCTTAATACCAGCACTCGCCTTTTCTAAGGAGTAACCCATTCAAGTGCTAACCGAGATCATTGCACATCAACTGAGTTATTACATAGCCGAAGCACCCATTTACCGAATAGCTGTCTAATGTAGAAGGTTTGTTCGATATATATCCAACCAACAATATCTCAATGAAAAAATATAACATTGTAATACACTTCTAGCCTTCACTGCAACGGAACTTACTGCATATACGTGTCAGTCAACGTCGCCCTTCTTCCACTCAACCGTGCCCAGGGCTTACTTGAACAAGAATTTGCGAGATTTTGTTTTAAGATCAGGCATTCTTCTTCGGATACAATTTAAAAGAGTAAAAAACATAAGTTAAATAGTGATTTTGCCAGTTGAAAGATGGTCGGACTTCAGTAGGTAACAATCTCCGTCCTGGCAGGCCTGTTTCAACCAAAACGCTCCAAAATGTCGATCATGCACCGACACTATCGATATCTGTATTCTGATGGTTCGACATCGGAAATAAAAGCTTGGCATTCCAAAAACAATAAGTTTCCAAATTTATCTAAAGATCTTGGTATCATATGTATGGCTGGGAATCTAGTTCCATGCCCACTAACGCACGAGCAGAAAAACGATATATTAAAACTAAATATTTGGTGGAAATGACCCATAATGACCCTGATTTCCTTGGAAAAGTAACTGTTGGTAATTAGTCTTGAGCTTACAGGTCGACATGAAATAAAAGCTCAGTAGTCTTAACGAAGAAAAAAAGACAATGCTGGCTGGTTTTTATTCTATTAAGAAGATGCTCTCCACCAACAAAGAATACTACGTGAAAATTTTGAGAGGGTTAAAAGAGGTAGTGTGAGAAGAAAACGGGAACATCTCTCGAAATATCATGGCGGGTAGATTCATTGCGATAATCCGGCTGCTCCTACATCGTAAATTTGTTGGCGAAATCTAGCATTAAAGTCCATCACTACCATATAATTAGGTTGTAACGACTTGGTTTCAGAAGAAGACTCTACCGTGAAAGAAAATAAATGCTAGGATGTAGTTGAAATTAGAGAAAATGCGTTGTTACAACTGGGATTCATTTCAAAAGATGAGTTTGGGGTTTACTTCAAAAAGTGGACTATTAAAAAAAAGTTATGACTTTCATCTAAAGGTGCTTTGAAGAAATATAACACATTCTTATTCTATATTTTCTAGTTTAATTTTTTTTTAAAACCGTTGGTTATATTATATATATATATATATATATATATATATATATATATATATATATATATATATATATATATATACATACACATACTGGTGAGCAAAAAAATCTACTCAAACTATTTGTGTGTGTTCATATATTTGTACAGATTTTAGTATAATTTGAAAGCTCATTCTCCTAGCCTCTTTCTAATGATACCAAATTCTATTTCATACCTCATGCTTTTTACTCATTAAAATGATTGAAAGGGGAACAGGTAGAACAAGGATTGAAAATAGGGGTAGGAAAACAGAAAAATTAAACAAATATTAAGTTTAACAATTAAATTTATTGATAAAAACCAAAATCAATATTTTGTATTACCCCCCCCCCCCCCAGCCCTTATTACTGGTTAGGGAACGGGTGAGCTTTTTCACCACTGTCTATGGGATTCTTCCGCTAGCGCAACCTTTAAGTCCCTCATTGCTAGAGGGGCTGAATTTCTGGCTCGAACCCTTCTTTTGAGTTCATCCCACATGTGCTCGATTAGATGGAGGTCAAGACTCCGCGCAGACCAGTCTAATGTGGGTATTCCCACTTCCGCCAGGTATTGCCGCACCGATACAGCAGCATGTGGCCTCGCATTATAGTGCATTAGCACGAAGCTATCTCCAACGAATCCAGCGTGAGGAACGACGTGTTTCTGCAGGATCTCGCCGTGTACCGGTGAGCAGTTAACCTCGACTCCAGTCAAGTGACGATTTCTTATAGTTGTGTTGACAATGAAGCGGTCGACTCACTCCGAGGTCCACCTTCTTCTTCATGGTCCTGGTCTCTTATAAAAGCGCCAGTCTCTTGGTAGAGTCTGGAGGCAGCTGACCTTCTCAAGTGCAGTTGCACAGCGACTACACGTTGGCTATGCCCTTCTTGCAATAGAGCAATGGCTTGTGCCGTTTTTTCCGAGGTGGTATCCTTTTTCCGATGACGTAATTAGTGAGCAAGTATAGCAGAGGTGCTGATGGTTCAAGTTCAGATATAGGAATAGTAGGAACATGCAGTTGCATGTGTTTTTATAGGGATGAATAGCACGCAACGAGTACGTTGTTGAACAAAAACGGTTCTATTGGGTAAAACCGTTTTAATCAGTAAAAACGTTTTTGGTATTATTAGAAAGAGTAGAAAATCAGCATTCTAAAGATACCAAAAATAATACCACTGTTTGAAAATTAAATTCAAAAATCGGTGTTAAATGAAGCAAAATCATTTGAGTCGATTTTTTAACTCACCAGTGTATACATACATACATGCATACTTTATATATACAGGGTACCCCAAATGTATGCAATGATTCCACAGCATTTATTATTCAGTGTATCAAAAAAAATGTTTAATAAAAGTTATAGGGTGTTATACGGCGCACATGCTGACGTTGACAAAAAAATGTTTCGAAGAAATTACGCTATTTTGTTTTTTGTTTAAATGGAAAACCCTGTATATTATTTTATTTTTGAGTCCTAAAAATTTCAGATATATGTCTAAATTGAATTGTTTTGGAATTATTGTCATTTGAAATTTAAAATAAAAAATTGACAAAAACTATTAATAAAAACTCTAGGATTATTTTTAAGGTAACAATTGCTTAAAATGCCTGCCGTTAACAGCGAGGCAAAGACCCAATCTGTCATAAACAGCCTGAACAGAGTTTTGCAGAGAATCCGGGGGTGATTTGTGCTACTTCATATTGAATTCTTTGTTGTAAATCTACAGTTTCAGGTCGACTACGGTAAACTTTGGTTTTCAAATGACTCCATAAAAAAAATCGAGTGGCGTAAGGTCGGGACTCCTTGTAAGCCATTCTACAGCAGCTCTTCTGCCTATCCATCAACAATGAAACACTCGATAACATGTTCGACAAAGAAACATACAAATATCTAGGCTTCCAACAAAGCACCAAACTCAACCACACTCACATCAAAACAGAGCTCAGAACCGAATTCAAAAACAGACTGACGAAACTTTTATAAACAAAACTCAACTCAAAGAATCTCACTAAAGCAACACGTTCTCCATGCCTATACTCACATATTCATTTGGTATCATTAAATGGACACACTCAGACATAGAAAACATTCACATCCTTATACGTTCTCAATTTACCAAATACAGGAAATTACATCCCAACGCATGCAAAGAGAGACTTACCATCGAGAGGAAGGCAGGAGTAAGAGGAATCATAGACATAAGATCACTACACACAAAACAAATACAAGCACTTAGGAAATTCTTTCACACCAAGCAAACCAGCCTTCACACAGCAACAGTTAAAGCAGACAAAAACTACACCCCACTCGACTTATCCCGGGTAGACCACGCAGCAGATACACACAGTCACACCCAATTACAACAGGAAAAGATGAAAACGTGGTCAGAAAAAACACTCCACGGAAAACACAGATACCACATAGAACAAGACCACGTAAATAAAAAAAACCTGGTTACAGGATGGGCTGCTATTCCCGGAAACAGAAGGCTTCTTACTTGCTATGCAGGATAAAGTCATATTAACCAGAAACTACCAAAAGCATATCATCAAAGACCCAACTATTACAGAAGACAGATGCAGGAAGTGCCACCAGCAGAAAGAGACGATTGAGCACATAACAAGCGGATGTAAAATGTTGGCCGGTACGGAATACACAGCTAGACATGACTCAGCGGCAAAAGTAGTTCACCAAGCACTAGCCACAACATACAAACTCATTGAAAACACAGATCCCCACTACAAATACACACCAACATCCATACTTGAAAATAAAGAATACAAGCTCTACTGGAACATCAGTATCCATACAGATAAAACAGTCTCCGCCAATAGACCCGATGTTACTTCTCAGTGCAAAAAAGGAAAAGTCACTTATCTAATTGACATAGCTGTCCCCAACGACACAAACATCCAAACAAAATACACAGAAAAAATCTCCAAATACACAGACCTTGCGACAGAAATAAAAAGGCTATAGAAGAAAAAGTCATCATTGCCCCCCTCATTATATCAGCCACATCACACTTACAATTAGGACTCAACACATACATACACAGAAACATTCAAAAGTCAGTGATTTTGAAAACATGTAACATTGTCAGGTTATTCCTTAATACGTAATGGTAATAGCGTTTGTCCTGACTTGGTTTTGGCCCGTCAGCCAAACATGGAACCACATTGTCCAAATGTGAGAAAGAAGAACTTTTTTTTTGTGATAATAATAATAATAATAATCTATAATCTATAATATATAAAATGCAACGTCTCTCTGTTTGTCTGTCTGTCCGTTAATGCGCTTATAGCTCGAGAACCACTTATCCGATTTACGTGTTTTTTTTTTTTTTTAATTCGTACATATGTTCTCTGGCCAGGTTATATAATAATAATAATAATCTATATAATATATATAAAACGCAACGTTTCTCTCTCTGTCTGTCTGTCCGTTAGGGTGCTTATCATTCGAGAACCACTTATCCGATTTACGTGTTTTTTTTTAATTCTTAACTTAATATTTATCAAAAAAAAAATCTATGATATATATAAAACGCAACGTCTCTCTGTCTGTCTGTCCGTTAGTGCGCTTAGCACTCAAGACCCACTTATCCGATTTACGTGTTTTTTTTTAATTCATACATATGTTCTCCGGTCAGGTTATAGGATATATTTTATTACGTTAGGTAACATAAGGAATAAGCAATGAGGATAATAGTGAATCAAGTCCACGCGAGCGGAGCCGCGGGCACGGCTAGTTAACTATATTAGAAGATAGATGCAAGATGGAAGATTGAACTCTACTATATATAAATTATTAAAATATAATTGTAAAGTTTAAAAGTATATATTTTGTTTCAGCGTGGCATATAAAATTGTTCCGAAACTGTTTGATTTCTACCATGCCGCTGGACAAGAAATTGCTGACCGAGTTCAATTTAAGAAACCCGATTCAGGGTTATGGAGCCATTGCCATATAACTCCTTAAAAAGGTAAAATTTGTACACATAATTTCACATTGTAGCAATGATTTATACCAAATATTGTATATATGTATATTTGTTATATTCGTGATGTTAAAAAAATAATAGTAATAAAAATAAAGAAATGATCTATGTTGTATTTTAAAATGATGAATTGCATTTATTTTCATAAATTGTTTTATAAGGTTTTTGCACCTCTTTCTTCTCCCCATTTTCCTCGGCTTATAAATTGTCCATTGCCCCATTTTGTTAATAAATTTATTCTTGATATATAATTGTGTAGCAGCTATATTTCAAAATCTGTACAAAGTCTCAGAAATTCCTAAACACTGACAGTAATACAATCAAAATTTAAAAACTTTTTAAAACAGAACCAAATATTAGAACAAATGGTGGACAGAACACTACATATTAAATTAACCTAAATTTGCTAAAATATAATTTGAAATTATAATACGAGTTTTATTTCTTTAAACGTGTGTCTTACTATGTCGTCAAATAACTTTATGAAGCTCACAGACAATTAGTTATAATATTAAAAATTCAAATTCAAAACAAACAAAAACAATGCTTTGTTGCATGCAACTTCTCGCAGGCAATTTGTCACATCTAATGTTTTATTTTTTCAAGATAAAACGTTTCTTTTTGTTGCACACGAATTTGTTAATACGAGGGTGGATTAATAAATCTGGTAAATTCCTATGAAATGGCGGGAAAATTTGTTAAGAGGCATGACTGTTGGTAAGCGTGATTCTGATAACGGCTCTGTTCAAAGTTTTAACAGATGAAACGCGCAGTTGTTTGTTCGCAACTGTCGTAAGTAATAGGTGTTACACGTTTCGTAGAAATGGATAAAGCCGAGTATCGTGCGGTGATAAAACATGTTTATTTAAAAAAGTGGACTGCGGTCCATATAGAAACTGAACTGGGGACCAGAACCACGACCAAGATATTTATTAATAATAATGAATTTAAACGCATTCGTACAAGCATTGCAGATGCGGCACGTTGATGGCGGAGTTTTTTTCTGAAGAAATGGTCGATAAAAATAATGGCATCGTAATAGAAGCTCGCCACATTAAGCTTCGTGAGATTACTGAGGTGGTAGGCATCTCATATGAACGAGTATATAATATCCTACATAGGTGTGCTGCGTTTGTTGTCACCATACCCAAAAACACACTAGGACGGACATTTCAAAATCGTGTTCGGTCAAGTTGCAGTTTAATCCGAAGGACTTCTGGCATCGTTTTGTGACTGTAGACCAAACGTGACTTCATCTGTTCATCCCGGAGACAAAATGGCAATCAAAACAGTGAGTTGGTGGAGGTTAAAATGCACCGAAAGCAAACGAAAACACCTTTATCGGCGGTAAAAGTCATGGTAACTGTTTTTTGAGAGTCATAGGGTAGCTATTTGGAAAAGGGAAAACTCGTGACTGGCTTTTATTGTTCAACGTTATTGGACGGTTTGCATAGTAAGTTGAAGCAGAAGTGTCCAAGATTAGCGCGCAAAAAAGGGCTCTTTCACCAGGACAATGTGCCTGCTCACACATCGGCCGTTGTAATGGTAAAAGTGTATGAGGTATACTTCGAAATAGGTCGCCACCCACCCTGTTCGCCTGATTTGGCCCCACGTAACTTTTTTGTTTCCTAATCTCAAAAATTGGCTTCGGGGGAAGAAGTTTTCGTCGAATCAAGAGATTATCTATGCTGCAAACGAGTATTATGCACGGTTCGAAACATTTTTTTTTCTGAGGAAATAAAAAAAAAATGGTATTTCAATGGATCAAATATATTGCGCTCAATAGAGGTTATGTTGAGAAATAAACTCATGTTTTTGCAAAAAGATATTATGTACTTTGTTTTTTACAAGACTTCAATCCACCCTCGTACAAGAACATTGAAATTTGCATATACAATCAAGAAGTTTAATAAAAATCTCATAAAATTAGTTTTGTGAAACTAGTTAGTGCAACTAGTTGTATTGAGTTGCTTCCAACATTAAAGCAACTCTACGCGTTAGTTTTTTTTTTCGTATCGTTCACCCCCCGCCCGAATACAGATAAACCCTAACTATATCATGGAGATATCGGTGGAAATATCTTATTAACACCAACTAGTTGCAGCAACTATTTTTCTCTGCATGCCCACAAAACAGTGAAAATATCCGCCTTACTGCATTTTATCGTAGCAACTTTGGAGTTTCATAGATGCGTGTAATTAAAAAATCGCACCCGTAAAATTCCCCAAAACCAATGCGTTACTTTATGGGAGTGAACCGCACGTTCGTGACCTAAGAACATAATGTTACTCCGCTCTACTAATTGCATGCCCAACTCTTACCCCTTCATAGCAATTATTAACTGGAAAATTGAAGGATTAGCTGACACTCACTAATAATTACCTTTGCTTTTACTAGAGCAACGAATTATTTTATAGGTATTTTATGGTTTTTTGTAGGTAAAAGGTGTATGTAGAAAGTAGCGCATGCAATTTGTTGCGTCTCGTTGTTTAATGTCTTAAAACTTGATAAATTCTTAAGAATAACCTTTGGTAACGTACATTTCGTCATTATTAATTTTTTAACTAATACCGTATAATTGTAGCTTCATTTCAGTTTAAAACACCTCAAGACTACTAAATTTCACTTTGATATAATTTAAATTAAATTTATATTACCATTTAATTATTACCTAACCTTCTTTTCTCCATTTGTATCACATTCCATATATTTTGCTAAGCCACAGGAACATTAAATCGAGACAAACAGTAATTAAGCCATCTTAGAACTATAGGCATTGTCATTATTGTACTAGATTCGTGAAAAAAAACACCTTCCCATATTTTTGCATTTCTTCACGTTACTTACATACTTAGGTACTTCAAACAAAATCATTTATTTCATAAATTCTTAAATTATACAGCAAAAACACTTTCTGGTTGGATTATCCTGTGCAAAAATGTATCAACCCGACGTAACCTTAATTCCAACAAACGTAATATATTAATTTAAAAAAAAACAGGAATCAGTCCTTACTGTTCTATTTTGACAACAAAAATATTTAAAAATAACCGGTCAAGTGCAAGTTGGACTTGCGCAATTAGTGTTCCCTACGTTTATTGCTTTTAAAAACAAAAATTTTTGTTACGGAAGTATAAAATGATCAGTGACTTCACAAAACACACCTCAAATGAGTTTTCAACAAAGTTTTTTTCCGATCTTTACTGAAAACTGATGACCTTGTTTTTTTCTATATACCAGATAAATTATTAAAGGTAATGCACTCGTGGTAATTTTCGTTCAATCTACACCCTGTGGAGAATATTCCAGAATTTTTTCAAAATTTTTTGATTAGTACTTTTCAAGATAAGGGGGGACAGCGATTTTTCGCAATTTTTTAAAAATTATACGAAGAAAAGTGTGCGCAAATATTACATTATATATATTTTTAAACTCGTGTTTTTACAAGCTTTTATTTGACACCCCACTCGATGACCATGTTTTTTTTCACTTCCAATTTCACCCCTCAAAATTAACCCCTTAAGTCAAAATTTAACTTTCAAAGTACACATCTCTGATGAGGCTATTAATTTCTATATTAGTGCCAAATTTCAACTTTCTATGTCGAATAATTTCGGAGAAAATAGGGTGTGACAGACAAACAGTCACACGGAAGGACACCGAAGTGATCTTATAGGTGTTCCTTACGGAACACTAAAAATGATTGCGACTTTATTTCTTTTCTGATTCGATAAGATGATTTTTTGTGCCATTTTCTTCCATACTTTTAATATTCACTAGACTACCGTTGTGTCTATTTTTGAATTAATTGAAACCTGACGAAGGATAGTGTTTAATTTAATCTAAGTTTGGATATTCTTCTACACTACACAAGTTACAGTTACCAACGTTAAGTTTGAAGCAATATGGGATGAATTTTTAATGTCGTATTTTGTTAAAGTTAAAATAAGTTGTACCAGGCATCCTAAAGGTAAAATGTATATTAGAAATAAACATTTTAAAATTTAATATATGCAAAATAAAGTATACTTTGAACACAGGAAAACAAATGTATATATTATTAAAAGAGCTATATTAGTAGCTATTACTTACGAGGAAAAAGTTATTCGAAAGAGTAAAAGCAGTTACACCGTATTGAATACTATAATTTTTCTACAGAACTTTACTTGCAATTATAAAAAAATTTAAACAATAAATAAAATTAACAATGTCCCTGTACCATCTGCCATGATTGTGTTAAAATTCTATAGTTTTTTTTTTTAGAAACTGTAGTTTCAAAATTCTAAATCACGGATGGTTTTGGTGGCCGCTGACGGAAATTACTCATTTTAACTCTGTATGGAACGCTTATGAGATTACTTCGGTGTTCGTCTCGCCCACCCGATTTTCTTCGGAACTATTAGACATAAAAAGTTGAAGTTTGGCACAAAGATAGAAATTGATGGCCCAAGTAGAGCCGTGTAGTTTTGAAAGTTAAATTTTGACTTAAGGGATTAGTTTTGGGTGGTGAAATCGGAAGCGAAAAAAAAAATACTTGCGCACACTTTTCTTTGTAGGGTAAGGTGCCCCAACTATGCGCGATTTAGGAATAAAATGACATAAATCAAATAAAAACGGTTACAATGAAATCACAAAATGTTTATTATAATGACAACAAATCAACTTTAATATACTATATAAAAAATCAACTTAGTCTTATACTCTGTTAAATAACAATCTAATTGAGATCGTGGGTAATTGCGCACTCTTGATATTACAATTCCACAAGGTTACGCCTGATAGTCCTAATCAGTGCGCATGCTACCTTAAGAGTGCGCAAGCTAATTCACACGCATAAATCGCACTTGTAGATTCCAGTGCCGATGTAAGATGTGCATTTATCGTGCCACCATTCAGTGCACAAGCTGCACTGGATCCAGTCTTCAACAATAGGCTCCTTATAGTTCTCTTGGCAACCAGGGCATCTCTACATTTTTTTTTCTTATTCTTTGGTGCTTTTTTTTGTTTTGATGGCGGTTTCTGCGATGTTTTGCATATTATTCTGGGTATTTTTTTCTTACTAGCTTCTGTTTCTTCTTCTCGTTTTCTTTAATAGGGAGAGTCTGTAATTATTTCAGATCTTTTACTACGGTTTGATGCTTTTCGGGCAAAAGATGCTTTTGGGAGTGGAGCAATGTCCATAAGTTGGTGCATCAGTATGTATCTGTTTTTCTCCCAATGGTGTGCTACATGGACTGTGAAAACACTTTTTCTGTCACTGCAGTGTGTGTTCCTCTGGCAAAGGCATACTAGTAGAAGTGCGTGGAATCATCGCTTGACTAGTTGTTGCAACGTTGAGTACACCTTCTGTTGTGTCGTTCTGCTCAGCAATTGAAATATTACTTGCATGTTCTTCCAGCCTCTCAGTTACCATACTAGCAAGAAATCACCGTCACTAAATAGATCTCTATTGAAAGGACATATTCCTCCAACTTTCGACGGCGTTAGAGATATTTGCAATCCTCATATAAGCAGCGTTGAACAAAGTGGCTATCTGGTAGATGGTAATAGGTCTTCCAGGATGATTTATCATCCATTTTTCACACTCACTTGCGAAATATTTCCTCAGTGGTAAAAAAAAGAAACGATCTAGCGGTTGCATCTTATGCGTGCTAAGAGGCAGAATAGTAATGACGCGAATGAAATTTCTTCTACAAAAGTTTACTGCAGCTAAACTGGTGTGCGCCAAATAATTATCTAAAACCAATTACACCGGACACGTCTCTGTGGGCTTGGCATGGTATTTAAAATGATTCAGGCAGTCCAAGAATAAATCTGTATTCATTCTACCAGACTCTGTAACAAGACCTATAGAATTTGCTGGAGCTCCATCTAATAACTCCGCCTTCATATGTTTACGGGGAAATATAAAGGCTGGTGGTATATAATTTCCCGATGCACTCATCGCACAGAGAACGGTACCATTTATTCCTCTCTCTGCGCTACTGATTTTATTGACGCACCTTTTTCCTTTGACGCTAACAACTTTTGGCGCTTTATTCGGAACTGTAGAAAAGCCAGATGCGTCCATATTATATATTTGACAAGATTGAAAGTTGTGTTTCTTCTGTATGTTTTCTAATTGATCGTAGAACCTGTCCACTTGAGGCTTATTAAAGCCCATAGCGCGGGCAAGCTGGTTGAAGTCGGTTGGCGAGCTGCTATATCCGGGTTTCGGCGCATAAAATCTCTAACCCAATGCTTTCCAGCCATCTTGGTTTCTTTGTTAAATTGATGTACAATATTATTTTTTTCGGCATATTCATACAGAACAGATCTTAACTTCTCTAGCGTAATCCCATAAGATATAGCATCTAAAGTCTTTATATGATCAAGGTCTAAATCTGCCTAAGGATTTCTGTCTCTAACTGTTGTCTTTTCTCTTCTTTAATACACTTTTTAATGGTTTTTGTTATTTTCTACAAACTGAACAGTATTTTTGTGTCCCTGGGCGAGCAGTTTACGTCTTTCTACAAACAGTTCTTCCGTTTTTATGCTCCATATTTTTGTTTCGTTACTCTTCTTTCTAGCTATTTGCTCTCCTGTTTTCACCAAGATATTCGTCAGTGTTTCATTAATTTCGTTTATGTTTTTGTTGTCAAGGTCGTTGATTGATAGTTAATTCTTTTCTTATTTCATTTGGGTATCCTGCTTTCTTTACTCTTAAGATGTGTGTTACAATTTTTGGTTTTTTTCTTGTTATGAATGTTTTCTTTTCTATTCGTTCGTTTATTTCTATTCTTTCTCGTACTATTCAGTGGTCACTTCCCGTGTTAATTCTATTTATAACTGTTACATCCTTTACTATATTTTTTTCTGATGATAATATGTAGTCTATCTCGTTTATTACCACTCCGTTTGGGCTTACCCATGTCCATTTTCTGTGGTTTTTTTGTAGTAAAAGTTGTTCATAGAGAATAATTATTGTTCTAAGATATATATATATATATATATATATATATATATATATATATATATATATATATATATATATATATATATATACTACAGCAAAAAATCCAGATAATATATATATTTTTTAATTTTAATGAATTATTATTTATTTTCACATTATTCAGACAGTAGGAAATCAGAAAAATATTCATGATTTTCCAGGATTTTTCTCATCTGTGTGACCTTTTTTTTAATTACGGCTTTACAGAGTTTCGGCATTCTGTCCAGAACTTCTTAGGTTATTTTAACCCATTCTGCTTGTAAAAGTTCCCACAAGTGATTTTCTAATGTTGGATTGAGTTTTCGAACACACCTTTCCAAGTGGCCCCACAGCAATTCGATGGGGTTTAAGTCGCGTGATTGTGGACGCCAACCATCGTTGTCATGCTGAAAAACAAATTCCCCCTGAAAAATATCTCTTCCAGAAGGAAGCATTTGAGTTAGCAAAGTTTCTTGATACTGTTCTATTCGCATGATTCCTTCTATCCTAAAGATGTTTCCAACTTTACCGTTGCTAAAACAACCCCAAACCATTACTGAACCACCACCATGTTTTACTGTAGGCAACTGACAGGCTTCCAACATCATCTCTCCAGCTGACCGCCGCACGTAAACACGTCGATTTGAACCGAAAATTTCAAATTTAGATTCATCGCTCCAAAGGACGGAATTCCATTGTTCTGATGTCCAATTTTCATGTTCTCGGGCCCATTCTAATCGTTTACGTTTATTCACTTGCCTAAGAAGTGGTTTTCTCACCGCAACTCTCCCGTGTAGTCCACCTTCTGCTAACCTGTTCTTTACGGTTGTCACGCTGATGGGGATGGGCCGCTCCAGGTTTACTTGAGCCATGATTTCTGGTGCGGTTAGGTGGCGATTACGTCTGCTGGACATTGTAATAGCTTTGTCATCACCGGAAGTCTTTTTCTAGGCCTTCCTGAACGTTTTTGGTTGAGAATTCAATGTCCCCCAGAAAATGTTTTTACGATGTAATCCACCGTTCTCCTTGGCATCCGCATATCAGTCGCGATTTGTTGACTCGAGTGACCATTTTGATGTCTCGCAGTTACCAGAGCCCGATTTTCAACGGAAACTTCTTTCGTTTTTGGAATTTTCACAAAATAATTGAGCCTGTATCATTGACAAAGTACTGTTTGCGAATGGTTAATTTCCAAAAGGGCAATGGTATTTATAGCAGAGTTTTTATCATAAAATGTCATTAGGAATTTCCATAATCTCTAGAAACTTGAAATGAGTTCTTACTGCAACTGGAATTCTAAGAAATCGCCTCAAAACGATTATCATGCAAAACTTGGAAATTTATTCAATTGGTTTTTAATTTGTTATTTCACCAAAAAGGCTTATCTAACAACAATTAAATTTATTTAATATAATAAAAGGGTTTAACTAATATTAAATTTTGGCAGTTACATTGAAATTTCTAGGTGGGTAAATACTTTCTGACGGTAGTGTATATAACATATATATAAACATATATATATATATATATATATATATATATATATATATATATATATATATATATATATATATATATATATATATATATATATATATATATATATATATATATATATATATATATATATATATATATATATTTATATATATATATATATATATATATATATATATATATATATATATATATATATATATATATATATATATTTCTTTTTTTTTATTCTAAATTTTCACTACATAAGAGATTCTAGAAAAAGGAGAATGTAACTAGCTATTCATTCGTTAAGGGGTTACATACACCTGGGCGCTGTAAAAAAGTATGTATATTCAAAAAAATATATTTTAAAGGTTATTAAGTGAATAATACAAAAGAATGGCGATTGTATATTTTTATTGTACTTTAGATTATAAGAATTTTATTTAAATATGTTTTAAATGTTAACATTATTTTTTATCGGGTTAAATATGAAAATGAATGAATGAAATGTTGAAAACTATGACGCCTCATTGTCTGCAGGATAACTTCACAAAAATAAACTAATATTCAAAAATAAAAATTAATCTTGTAAAATAATATAGTAGTTCAAAATTGTTGAAGGGGATTTTTTGCAAAAATAAAAAATTACGGTATTTGAAACTAAAGTATGCAATTTTCGACCAAAAAATTGATGTTTAATTTATTTATAAAAAATTCTCTGTTAGAAACATTTAAAAGACCTGTCGACATGTTGTAAAAAAAGAAATTATTAATATTTAAAAAAAAAAAGTTAAAAATTATTAAAAATTGACTGACTAATATTGCAGACTTTGCATTGAGACAGGCAGCGGTCCCAATCCGATACCAGGTCACATTTAATACTATAACTTTGTACTGGAATGGAATTTTCTTAAAAAAATATTTTGAATAGTTCTTAGAAGTATAGAGAATAAAAATTCATAAAAAAGACAAAACGATCTTTTTTAAAATTAAATACAATTTTATATCAAAGATCTCTCTGAAAAGCATTGAATGTGGCCAGGGCTAAAAGATCGAGATAATCAATTTTTAATTTTATAAAGTTTGATTGCCTGAGCAAGTGACTTTCTATGTTCCAAAGACATAATTTAACCATGGAACCTCAGCATATAGTTACCACCATATCGAACGTCGTCTCTAAATGCCAAATATTTTAAGAATCCATTTTGAACAAATTTTAGGTGCAATTTGTAAGCTTCTTCTGATACTTTTTATAGATCTGATGATCTGTTAATTCCGAATTTGTGGGATTTCTTGAGAGGTAGAGTGCCAAATATCTCTCTCTTCATCTTTTTGGTGGTCTTCCCGGTGGACGTTTGCCGGCTGGTTTTCCTTCCAGAGCGATCCTTGGTAGTCTGTGCTTCTCCACTTTTTTTACGTGGTTATGCCACTGTCTTCTTCTTTGTCTTCCCCATCTTACTACTTCTTGTACGCCACATTGTTCCTTGATGTCAGTTTTTCGTATCCTATCCCTCCTTGTTTAACCAACTACCGCTCTTAGAGTTTTCATTTCGGCGATACGTAGCATAATTTTTGTTTGGTGTCTTCTCGTGATTCTATACCGTAGGTACGTATGGGTCTGATGCAAGTCTTGTATATTTTAACCTTGCTGTCTGTTCGCATGTAATGATTGTACCATACATCTCTTAAGTGGCCTGAGATAACTACTGCTTTATTAATTAATCCTCTAAGGTCTCTAAGTAAAGGTATTTAAACTGGTTTAGCTGTTCTATAGATTTACCATTCCCTGCGAGTTTGCACCTTATGGGGTCTTTGGCGACAGAGATGCTTTTGGTCTTTTCATTTGTTTTGTACGCATTGTACATAACTGTCCATACATAGGATTTCAGACGATTATGCAAAATTAAGCCGCTTAACGTATAAGCATACCAAAAGTGCCATTAATGTATTTAAACACCTACAGTTCATTATCAAATAACAAATCTTAGCATTATATTAGCTTTATACAGGGTGTCCCAGTATTCCGTGTACATAAAGTTACTGTGGATTTCTGGGATGAAAATATGACCATTGATCCCAACTTACCTTAGTCCAAAAATTCGTAATTTTTGAGATATAGGGTGTCAAAGTTATACTTTTTATTTTCGTTTTTCTTAAGGTGCTTTCTTAATAATTGTACTATTTACACAAGATTCGGTGCTTAGGGGTTTTCTGAGATGAGAAACAAAATCAACTCATAGCTTTGTTGTAAATTGTAGGGGCGCCACTTATTGCACTGTGTATACTTTTAAATTATCATAACTTTTTTATACCAATTTGTATGATATTTTTAATGAAATATCCGTATTTTCCGCCTCCTCCTGTCTAAAAAAGCTTTCTTGGTAAACGTTGCTCCAAGCAACAGTTTCTGAGATAATGGGATGTTTGTTTCCTTTTTTTGATTCCATTATCAAATTCGCAAATGCGTTCCTTCACACCTCATCCAGGTTTAGAATCGGTCCAAAAGAATTGTCTTTGTAATTTAGAGCATACTTAAAGGCTAACAGCAATAATAAATTTAAAGGCCAACGGGCCAACAATAGTAAGAATGTAAAAAACAAACTGGCTAAGGGCATAAAAGATTACCCACAAATTGATAAATTCGAAAAAAGTTTAATCGCTCAACTGAGAAGGTATGGTTTTACAATTAATATTCAATACGGCCGCCACCTTCGTTAATGCATAAATTAATACGTCGCAAGAAATTAAAACGTCTTCATCTCGTACAGCGTTAGCAGCATTTTAAATCCTATCTCACAATTGCTCAATGTTGTTGATTTAAACTCGATAAACTCTCGATTTCAGTGCACTCCAAATGAAAAAATCGCATGGATTTAAGTCTGGGGAACGAGGTGGCCAGTGAATAGGAGCATCTTCACCTCTTCCGATCCATTTATCTGGGTAACTTTGGTTCAAAAAAATTCTCACATTACGCCCAAAATGTAGTGGTGCACTATCGCGCATGAAAAACCTGTCACAACGTGAATTAATGGTTAAATCAGATAGTTCGCAACAAATCCCATCCAGACATTAATACTGAATTCGCATTGAAACTGTTGCACAGCATGTGAGTTTTCTTCAGCGTAATCATGATTATTATGCATATTTGTTATACCACGTCGAGTGAAGCGTGCTTCTTCTGTAAACAGGCTTTTAGTGTGAAAAGCCGGAACAGTCGCTATATGTGTTCGAATAATTTGTGAAAAATGCAAACGGGATCCAAGATCTGGAGGTAAGAGTTCCTGAACGGACTGTAAATGAAAGGGGTGAATAATTTGTTGTCAAATGATTCGGTTAGTTGTATTTTTGATATTCCCGTTTAAGGTGCAGTTAAACGAGTGCTGATTCCAGGATTATCGTGTACAATTTCAAGGATTCCTTTTCAACATCGCGTGCTCTAACTTGTGAAGGCCACCCAGCAATATTCCTAATCGGCTTAAATTATCCAATTTCTCGAAGTCACCTCTTAGTATTGGCAAAAGTCTGATGTTTAGGAGTCTGACGATGCGGAAATCTCTCGTGGTATACGCGAGCACTTTTGCGACGTTGCCGTTACAAAAAGCAAACACTAAAATCATAACAGTTTGCTCACCAAAAGTGTACTCATAATAATCTAGATTTAAAACACTGTTGAGGTTGAGAAGGGATTAATTCTCGTTAATACTCATAAAACTTGTTTGATATCTGTCAAAAATTACTTTCTGTCAGTATTACTACAAGCCAGAGTGATTTTTGAGCGTTGCCAAGTAACTATACAGTGTGAAGAAACATGTGAAGGAACACACTTATGAATTTGACAATGGAATTAAAAAATGGAAACAAACATCCTACATCTCAGAAAACCCCTTAGCACCAAATCTTGTAGAAATAGTACAATTACGAAGAAAGCTACTTAAGAAAAACTAAAATAAAAGTATAACTTTGACACCCTGTTTCTCAAAAATTACGAATTTTTGGACTAAGGTAAGTTCAGTTAAATGGTCATATTTTTATCCTAGAAATCCACAGTAACTCTATGTACACAGAATACTGGGGCACCCTGTATACATTGTTAACTTTATAGACATCGAACAAAGAAGTGCAGGGTTTTTCGCCCAACTATCGCCTTAAAAAAATATCCACCAATATTATAATTATTTATTATTTTATTATGATTACGTGTGAATGAGATGGAAAACCACTTATTGAGGTTAACAATTAAACTATTTTCTTTGCTATAGATATTAAATCTGTAGGAATCGGATTGTAGATCATCACGGTCATTGGTCATTGTTCATCCCCCATACCAACGCATAGAGACTATCCGAAACGTCTTAATATTATTTCTGTCATAGTTTCTCAAAGTGGGGTACGCGTCCCCCTTGGGGTACGCCAGTTGATCGTAGGGGGTACGCGACAAAACTTACGATGGCGGCTGCCTAGCTAACTTGCGCGTGCAACACGCATGTTGGTGCACGCGCGACTAATCAAATCACTGCGCTCGCTTGCGGCTGTGACGCAAGGTACGCGAGGCGGCGGCGGCGGTTCGTCCTCTCCGCGCGGATCCCCCGCGTTTGCTAACATGGATGGCGCGCGCATTAGGTACTTGCTATTTATCAAAACAAAAGAATCTTTTGCACTATAAAAGAATAATCGTTTTAAACATGAACCAATGGTTAAAAACGGAATCATTACGCGGGAAATGTCCAGAAACTCAAACGTTATCATCCAGTTCACAAACTGTAAAATTACGTCGAGTCCAATTGCGTCTACTTCAGCTGAAAGTTCAACTTCAAAGAAAATTTCTGCGAAAACGAGCAGAAAAACACAAAATTCCATCAGCAAAAAAAAGGAAATATGACGAATACTATCTGAAAATTGGATTTACGTGCAAAGAAGAATCTCAATACCCAGAGCCATAGTTTTCTTTTTTTTATGGGTCTAGCACACGTGCTGCAGGGAAGTTCCTAAAGCGCTCCAGGAGCGGCATGTGTGCCGAAAAAAAACGATTCACCTTGTTCTTGAATCGCTGTAAATTGTACTCGGTGGGGAACACAGCGCTGGGCAAATTATTCCAAAGGGATGACGTTCTCCATATGAAAGACTGCTTGAAAAGCGTTGTACGCGGAGTAACAAGCTGAACCTCATACGGAGGTGAAGCACCAGTGCGACGTGTATTTCTAACATGCACCGCTTTGGGACGAATTAAGCGGGCTACATCCTTCAAACACTTTCCATGAAAATACTTGTAGAACAGACTTAAGTCGCCAACCGTTCTTCGATGTTCCAGCGAATCAAGGCCGCCGGTCAATTCCGGGTCTCCAATCAGACGGACCGCTCTTTTCTCTAAGTGTGTAATATGCTCAGAAGTTCGCGCAAATGGCGCGATGAAGCCCTCATTGCTGCGAAGACATTTGGAAACAAAACATCAGCAGTACGTAGACAAGCCTTTAGAGTTTTTTGTTCGAAAAAAATGGGAGTTGGATTCTTCAAAAAATACTATGACAAATACCGTGACTACTAACTCTGAATATTTACGTGCGTCTTTCTTTGTGGCGTACAAAATAGCAAAGACCAGCAAGTCATACAATATTGCTGAAGAGTTAATTTGACCAGCTGCTAAAGATATGGTCAGTTGCGTATTGGGAGATAAATCTTCGAAATTGCTAGATAAAATACAAATACCTTTTTCAAATGACACAATTGCACTACGCATTCACGACATGGCACACGATATTGAAAATCAACTCGTACAACGATTACAAAATAATTATTATGCGATTCAAGTTGACGAATCAACAGATATTAGTGGATTACCGAATTTACCTGGGTTTGTTAGATATGTGTATAGAAATATTTCTGAAGAAGATTTTCTGTTTTGCAAGACCTTGAAGACTACGACAAAAGGGGAAGATATTTTCAACGTCATCAATGATTATTTTGAAGAACAAGGCATTGATTGGACAAGATGTGTTGGGTGTTTCGACTAATGGTGCCAAGACCATGACAGGAAGAATATCTGGACTAATCGCTAGGATTATACATGTTGCTCCTGAAGCCAAAAGTACACATTGTGCATTGCACAGAGAAGCACTGGCGTGCAAGAAAATGCCTGAAAATTTAAAAACAACACTGTCAGAGGTCATAAATATAATAAATCACATGAAAGCACGTCCGCTCAACTCGAGACTTTTCGCATTATCATGCCGTGACATGGGTAGTGAACATGTTTCGTTACTGTTACACTGTGAAGTGCGCTGGTTATCAAGAGGCAGGATATTAGCTCCGTTTGTTGAACTTTGTCATCTATTTATTTTTGAAGAATAGTAACTTTAACCTCAAGTTCAGATTTGAAGATGAAACCTGGCTTCAA
The DNA here is from genome assembly GCA_019049505.1 of Pachyrhynchus sulphureomaculatus. NCBI lineage: Eukaryota > Metazoa > Arthropoda > Insecta > Coleoptera > Curculionidae > Pachyrhynchus > Pachyrhynchus sulphureomaculatus. Next base: position 71,375,659 of record CM032449.1, on the reverse strand, counting down.
AGAGTGACATATTTAGCTGACATTTTCTCTTGTCTCAATGAAATGAATGCTTTTATGCCAGGTTTCGCATGCAGCGTATTCACTGTGCAAGACAAAATACACGTTCTCATAAAAAAATTGAGTTTTGGAAAACTTGCTTGAGATCAAACGTCGTTGAATATTTTTCTCTTCTGCACGAATTTTTTGCGAACAACACCTTATCATTGGATGCCGAAATAAAAGCTGAAATTGTTCTTCATCTGGCGCTGCTCTCTGACGAACTGAAAAGGTACTTTCCAGATATTGATAATGCTGAAGACTGGATTCGAAACCCGTTTGTGGTCACAGCTGAAAGCATTATTGCTGGTTTGAGCATTAAGCAACATCAATCATTGCTGGAAATGTCCGCAGATCAGACTCTTCAAGCTGATTTTAAGAAGATGTATTTAATTGATTTTTGGGTAGCAAGACAGGAAGAATATCCGGAACTTTCACGCAAAGCGGTGAAATTCCTTTTGCCCTTCGTGACAACTTACTTATGTGAGAGTGGGTTTTCGCACCTGGTCATGATAAAAACGAAATACAGGAATCTACTGAACGCTGAATTAAGATTGAAATTGAGCAAATTTGCTCCTAGAATCGACTCATTTGCGACAAGAAACAACCCCACCCATCACATTAATTAATAACACATATCTATTGCTCTTTGTGACTGTATTTCTTTTCTAATAAAATACCTTATTTTGTTTTATCTATAGCCAGTTTTTTTTAAAGGGGTTCGCTGTTGTCTTGAAAATCTAATAGAGGTACGTGGAGCTATAAGTTTGAGAAACCCTGATTTATGTTAATAACAGTGGCCCTAGATGACTACTTTTGGTCCACTCAAACTAATACAGGATAATATGGACAACTCATTTATGCAACATATTAGGTACACTGAACAAGGTGGCGTATTTTAAGTACGCAAAAGAACTTTCCTTGAGTCATAACCGATGGCTTTCTTTCTAGAGCTCTCTGTTTTCTACTAGGTATACCCTTTTTACTTCACATGACTAATTAATTAGAATATGAGTAGCATTTTCTATAGCGAAAAATAAATATTTTCGTGTATATAAAATGCTTTCAATATGGTGGGTTTTTCCTGCCTATATTTCGAAAACAAAAGTTTTAATTAGGTAGTGTTCCACGAATTAAATATTAGTAACGACACTTTAAGATATAAAATTGTTATCTAAAATCGTATTTACTTTTGAAATATTTATTATCAACTTATGTTTTGTAAGCAGGTTGAACCGACACAGTTTTATGAAATTTACAGTTCATAATCTTATTAATAAAATGTTTGATATTTTTTGAAATACTAAGCTAATGTAATCTTTTAAATGCATTAATCATAGAGCTAACAATATATTGTCAAAAAAAAATGGATATAAAAACTATTTTTTAAAGATTTTAATTGCAAATATTATTGAAGATTTAATGTAAAATAATTTAAGAGTAAAATAATTATTCCCTAAATGGCATTCAAACTTTTTCTGCCTTTTTGTTAATCATAATGAAAACAAATAATTCATGAAATTGATGCCATTTTTTGCAAACTAACTATTAAGCATAATAGTACGGGTGTTTAAAGATTATAGACAACCCTGGAGTCCATTTGACAACCCCAACCTAGACCAAGGCATGTTTCGTTTCATTTCAAAGCTTACCAGCTAGCCTAGCTGAAGAGGCAGTCACAACCAGCACAGTAGCCTAACAACTTTCTTGGTAAATGTTGCTCCAAGCAACAGTTTCTGAGATAATGGAATGTTTGTTTCCTTTTTTAATTCCATTATCAAATTCGCAAATGCGTTCCTTCACACCTTATCCAGGTTTAGGACAAGTCCAAAAGAATAGTCTTTGAAATTTGAAGCATGCTTAAAGGCAAACAGGCTAACAGCAATAATAAATTTGAAGACCAACGGGCCAACAACAGTAAAAATGTAAAAACCAACTGGCTAAGGGCATAAAAGATTACCGACAAATTGATAAATTGGAAAAAAGTTTAATCGCTCAACTGAGAAGGTATTGGTTTTACAATTAATGTTCAATACGGCCGCCACCTTCATTAATGCATAAATTAATACGTCGCAAGAAATTTAAATGTACTTTTCTTAAAACGTCTTCATCTCGTACAGCGTTAGCAGCATTTTAAATCCTATCCCACAATTGCTCAATGTTGTTGATTTAAACTCGATAAACTCTCGATTTCAGTGCACCCCAAATGAAAAAATCGCATGGATTTAAGTCTGAGGAACGAGGTGGCCAGTGAATAGGAGCATCTTCACCTCTTCCGATCCATTTATCTGTGTAACTTTGATTCAAAAATATTCTCACATTACGCCCAAAATGAGGTGGTGCACTATCGTGCATGAAAAACATGTCGCCACGTGAATTAATGGGTAAGTTTTCCAATAATTCAGGAATAGTTTCACGGATGAAATTCAAGTAAATGTCATCATCAAGTTGATCTGGTAATCTAAACGACCCTATCAAGTAGTTCGCAACAAATCCCATCCAGACATTAATACTGAATTCGCGTTGAAACTCTCTTTGTTGCACAGCATGTGGGTTTTCTTCAGCGTAATCATGATTATTATGCATATTTGTTATACCACGTTGAGTGAAGCGTGCTTCTTCTATAAACAGGATTTTAGTGTGAAAAGCCGGAACAGTCGCTATGCGTGCTCGACTAATTTGTGAAAAATGCAAACGGGATCCAAGATCTGGAGGTAAGAGTTCCTGGACGGAGTGTATATGAAAGGGGTGAATAATTCGTTGTCTAATGATCCGGTTAGTTGCACTTTTTGATATTCCCGTTTGACGTTCAATTAAACGAGTGCTGATTCCTGGATTATCTTGTACAATTCGAAGGATTTCCTCTTCAACATCGGGTGCTCTAGCTTGTGAAGGCCGCCCAGCAATATTCCTGATCGAAGTCTCAATATTGGCAAAAGTCTGATGGTTAGGAGTCCGACGATGCGGAAATCTTTTGTGATATACGCGAGCACATTTGCGACCGTTGCCGTTACAAAAACCAAACATTTCAGTTTGCTCACCAAATGTGTACTCCATAATAATCTAGATTTGAAATTGTTGAGCTTGAGAAGGGATTAATTCTCGTTAATACTCGGAAAACTTGTTTGATATCTGTTAGAAATTACTTTCTGTCAGTATTACTACAAGTCAGTTAAGTCATAGAACATAAATATGATATCTTACATCATTCCCAGAGTGATTTTTGAGCATTGCCAAGTAACTATACAATGTGAAGAAACGTGTGTAGAAACGCACTTGCGAATTTGACAGTGGAATTTAAAAATGGAAACAAACATCCCACTATCTCAAAAACTGTTACTCGGAACAACCTTTACCAAGAGAGCTTTTTTTATACAGGAGAAAGCGGAGAATACGAATATCTAATTAAAAATATCGTACAAAATGGTATAAAAAAGTTATGACAATTTAAAAGTATACACAGTGAAATAAGTGGCGCCCCTACAATTTACAACAAAACTGTGAACTGATTTCGATTTCTCATCTCAGAAAACCCCTTAGCACCGAATCTTGTAGAAATAGTACATTTATGAAGAAAGCTACTTAATAAAAACTAAAATAAAAGTATAACTTTGACACCCTGTTTCTCAAAAATTACGAATTTTTGGACTAAGGTAAGTTCGGTTAAATGGTCATATTTTTATCCCAGAAATCCATAGTAACTCTATGTACACGGAATACTGGGACACCCTTTATACATTGTTAACTTTGTAGACATCGAACAAAGAAGTCCAAGATTTTTCGCCCAACTATCGCCTTAAAGAAATATCCACCAATATTATAATTGATATTGATATAATGGTTCATAATCTTATTAATAAAATATTTGATATTTTTTGAATGTAATCTTTTAAATGCGTTAATGATAGAGCGAACAATAAGTTGTCAAAAAATAGATAAAAACTATTTTTAAAGATTTCAATTGCAAATATTATTGAAGATTTAATGTAAAATAATTTAAGAGTAAAATAATTATTCCCTAAGTGGCATTCAAACTTTTTCTGCCTTTTTGTTAATCATAATGAAAACAAATAATTCATGAAATTGATGCAATTTTTTGCTGTTCCTAAGGTGCATAATAGTACGGGTGTTTAAAGATTATAGACAACCCTGGAGTCCATCTAACAACCCCAACTTAGACCAAGGCATGTTTCGTTTCATTTCAAAGCTTACCAGCTAGCCTAGCTGAAGAGACAATCATAATCAGCACAGTAGCCTAACTTAAGAAGAATATATCTGCAGATATTGCTAGCCAACAAGCTCCAGCGCCATCTGCCTATTTAAAGGATTATCTTCACAAAACAAGAAAGAAACAAACTTTTCTTCCGATATATTTTTCTAAATTGGTATATAGAGTAATCTTTATCTGGAAAAGATAATTTTAAATTTTAGGAAAAAAGGACCTATACAAATTTATTGGGTAAAAAATTATATATATTCATGCCTACCTCAATTTTTAGGTAATTTTATTGACTTTTCAGCTAATTTTACCTTTCTAGTTACCTCGTAAAACCAAGTGGTTGCTTTTATTTCACATTTCAGGATCCAGAAACATATAGTATAGTTTCCAGTTTTCGTCAGTCTGTCTGAGTTTCTGAGTGAAATCACTTCAAGAGTGGGGCATTAAAGGGGTAAAGGTCGAAATTTTGTATACTTTTAATAGTACTATGAGATGTTTATTAATTTTTTTTTTTTATATGTCTAGCATACGTGCTACAGGTAGGTCCCTAAAGCTCTACAGGAGCGACACGTGTGCGGAAAAAACGATTCACGTTGTTCTTGAATCGCTGTAAATTGTACTCGGTGGGAAACACAGTCCTGGGCAAATTATTCCAAAGGGATGATGTTCTCCATATAAAAGACTGCTTGAAAAGCGTTGTACGAGGAGTAACAAGCTGAACCTCATATGGATGTGAAATATCAGCGCAACGTGTATTTCTAACATGCACCGCTCTGGGAGAAATTAAACAGGCCACATCCTCCGAAAACTTTCCATGAAAAATACTTGTAGAATAGGCTCAAGTCGCCAACCGTTCTTCGATGTTCCAGCGAATCAAGGCCGCCGGTCAGTTCCGGGTCTCCAATCAGACGAACAGCTCTTCTCTGAATAGAATCCAACCAATGCAGTGTATGTTTGGGAGCGGAGCCCCAAACATGAGAGCAGTATTCCATAGTTGGTCGAATTTGAGCTTTGTATAGAATTAACAGTTGTTGTGGAGTGTAAAGCTTTCTGGTTCGAAATAATATTCCCAACTTTTGAGAAGCTCTCCTTGCTATCGCTGCAACATGCTCATGCCAGGACATATTTGCTCCCAAATTAACGCCCAACAAATTGAGTGATGATGTTAGAGGAATGGAGTGCCCCACCATAACTGTGTCGGGTTCAGCAACGTTAACTTTTTTAGAAAAAACTGCCGCCTGGGTTTTTGTAGCGTTAAATTCCACTTGGCTACTGTCACCTCAAGACAGAATTTCTTTTAGGTCTTTGTTAAGTTGAACAACTTCCCGCTGTCTGCGGACACTCGCCTGAGCAGCCGATGTCCGAGCGTTCAAAGTGAATGAAGTCATCTGCAAAGCTGTAGATTGGATTTCCGGTCTTTTCCAGCAGATCGTTAATGTAAATGAGAAAGAGAGTAGGAGACAGTATGGAGCCTTGGGGCACACCGGCGTTGATAGTGAAGGTGTTAGAAAGAAATCCGTCGACCGCCACTCGTAAAGAACGCTCACTGAGGAAACATGAGAGTCACAAACAGAACTTTTCAGACATACCACAAGAACGCAGCTGAGCCAACAGCCCGTCGTGCCAAACACTATCGAATGCCTTGGATATGTCAAGAGCAACCGCTTGAGTTTCTCCAGAGTGTTCAATTGCGTCGTTCTAAACATGTGTTACATAAGTCAGAAGATCTCCTGTTGATCTATGTTTACCAAAGCCATATTGGTGATCGCTAATAATGTTGAATTCTTCAAGATATTTTTTAAAAGATGTTGATTGATAGCCTTTTCCATGACTTTCGATATTATTGAAAGCAGTGCGACTGGTCGGTAGTTATTTGGCAAGGTCTTCTTGCCTTTTTTAGGTATCGGCTGAACTGTGGCACATTTCCAGCAGGAAGGAAATATTCCCTTTCTGTAGGATAGGTTGAAAGTCTGCAGAAAACTGGTGTCAGTTCCTTCGCACAGTTTTTTTGAGAACTATGGCAGGAAATCCGTCAGCGCCAGAAGCTTTTTTGGTGTCTAGCTTCATTAAAATACGTTTTATGATACGCTGTCTGAAGACAACATCGGGCATCCTTGACTGCACTATGGGAATAGTAGGTGGTGTTTTTCCTTAGAAATCGACAGTAGAATGTGAAGCAAAGAGTTCATCCAACAAGTTCGCTTTTTCAACAGGTGTCGTTGCAATAGAATTATCTGGCCGTCTGAGTTAAAGTAATGATCAGATTTTAGATAATTATAGTCAAGTATATTACAATTTAAAAAGGTAAATGAAAAATTTCAGGATTCTTCCGGTCGGGTAACTTCAGTTCATGCTTTTATTCCCGATATTACAATACTATAAACAAAAGAGCTCAGAGAAGTTCAACCTTAATAATTTTCTGTGTTTGTAATCCCGCTAAATTCTGGTTACTATAAACATCTTCTCTGCGCTCTTTTGTTTACAGGGTTGTAAACTGATGTGAAGCCCGGTACATACATACGTCTTGCGTGTCAGTTAAAAGGGACAGATAAGACGGTCTGAAAACTACCGTATACACTTGACAGTTTCAACATGGATTTTTAAATCAGTTTTAACAGTGGACCATGGATGAAGCATTACTTTTATCAATAATGTCAGTGTGTTTAGTGAATTTGAAAAGAAACAAAAAAAAAAGGAATATTCAACGCTCCCGACGGTCAAGAGGGTGGTTATTGAAAAGACGGAGGTTTTCCCATGTAAATTTACTTCGAGAATTATGTCATGAACCTGAAAACTGGCGTAATTATTTAAGAATGAATATGGAAACATATACATACTTGCTGCAGTTAATAAGCCCACAAATAAAAAAAAGAGAACACTCACATAAGGAAGGCAAATACATCCCACGAGAGCTTAACAGCTACTTTAAGGTTTTTAGCAACAGGCAGAAGCTACAAAGATCTTGAATTCAGCACCATTATATCGAAACAAGCTCTAAGTGGTATTATACCGGAAACTTGTGAAGTTATTTATAACGTTCTTAAAAAGGAATTTTTGAAGGTAAGTAAGTTTACGCATATTTACAAAATGATATATAATAATATTTTACAAACTAAAACATAATAATTGGTACAAGTGGAAGACACAAGTTACTGTATGTTTTAGTTATTCAAAGTTAGGACGAATTTCCATCGAAAGTAGTAAGATAGTGACCAATAGTTTCAGAGCAAGGAATAATTCGGGTAGTCAGCGTTGGATGTCCCGGCCATCCTTTGTTGAAAGACATTGGCGCCACTGGATCCTACCAGAAACTGTTGAGAAAAACCTGCTGATATTTGAATCGTTTGTTCTCTAGAGGAGGTATTGCTTGGTCCACAATTGATTACTGCCTTGAAATCCTTGGTCAAAGCATCCATTTCTGCCTCAAAAACTACATCATTGATTAACTTTTGAGCAAATATATTCTGTTTTACCGTGAGACCTCGTAATTTATTTGCAGTGTGCTTTCCAAAGACATCGAATGAATCTTCTTGGCGAAGATTTTTAATTTTTCTCCAGCTAACTGCAACACCTCACTAGTTTTATCATTATTCTTGCGTTGCTTGCGTTTCCTGGACGACAGCGAAGTGGAAGAAGACGAGGCGGGTCTTGAAAACATGGAAAGCTCCCCTACCGTTGTAGGAGTAGAAGGGAGTGATAATTCTGAGAACGAATGTTCTTCTCGTTCTTCCTCAGGTAGTTCATTCTCTGTCTAAAAAAACAATTGATGTCAACAGAAAACTGGTGATGTATTTATAAAAAAACTCTATTTTTTTCTATTTTTAGTTCCCGACGACACACGCCAGTGTATTCGAAAAACAGTGGCAATTCCCTCACTGTCTAGGTCAGTAGACTGAGAATATATCAGAATTGTACCGCCACCACAAAGTGGTTCCTATTATTATAACTATAAAGAAACGCACAGCATTGTACTTATGGCAATTGCAAATGCAAATTGTGAGTTCGTTTACTGCGATGTGGGCACAAATGGCAGAATATCAGATGGAGGAGTTATTACAAACACGATTTTTTTTGACAAATTAGTACAGGGAGATCTGAAAATTCCTAAGCCAAATAAAATGCCAAACAGTGAAAGTATATTAGCTTACGTTTTTTGTAGGTGTTGAAGCTTTCGAATTACGTTGTGACTTTTTAAAACCCTACCCAAGGGACAAGCTAAATAAAGATACAAGAATTTTTAATTATTGTTTATCAAGAAGTTGACGCATGGTTGAAAATGCGTTCAGTATAATGACATCCCGATTTAGAGTTCTTCAAACTGCAATTAATTTAAATATAAAGAACATTGACATAGTAGTTATCTACTAACTCAGAGCTATACGGCTCCTGAGGTACTAGATCGTGAATATATAGAAGTAACATTAGGAGAAAGATGTAATCCAGATATTATACATAATCTTCAACTTGACAGACACGAGTTAGTTATGGAAAATGCGAAAACAGTAAGAAATCTATTCAAGTTATATTTTAATAATGAATGATCTGTGCAATTGCAGGATAAGGCCGTTAGTCTATAAATTATAATTAACTGTAATATTATTTGTGTATTTGTAGTTTTTATTCCTCACGGATTTTGTGTTTTATGAAATAAATGAAGCTTAACTTACCTCTTGTTCTTGTAAATCATTATCCTCTATGTTGCTTATAGTTCCCCTTGGAGTTTCTTGGTCATTGAGAAAGGAAAGTAGCTTAAAATACCAAAGAGATGGTTTCTAAATACCATCTGTACCCGCACCAGAACGCGCTGATTTATTTACTTTCTGCAACTCTTTACCACAAACTGAACGAAAAGAGTTAATTATTTTACAGTATCCTTCGTCGCCGTGGGATCCACCTCCTGGCACTTCTTAACCAAAACGACATATGCTTGATTTTTTTCTCTGTCATTGTAGTCGCTTGATTTAGCTTGCCATAGACAAGGATAGCTTCTGTATACGTCAATAAATTCGGTAAAAAAGTCATGAGACCACCGACGTAAGTCAGATATATTAAAATTAAAATAAACTTGCAATCTCGCAGAGATACACGATAGATGGAAATGAGCTCATAAAAAACAGCTAAAACTGACAAGCGTCTACACGCTGGAATTGCACGGTAAAACGAACGTTTTATCGGCCAAACAATACCCCGGTCCATCAATTTTCTTGACGGTCGTCCGTCTCGACTCAGTTCAAGTAAAACGTCCGTTTTTTGGTCTACACATGATGTTTTACTTGATTTGTTTTAACTGAGCAGGCAAGACGTAAGGTAAAATGGTATGTATGTACCGGGCTTAACTCTTAATTACAAACCGTTTCACAGCATTCTAAAAAAACACTGTATAATTTATTTGAATTGAAAAGCCTTATTGAACATTAACAATCGGATTTTCCATGACAGAAGACATTACATGCCCTTAAAATATACACTTTTTATTTCTTCAAAACTTTAATATTTAACATTATTTTGAAAATATGCATTATCCTTTGAAAAACTAAAATCATGTCTGCCTGATTCACTAAAAGGGTCTAACTTGAAAACTGGTTTAACTTGCCAATTAGGGGTTTAACTTGAGTACAGTATTGAGTGATATTTACAATACAAAATATTGCATTAACACAAACAAAGACAACTAAGCAAGGTCTGACTTTTAAACCTTATTGGTGAATCTCCCTGTAACTACATGATTCTCTAAATTTAAAACTGATCTAATTTGTTAATTAGGGGATTGACAAAACCTCTAATAAGTCATTTGTATTAATGGGTCTTATAAAAACCTTTTCATGGTGACATTTACAATACAAATTCCATATTACATTGTCAAAAACAAAATTCAACTGGACAATTAGAGGTTTTAGATTCCTTAGCAACTAGACCGGGTTTAACTTTTAGATCTCTTTAGTGAATTTGGTATGTTAGAAATAGTTCATGCGAAGACATCCCAAATTAACGCCCAGCAGATTAAATGACGATGCTAGGGAAATGGAGTACCCCAGCATAAATATGTCCTGTTGCATCTTCTTCTTATAGTGCCATCTCCATTACTGAAGTTGGGCTGTAATTACGGCGTATTCCTCCCTATCCTGGGCAATTCTTAATAAAATGTGGGTATCCAGACCTGTCCAATCTCGTATATTCTTCAGCCAGGAACATTTTCGACGCTCCACACCTCTTTCCCCTTCAATTTTCCCTTCCATAAACAACCGGAGCAGTGAATAACGTGGATCCATATAAATATGTCCCAAGTAACGAGTTTTTTGTCTTTTAATAAATGACAATAGTTCTTTTTCTCTACCCATTCGACGAAGTACATCTTCATTAGACGCTCTCTCCAAGAGATCTTCAATATTCTGCGCATGACCCATAATTCGAAAGACTCCAAACGATTCATTGATCCTACTCCTAAGGTCCAGGCCTCAACTCCATATAAAAGCACTGGATATACATAGACCTTTACAAAACGATAACGAGTATCCTAAGAAAGGGTTGAGTCTGTGAGGAGGTGTCTCATTTTGAGAAAAGCGGCTCTAGCCATTTCAGTGCGAACTCGTACCTCAACTTCAGGATTCAAATCATTAGTTACCCAACACCCTAGGTATTTAAATTTGTTTACTTGTTCTATCAATTGATCGTAAACATGAATATCTGTTTGCAACCGGGTGTTCTTGAAATGACCATTACTTTCGTTTTATTAACGTTTACTTTCATGCCTAAAATATCGCCTTCCCTAGATATATACTTCATAAGACGCTGAAGTCCATCCGCGGTATCTGCTATAATAACGGTATCATCAGCGTACCACACTTATGTGGTGGTGGAGGTGTTACACATAGTTTCAAGAGTATTGTGAAAATTTCAGTTTTTTAAATTGTGTAACCGACGAATTTTAAGCATATTATTTATCATCTATTAGGGTTTCAAGTGGTGGTTAGATATTGGAAAGTACTACAGAGCTTAACTAGGTTGAAACGGTAGTGACTGGTCGATTTTCGATTAGTTTAAAAATAAGATTTATTTAAAAAAATTCTGACTGAAATTCAATATAAGTTTCAAACTGTTTAACGTCAAGATCATCTAACAAAACGTATAACCTATATTGGAAATTACCACCTCCCAAATCCTTATATAACTTATATATTGTGATTAAAAATAAGTAAGTACCAATTAGCTTTTTTGATAATAAAAACAAGGAAGAAGCCACATATACAGGGTGCCCCATATGTATGGAATAATGATTTCACAGCATTTATTAATCAATGTATCAAAAAAATGTTTAAATAAAAGTTATAGGGTGTTATACGGCGCACATGCTGACATTGACAATAAAATATTTTGAATTGTCAGTTCGAAGAAATTACGCCATCTTGATTTTTATAATGGATAGCCCTGTATATTATTTTATTTTTAAATTCTACTAAAAATTCTAGATATTATTTGACTAACATACCATATGTCTAAATTGAACTGTTTTGGAATTATTGTCATTTGAATTATTAATAAATATTCTAGGTTTATTTTTAAGGTACAAGGTAAGGCTCAAAATATCTGCCGTTAACAGCGAAGCAATGGCCCAATCTGTCATAAACAGCCAGAGAATCCGAGGTGATCTATGCTACTTCATATTGAATTCTTTGTTGTAAATCTTCTACAGTTTCAGGTCGACATCTGTAAACTTTGCTTTTCAAATGTCCCGATACAAAAAATCGAGTGGCGTAAGGTCGGGACTCCTTGCAGGCCATTCTACAGCCCCTCTTCTGCTTATCCATCGATTAGGAAAAATCGCATCCAAATATCTACGAATATTGCTGTCATGAGGAGGTGCTCCGTCCTGTTGATACCACAGATTCCTGTTAGGGGTATTCAAATTATTTTCATCGGGAAAATGATCTGCACAAGTTTCAATAACTTGCTCTTGGAGTAACTGTAAATACCACTGTCCTATAGGATTTTCATCGATAAAAAGGGACCAATGATATGACGTTCACTAATCCCTGCCCACACGTTTATCTTTTGTGGTCTTTGAGAATGACTGTCGATTATCCAGTGGGGATTCTCAGTAGACTAGTATGGTCAGTTCTGCCTGTTAACTCTTCCATTAAGACAAAATGTGGCCTCATCAGAAAAAAACAATATTATGAATTAGGTTAGGATCATTATTGATTCGTTCCATCATGACCTCGCAAAATTCAACGCCTTTGTAGAATATGTACAACAAAGAATTCAATATGAAGTAGCACAAATCACCCCGGATTCTCTGCAAGACTCTGTTCAGGCTGTTTATGACAGATTGGGTCATTGCTTTGCGGTTAACGGTAGATATTTTGAGTAATTGTTACCTTAAAAATAAACCTTGAGTATTTATTAAGAGTTTTTTGTCTTTTTTGTATTTTAAATTTCAAATGACAATAATTCCAAAACAGTTCAATTTAGACATATAGTAGGACTCAAAAATAAAATAATATAAGGCTTTCCATTTAAAAAAATCAAGATGGCGTAATTTCTTCGAAGTGACTATAACGTTTATGTAAACATTTTGATACACTGATTAATAAATGCTGTGGAATCATTATTCCATACATATGGGGCACCCTGTATGTTGTCTCTACATATTATTTTTGATAAGGTTGAAGATAATGAATAAAGCCATTGTCATATTTCTAGTTTCCAAAAATTCTGAAAAGGACATATGTTTCTCAAACCTTTTATGTTTCTTATATGTTTAATTTAAAATGGTTACGTTAAAAACTAGAAAATTGAAAATAATGGAAAGAATAACATCATTGTCAGATTTCTTGTTTTTGAAAACCTCAAAAACGATATATAATAGGATATATATTGAAACCTATCGAGGCCCTTCTCTTACCCTTATATGTTTTACTTTATATGAGTATTCTTAAAGTTCGTTCTTGTTGCAACAAAAGACCAGAAGAAATTTCTATAAAACTGTCTCGAAAATAATTACATTTGGTATTATTTTTTTGGTAATGTAATTTACCCAGTACTTCCTCGAATTTGACTTTGTTACATTAAAGAGTAACTTAATTCAAGTATTATTTTACCCAATGGGCAGTTTATAATGACATTAATAGAAATAATTAAACAGAGGAAGGGATCCTAATAAAGCTGGAAATAGTAAAAAATAACATAATTTTCTATTCCTTGACTCCGATAACCCCGAAATGGACGTATATTACAATATATAATCCACCCCTCTAACTCTCCATTCCATCCTTTTAAGTCCTTTATATCTTATTCTATAAATATTTAGGCTAAAATTGTCTCCAATGTCCCAACCGAAAGCCGGAAAAAATTCTCATAATACTATTGAAACTATTAAATTTTTAAGGGTACAGCCCTTTTTCCCCCATCCCTGTCATAAAATTTTTAGATTTCTTCAAGAACCTCGAAAAAGACGGATGACGTCATATGTATGAAGACACACATCTAAGCCCTACCGTCACCTTGTTCACACTTTGTATGTTTTCTTTCTTCTTAAAGTGCCTATTCGGTTCGAGTGTTGGCAATCATTCTGGCTATTATTACTTTATCCACTGCAGCTCTGAAAAGACCGGTAGTATTTGTCGAGAACGAATTTTGCAGCCAGGAGATGCGTCTACGTCCTGGTCCCTTTTTTCCAAATACCTTTTCTTGGAGTATTTGCTGTAGTAATCAATATCTATTCCATCCATAACAGTTTTTATAATGTCCAGTCTCTTGTTCATATGGTCAATATAAGAAACTTTCAAAATTTCTGTGTGTTTTACTATTTTATATTTATGCTCTAAAGTTGGCCATTATTTGACAAAAAACCAGAAAAATTTCTCATAATACCATTGAAATTATACAATATTTAACTACCCTTACCCTATTCACCCTGCTCCCATGTTAACCTTGAAAATAATGAAACCATAATATAATATTTAGATTCCTTGACTGCAAGAATCCCGAAGAAGACATAAAACAGGAAAAATACGAAGCCACCCTTCTACTCCCTTCCGCTCCTCTTTAGCCTCTGTTTTACTATAAATCCCTATGCCTATTTTCATTACCTCAACCAATAATCGGGAAAAATTCTCATACTATTAAATCTATACAATATTTAATGACTCTTAATACTTTTATTCATTTCCCTGTTTGATTGAAAGAAATAAAAAAATAACTTAATTTTCAGATTCCTCACTACAGGATTCCTGAAAAAGATATCTAACACCATATACTAATGAAATTAGACAAAATATCAGAACTAAATACAGCTCTTGGAAAAAATTTAAAAGAACGGGAAATTTATTCGAGCTAGAAAAGTTTTTAAAAATCTGACACAAAAGCTTCCTACAAAACATACTCTTTAAATATTGAAAACAACATAAAAAATGATCCTAAAAAATTCTGGCGCTATATTAACGACAAGAACTCTCATCTTATACCAAACACTATGTCTTATAATAACAACATCCTTAATAATCCTAGCCGAAAGTGTTGCATTCTTTTTTCAAGACTCTTATGTAAGTAATGTCTTCTCAGAAACAAAGAAACGTGGAGAATAATTTATTCCCTTCACAGAATCCTATTAACATGAAGAAAATAACGGAACAAATTGTTTTTAAAGTATTAAAAAAATTAAAACCTGCAGCTACTGTCCGTCCAGATAAAATTCCTGCCTTCTTGTTAAAAGACTGCGCCTCTGTTTTTGCTCATTCTCTTACAATATTGTTCAATTTATCACTTGACACATCTGTGTTTTGATACATGGAAAACATCACGTATTACGCCTGTTTTCAAAAAAGATGACAAGAGTTGTGTAACAAACTATAGACCGATAAGCATTATTAATAACTTTTCAAAAGTCTTCGAAATCATATTACATGATTATTTGTATAATTCATTTAGCACGCAGATATCACTGCAGCAACACGGTTTTGTAAAGGGCCTTCGACGGTTTCAAATTTATTTTGTCTTACGCAAGACCTTGCGGAATCACTTGATGGGGGTGAGCAGACCGATGTGATTTACACTGATTTCTCTAAGGCCTTTGATCGGCTGGATTATGGGATTCTGTTGGACAAGTTGTTCGCAATTGACTTTTTGGGTAAGTTATTATCTTTTTTTAAATCATACTTGATAAACCACTCGCAGTTTGTACAGTGTCTTGGTCAGAATTCTTCTAGCTTTGTTGCCACATCGGGAGTGTCGCAGGGATCACATTTGGGGCCACTTCTTTTCAATATATGTATAAATGATCTTACTCAGAGAGCGGGTGTTGAATACCTACTTTATGCTGATGACGTAAAACTATATTGTAGAATCGGAGACCTGAACGACTACATAAGACTACAGGGTGGCTTTAATCTTATAAATGATTGGTGTAGTAACAACAAACTCCTTTTGAATGTATCCAAGTGCAATGTAATCACCTTTGCAAAAAATTGAGTCCCATACAATTCAGTTACAGTATGAATGGTCAGGTCCTAGAGCGATGTGAGTCGGTGTCTGATTTGGGTATTTTGCTGGACACTGATTTGTCTTTTCGTGACCATATTGCAAAGATTACAGCGGAGAGTTTTAAACTATTGGGTTTCATCATACGTAATAGTGCCGACTTTGTCGAATATGATACTCTAAATTTGCTTTTTAATAGTTTCATGAGATCACGGCTTGAATACTCAGTTGTTGTTTGGTGCCCCTTTTATCAAGCGCACATTCAAAATATCGAAAAAATTTAAAAGCGTTTTTTAAAGTACGCTAGTTTTAAACTCGATGGAGTATATCCCGACATAGGTTATCCCTATGAAAGTCTCTTGGACAGATTTTCAATGGAAAATTTAGAGGCACGCCGAAACAAAGCCCAAATTATATTTTTACATAAGATAATATCAAACAAAATTGATGCAAACAAAATCTTGCAGTGTCTGCCTTTTCATGTACCTAGACGAGCAGCACGTAGTCTGCAAATTTTAATTTACCAACCCCAAGAACAAATATCTTAAAATTTTCTCCCCTTTTTCAAGTTTGCCAGAAATATAATCAAATGCACAACCAGCTTGATATTTTCAACTGCAGCGTGACAAAGATAAAAAAAAATATAGTTTTAAAATATGTTGTTAATAAGCTATTTAATTTTAATTAGGTTTAGTACATTTCATTATGTTTTTTTCCCATTTTGTAATTGGAATACTGTAGAAAGTGAAAAATAAATATATATGAAGCATCCCCCAAACCGCCTCCCCAACCTCTTGGATCCATTTATATATTTTTCCCCATTATCTCTAGAAATTCTCATCTATTACCTAATTAAAATTGAAAGTAATGAAAAATTACTTAATTTTCGGATTCCACGACTCCAAGAATCGTTTGAAATGACGTATAACATTATATATATATATATATATATATATATATATATATATATATATATATATATATATATATATATATGTATATATATGTGCAATATGTATCCATCCGAATGGGTGGCTTTTCATAACACGGTGGTCGATCTTGCTCAATAATAGTGTTTTAAGTTGAATTAATTTATTAGAAAGTGTTACAGTGGATGAAGTTGTGTTGGGAAAAGTCCTAAGACTATTCTTAGCAGTGAAAATTGTGTGTGTAGGGTTCTTCAAGTATAATTACTGAAAAATATTTACAACAATATTATAAAGGCTAAACTATTTGCTGGTCCTTTTTGCCACTTTAATGTGAAAGAGACAAACTGCACGAAAAGGAATAATTGAAGTTGTGGAGGATGGATTGTGTGATATGCTCCGATAATTTTGTTGTTAACAGTAAGACAGTAACTTGTGGTTCTTGTGAAAACAAATTTCACAGTATATGTGTTAGAATAAAGGATGCTGCTTCAAAACTCGTGAACGATATGGAAAACTTAATTTGGTACTGTGATGAATGTATTCAAGTTGTTAAACAGAATTTGAAATTGATGGATAATTTAATTAATATAAAAAAGAGTGCTGAAGCGGCTGAAAAAGGTTCTGAACAGTGCTTTAAGGCTTTAGAAGATATAAAAACCAAAATAACTGCGAGTATCCAGGAAGACCCACTAAAAAATAGAGATGGCATGCAAATGGAAACCAAAACTTATGCTAATACTCTAAGAGAGGGAGTTATAATTGTAAAGCCAAAAAATGTGGGCGAAAGTAGGAATACGGAGCAAACCCTTCATCAGCATATGGATCCAGTAAAAAAAAAAAAAAAAAAATTTGGGAGTAGGGATCCGATCAATGAGGAGTGCCAAGGAAGGAGCAGTGATAATATGTTGCAGAAATGATGAGGAAGCACAAAAACTAAAGTCAAATATTGAGCATGAAGTAGGTGAAAACTACTCTATCAGTGTGCCAAGCAAAAAGAGACCATGTATAAAAATTGTGGGAATCGGTAAAGAATATACACATGATGAACTAATTAATAATTTACGAAGACAAAATCAAGGAATTGTAAGTGAGGAAAGCAACTTTTTAGTAAAAGTTGTTAAAAAAATGGTAAACAAATATATGGCAATAGTGGAATGTGACACAAAAACATTTCATAATGTGATGGACAGAGCTGAGGGAAGACTTTATATAGGGTATGATGCATGCCGATGCTACGAATACGTTAATATTATGAGGTGTTATAACTGCTACGGATTTAAGTATTTGGCAAAGGAATGTAAGCATGGAAAAGTGTGTGGAAGATGCTCAAACGGAAATCATGAAACTAGAAATTGTAATAGTGATTTCCTGCAATGTGCGAACTGCAAATCTAGTAATGAGAAGTATAAGCTGGGATTGGATGTAAAGCATTCTGCCTTTAGTATGGATTGTCCCACATACCTGCACTGGGTCAAAGGTGAGAGAGCCAGAATCAATTATGTGGAAGTTCAAAAATAGCAATCATTTAAAGTAAGCGGGGGGAGAAAATTTATGCAGATACCACTGGGTCTTTAAGAGAAATCACTATCCTACATCAAAATATACAGTGTATACGAACAAAGACTTTGGAAATGCAAATGTATATAGAAAGCATGAATAAAAAACCTGATCTAATTTGTCTGTCGGAGCACTGGATGGAAAAAGAAGAAGAAACTTTTATAAGGATTCAAGGGTATAAACTCGGATCTTCTTTTGCAAGACCTAGCATGAAGCATGGAGGTGCATGTATCTTTGGAAGGGAAGACCTTCATTTTGAAGAAGACAAGAATATTGTGCAAAGTAGTGTTGAGTGAGGGGTCTATAGAATGTGCTGGTGTCGTAGACAAAGACTTAAGGTTACTAGTTGTTTGTGTATATAGGAGAGGATTGGGGTCGTTTGAGACATTTATAGACAAATTGGAAGAAATATTAGATTATATTAGGGTAAAGTATGTTAAATTTAAACTTGTATTGGCCGGAGATTTTAATTTAAACATGTTAGTAAGAACGATTAAGAATGACCTATTTATGGATCTATTGTCGGGTTATAATTTGAGGCAGGCTATTTTTGCACCGACAAGGGAGGCAAAGAACTCATCCACACTTATAGATAATGTTTTTGTAAATATTGATAGTTTTAGTGCTGCTGTGATTGAAAATGCTCTCTCGGATCATCATGCGCAGCTTATTTCATTTCACTCAGAGCAGGTTGAAACTTTAGATTACAAGTATACTAAAAAAAGAATATTTTCAAGAAAAAGATTACTTCTGTTTAGGCAGGAGCTGCAGACTGTTGACTGGAGTCCCATACTGGAGTCCAATGACGTCGATGTATGCTATAATACATTTATAAATATAATAAAATGTCTAATGAATGTAATTTTTCCAACAAAAAAATATAATTGTAAAAAACTTCATAATGGTTGGATAACTAAAGGTATAAAAATTTCATCTAAAAATAAAAGGAAACTATACTGTGAGAAAAAGAAAGGTAAAATATCTAACGATGAATTCAAGAGATACGATAAAATTTTAAAGAAAGTTATATTGGAAGCTAAAAGAAAATCAAATACTGAATTTATTTTGAATTCTGATAATAAAACTAAGGCAACCTGGTCATTGGTAAGGAATATATCTGAAAATTCTCAAAAAAATTCAATAATCGACACTTTTGCGCCGAAATATGGGGATTCAGTGACAGCATTGAATGCTTTAAACCATTACTTCATTGATTCTTGTCCAGATGTTGATGGTAGTGGGACAGTTGACTCATTCCCTATAGAAGGGTGTCAGCGGACAATATTCTTAGAACCAACTAGCACTGAAGATGTCTGTAGATGCATAAAAAATTTGAAAAACAAAAAATCCGTAGGAGAGGACCAGGTGCCTGTTTCGCTGCTGAAGGAGACGGCAGATATTATATCTATACCTTTGGAACATATTATTAATGTTATGTTCTCGACAGGAGTCGTCCCATACCAATTAAAGCTTGCACATATAAAAGCAATATATAAAAAAGGTGACCGAGCTGAAGAAAAAAATTATAGGCCGGTATCACTGCTGTCAAATGTAAACAAAATTTTTGAAAAAATATTATACTCCAGATTGATATCCTTCCTTGAGCGAAACAATGTCCTGGCTGATCAGCAGAATGGCTTCAGTCGACATAAATCTACTATTAGAGCTATTTATCAAGCCATGTCAGAGATTCTTAATTCTTTAAATGATGATAGGGTGACTGTGGCCATGCTTCTCGATTTGTCAAAAGCATTTGACTCGGTAAATCACTCAATACTTTGCTTAAAACTAGAGAAGTATGGAATTAGAGGTGTAGCTCTTCAGCTCATAAAATCATATTTAAAAAACAGAACCCAATGTGTTATTGAAACATACCCTTGTGGAA
This sequence comes from Pachyrhynchus sulphureomaculatus, assembly GCA_019049505.1. Taxonomy (NCBI): domain Eukaryota; kingdom Metazoa; phylum Arthropoda; class Insecta; order Coleoptera; family Curculionidae; genus Pachyrhynchus; species Pachyrhynchus sulphureomaculatus. The sequence continues at coordinate 71,355,558 of CM032449.1, read as the reverse complement.
ACCTTGCTTACTCTGAGAAGGTCATAATAAAAAGGGGTGTACCTCAAGGTTCAATTTTAGGACCCCTGTTATATATACTGTATACTAATGAATTGCCTAAAGTGTCGCATGACTATATAGTGCTGTATGCCGATGATACTACTCTGATCTTTAAAGAGGATAATAAACATCTCTTACTTCAAAAAATGGTTAATACTCTAAACCTATTAAGGCAATATTTTACTTCGAATGATCTACTTTTAAATATCTCAAAAACACAGATGATTCTATTTTCTAACAGAAGTAATGAACGTGTAACAGTAACATATGACAACATTGATGTAGTTTCAGGAGATGAGATTTTATTTCTTGGAGTGATTGTGGACAGGAGACTTGACTGGAAGTGTCATGCCAGTGCTTTAGCCAATAATATGGCTAAGTATTGTTACGCGCTAAGAGTCATTTTAGATTATGTTGGTGAAGACGCAGCACTGTCTTCTTATTACGCCTACATTCATTCGCGTATGAGATATGGAATCATCTTTTGGGGAAATTCCTGTGAAATAAACAGAATTTTGGTTTTGCAGAAAAAGTGTCTAAGAGTAGTGTACAGAATAAAGGTAAGAGATAGTTGTAAAAACGTATTCATTTCAAAACGGATTTTTACTGTAATAAGTTTATATATATATGAAGCAGTGTTATTTGTTCATAGTAATAAAGACCTATTTCAAGAAAGCATAAGAGTGCATGAACATAACACTAGGTTAAAAAATTATTTAAAACCAAACAAAAGTAAATATTCCTATATACAAAAGAATGTACATTTTTGTATTCTAAGATTGTACAATAGTTTTCCTAATCATGTTAGAATTTTAAGAACGAACTTGCTGAAACTAGTAATTAAGAATTATTTAGTCCGCATTTTATAGTTTGGAGGAGTTCTTTGCTGATGAATCTCGGCTATTTTTATGTGTGTAACTAGAATATTTGATAAAATGCAATATTTCTTAGTTTAAGAACTTTTGACATTGTTCCACGCTCCTATATGGAGCTTTGTATTTTACAAGGAATAAATAAAAACATTATCTATCTATCTATCTATCTATATATATATATGTATATATGTACATATGTATATATGTATATGTATATGTATATATATACGAGGCTGGTTTGAAAAGTCCGTGCAAAAATAAAAACTACTTATCTGTTTGGGGTAAACATTTTTTATTTTTCGACATAGTCTCCTTTTAGGCTTATACACTTCGTCCAACGATGTTCTAGTTTGTTGATCTCTTCCGAATAATAGGATTTGTCCAAGTCTGCAAAATATCCATTAGTGTCTGCAATCACTTCTTCGTTTGAATAAAATCTTTGTCCCGCCAGCCATTTTCTTCAAATTGGGGAACAAATAGTAGTCCGAGGGAGCCAAGTCTGGAGAATAAGGGGGATGTGAAACGAATTGGAATCCTATTTGCATTAATTTTGCGACCACAACTGCTGAGGTGTGTGCTGGTGCGTTGTCGTAATGGAAAAGGACTTTCTTGTGGGCCAATCGCGGGCGTTTTTTCTTGCAGCTCGGTTTTCAAACGGTCCAATAACGATGAATAATATTCACCTGTAATAGTTTTATCCTTTTCCAGATAGTCGATGAGGATTATCCCTTGCGAATCCCAAAAGACAGTCGCCATAACCTTTCCGGCCGAAGGAACGGTCTTCGCCTTTTTTGGTGCAGATTCCCCCTTGGTAACCCATTGTTTAGATTGTTGTTTGGTCTCAGGAGTATAGTAATGTATCCATGTTTCATCCACAGTGACGAAACGACGCTTAAAGCCCTCCGGATTCTTCTGGAACAGCTGCAAACCATCCTTGCAACACTTCACACGATTCCGTTTTTGGTCAAGCGTGAGCAATCGCGGCACCTATCTTGCGGATAGCTTTCTCATGTCCAAATGTTTATGCAAAATATTATGTACCCGTTCAGTCGAGATGCCCACAGCACTAGCAATCTCACGCACCTTAACTCTTCTGTCATCCATCACCATATCATGGATTTGATCAATGATTTCTGGAGTCGTAACCTCCACAGGCCGTCCAGAACGTTCAGCGTCACTTGTGCCCATATGGCCAGTCCGAAAATTTTGAAACCACTTATAAACTGTTCTAATCGAAGGTGCAGAGTCACCATAATGTTTATCAAGCTTCTCTTTAGTCTCCTGAGGCGTTTTGCCTTTCATAAAGTAATGTTTAATCACCACACGAAATTCTTTTTCGTCCATTTCTTGAAAATCACTCGACTTCCTTAATTCACACGAATGCCAAACACAAGGAAATAGACCAATTTGGCTGAAACTTGGTGTGCGTTCATTCAAGAGATGCTACTAACTAAACATGACCTCGATACGCGCCGGTGGTGCCATCTCTCGGACTTTGCACGGACTTTTTAAACCAGCCTCGTATATATATATATATATATATATATATATATATATATATATATATATATATATATATATATATATATAAATAAAACAACCCTTCTAATCTCCTCGCCTATCCTTTTACCTTTTTATTTATTTTAACATAAATAATTATGCATTGTTCATTGTTTCCACAAAAAACCATACAAACTTTATCAACACTCACCCGTTTTACCCCTTTTCTCCGAAGCGATATCAGTCAAAACTCTAGGTTTCATCCCTTCTTTAGGTACAATGTGTACCAAATTTGAAATGGATTTCGTTCGAGAGTTATCCTGCCGAGAGACAGACAGACCGACGGAAATGGGTGTTTCCGGTAATCTAAAGACTCAAACATGAAGAAAAGCAAAAAGCTCGGAGGATGATTTTTTTCACTAATACAATACTTTTCTTTAATAAGGAAAGTAAAAACATCTATTGCTATTTTGAGATTTCTGGTTTCCGGAAACTCTGAAAAGGATATACAAGGGCTACGTTTTAAGTGCTTACAAAAACAATGAAAGAAAAAAAAAATTTTGGTATAAATTATTGTTTCTCAAAATATATTCGCCTTTAAGATTTATACACTTTTGCATGCATTCGAGCCAATTCTCAAAACATTTTTTACATTCCGAAGATGGTACCTCAAAACGTATGGTGCATCTACATTAGTTTTCTAAAAAGTAGTGTAAATTATGCCGGTCGGTATAGGCTTTTTTTATTAGTAATTCATTGTGAAACTGTTAGATTAGATTAGGGTGTGGTTTAGAAACGAACGGAATTGTCGGAAACATTTAATTATTTTTCACTATATTACAGGAATATGTAAATTATATGCTCTATATAGCTTTTTTGTCATTCTATTGCGCAAAAAAAATCAATTTTCTACCGCTTTGTCTCTCATTAAGTGGCTTATCTTTATTGTTTCAGACGTATATGTAGTTGAATTATCTTTTCTTGAAATTCCAGAAATCAATATGGCGTCGCATTGCACAAGTTCATGACTGTTTAGTTAAAAAGTAAACTTCTTCCCTTTTAATTACGATTTTTGAAGAAAAGTTTTCATATGCGACGAACTAGATTGCTTAATTGGAAAAAAGAAAGAATTTTTTTCTGTATTTGACGCAATCAAAAATGATTAATTACACGGTTAGTGAAATTTAGATTTTTCTATTTTATGTCTAACATCTATTGTTAGTTTGAAATTTATGGTTTCCGGAAACTCTGAAAAGGATATACAAGGGCTACGTTTTAAGCGCTTAAAAAAACAATGAAAGAAAAAAAAATTTTGGTACAAATTATTGTTTCTCAAAATATTCGCCTTTAAGATTTATACACTTTTGCATGCATTCGAGCCAATTCTCAAAACATTTTTTACCTTTCTGAAGATGGTACCTTAAAAACATGGTTTTATTGTTCAGGTGATCTTCAATAACAGGTTAATTTTCAAAACGTATGGTGCGACCACATTAGTTTTCTAAAAAGTAGTTCCAAAATGGAACTGAGGTGGTTAGGAATAGTTTTTCTGATTTTGTGTGCAAGAACATATGGACAAGATAGTACAGACTTAAATCCTGATGTAGAAACAGTGCCCGGTGTAAATTTAGATTTAGATAATAATGCTGGACAACCTGTCCCTGCAGAAGGTGTAGTACCTGATGGGGCTTAAACTCCTGTAAATGATACGGGTCAGTATAAAGTTTATAGGCTGTGTTGTGAAGGGTAGAACATTAGGCTTTTTTTTTATTAGTAATTCATTGTGAAACTGATAGATTAGATTAGGGTGTGGTTTAGATACGAACGGAATTGTCGGAAACATTTAATTATTTTTCACTATATTACAGGAATATATAAATTATATGCTCTATATAGCTTTTTTGTCATTCTATTGCGCATATCAATTGTAATTTTTAAAAACCCTCAATTTTTTTAACCGCTTTGTCTCTCAATAAGTGGCTTATCTTGTTTGTTTCAGACGTATAGTTGAATTATCTTTTCTTGAAATTCCAGAAATCAATATGGCGTCGCTTTTCACAACAAGTTCGTGACTGTTTATTTAAAATTTTTGAAGAAAAGTTTTCATATGCGACAAACTATGTAGATTGCTTAAACTTAGAAAAAAGAAAGTTTTTTTCTGTATTTGACGCATAATCAAAAATGATTAATTCCACGGTTAGTGAAATTTAGATTTTTCTATTTTATGTCTAACATCTATTGCCATTTTGAGATATCTGGTTTCCGGAAACTCTGAAAAGAATATACAAGGGCTACGTTTTAAATGCTTACAAAAACAGTGAAAGAAAAAAAAAAATTTGGTACAAATTATTGTTTCTCAAAATATTCGCCTTTAAGATTTATACACTTTTGTATGCATTCGAGCCAATTTTCGAAACATTTTTTCCATTCTAAAGATGGTACCTCAAAATCATGGTTTTGTTGTTGAGGTGATGAAAATCGCTGTCCACGCATTTTTTTGACATTCGGGAACACAAAGAAATCGTTAGGCGATAAATCAGGTGAATACGGCAATGAGACATTAATTCGATGTTTTTCTCCGTCAAATAATCCATTGTTTGACGTGCTTGTGTGAGAGCTAGTAGAATGATGCGAAGTTTTCGGTTGTTTTTTCTGATTTCATCGATGACTTCTGGCAAACAAATTGTGTATATCATTCAGCATTAACTGTTTTTCGTTCCTATAAAGCAATGGTTGCAACATGTCCAGTAAAACCAAAGAAACAAGCGATTATTTTCTTGGAAGTACTTCTTGAACGGAGCACATTTGTTGGATTCGGTTCATCTTGGAACACCCAAACAATTGATTGCTGCTTAGTTTCCGGCTCGTATGAATATATCCAAGTTTCGTCTCCTGTTACGATGTTGTATACGAATTTTACATGTCCTTGGTCAAATTTTTTGGGCATTTCCTTACACCAATTGATTCAACATTATTAGCGATCATCAATATGGCTTTCGTAAAAATAGATCAACAGGAGATCTTCTGACTTATGTAACACACGTTTGGAACAACGCAATTAAACACTCTGGAGAATCTCGAGCGGTTGCTCTTGACATATCCAAGGCATTCGACCGTGTTCGGCACCATGAGCTGTTGGCTAAGCTACGCTCTTATGGTATTTTTTTTTTTTTATGGGTCTAGCACACGTGCTACAGGGAAGTCCCTAAAGCGCTACAGGAGCGACACGTGTGCGGAGAAAGCGATTCACGTTGTTCTTGAATCGCTGTAGATTGTACTCGATGGGAAACACAGTCCTGGGCACACTATTCCAAAGGTGATGTTCTCCATATAAAAGACTGCTTGAAAAGCGTTGTACGAGGAGTAACAAGCTGAACCTCATACGGATGTGAAGTATTAGCGCTACGTGTACTTCTAACATGCACCGCTCTGGGAGGAATTAAGCGGGCCACATCCTTCGAACACTTTCCATGAAAGTACTTGTAGAATAGGCTCAAGTCGCCAACCGTTCTTCGATGTTCCAGCAAATCAAGGCCGTCGGTCAGTTCTGGGTGTCCAATCAGACGAACAGCTCTTCTCTGGATAGAATCTAACAAATGCAGTGTATGTTTGGGAGCGGAGCTCCAAACATGGGAGCAGTATTCCATAGTTGGTCGAATTTGAGCTTTGTAAAGAATTAACAGTTGTTGTGGAGTGTAAAGCTTTCTGGTTCGAAACAATATTCCCAACTTTTGAGAAGCTCTCCTTGCTATGCCTGCAACATGTTCATGCCAGGACATATTTGCTCCCAAATTAACGCCTAACAGATTGAGTGACGATGTTAGAGGGATGGAGTGCCCCGACATAACTATGTCGGGTTCTGCAACGTTAACTTTTTTAGAAAAAACTGCCGCCTGGGTTTTTGTGGCGTTAAATTCCACTTGGTTACTGTCATCCCAAGATAAAATTTCTTCCAGGTCTTTGTTAAGTTGAATGACTTCCTGTTGTCTGCGGATATTCGTCTGAGTAGTCGATATCCGAGCGTTCAAAGTGAATGAAGAGATAAGTGTACTGTCATCTGCAAAGCTGTAGATTGGATTCTCGGTCTTTTCCAGCAGATCGTTAATATAAATGAGGAAGAGAGTAGGAGACAGTATGGAACCTTGGGGCACACCGGCGTTGATAGTGAAGGTGTTAGAAAGAAATCCGTCGACTGCCACTCGTAAAGAACGCTCTCTGAGGAAACATGAAAGCCACAAACAGAACTTTTCAGACATACCATAAGAACGTAACTTAGCCAACAGCCCATCGTGCCAAACACGGTCGAATGCCTTGGATATGTCAAGAGCAACCGCTCGAGATTCTCCAAAGTGTTCGATTGCGTTATTCCAAACATGTGTTACATAAGTCAGAAGATCTCCTGTTGATCTATTTTTACGAAAGCCATATTGGTGATCACTAACAATGTTGAATCCTTCAAGATATTTTAGAAGATGTTGATTGATAGCCTTTTCCATGACTTTCGATATTATTGAGAGTAGTGCGATTGGTCGGTAGTTATTTGGCAAGGTCTTCTTGCCTTTTTTAGGTATCGGCTGAACTGTAGCACATTTCCAGCAGGAAGGAAATATTCCCTTTCTGTAGGATAGGTTGAAAAGTCTACAGAAAATTGGTGTTAGTTCCCTCGCACAGTTCTTGAGAACTATGGCAGGTATTCCGTTAGCGCCAGAAGCCTTTTTTGGTGTCTAGCTTCATCAAAATACGTTTTATGATACGCTGTCTGAAGACAATATCGGGCATCCTTGACTGCACTATGGGAATAGTAGGTGGTGTTTTTCCTTGAAAATCGACAGTAGAATGTGAAGCAAAGAGTTCAGCCAACAAGTTCGCTTTCTCAACAGGTGTCGTTGCAATAGAATTATCTGGCCGTGTGAGTGGTGGTATTGTGGATTTGGTGAAATTTTGACTAACTGCCTTAGCGACTGACCAAAAGGACCCAGAATTGCCGGGACAAGCGAGAAGTTTGTTTCTAATCCGACGATTGTGTACCTCCTTGGTTTCGTCAATAATTTCTTTGCATCTGTTCCTGGCCCGAACAAAGGTGTTACGATTTATGGTGTTAGGATCTTCACGCCACTGTCGGTATGCAAGATGTTTAGAAGCAACAGCTTTTTTGCATTTTAGGTCAAATCAAGGTTTGCCTTTGGAAGGGCATTTCTTCGAAAAAGGGATGTAAGCTTCCATACCGGCCAAAATAACATCGGAAACCTCCCTGGCGCAGGTAGATGGGTCGTCGGATCGAAAACAAACGTCCAACCAAGGGAAAGTTCGAAAATATTCCATGAGATCTTCCCATTTAGCAGATTTGTAGTGTCAAATCTTGCGCGGTTTGGGCGCCTCTCTGTCTGTATGTCTGAAAAGTTCTGTTTGTGGCTCTCATGTTTCCTCAGAGAGCGTTCTTTAGGAGTGGTAGTCGACGGATTTCTTTCTAACACCTTCACTATCAACGCCGGTGTACCTCAAGGCTCCAGACTGTCTCCTACTCTTTTTCTCCAATCTACAGCTTTGACAGTACGCTTATCTCTTCATTCACTTTGAACCCTCGGACATCGGCTACTCAGACGAATATCTGCAGACAGCAGGAAGTCATTCGACTTAACAAAGACCTGGAAGAAATTTTATCTTGGGGTGACAGTAACCAAGTGGAATTTAAAGGTACAAAAACCCAGGCGGCAGTTTTTTCTAAAAAAGTTAACGTTGATGAACCCGACATAGTTATGTCGGGGCACTCCATTCCTCTAATCGTCACTCAATTTGTTGGGCGTTAATTTGGGAGCAAATATGTCCTGGCATGAACATGTTGCAGGCATAGCAAGGAGAGCTTCTCAAAAGTTGGGATTATTATTTCGAACCAGAAAGCTTTACATTCCACAACTGTTAATTCTCTACAAAGCTCAAATTCGACCAACTATGGAATACTGCCCCCATGTTTGGGGCTCCGCTCCCAAACATACACTGCATTTGTTGGATTCTATTCTGAGAAGAATTGTTCGTCTGATCGGAGACCCGGAACTGACCGGCGGCCTTGATTCGCTGGAACATCGAAGAACGGTTGGCGACTTGAGCCTATTCTTCAAGTATTTTCATGGAAAGTGTTCGAAGGATGTGGCCCGCTTAATTCCTCCCAGAGCGGTGCATGTTAGAAGTACACGTCGCGCTAATACTTCACATCCGTATGAGGTTCAGCTTGTTACTCCTCGTACAACGCTTTTCAAGCAGTCTTTTTTATGGGGAACATTATCCCTTTGGAATAATTTGCCCAGGACTGTGTTTCCCACCGAGTACAATTTATAGCGATTCAAGAACAACGTGAATCGCTTTTTCCGCACACGTGTCGCTCCTGTAGGGCTTTAAGGACTTCTTCCCTGCAGCATGTGTGCTAGACCCATAAAAAAAAAATTCTGAGGTGTCACTGTTTTAACAATAACAAATGTCTAATTTCACAACAATGGTAATGTCACATCTCAATAGTGCCATCTAGTGGTCGTTTGTAAAAGCTTAAAAGGCGGCCCTCGTATAACATGACATATTTTTAAAACTAACCTTTCCTTTTTTTATTGTTTATCATTATCCTTTGATAAAAAATATTGTTATATAATGATTAATGTGCAAGTTATAACGTGACGATATAAGTTAAATGTTATAATTTACCACATAGCGTTTAGAAAAACAGGAAAAATTCTCATACTTCTGAAACTACACTCTCTTCAGCCCCTTCCTCTGAAGCGATATCGCTCAAAACCTGCAGGTTCCTTTCCAACAAATCTCTCATTTTGTTCTAAAATTATCATGCCAACAGACAGACCAACTGAGAATGGAAACTTCGTTTTTAGTGACCTAGATTCCTGAAACGTGAAGAAAAGCATCTTTAACATTCCCTAAATATTTATTTTATGAAATTAGACCTATACAGAAAATAATACGCTATTAAAAAAAAAGTATGTGTCATATAACAAACTACACCTAAGAGAACAAACCTTAGATAACATAATTTGCGTTATCTTCCCGATAAAGTAATTATCAAGCAATAACGGATCAACGCAAGTTATCTTCATTAACAGGTTAATTTTCAAAACGTATGGTGCGACTACATTAGTTTTCTAAAAAGTAGTTCCAAAATGGAACTTAGGTGGTTGGGAATAGTTTTTCTGGTTTTATGTGCAAGAACATATGGACAAGATAGTACAGACTTAAATCCTGATGTAGAAACAGTGCCCGGTGTAAATTTAGATTTAGATAATAATGCTGGAGAACCTGTCCCTGCAGAAGGTGTAGTACCTGATGGGGCTCAAATTCCTGTAAATGATACCGGTAAGTATAAAGTTTATAGGCTGTGTTGTGAAGGGTAGAACATTAGGCTTTTTTTATTAGTAATTCATTGTGAAACTGATAGATTAGATTAGGGTGTGGTTTAGATACGCACGGAATTGTCGGAAACCTTTAATTATTTTTCACTATATTACAGGAATATGTAAATTATATACTCTATATAGCTTTTTGTCATTCTATTGTGCATATCAATTGTAATTTAAAAAAAAAAAATCAGTTTTTTTAACCGCTTTGTCTCTCAATAAGTGACTTATCTTGATTGTTTCAGACGTATAGATGGAATTATCTTTTCTTTAAATTCCAGGAATCAATATGGCGTCGCATTGCACAACGAGTTCATGACTGTTTAGTTAAAAAGTAAAACTTCTTCCCTTTTAATTACGATTTTTGAAGAAAAGTTTTCATATGCGACGAACTAGATCGCTTCACCTTAGAAAAAAGAAAGTTTTTTCTGTATATGACGCATAATAAAAAGATGATTAATTCCACGGTTAGTGAAATTTAGATTTTTCTTTTTTATGTCTCTAAGTATTATATATATATATATATATATATATATATATATATATATATATATAAATAATACATTAAAATTCCGGGTTTTAATCCGTTCGTCCAACAAAGAATTTGCACGACGTTTCTCATCTTATTTAGCATTTTCAAGTGTTCTTGCTGCTGTTGCTACTCGATACTGTGATCTTGCTGCTGCTGCCGCTCGAAGCTAACTCTACAAGCTAACTAAGACTTAACTTCGAGCGGCAGCAGCAGCAGGATCACAGTATGGAGTAGCAGCAACAGCGAGAACATTTGAAAATGCCAAATGAGATTTTGACGAAACGTGCAAATTCTCTATTAGACGAACGGATTGAAACCCGGAATTTTAATGTATTACATTCCACCATCCGTGAAAACCTCTATTGTAACATGTATATATATATATATATATATATATATATATATATATATATATATATATATATATATACATATATATATATATATATATATATATATATATATATATATATATATATATATATATATATATATGTATATATACGAGTACATACATATATATATATATATATATATATATATATATATATATATATATATATATATATATATATATGTATATATACATACTTATATATATATATATATATATATATATATATATATATATATATATATATATATATATATGTAATATATATATATATATATATATATATATATATATATATATATATATATATATATATATATATATTATATATATATATATATATATATATATATATATATATATATATATATATGTATATATATATATATATATATATATATATATATATATATATATATATATATATATATATATATATATATATATATATATATATATATATATATATATATATATATATATAGATACGAACTGCGCATGCGGTCGGCTGAGTCATAATTATTATTAGTCCAGGTTACTGATGAGTCAAGCCGTATAAAGTTGAAAGTTATTGGGGATTTTGAATAGCTTTTTGCCTTTTTTCGTTTACTTAAACTGAACCAACACTTGTCTTGCTAGTTTTCACATCCATAGCTAAGTAGTATTGAGTTGTTTGCTATTTATCAACAACTATAAATTCTATATGCTCAATAATATGGGTTATTTCTGTGTACTGTGTTGTCTTTGTAAACTAAGAGGGCGACCCGAAATTTTGACCTATCGACTAACGATCTGCCCAGGTGTTCATTCTATCGGGCGAGTCGAATAAAATCCTTTAACGTTGATTTTTTGGGGCCCCCGTGCCTTGGAATGCCCAGATAAGTCCCAAAATCCTTAAATCAATTATCATAACATCTGTTGACAGTAAAAAAGTCGAGCCCTCTTATTTTTATCAAGAACAAACTAAATTTTTTATTTTAAATGGTTAAATTTTTGAATCGAGGTTTTTGGGCCTAAAGCTGGGTCCGGTCTCGGCCACGTCAGCCCTTTGGAGCGCTCGAATTTTGTAGTGTCAACAAATATTATGGTACTCGATTCAAGTGGTTAAACGACAGTCCATTTTTGGATGTAAAATTTTGGGCCTCGCAGGACACAGGGGCCGTAAAAAAAAAACGTTAAAGGCTTTTATTCAACTGGCCCGATAGAATGAATAACTAGGCAGACAGTTAATCGATAGGTCAAAATTTCGAGTCGCCCTCTTGGCCTATTAATATTATATTTTCAATTATTCAAATGCACACACTCTTTTCTTTATGTGATAGATTTTTCCTATTGGCAATGTTTATTTGGGTTTTACGTCTCATTTTTCATCATTTTATGATAGGATGTGTACTTTTTGTATCGTTCAGCTAAGACATTATCACACAATGGACACACGCTCACAATAAGTACGTAATTGAAGGAAAGTCTTTGTACCATAAACGCAAAAGTTCCAAACCAATAAAAGTAGTTTTCATTTATTTGAATGATGAAATATTGAAGCTCATATATAATTTTCAATACACGGACAGGACACGAAATTTAGACGTTTAACGACAAATATCAGTATATGGATTCTTGCTGCTACTTGCTTGATTTCCCTTTATTTTTTTTACAACTAGGATTTTTTATAAAATAATTTTAATAACTTTGCACTAGAATCTCAGAATGATGTGAGAAAAACGATGTTCTATATATAACCAGAAAAAAAAAATGTTTTTCCATATGATGAAAAATTGTTATTACAAAATACTTCCTTTGCCAATACTAGTAAAAGAAATAATGAATTTGACCTTTTCTCAGTTAAGAATAGCTTAATCCCGTTATTTTATGGAGAGATTTTAGGTGTGGCCTACTAGTTGTAATATTTTTCACCTCTGCACACCCGTGAAACTATAAAATATCTTCCTATGTATAATTTAATCATAACAGTAAATGGTACTTTTAGAATTTTATTGATGTACCTAAGTAAAAAGACGTACGTAGAAACAGTGCCGACCCGAAAATTATTCCAAAAATACGTTTTTAGATTTGACTAAACTTACACAACTTATCGCATGGAAATATTCTATCAACACCAAGCCTCCCCATATTTACATTAAAATACGATTACACATCTAACCTGTCCTGAAAACTGGCTGGATCGACTGCTAACGAATCAGTCAAACTTCCAAAATTAAAAAAAATCTTGGTACACTGGCTTTCTCCATTTAAAGTAGTAAAGAAGAAAGTAAATAACATTATCTTTTTAAATAACAGTTGAACATTTTATAAATTTGTAATTTATTAAATTATGTATAACTACGTATGTATAATCGGCTATTAAAAATAATAAGTTTGAGTCGCAACACTGGTATTCATCCAAGGAAGGAAGGTTTTACTAGACAACAGGTGACCATTCGGTTTCCTTAGCAGTGTGATATATACATATATATATATATATATATATATATATATATATATATATATATATATATATATATATATATATATATATATACATATATATATATATATATATATATATATATATATATATATACATATATATATATATATATATATATATATATATATATATATATATATATATATATATATATATATATATATATTTGCCCAGCGCTGTGTTTCCTACCGAGTGCAATTTACAGCGATTCAAGAACAACGTGAATCGCTTTTTCCGCACTCGTGCCGCTCCTGGAGCGCTTTAGGGACTTCCCCGCAGCACGTGTGCTAGACCCATAAAAAAAAAAACATATATATATATATATATATATATATATATATATATATATATATATATATATATATATATATATAATGTTGTCATTGAATAATACCCAAAGATGATTAGTCATACTCCAGTCCTTTCTACTAACTGTAGCTGTTAAAATTGGAAATGACGTAAAATAAGATTTTCAGATTCCTTGGCTTCAAGAATACAGAAAAGGACATGTAAGAACACGTAGGCTGAAAAGTTTTTGGTCTAGCCACTTAAAACACATTTTTTCTTTGCAAAATTCGACTTTATTCATCAGCATAGTCTCCTTCAAGAGCCCCCCCCCCCCACCTTTTTCCTTTTATGGGTCTGGCACACGTGCTACAGGGAAGGCCCTTAAGCGGTCCAGGAGCGGCATGTGTGCGGAAAAAGCGATTCACGTTGTTCTTTAATAGCTGTAAATTGTACTCGGTGGGAAAGACAGCCCTGGACAAATTATTCCAAAGAGATGATGTTCTTCATATAAGAGACTGCTTGAAAAGCGTTGTACGTGGAGTAACAAGCTGAACCTCATACGGATGTGAAGTATTACGCGACATATATTTATAACATGCACCGTTCTGCGAGGAATTAAGCGGGCTACATCCTTCAAACACTCTCCATGAAAATACTTGTAGAACAGACTCAAGTCGCCAACCGTTCTTCGATGTTCCAGGGAATCAAGGCCGCCGATCAGTTCCGGGTCTCCAGTCAGAATAACAGCTCCTGTCTGAACAGAATCCAACAAATGCAGTGCGTGTTTGGGAGCGGAGCCCCAAACATGGGACCAGTATTCCATAGTTGGTCCTTCAAGAGCGATACAATCAGTTTAAGGCTTTTCTAACATTTCTATATTTTTCCTGCAGAAGGATTTGTCTTTGCCTTCAAAATAGGCCTCAGTTTCGGTGATAACTTCTTCATTGGAGCCAAATCTCTTTCCCGCGAGTATTTTTTGAGGCCTGCGAATAGTCGCTGGAGCCCAAATCTGGAGAATATGGTGAATGAGGAAGCAATTCTAACTTCAATTCAGGCAATTTTGCTATCGTCACTATTGACTTGTGATACGGTGCATTGTCTTGATGAAAGAGCCCTTTTCTCTTATTCATTTGGGACCGTTTCTTTGCGATTTCGACCGTCAAACGCGCATCCCAAAATACAGAGGCGAAAACCTTCCCAGCCGACTGTTGTGGCTTTGGTCGCTTCGGGCGGCTTTTACCGGCTGCTGTCCACTCAGCTGACTGCCGATTTGATTCCGGTGTATAGTGGTAGATCCATGTTTCATCCATTGTCACATATCGCATAAAAAAACTTTTGTATTGCGCTTAAACAAGTCCAAACAGCGCTCAAAATCATCAACACGTTGTTGCTTGTGGTCCACTGTGAGTATACTCGATGCCCATTTCGAACAGAACTTCCTCATGCCCAAGTGTTCATGCAAAATATGACCAACACGTTCTTTTGATATCCTTAGGGTGTCAGCTATCTCGCACAATTTCACTTTACGGTCATCCAAAACAATTTTGTGGATTTTTTTGATGTTTTCCGGTGTAACCACCTCATTTGGGCGTTAAGAGCGTTCACCTTCATTTGTGTCTGTACGACCACGTTTAAATTCAGCAATGATTTTCCAGGGGTGGAGTCCCCGTAACACTTATCAAGCCATTGATTTGCTTGAACGGTATTTTTTCCCATCAACAATGTGGAGGAGAATTGCCATAGGCCACACTTATATTACACATTCTCACCTATTGAAAGGAGAACCCCACCCAATATGCCTTAAATGCAATAACCCACTGACTATCAGAGGACCATTATCGCAAATTCTAAGCCCGAAAGATGACGGAGTCAAAAATCTAATTAAGTTTCTAAAGGAAATCATACCCCAAAATAATATTTAAATTCAAATTGGGCGTCAAATGATCTAGTTATCATCAAAAAATAAACAAAAAAGAAACAAACAAAAAAGTATTTAATCAACACACGAAATTCGATTTTTTCCATTGTTTTGAAAATATCAAAAGTAGCGTCACTAAAACCACTGTAAACTAATCCTCGAAATGTCATGAAATTTTGACACGTATCGTTTGAAGGTTGGTACTTCCTAAAAATCATATGGATTTTTTGAAAAGGACGACATCTATGTCTCAGACCAAAAACTTTTCAGCCTACGTGCTACAATAACTAATGGATGTTACATGCTAAGAATATACGTCCCGCTAATAGATCACATCCGTATGAGGTTCAGCTTGTCACTTCTCTTAGAACTGTTTTCAAGCAATGTTTTATATGGAGAACCCATCTCTTTAGAACGATTTGCCCAGGATTATGTTTCCCAATTCAAGGCCAACGTAAATCACTTTTCCCGCACACGCGTCGTTCCTACACCACTTTAGGGCTTTCTCTGCAGCACGTGTGCTATGCCCATAAAAAAAATTGTAGAAGTTACCCTTCAACTCCACCTTCATCGAACCCTTAAACCACTGTTACAAAATTGTTTGGCTTTTCACCTCCTTGCCCTGAAACAATATCGCTCAAAAACCTTAATTTCCTAGCTGCGTCAATATTGAATTCAATATCTCGTTTCATTTGAGAATTACCGCGGAAAGAGCCAATAAACTGATGAAAATTTCCATGATTTAGCGACCCTGAACGTGAAGAAATACAAAAATTTCGAAGATTTTTTTTATCGAATACAATATTTTACTTAACCAGTGACGTAAAAAACAGTATCATTTGTATTTAAAAACAAAAAATCAATAGTTCGGCAATTTTGATTAGATTTATTTTCACTCCCATACTAAGATAGGAAAATACATATAGAGAACGAGAGCTTTTCCGGTTTAATTATTAACTGAATAGCTCTAAAACGTAAAGATTTGAACAGAAATCATTATTCGAGGTTTGTTTTATATATATCAAATTGGATTCTCAAGATTAAGTACACATTTTTTTGTTTCTCGAATAACCAGAGTTGATCGAGTTTCCATGTGTACTCAAAATTATGATTTTCTGTTGTATGACTTCAAGTTAGTTCAGTATTAGTTAATAATTGTCTAAATAATATAGTAAACGTCATCTGCATATACGCACGACTGAGTCAGCACAATTATTAGTTCAGATTATTGATGAGTCAACACCCATACACTTTATAGTGATTGGGGAAACGTCAGCAAATAAAAAAAATCGTGGAAAATAATTTTTAAGAAAGATAATAGTTAGAATTAAATAAAACAGATATCATTCAGACTTTAAAACGAAAATTTTAGGCTACTAAATTAAAAAACAGTAGATAAATACGGGCAAAGGCCTTTTTATTTCGGCTTCATTTCCAATATTTAAATTAAATTTAAAAAAAAAATCCAATTAAAAAACTCTGCTTTATACGATATTCATATTGCAAATAAGATTGATAAAAGTACATATACAAATACATTAAAACAATTTACTGCTTGTTCAAATGCTTAGCTTGACAATTTTATTTCTATTATATTTATCAAATATGTGTGTTTAATTTTTTGCGGATATATTTCATTTTCTTTTTTACACCGATAATTCTGCGAAATATAGTCCTAACTATAACATAACGCATAAACTTCTAACATTTAGTCAACATGATTTGTATTGTGTTTAAGAACCTATTTGTTCAAAGTTTTACTTCAATATAAAAAAGAATAAATTCGGCGGCTGCCAGACACCGGCATAAAGTATTTGGTTTAACAGAAACTAAAGCGGAAGTAGGTACTGAGTCAAAATCGCTACAAAATCTACTTTTTGGCCACTACAATCTGCTAAGGCGTAATGAGTATACAGTATGTTATATCCAGCGCATTTAGAATTATTTGTAGAATTGAAAAATGGTATGAATAAAAGAATTTCTATTTAAATACAATTATGAATCATGACATAACTTCTTTCTAAGTTGTCCAGTACACAAAATCTTAGTCAAGCAATATCAACATTTATAACTCAGATGTATAACGACGTTGGTTAGATCCACGTCAGTATGAAGAAGCGTCAATCTAAATATTCACGATTGTCATTGTTCGTTTGTTTTACCATCTATAATATATAATATATATAAAACGGAACGTCTCTCTGCATGTCTGTCCGTTAGGGCGCTTATCACTCGAGAACGACTTATCCGATTTACGTGTTTTTTTTTTTTTTAAGTCATGCATATGTTCTCTAGTCAGGTTTTAGTAAATATTTTGTTACGTTAGGTAACATAAGGAATAAGCTGTGGCGATAATAGTGAATCAAGTCGGAAAAAAGATTGCCGCCAGCGCGGTCTTTTGCAAGAAAACCTAAACCATAATTATGTAGTCCATGCGAGCGGAGCCGCGGGCACAGCTAGTACCGTATAAATACGAGAATAACGGGGTTACCTATGAGCTGACAATTAAGTTTAAAAGTGGATCTGAATAGGACCCAAGGTTGAATCACTAAAAACAGTAGAAAACAACATAGCTTACTACGACACTTACGAAATTATTTAAATTTTTTATTTTAACAAATAACAGGAAGCAAGAGTTTCGCTAGGTGGGAAACAACCACAGTGCGGGGCGGGCACGGGGTTATGCCTCGTATTTTATAGTATGCATATTTTATCAGAATATGTGCTAATAAATTGAATTGAATAATTTGAGTTTCGTGCGACTTTTAAACGTCTTAATTCCCGTTAAATAGCGTTCATTTCAGTTTCAAGTCTATATTAGTTCATTTCTCTATGCTATTTATGTTTCCTAAGAATATTTTGGTGCAGAGAGAAATTAATTTCAAAATTGTTAAAAAAGTTAAGCATTTTGAGAAATAAGCTTAAAGTTTGTTTAACTACAAGTATTATATTTTGTGGATCAAATAGAGCTGATCAAAATCGTAACCAGTACAGCCTTTTAGATTGTTTTTAGGTTAAATTTTAAAGGGTTGAAAATCTTAAATACCAGCACCTTTTTGAATAAGGGATTTTTTCATGAAAAATATAAATATTAATTGTAATATATAATAATAAATTTATTAGCTTTAAGACATCCTTTTACGAAGGAATATGAAGATGTACAACCTGTTTCGTAAATTTCTAATTTAGTCCTTTTTGCACCAAAGCTTTTCTAGTTCCAATTCTAGTACATCGCGGGGAAATCAAGATACAAGAATCTTCTGAAAAGTAATTAACGGTTTCGCGTCCTTAAAATGATCAGCAAAAAATCTATCAGTTTCACGTTTTAAGCATGTTAAAAGTTTTTAGGATAATGTCATTTATACTTTACTACAGTAGCTTTTTAAATTTTACTACAACCCTGTCTAAGTTTATACTAAACTTACCTCATTTAACATAAACTAACACACTACCATAACACGCTTATGTTTGTTGTAGCTGGGCAACCTGTAGAAACCCCAATCCTTAATCCCCCAAGTGTTGACGATAATCAACCATCTTCAGATGTTGAAACCGTTGAGGGAGAGGAAATCCCACTTAATACAAGTTTACTACGCACTGGACAAAAGTTTCTCAAATCTGGACAATATGTTACTTATTACGACACTGATTATGGTTAGTGTGTGAATGTAAAATTATCAATTTTCAAATAGGTAGTTTTGTGTAGGTATTATATTGGAGAGACTTTACAATGCTTATTTTGGCAGGCGATTGTTAAATATAAGGACTCAGCTGCTATCGTCATCTGAAGCATGCGACAACCGTTTGGAGCTTGCGCAGTATTAAAACAAAATAAGAGAAACCTCTATTAAGTATAACGATTTTCCCTATTTAGTAATTTATAAGAGCAGTTATTTGAAGTTCGTTATTCCTATCGCTATTATGGTAGGACCTTTTTTTCTTACTTAGGTATACAAACTACTAAAAAATACAGTAAAATTGAAATTATTATCTTTTATTGCAAATAACACTTTTGTTTGTTGTTTAATTAGTGTACAGATTATATTGAGATTTTTAAATCTTTGGCACAATGGCATAACAGAATAGTTATCACCACTACAACAAACAATTTATTTTTGCACCTGACAGCGTTTCTCCCACCATGTGAGCATCATCACGAGTGATGTCTGACTGTCGACTTATTAATCGCTGTCGATGATGCTAACATGGTTAGTACAACACGCGTCGAGTGAAAAATAAAGCGTTTGATGTAGTGGTGATAGCTATTTTGTAGTGCTAATTTCAAGTAAAATTTTATTTATCACACATTCGTTTTAACTTGAAAATATTGAAGGAAGTAATAGGAACCTGCTAAACACGATTTTAATTTAGAAACTTGTGTTGACCCATCAAATACTAATATGTGTGCTTATTCATGAATTGGATGAAAAAGAAGTCCCCTAAGTTTATAGAAGATGAATACCAACCTAACCTTACTTTTAGTTTATTTTATTGCAATTCTGCCGTAGTGGAAACGTCCAATTCCTTCGCGTTAATACTGCGCATGCTTGTGATGGCAATAAAGACAAAGGCATGTAAAAAATAAGCGTTGGAAAATCTATCTATATTGCTATTTTTATTAGTTGTTAAATATAATAAAGCAGCAACAGGTAAGTGACACATTATATTACAAAATCGTTGCTCAAGGTTAAGACCTTAAAAACTGTGATAAATAACGAGTCAAAATGACTACGTTCAACAAAAGTAATAGGAGATGAACAATTCAATACAAATAATGACGTTAAGATTTTATTGGTTCGACTTTGAATTTGGTAGCTCTCGATGAGCCGAGTGGAATGACATCAAAATTACGTGTTTCGATCCACTAGAGGGGCAACTATGGACGAGTTAAAGCTTAAATGTCAAGTAATAGGTGTTTCGGTTAATAATGTCGATTTTTTGCAACATTTAAGCGTTTATTTCTATCACAAATTACCTTAGTAATTAAAGTATTGGCCATCGTTAGCAATGACTTTTTCCCATCTTTCTGTCAAAGAATGGATTCCGCACCAGAAGAACTCTTCAACTTTTGAGGCTAACCATTCATCAAGCCAAATTTTCACTTCTTCGTAAGAATGTAAGTGTTATTCTGAAAGTCCGTGGAGCATCGATCGAAATAAGTGGTAGTCTAAAGGGACTAAGTCCGGTAAATACGGCGGGTGGGGTAGAACGTCCCATTTGATGTTTTCCAAATAGTTTTTAACACATTTTGCAACATGGGGCCGAGCAGTATCATGTTGAAAAATGACTTTATCGTGTCTTTGGGCGTTTTTTGGTCATTTTTTCTTTAATGCTCGGTTCAACTTTATCAATTGTTGTCGGTATCGATCGCCAAAAATCGTTTCACCAGGTTTCAGTAATTCGTTCGCTCCTCTACTATCCCACCAAATACACAGCAAAGCTTTCTTCCTTTCCCTGTATATTGCGCACTGGTTGTGATGTTGAAGGCTGGCCTGGGGCTAGCCAATTTTTCTGGGTTGGAGCATGTTCACAATAAGCTGCAACCAACAATCGATAACTTTCAGCAGCCGCTTTCTTCAAATGAAAGAAGGTTATTAAACTTCCCCGCAAAACGTCTTTTTCTGGTATTAAACACGACACATTCAAAGTTATGAAGAACTACGTTTTTCGTGCAATGACAATTAATAACGAACTGGCTTTTGATGGCGTATGTTTACCTTCGAAAACGCCATAGATCTCACTAGTTTATATCAACAAGTGTAATAGTAACGCCATCTCTTAACAAAATCTACATTATTAACCGAAACGCCTATTATATAGGAAATTAGACAGTATAACAAATTTTTACTTTTCCCTAGCTCTCTGGGCCCCATATGGTACACTACGAATCAGTTTGGAATTCCTCTCTCACATCTGGTTCCGGGAAAAAACAGAGTTTTGAAAATACTTAATTCAATCATATTCTATATTTAAAACAAAGTAAGGCATTCGACATTTTATACAAAATATCCCCAATAATAAAAAATCTTAAGATGAGAGAGTCAGTGTCAAAAAGTGTTATGGATCTTTTACATATAATGCATTTCTTTAATGTGTTTATGGTAACTAGCAAGGTTGTGTGCAGCTATAAGAGAATGTAAGTTAAAAATTCAAAGAATACGTGGCGTTGATGATGATGGTGATGCAGTATATAATTTATTAATTTCTCCCTCATATTGAATGTTCTAGCTCCAATTTGCATCTAGTGTCTTACTTTATTTTAAACCAGTTTCACAAAATACCCACCAAACGGTCTCTTTGTAATTTGAATCGCGAAAATCTCTGTAACCAGACGTAACAGAGCAATTTCGTAAATAGATTGGTTTTCTACAGAAAAATGCTATGTTAAACATTGTGATGTACCGTGTTACCTAATATTTATTAATCTACCTTAAACCACTTAACCAATTTAGAAAAATATATCCAATTTTATTGCCGGACTTGCAAGCTTTCTAGCAATTGCTTTCTCGATATGCACAATATTGATTCTTATTATTTTAAAGGTAGCGTAACCTTTCACTTTCATTAGAACTCTATGACTGCACTTTTTTGATACACTAATTAGGACAAAGATAACGGAAAATTTGTTACTGATGGATCGTTTGCTGAACTTAACAAGGCGACCAATTACACATTTAGGAGCTGCAAGAAATAATATTTATAGAAGTAGTAATTTTTGAGCTCTTACGCAGTCTCTAATCCAAAAAAATAGATGGTATTCTCAAATAGCTAGTTTTCACAAAATGAAAGCTTAAGGCAAAATTCAAACTTATCCGTTGCTTGTAGTTATAGCTATAGAACAAAAATATTAGAAAATTTAATTAAAGTTCCTCCAACGAATCTTTCTCGGAACCTGTACTTTTCCAGTGTCAGGTGGTCTTTTGAGATATATTTTCTTAAAAACTGAAAGACTAAAACAAGGGGCAATTTGGCTAAATAAACTAGGTAGTTATAGCTATCTGCCATAGTTTTATTGCTGAGAAAAGACAGTAATATTTTTTAAAAAT
This sequence comes from Pachyrhynchus sulphureomaculatus, assembly GCA_019049505.1. NCBI lineage: Eukaryota > Metazoa > Arthropoda > Insecta > Coleoptera > Curculionidae > Pachyrhynchus > Pachyrhynchus sulphureomaculatus. The sequence goes on along the minus strand of CM032449.1, from coordinate 71,333,087 downwards.
TTTAGATGTGTATATGGTGTTTTCCTATTAAAATTTTTATTGTTTATTTCCAAAACATAATTTGTACGCCCATAAAAGTAGGCTCACAGATAGCTCATGCTCAGCTCAAATTCCAATCAAAATTTAAAAAAAAATCCTTTAACGATTTCTAAAATAACGTCGGACAAAGCTCAAACTTATCGTTTCGAGAAAAACGGGTTTAAATGCAGCTGCCTCTTTCTCTGATAGCCTTCTTATCCTCACAGCGATTCTGGCTTTCTTTGCTGTTTGCTGAGCTTTAATGTTGAATTCAAACAGTCTTTTTTATCTATTTCTTTTAACATATTTATTGCATAATGATCCCCGTTTCTGTTATAACATTCAATCTAGCAGCAGAGATGAATACAACAATTTCAACTGTAAGCAGACCACTGAAGTGGTGCCAATTTCCAAATTCTACACTTTACTTATTCCTCATTACAGGTTTGATTTAACCAGCCGGGACACGTTTGATCAAATCCTTATCATGCTTAAACCTTACTAATTAATCTGTTGATTTTGCTTTCAGCTACATATTTATATCAACTATTATCTCCTAAAGGGTGGAAATGCTGCTGTGATTTCTTTGTTTATGTAGTATATGAGTCTCTTCCGGCGTAAAATGTTTGATTTATGAAGCGCGGCGTGACTCAAATTACTCAAAAAATATATCAATAAAAACAAAAATATTAAAATTCAAAATTTACACCCCCAGTAGATACCAAAGTAAAAATGTAATAACTGACTTTCTAATTAAGAATTAAATTAAATCTGAAATGAAAGATGGGTAATTTTTTTATTTTTTTTTTTTTCACTTTAATTTAGGTTAAAGTGAGTCCTGTCGGCTGTTTCTAAGTTGCGTGAGATAGACTTTTAAATAACTTAGTCACAGAACAAATATAAACAGACACAGAAATTTTTAGTGCCAATGATGATTAATAAAACAAAAATTAAAATAAAACGCTTTATGTAGATAAGAAAAAAAAAAAACGAATTTCTTTAAATGTTTTATGAAAAATGAATAAAACTATGAAAACGCAACGCAGTAAAGCAAGAAGTGTCTCATGAGATGTAGGAGCTTGTTTGGGAAAACCTGGGAACTTAAATCTGAAATAGTGTTTTGGTTATACATCACGGTCATTGGACTTATGGTTACATAGGGGGCTGCAGTATAGTGGACGAAAAACAGAGCAGAGAACGACAACCACGGAGCTAAATCGGTTGCAGAAGTTGCTTATGTTCCACCGGGGCTATAAGTAGCATCCCCACCACGGCTATGGAAGTAATTCTAGGACTAATACCCCTAAATATATAGATAAAAAAGTGAGACTATCAATAGCACCAATTAAAGGAGGACACATGGGGAATGGAAACAACAATCTGTACAATTTGAGGATACAAGAGTGATGGTGATATAGAATCGGGTGCCATCCAAATCTATGACTGGAGGTGGAGACTCCGAGGCCTGGTCTATTATACAGACAGATCAAAAACTTCAAGCGGAGTATTGGCTGGCATATATGCAAAAAAGCGCAAGTGAAACTTTAGCATTTCACTAGGGACAAATGCAACAATATTCCAAGCAGAAATTCAATACAAGTAAGCACTAGAATATTAGATGAAACCAAAACAGCAACCAGGAAATATATATTCTGTCAGACAATCAAGCCGATCTAAAGGCTTCAGATGTCTATTAAGCCAACTTCAAGATCATGATGGAGTGTAAACGTGACCTGTTAGAACTTCCAGGAACAACAGGGTTGAACTAAATCATTGGCTCCCAACATGTGGCCCAAGACATGCAAGGAACGGAATTGGCGGCCCCTCTAAGAAACTCCAGACCAAACTGGTGGTGGGACCTGATGAAATATTTACGAAAAAAGGGTATTTACAATGATCCCACGACATGCAAACTATGTGGTGAAGAGGAAGAAGCCTCTATGCACATTAGACTGACCACAAAAAAAGTTTTTATGTTTGGCGATGCTACCAGCTAAAAACCTTCTGTTAGGTGTAAATAGAGATGTCTGAAATTTTGGATCAAAAATATTAAGGTTTAGAGTCGATTTTATTGGTAACATCAGTGTATTGTATATTTTACAGGATAAAAACATAATTGTACGTTAAAAACATTACTTTTTTAAGGTTTCAATTGCACAGATATGTAGAATTCACAATTACGTATAAACTTAGACCACGTGTGATCACAGGAAACCAAGTAAACTCAAGTTACGAGCAATTAAAACACGTCTATAATGCACAAAGAGGCCAAATTTCGAACTTAATGGTTACTTTACGTTGCACACGTTATATTTTTGCAGGCATAAATTGCATAGATATTCTGGACTGACAATTATAAACAAATTTAGACCACGTGCAACCATGGATTACCAAGTAAAATCAAGTTATGAGCAATTAAATTCAAAAATAGGCCAAATTTTGTATTTAATGGTTAGTTTTTGTTGTGCACCTTATTTTTTTGAAGTATAAATTGCATAGATATTCAGGACTGACAATTTTGAAAAATCTTAAAGCATATGAGACCATGCTTGACCACGTAAACTGTAGTTATGAGACGTATAAAATGCACAAATTTGCCAAATTTTATATTTAATGGTTACCTTGACACTTTATTTTTTTTGCGATATAAATTATATAGATATCCAGGACCGACAATTTCAATCATTCTTAGACCACGTGCAACAATGGCCGACTAAGTAAACTCCAGTTATGCACAACTAAAGACGTATAAAATGCACAAATGGGTCAAATTTCATATTTATTGGTTACTTTATGTTGCGCACCTTATTTTTTTTATGTATAAATTGCATACATATTCAGGGCTGACATTTTCGATTAAAATTTAATTAAACTTATTAAATAACCGGTCAAGTGCAAGTTGAACTTGCACAATTAGTGTTCCGTTCGTTGTTTGCTTTTAAAATAAAAAATTTTGCTGGGGTGGTATAAAATGATCAGTGACTTCAAAAAACACACCCCAAATGAGTTTTCAACAAAGTTTGTTTCCAATCTTTACTGAGAACTGGTGACCTTGAAATTTTTGTTTTTTTTTTATATACCAGATAAATTATTAAAGGTAATGCACTCGTGATAATTTTCGTTCAATCTACACCCCGTGGAGAATATTCCAGAATTTTTTCAAAATTTTTTAATCAGAAATTTTCGAGATAAGGTGGGGGACAGCGATTTTTCGCGATTTTTAAAAATAATATAAAGAAAAAGTGTGCGCAAGTATTACATTATATATATATATATATATATATATATATATATATATATATATATATATATATATTTTACTCGTGTTTTCCCAAGCTTTCACTTGACACCACACTCGATGACCTAGTAAAAAAAATTTTTTTTCACTTCCGATTTTACCCCCCAAAACTAACCCCTTAAGTCAAAATTTAACTTTTAAAACTACACGGCTCTGATGAAGCCATCAATTCCTATATTATTACCAAATTTCAACTTTCTATGATACTTTCGGAGAAAATCGGGTGTAACAGACAGACAGACAGACATACACCGAAGTCATCTTATAAGTGTTCCGTATGGAACACTAATAAAACCAGGCGCGACCATGAGCTACCAAGTAAATTCAAATGGTGAGCAATTAAAAAACGTTTGAAATGCACAATTATGCCAAATTTCGTATTGAACTGTGGCATGTTCCGTAATTTTTAGAATGCAATAATGAAATTCTAATCAATAAACAATAGTTTAGAAAAAATAATTAATATATTATTTTTGTAAATAAGTAATATAATTAAGTAGTGTAGTTATATACAAAAATCTATATATACTTATATATATATATATATATATATATATATATATATATATATATATATATATATATATATATATATATATATAATGTTTAAATTTATCTTATTGGTAAACGTTTTTTAATTGCTCATAACTTGAGTTGACATGGTCGTCCATAGTTGCAGGTGGCCTAAGATTATTTGAAATTGTCAATTCTGAATATATATATATATATATATATATATATATATATATATATATATATATATATATATATATATATATATATACTGTGATCAAAAAATAGTAAGACTTTCGAAATAAACGCAAACGAGTTATTTGTTTTTCCAAATTTATTTCGTCCCCTTCAAAGTAATCCCCCCTGGAAACAATGCATTTATGCCAACGTTTTTTCGAGTCTTCGAAGCAGTTGTTGAATTCGATTTCTGGAATGGCCTTTAAACCCTTCTTCGATTCGGTTTTAATCTCCTCAATCGACTCAAAACGATGTCCTCGAAACGGTTTTTTGAGTTTAGGGAATAGCCAGAAGTCCGACGGAGCTAAATCAGACGAATAGGACGATTGCGGAATGATATGAGTTGATTTTTTGATGAAAAAGTCGCGAAGAACCAATACTGTATAAGAAGGCGCATTATCGTGATGAAAAAACCAAGAGTTATCGGCTCATAATTCCGGCCTCTGGAGACGAATAGCTTCACGCAAACGACGCATAACACTCAAATAATATTCCTTGTAGACAGTTTGGCCCGGCGGAAGGAATTCATAATGAACAACACGACGATAACCGAAGAAAACTGTTAACATCACCTTGATTTTCGACTTGTTTTGTCGTGGTTTCTTCAGTGTGGGCTCACCTCTAGCGCGATAGTCGCCTGATTGGTCGGCAGTTTCCGAATGGTATACGTAAATCCATGTCTCATCTCCCGTAATGATGCGCTTGATGACGTTTTGATAGTCAGAAATCATGGTTTCACAGACATTAACACGACGCTCTTTATCGAAAAAATTGAGTGTTTTTGGTACCAAACGAGAGGAGACGCATTTGAGGCCCAAGTTGTCTTTTAAAAATCAATTGAATTGACCCAAATGATAAGTTGGTGATGTTAACAAGGTCTCTAATTGTCACTCGAGGATTTTTGAGCAACAAATCCTTGATTTGCTTGACGTGGTTCTCATCGGTAGATGTTGAAGGACGACCAGGACATTCATCGTCCTCCACACGTTCTCTGTCTTCTTTGAACAATTTATACCAATCAAAAACATTTGCTCTGGATAGAGTATCATCACCAAATGACTTTTTTATCATTTCGAATGTTTGGGAAGCCGAAAAACCATTTTTAAAACAAAATTTAATGCAACTTCTTTGATGAATTTTTTCACTCATGTTAAAAATCGAAAAACGCACTTTTGTTGTTGAACGAATGCAAGCGAATCTTATTAACTACTGAAGCTATGATCTTAAATTTAACACAGGTGGCAGTTAAGGTCCTACCAACCTAACGAAAAAAAATTAATCCGATTTGGAAATGCCCGGGCGATTTAACTATCTTACTATTTTTTGATGCATAGAATTTATTCCTCAAAAAAAATAATGTGTACAACGTGAAGTAACCATTAAGTTTAAAATCTGGCTTTTTGTCCATTTTAAACGTCTTTTAATTGCTCATAACTTGGGTTTACTTGGTCGAACGTGGTCTCACGTGGTCTAAATTTTTACGTAATTACCAGTTCTACATATCCAAGCAATTGAAACCTCAAAAAACTAATGTTTTCAACGTACAATTATGTTGCAATATATCCTGAAAAATATACAAACACTGATGTTACCATTAAAATCGACCTTAGTACTCTCTAACCTCAATATTTTTGTACCAAAATTTCAAAGATCTCTATTTACACATAATAGAAGGCTTTTAGCTGGTAGCACCGCCAAATATGAAAACTTTTTTTTATGGTTAGTTTAATGCACGGCTTTAACTCAGAAGACATAAACTGTTCGGAGATCTACTTGGTAGCGATAAATTTTCGTATGAAGTGCTAGAAAGGAAGCTATTAAACCTCAAAGGAGCGACTCTCATGTAACCAAGAGAGGGGAGCACAATAAAGTTAGAGGTTGCGGTGCACAAACAGGCACAATCCTGCCTACAACCCACCAACCATTAAAAGGTTCAAAATAGTATAAAAGAAGAAGTAATGCCAAACTAGTAGCTTTACGTCAATATGAAAAAGTTTGTTTATAAGACTCTTTTTCCCATTCTACAAGGATTATATTAAAATTGTTCTGCTGAAAAATATTGCTCAAAATATAATGGCACGAATGTGGTATGTTAAAACGAAATAATTTTCACTTTATTTGTTTTAGTTCTAGAGATAACAGATGTTATTTATTACTTATTTAGAAATTTCTGACTCGGATAAAAGGATTAATGAAACTTATCTAGTGACTCATATCACGGGGCGTAATTAATTTTAGCTTTTACTGTTAACATAAGTTATATTTTTTAATATATGATCTGTCCGGAAAGTAATGTCACCAAGTCGATTAAAAAAAATTATTGGCCAGATCGGTATAATACATAAAAATTCTTCAAAATAATCTCCTCCTGCGTCGACACATTTTTGCCAGCGCGATTTCCTAGCTGCGAAGGCGTCCTGGAAATCCTGTTCAGAAATTGCTTTTAAAGCCGTTGTACGGAGGTGTATGAAGCTGCTGTTGCATATTATGGATCATCCCTTCTCGCACCAAGTTTGCGGTATGTTCCGAATCATTGTCCTGTTCGAAAATGTATCTTTTTTTCGAGTGATAATTTTTGGAAACTTTCTCTTAAATTGTCTCTCAAAATGTTCAGATAAACATGCTGATCCATGGCACCATTAATAAAATGTAAATTTCCAACCCCTCCAGCGGACATGCATCCCCAAAGTAGAACACTGTCACCCTCTTGCCTCACCTTGGAACAAATGTTTTTAATATGAAATGTCTTCTTTCTCCAAACTTTAGTTCTGCCATCAGATCCAAAAAGGTTAATTTTAGTTTCATTACTAAAGATTACGGATTCCCAAAATTCAGCAGGTTTAGTAACGTATTCTCTAGCAAAAGCTAACCGCTTTTTGCGATTAGCTTCCGAAATTATTGGCTTTTTCCCAGCTACACACCCCTTATAGCCTGCCTGTGTAAACAATTTCTCACTGTTTGTGAACAAACATTTTTCGAAAAGAGTTCTTGTACTTCTTCTTTTAGTTTTGGTGCACTTTTTTGGGATCCATAATTATTTGTCTAACAATACTGGCCTCTTCACGTGGAGTCACTTTCTTGGGACAACCGGAGCGTGGTCGAATTTTATAGGAACACGTTGATTTATACTGGTTTACAATGTACTGAACAGTAGTACGCGACTTTTTAACAATTTTTTCCTATATTTCTGTACGATTTTCCATCTTTCCACAAATCAATTATGATCTCGCGAACTTGAAATGGAATTTCACAATTTCTCTCGCTCATTTTTAATACTACTTTGAAAACCCGCTGCAAAATTAGTAGCAACAAGTGAGGTTGTAAAGTATGGCCGAAAATTATTCATTTGTTTTCAGTTTAGCGAGCAATAGATAGCTTGATAAAATGCGGCTGATTATAACGTGTTTTTTTCAAGGCAGTTCTTGAGCGTATGGAGACTTTTTTGACATTAATTTTGTTTACCTTTTTATAACAATGATGTAACTTCTAAATAAAATGTTCCGTAGTTGTTTTTAATACTAATTCTCGTTGGTAAAGTTTCAAATATTAATTTAAACATGTTTTCTCATAGTTTCCAATTAATTAGTTAAACATACATAACAGAAACATAGTATATAAGTATATAAAGCAGGTGGTGTATGGAGACCTCATGGATATATATATTTTAAATAAATATAATAATTATTACCATAAACTGTGAATTTTTCATTTGTGTTATTAATTTAAATGTCTATAGAAACTCTCACTCTATAAATAACTTAACTAACCTAAAAATTTAAGTTCAAGTTTTTTGATGTGCATAGTACACCTGCTGCAGGAAAATCCCCAAAGCTCTACAGGAGCGTGTGCGGAAAAAGCTATTTTCGTTGGTCTTGAACCGTTGTAAATTGTACTCGGTGGGAAACTCAGTCCCGGCCAAATCATTTCCAAGGGATGTGATTCTCCATAAAAAAAACTGCTTGGCAAAGGCTGTGCGAGGAGTGACAAGCTGAATCTCATACGGATGTGAAGTATTAGCGCTACCTGTATTCCTAGAATGCACCGCTCTGGGACGAATTAAGCGGGCTACATTCACCGAACATTTTCCATGAAAGTATTGTAGAATAGACTTAATTCGTCAGCCGTCTTTCAATGTTCCAAGGAATCAAGGTTGTTGGTGAGTTCTGGGTCTCCAAACAGGCGAATAGCTCTCTTTTGGATCGAAACATGAGAGCAGTATTCCATTGTTTATCGAAACTGACCTTTGTACGAAATTAACAGTTATTGTGAAGGTCGAAATAATATTTCCAGCTTTTGAGAGACTCTCTTTACTCTAAGCGGTTCAACAAAGCAATAAATTTTTTATCATCCTAAACTCACTATTTCCATTTTAGTAACAGCTCCAGAAATAAAAAAAATCGGCATATTTGGATTTTTATTTATAATTCCAAAAATAAAAATTTCTTTTTTTTGCTTTATTTTTATTAAGCATCAAATTTTCTGGAACTAGTTCATGAATATATATATATATATATATATATATATATATATATATATATATATATATATATGTATATATATATATATATATATATATATATATATATATATATATATATTATTTATATACATATATATATATATATATATATATATATATATATATATATATATATATATATATATATATATATATTTATATATATATATTTATATATATATATATATATATATATATATATATACTTATATATATATATATATATATATATATATATATATATATATATATATATATGTATATATATATATATATATATATATATATATATATATATATATATATATATATATATATATATATATATATATATATGTATATATATATATATATACATATATATTTATATATATATATATATATATATATATATATATATATATATATATAACAAGGTGCGGCGCTTAAATCCGGACAAACATTTTTTTTAAAGAAAATTTTATTCCTCAAAAAATTAAAATGAAAAAAAAATCCTTTTGCATGTCAGTTGTGTGACCTATCCAGAGTGGAATGACCGCTTCTATCCTTGGCCTGAAGCTCTCCCGCTCTTTTTAAAGCAGGGCTGTCCATACTGGAAAATGCTGCTTCGATAGCGGTGCGTAAAGACTCCACATTAGGGTGTCTGGACTGGAAAATCTTTCGACTACGCTTTAAACATAGTAGTCGAGGGGATTCAAATCCGGGCTATTGGGGGGCCAGAACTCTTTAGACCAGAATATTACTCTTCCTCGACGGGTTAGCGGAACCTTCCCCAGACTTCTCAGAACCATTATATGTAGCAACACACAGTTGATCTCTGGTACCCGAAGAAGCAAATTAGTTCAGTCGTCCAACATCCAGCGCAAAGATTTTCAATAATCGCGGTTCTTCGGTTTTACTTCTCATTTGTTCTCAACGGCTCGGTCATTTCGAGGTAATGACTGTTTACTAGAAGTATATGGCACTCACGAACGCTAACCACGACCTATAGCGGAACTACTATATGGAGGAAAATTTAAATTTATCCAGATTTAAGCACCGCACCCTATATATATATATATATATATATATATATATATATATATATATATATATATATATATATATATATATATATATATATATATATATATATATATATATATATATATATATATATATATATATATATATATAATATATATATACATATACATATACATATACATATACATATACATATACATATACATATACATATACATATACATATACATATACATATACATATACATATACATATACCTATACATATAGTTTGCTTCATTGTTTTGTGAGTTTTACATCTTTCTATTACCTCATTTATAAGTCCTTTTCGGGACATTTCTTTAGTAAAATTTTTTTTTTAATTATTATAATGAATAATTAAATAATTAAAAAAGTATTTTAATTTTTAAAGATTTTTATTTTTTTTTACTTTAGTTCAGAAAATTAACACTCTCCCATCCATTTTTAGTGTTCTGTACGGAACACTTATAAGATCACTTCGGTGTCTATCTGTCTGTCTGTCTGTCGGTCACACCCGATTTGACATAGAAAGTTGAAATTTGGTAATAATATAGGAATTGATGGCCTCATCAGAGCCATGTAGTTTTAAGAGTTAATTTTTGACTTAAGGGGTTAGTTTTGGGGGGTGAAATCGGAAGTAAAAAAAATTTTTTTTTACTAGGTCATCGAGTGTGGTGTCAAATGAAAGCTTGTGAAAACACGAGTAAAAAATGTATATATAATGTAATATTTGCGTGCACTTTTCTTTGTATTATTTTTTAAAAATCGCGAAAAATCGCTGTCCCGCGCCTTATCTCGAAAAGTACTTATCAAAAAATTTTGCAAAAAATTCCGGAATATTCTCCACGGGGTGTAGATTGAACGAAAATTATCACGAGTGCATTACCTTTAATACTTTTTATGGTATTTAAAAAAAAAAAATTTCAAGGTCATCAGATTTCAGTAAAGATTGGATACAAACTTTGTTGAAAAACTCATTTGGGGTGTGTTTTGTGAAGTCACTGATCATTTTATACATCTATAACAAAATTTTTTATTTTAAAAGCAATCAACGTACGGAACACTAATTGCGCAAGTTCAACTTGCACTTGACCGGTTATTTTAGTCCTAATATCGATCGCGTTTTCCGCACTAGAGCGGCAAATATGCAATTTCCTGCCATGAGGCAAGCAATAAACATAAGTAGGAATTAAAAAAATTAATCATTGCATGACTTTAACAATGTAACGAAGTATTGTCAGTATATCTTATCTGTCCTACAAAAACAATTATTTACTTAGTAATTTTATGTTGATTTCTATGAATACACAAAACCGAATTATATAGGTTATGTGCTACAAGTGTAGCAGGAGTTACAAATTTTCTAGATTCCACCTATAACGTCGACCTGAGACCACTTTCCGGAAATATCTATTTTCTTCCTCCAACTCTTTATTTTACTTCTATAGAAAATTTCATTTGAGAAAGAGTTGATTCATTCCGTTAAAAACACCTTGCATTGTTTATCTTTTATATAGCAGTAACAAATAATCTTTATCTTATTTACACTTCGATATTAAATTTGGAACAGATAAGCGCGTTAGGCAAACTAAAATTGACAACATATTTTTTTTTCGATGGGAAATTGAAATGTTTAAGATATTTTTTGTTTTTGCAAAAACAACACTAAAAACTCTTGTAAAAATTATAAATCTGGCGCAAATAGTACCGTTTCAAAAACTTTAGGATGAAATAGTACAAATTTTTAGAAAAGAACTTTGAAATGAACGTGTAGCACGATATATTTCAAACAACTTCTATAACAGCTTCCCCTACCCCTTAACTCCTTATATATTTTTAACTATGAAGCATTGGACTTAAAATTTGTCCCAAAATCGTCGAAACGTGAAAACTGGAGAAAGTAGTAGCTAACTCCGACACAGTGTTAAAAAATACTTAAGCACATTAAATTTGTTCAACCTTGCAAAAGTAATCTGTTACAAACTTGAAATAATTAAATAATTTTACAATAACTCGATGACCTGGTAATTTTTTTTTTCACTTTCGATTTCACCTCCCATATACCAGATAAATTATCAAACATAATGCACTCATTATAATTAACTTTATGAACAATATTCCAGAATTTTTTCTAAACTTTTTGACCAATACTTTCCGTGATAGGGTCGGAGACAAAGGTTTTTGGCCATTTTTTAAAAATAATACAAAGCAAAGTGTATGCAAGTATTACATCATATATATTTTTAAACTCGTGTTTTCACAAGCTTTTATTTGACACCGCACTCGATGATTTTAGAATTTTTTTTCACTTGCCCCTACAAGCTAACCCCTTAAGTCTAAATTTGACTTTGGGCCATCAGTTCCTATATTTTGTACCAAATTTCCACTTTATATGTCGATAAATTTCGGAAAAAATCGGATGTGACAGACGGACACCGAAGTGGTCCTATAAGTGTTTCGTATGGAAAAAATGTAAAGTAGTGGATTATTTTTCAGTAATGGAAACATGGGAAAGTTTTTCTTTTCTTGAAGATGTAAGTTGTAAAATAAAATTAGAAATTCGACTTTTTCCCACTAAAAATTAATTATTTTCAGCCGATATTTTACAATAGGAAATGATACATTTGATGATTTTTTTGTCATTATTCACAAAATATTGGAACTCACCTCCACGTCTGAAATCCTTTATAAAGGGTATATATAGTCTTGAAACCAGCAAAAGTAGAATAATTGATTTTTTTACGGTCATTCATTATGTCAGTCTTTTCTATATATTATGATATATTCTAGAAATTCGGCCTTCATTATTATATTTTTTACTATAAATATTTATCCTCAACATTCTTTTCTCAGACAAATACAAGCAAAAATTTCTATCATTCCTTTGAAAATAGAAAGTTTTTCGACCCCTACCTTTCTCTAAAGTAACATTCCTCGAAAACTAAGTTATTTCTGCACTCAATCAAGTACTATTAATATATCAACGACTTCTTGCTTCGTTCGGTAGTTATCACGGCAGTAGATTGACAGACCGAAGAAAATTGCCAACATTATATTCGTGATGTAAAACCCCTCAAATGGGTTGATTTTTTCGCGAATGCAATGCTTTTTTTAGCAATGGAAGTAATAAAAGTTAAGAAAGTTTTCCACCTACTTAAGGTTCATATTTAAAAACAATAAAAAAAAAAATTAAATTGGACTTAATCCTAGCATTACAATCGATATTTTAAACAATAGTTAAATAATTATTCACAAAAAATAGTTGATCAGACTAGAAGCCTCAAAGATATTTATACCGGAAAGCTGACAGTTCCGTTTACTTACTATTTATATATATATATATATATATATATATATATATATATATATATATATATATATAAATATATACACATATATATATATATATATATATATATATATATATATATATATATATATATATATATATATATATGTATGTATATATAATGTTTTGACGAATGTTCTCACGGGTGTGAAATGTAGTAGTGGTTTTTTTTGGGTAAAAGTTAAGAAATTTTTCCACCTACTTAAGGTTCATATTTAAAAACAATAAAAAAAAAATTAAATTTGACTTAATCCGAGCATTACAATCGATATTTTAAACAATAGTTAAATAATTATTCACAAAAAAAAGTTGATCAGACTAGAAGCCTCAAAGATATTTATACCGGAAAGCTGACAGTTCCGTTTACTTACTATTTTATATATAAATATATATGTATATATATATATTATATATATATATATATATATATATATATATATATATATATATATATATATATATGTATATATAATGTTTTGACAAATGTTCTCACGGGTGTGAAATGTAGTAGTGGTTTTTTGGGTATCCTGTGTTAGCTTAAAGTCCTTTGATGGACGGTTTCGCTGACGTTTCGATGAAATCTTATCCATCTTTTTCAGAGCGTCAATCGCTAGACGATTACTCTTTCTGCAGAATATGCCACTCGGCTTTAAGCTGATATAAGACCTATCTGTGGAAGCATATTTTCGAAGTTATTTAAATACGGTTGATGAGAAAGCAGTTCGAACTTCAATTCATGCAATTTTGCCATCTTAACCATTGACTTCTGACACGGTGCATTGTTTTGATTAAAGAGCACTGTTTTGTTATTCATTTGGAGCCGTTTTTTTTTGTGATTTTTGCCTTCAAACGCACCAATAACTTTATATAATATTCGCTATTGATAGTTTTTTCCTTCTCAGCATAGTCGATGAAAATTATTCCATGCGCATCCCAAAATACAGAGGTCAAAACCATCCCAGCCGACTGTTGTAGCTTTGGTCGCTTCGGGCAGCTTTCACCGGCTGCTGTCCACTCAGCTAACTGCCAATTTGATTTCGGTGTGTAGTGGTAGAGCCATGTTTCATCCATTGTCACATATCGCAATAAAAAATCCTTGTTATTGCGATATGTGACGAACAGGTCCAAACAGCGCTCAGGATCATCAACACTTTGTTGTTTTTGGTCCACTGTGAGCAAACGCGGTATCCATTTCAAACAGAACTTTCTCATGCCCAAATGTTCATGCAAAATATGACCAACATGTTCTTTTGATATCTTTAGGGGGTCAGCTATCTCATGCAGTCACAATTTTGTGGATTATTTGATGTTTTCCGGTGTAACCACCTCATTTGGGCGTCCAGAGCATTCAGCATCATTTGTGTCTGTACGACCGCGTTTAAATTCAGCATACCAGTAAATGATGAGTGATTTTCCAGGGGCACAGTTCCCGTAACACTTATCAAGCCATTGCTTTGCTTGAACAGTATTTTTTTCCATCAAAAAAGAGTATTTAATCAACACACGAAATTCGATTTTTTTCATTGTTATGAAAATATCTAAAGTAGCATCACTAAAACCACTGTAACTTGTAAACAAATCGTCGAAATGTCATGAAATTTTGACACGTATCGTTTAAAGGCTGGTACTTCCTAAAAATTATATGGATTTTTTGAAAAGGGTGACATCTATGTGTCAGACCAAAAACTTTTCACCTTACGTGTTAGTAAAACCTTTTAGAAATTTTACGAAGGCACATACTGCAGTGTTCCGCTGTAAAAGTTAGAATTAGGTCTCGTTTTAAGGTTTCTTTTGAAAAACATTATTTTAGTTTTTTAATAGTCACGCGCTTATCAGGCAAATGATGGTTTCTTTCAGATTTATAAAATATTTTTCCCTCCGCGGTTATCAAGCATATGATGGTTCTTTTCAAATTTCTAAATTATTGTTTCCTCTAGTTTGAATAGTCAAAAGTGTGACACTGTGGAATAAAAAAGGATAAAATATTTACGGAACAATTAAATTATATTTATCATTCCTAAAAATAAAGAACGCTGTAAATAAACGATTATCTCGACACCATTTCTGAAAACTACGTTATGATAATTGTTAACAACAGTTTTTATTTGTTTATTTGATAAAAATGTATATACAAATTCAAGGAAGAGTGGTTCTTTATCAATAAATGATACTGTGAAATAATCAAGTGCAATAGAAAAACTTTATTTAAAAAGTACACCCCAAAATTATTTGTAAAAAAAAATCTATTTTCTTGTTAAAATTTGCTTTAAGTAATACTCGTATTAACATTTGTTTCCCTATTTTCAGCAAAACGGTGAAAGCCTAGTGTTGCCTATTATAGAAAGATATTAATAAAAATTTAGATATTTCACAAATATTAACTCAAAACCAAATTTTATTAAACACAATGGTGAAAAGATCAGTTAGCAATTAGCCAAAGTTCAAATTCGACTGACGATGGAATACTGTTCTCATGTTTGGGGCTTTGCTCCCAAACATACACTGCATTTGTTGGTTTCTATTCAGAAGAGAGCTGTTCACCTGATTGCAACTTTGATTTATTGGAACATCGAAGAACGGTTGGCGACTTGAGTCTATTCCACAAGTATTTTCATGGAAAGTGTTCGATGCATGTACCCCGCTTAATTCCTTCCAGAGCGGTGCATGCTAAAAATACACGTCGCACTATTACTTCACATTCGTATGAGGTTCAGCTTGTTACTCCTCGTACAACCCTTTTCAAGCAGTATTTTAAATGGAGAACCTTTTCGCTTTAGAATAATTTGCCCAGGACTGTGTTTCCGACCGAGTACAATCTACAGCGATTCAAGACCAACGTGAATCGTTTTTTTTCCGCACACGTGTCGCTCCTGTAACGCTTTAGGGACTTTCCTGCAGCACGTGCGCTAAGTCCATAAAAAAAAATAATATTTCCCATTTTGCAGATACCAAACTATTAATTTTTACTCATCAAGACAACGAATCATAGGCCTAATAATTAGCACCATTTAGCTGTAAATCACAACCCAATAAAATATTTTAGAAAAGCTAAATATCGAGATATTGATTTCTTTAAGAAAATAAGTTGAATAAACCTAAAGAGATATGCTTTTTGTAACAGTAATCAGCAATGTCATTAGGTGTAACTGTAATTTTTATTTTTGGATAGATGTGAAAAACTAAGGTAGTGTACCTTTAATTACCTTGTTATCAAAGGAGACAATAATGACAGGCACTACATGTTTGCTCGTCAAAATTTTTAACTGTATCCACTTAGCCTGTCTTATTACTGTTACTTTTGGTTAATAAATGGACCATCGAAGACAAGAATGTGGAACATATTTTTTCCTAACTTAGACTATTTAAATACTATAATCAGTCAATGTGTAAAAACTTACATTCGTCAATGTCATATATCTCGAAACAATTACTAGTATGCTTCTTAGTTCTATTTTTACCACATCTTGATCCTACTAGTTGGAAAAAAAATAAAAAATTTATGAATGTAATAGTTGTCGCTAATACGCAGTGACTCACAGCCTAAATGATGTAGTCGCTATAAGAAAAGACTAACTGGTCTCAGTGCCTCTTTATTTATTTGGAAAAAACAACTTATTGAAATTAAATTAGTAAAGAGTCTTCTAAAAAAGTATGAATTACTTTTTGTCTTAAATATGCCTTACTTAATTAACAATAAATAATTAATTAAATTGTATGCGATTTTAACGTCACAGCTTAAATGATGCAAAATTCAATATACCAAAATTATTAGAGAACAAACCTACTCCTGCAGATGACACAGCCCCATAACATCACTGCACCTCCACTGTGCTTTACCGTAGCTTTCATATTTTTCAATTTTCATTCTTCGTTAGGCTTTCTCCACACTGATATTTTTCCATCGGACCCAAATAAGTTTATTTTGGTCTCATCAGCAAATATTACTGAATTCCAAAAGTTCAAGTCTTTATTGATATGCTTTTTGGCAAATTCCAATCTCACGCGTCTATTTCTTTGGCTAATGAAAGGCTTATTTCTAGCAGTTCGACCATGTAAATTATTATTTCGCAAGATCCGTCGAACTGTTTCGGTGTTACACCTTTTTCCAAACTGTTTCCACCTCGGCGCACAACTTTGGCGCACTTTTTTTGGATTATTTGATACCTCTCTTAAAATCCATCTTTCTTCACGTTCATTGAAGATCTTATTTGGAGCCAAGCTTGACTTATTCTCGACTCTATTTTCATTCCGGTGACGTTCAGTGATATGCTGAACAGTTAATGGACATTTATTTACCATTTTGGCTATGTCTCTTTGGCTGTATCCATTCCTGTAATGAGTAATAATTAAATTTCTCTCAGAAATTGTAGTTCGACAACCCATTCTTAAACAATTTCGTTTTATTGAATGAAAAAATATCAAACTAAACAAAAAACAATTGCACTAAGAAATCAAAGCAACGCTGCCTTCGTAAATTTCAAAATGCGATAACTTTTGACCCCTGTTGTTATTTTGCATCATTTAAGCTGTGACGTTAAAATTGCATATGATTTGATTAATTATTTATTGTTAATTAAGTAAGGCATATTTAAGACAAAAAGTAATTCATACTTTTTTAGAAGACTCTTTACTAATTTAATTTCAATAAGTTGTTTTTTCCAAATAAATAAAGAGGCACTGAGACCAGTTAGTCTTTTCTTATAGTGACTGCATCATTTAAGCTGTGAGTCACTGTAGTAATTTTTTCTTTAACTAGTTTCTACGAGCCTGGTAAATTTTTACGAAATGGCGGGAAATTTGTTAAACGGCATGACTGTTGGTAAGCGTTTTTCTTGAAACGGCTGTGTTCAAAATTTCAAACAGATTCAACGCTCAGTTGGCAGCTATCGTTAGTGATCGGTGTTACACATTTCATACAAATGGATAAAGTCAAGTATCGTGCAGTTTTATTTTAAAAAGTGGACTGCAGCCCAGATAGAAACTGAAGGAAGTTTATAGGGAGTCTGCACCAGCATTCAAGACCATTTATTACTGCATAAATAAATTTAAACGTGGCCATACGAGCACCCCACATGCTTCACGTTCAGGATGTCCGATTGAGATTTCTTGTGAAGAAATGATCGATACAATTCATGGTATCGTGATGGAAGATCGTCGCATTAAACTTCGTGAGATTAATGAGATGGTAGGCATCGTATATGAACGGGTACATTATATTTTGCATGAAGTTGTGCGATGAGGGATGAGGTTGGTTCACTTCAGTCCAAAAATGTAAATGGAAAGAATTTCAAAATCGTGTTTTGAAAAGTTAGAGCGTAATCCGAACGACTTCTGGTGTCGTTCAATGACTGGATATGAAACATGGATCCATCGTTACACCCCACACAAAATGGCAATCAAAACGGTAGTTTGGCCAAGGTGTACCTAAGAAAGGAAAACAGTTTTATCGGCGGGAAAAGTGATGGCAACTGTTTTTTGGAACTCCCAGAGCATTATCATAATTGACTATTTAGAAAAGGGTAAAATAGTGACTGGCTCTTACTACGCAACATTATCGGACCTTTTTCGTAAGGAGTTGAACCAGAAGGGACCAAGATAACCGCACAAGAAAGTACTCTTTCATCAGGACAATGCGCCTGCTTATACATCTGCCGTTGCCCAGATTCGACCTCAAGTGACTTTTTTCTTTCCTATCTGAATTGGTTGAGAGGAAGACATTTTCGTTGAATGAAAAGGTTATCTGTGCGACTATATGCACAGTTCTAAACATTTTTTTTCCTAAGAGAATAAAAAAATTAGAGGTTATGTTGAAAAATAAATTTTTGTTTTTGCAAAAAATATTATTTACCTTGTTTTTTACAATCGATCCTCGTATATAAACCGGAAGTTACCAAAATGGGTGGCAGAGCAAACTTTTATTTTTAAATGAGGCACTATATATTTTGTATACTTTCTATTCTAAATACATGCGAATATTTCAAAAACTTTTTCGTTTAGATAAATTATGTACAATGTATTTAATATCGATCATAATATCCAAGTATCCAGAAACGTCCACTAGTATATCTTTAAGTAACTGTGTTTATTGGATTTAAAAGTAAGGCTACGCCTCTTACTTACATTAATGAATGAACAAATGAAACTTAAAATGAATGTTTGCTTATACTACCTTAAACTAAGCTTTTATACTACTGGTCCTATACTAACTTAACCTAGGAAACGTGTTTGTTCATACATGTTTTTCTTAATTCTAAGACTTAAACTAGCCTAAGACTTACGCTAACTTAGCTTAGGACATAGCATTAACTTAAACTAGGACTTATTATAACTTAACATAGATTGACAATCTTCTGTCACGGCGGGCGAGAGGCGTCATCGTCTTCATCCGAGAAAGGGTCAGACGGTCTAGGGAATTGGCGGCGGGCATGAGGCGGGAGTCGGAAGGCATCCCTGATGCATGGGTTGGGGTGCTGGGACGCCTTGTCCAAAAACTTCAGCTGGTATATATCCCTATAAATTAAGTAGAGTTGTCTATAATTTTGAACAGAATTAAAGTAAGGCATAATAAAATTAGATATTAATTTAGGGTAAACATCTGGTAGGTGACCAAGAATTTATTGAGACGCCCTATATAGGGAAAAATGTATTAATACCAGCCAAATTTGTTATTTAATTTTTTCTTCTGTTTTGAATCATTTCGCAAATACGGGCTATTCTTATTGTTTTTAGTCACTGTATATCAAGTAAATGACCTTAGTTTATTTTCTATTTCTTTAGATCCAATGACATCGCATGTTGCCCCTCCAGACACCGATCAAAGAGGAGGTACCAGTGGAACCACCGGAACTCCGTATGTCGTAACCGAACAACGCTTAGCATTTATTAGAAGTCTTTTCATGTACCCTTACTATGACCAAGGAGGTAATGCAGATAATGAAGGAGATTATCAAAAGGAAATCCAATCGTCCTCGCCTCAGGTTTGTACATTCATTTAGATAATTTTGTTAACTATGTTGGAAATTTAGAATCTTTGGCACAATGACTCTATTCACTTTTTATCACTACTACACCAAACACTTTATTTTTGCACTCGATGCGCGTTTCGCTAACCATGTTAGCTTCATCAGAAGCGATGATTGACTATCAATCAATTATCGCTTCTGATGGTTAGCGAAATCCGTGTCGAATGTCAAAATAAACTGTTTGGTTTAGTGGTGATATATACTAGGTAGAATAATTTTGTTAGTTGAACATTTATTACGGTAAAAAATTCATCATAAATTCTGTTAGGAAAGAACATTTGTCATAGTAGAAGAAATTTTCATTTCTTTACCAAGATGTCCTATTTAAATAATAAATACGATATTTAAATTTATGAAAATTAGTTAAATTAAAAGGATTCCGCCTTATTATCTTTTAATATTGACCCCTTAACATCACCTAACTTTTGAATCAAGCAGCAATATTTATTCCATTTTATCTTTTTTTGCAATTTAATTGTAAATGACAGTCGTAGGCTTTTTGGTGCTCTAATTCCCTAACCTGCGTTAAATTTTTAACAGTTTGTGACAGTTTTTCACACTAAAATTTGAAGCTCCACTTTAACCCTCATCTACGTTATATATAGTTTTACTTTTTTATTTTTATGGTCGCTTGCGAGACTTTTTATTTGTCCAGTAATAATCTGCGATAACTTTAACATATTAACGCTTAGCATAGTGGTCTGTTGTTTTTAAGCATTTGTTTTCACCGCCATTATTTTAAGTTAATGTTAATAGAAATAGAGTCTTGTCCTGTGTTTGTGCGAAGTTCAGTACGAAACCGCTTGGCTCAATCGACTACAGTTAACAATTTGCAGTTCATAATCTTTTTACGGAAAATCAATAGTGGTATATAAAATTTAAAATATAAGTACATATAACAAGATGTAATAAATCAAAAAATACATTGTTTATGAAAACAATACAAATATTAACACAGTAAAACAAGTAAAATTACAATAGACAAAAGCAATACAAACTTAAAAAAAATGTATATCGAAATATGAATATAGTAAGGAATATATAAGAATAATATAATATAACTAGGAACACAGAATTAAAACTTTTGAAAAGGAGGTTAGAAAATTCTTAGAATAGAATTTTTGAAGCTATAAGTTGACTTAGATTGAATATAATGACTTATCGAATTTTAAACATTCACTGCGGCATAGCTAAAACATCTTTGAAATATGGCCTTTCTCCGTCTGGGTATTCTAAAAGATTAGTGTTTTAAGTACTTACACTAAGCATACATACTCGATGATTTTACTCTTCTGTAATGTACCGAGAAGAAATCGTTTCTAGAACTCTGTGGACAAATGACTCCATGTCTTCTTTTCCTCTAATGAACATATAATGCCCAGTAGCAGCGTAGCCAGGCTCAAGGAATGAGGGGCGTATGGATACAAAGGGCGTTTCTCTAACGAAAAAATATAGCGTTAAAGGCAGTACTTATAGGGTGAGGCGTCAGTTTATAAACGGGAGGAGAGGGAACGACAACCGCGGGTGAAACACTTCGATAAAAAATATACCCTTTTACACCACAACTCTAACTTAGATCCCTCCCAATACAGTACATTAAAAATCGAACTCTTTCCTACAGTTTGACTTTGAACAATTGACACAGCCTTTAAAAGTCGATGATCGGGGGAATTGGGAGAGTACAATATAATTCTAAAAACTCATATTCAATTTAAAAATCAATGACCGGAAAGTGAACATATTCCATAGAAGAGACCCTTTAAATAAAAGAAAATCGTTTCTAAAGGACGTATTGTGTACGTCCATAGAGTCGTGAGGGGCAAATGCTCCCCTTTGGCTACGCCACAATTTAAGTTAATCTAAATCGATCAGTTGAGAAGAAACATGATTTCTGCTTCGTAAACCTTAAGCAAACCGAACACAGTTCTGGATTTCTTGGATACTGGAGCTTAACCAAATGTCAAGACAGGCCCAAACACCACATCAGTTTTGCTCGGTTAAACGCGAACTCTATTTAGAATTATCACCAAATTCAATCCAATGAGTGTATTCCCAAAGTTGACTGCAGCTAATTGATGGACTCAACCTAAGTGCATCATAGAATATGAATGAATATTTTATTAGCAGTTATTTTATTATTAGTAGTACCTACACTATCAAGAACTCCCTCAGCATTCTTCCTACCGTAACTGTAAATAGACCTGTGTATCAACAACGAAGTGATGACTACACTACTAGCAGCAAAATTTAATCAAGTCCATAGTATACAACATAAAAAGTAACAGTTCCTGTATAATACTCTGCTGTACACCACGATTCACTATCCTATGCTACCAGGCTAACTTCATCAATTGGTTCCGACCGACTAAGTAAGCTTCAAGAAGCCCAATTATTTATGGGAAAAACAGTAATAGTGAAGCTTCTATGGTCTCAAATGTTGTATGTTTTACAATTCGTTGTACTTACTATGTGTGTTCCGTAAGTACCGGAATAAGTACTAAAGATTCTGTTCTCTTGTTTATCTATCCTAGTCCGACTGATAAGCCGTGATACAGCGAAACGCGTCTCGGGGTGGATGGACGAATAAGAGAACAGTGGGTAGACTGCTGAAATATAAGCTTTGCCTATTTTCAGTTGTTTTACAATAAACCACTCAAATATTGTGCTTAAGTCCAAAAAGATAAAAGTTGTTGATTCACTATGGTCGGTTGCCCGTATTATATCATCCACTATATTTACCAGAGTAAGGCTGTGAGCCTTACACTGGATTTTAGGTTTTGGGAAAAGATGGTTACTAGGGTGCTGTTCTAGAACGAACGAAAATATTTTTCGGAAATATCGTTTTTTATGTGCTGTCTAATAGTTGTACTTTCTTAGTTCTTTTATCTTTTGCTAAAAGTTTATTCCACTATATATATATATATATATATATATATATATATATATATATATATATATATATATATATATATATATATATATGTCAGTAAAAACAAAGTGACTTAGGTTTAGTAACGCTAACCTTACATCATGGTGTTTATCACTCATCATAACTTGGTAGGCATTTTGATTTGGTGGTTCATAAAACACTACCAGCGTCAAGGTAACATCCAACTTAATTTTTACCCACAGCCTATGCTCCTATGCTCATTATATGGGTATTTAATTTTGGACTTGTACACTTAGAAGAACAAAACAAAAATTACATTTCAAAATATTTTTTAGGTACACAAAAATTTAAATTTCCAACTACCATTCTTCGGATTTAGATTTAATTATACCAGAGTCTCTCTAAATGGATATTTAGAATTTAGTGACCCTCCTCCAAACTACGACTATCCACTAGTGTTTCCTATTAAAGAGTGGCCGAAGAAGAACGATCCTTCTTTCATTGGTATATTTTTCAGCAAATGTAAAATAGGTACGTACTTATAATAACGCTTAAGATTGTATTTATATAGATTAAAAAATGTATATGTTTTCTTACATTTATCCATAATTGTTACGGAGAATTTCCAGTTTATTCAGTTTTAGATAGTTTATGAAATAAATTTAACTACAAGACCTGTAATAGCTTCCATGATTGCCATATACGCTATAAGTATTCTCTGTATATTTTTCAGATTAACATAAATTGCCACTATAACATAACAGTAAATGAGTTTTAGAAGAAGCATCCCGGGGGAACTACCCCCTGAGATTGATGGATCATAAATGTTTTAGCATCTGAGAAAAAAAAATACAGGCTTTCATAGTCTCGGGCAGGACGTACAAATATCGCCTGTATTTTGTTTCTCAGATGCTAGAACTTCTAAGATCCATCAATCCCAGGGGGTTGTTCCCCCCCCTCTAGGGATAATTTTCGACCTTATTAGGAAGATGATCTAGTTGTCTTGAAAGTTTGGCACTATGAGATAAAAGTACTTGATCCTTTCCGAATTTCAATAACATCCATGTGGAGCGTTAGAGCGTAGGGGTAGTTTCTACCCCCTTCTAAGGGTAGTTTATAGTTATGTATCAGTGGGTCAAGCGAATCTACTCCATATTTGTTCACCCTGCCTAAAACTACAAAAGCCTCAACTTTTTCCGTCGTTATTGAAACTTATGAGGTACTTCCGTAGGAGGGGGTCGTTTTTACATCCTTTAGAGGTATATTTAAACCCTTTAAGAGTAATGTCTGGTTGTCACACTAGATTCAGATATTTTGTCCTAAGAGCTACAAGAATTTGTCCTTTCTACATGTTATTTAAACTCACGTGCGTTATTTGAGTTTTAGAGGTACTTTTCACCCCCTATAATGGTGGATTTTGTTTTAATTCTTAGAAATAGCTTGCCGTGATTTGAATGCGTATTCTCTTCTCTAGACTATAAAATATCTACCATTTTTTCACACTTGATTAAGATGTCATTACATTATTACTATAGTTTTACCCCATTTCGACGTGATGTTTTTGGCCAGAAATAAACTACGGATTCGAAATCAGCGTCGAAAAATACACTAGATCCATGTATTTTGGTTCGTGGTAATGAACTTTTTTTTGTGTGGCTGTGTAACTAATCAAGTTTAATATATTTTTCCTAGTTTATAAAAAACAAGTATAAGAATTTTATTGTCAGCAATCAAATTAAGTATTAAGTCATAATATTTATTTTTTATTGTTATTATTTTAATATAGGAAACTTACGAGATGAAGACGAGGACAGACGTAAACCAGGAATGTACTTTAGACTCGAAAGAGATTTAAGGACAAGAACTGACCGATTGGGTGCTGAGATTAGAGAAAGATTAAAGTGGGACATTCGTGAAGGAGTTAT
Organism: Pachyrhynchus sulphureomaculatus; assembly: GCA_019049505.1. Classification (NCBI taxonomy): domain Eukaryota; kingdom Metazoa; phylum Arthropoda; class Insecta; order Coleoptera; family Curculionidae; genus Pachyrhynchus; species Pachyrhynchus sulphureomaculatus. The sequence goes on along the minus strand of CM032449.1, from coordinate 71,308,269 downwards.
TGGATCTGAAAGTTTCGATCCAAAACATGCCATTATTGTTACCTGGAAAAATATTTCTTTTAACGGTGGTTTTGCAAATGCTGTCTTTAAGGTATATTAAAAATTTATTGTTTTATTAGGTTAATGAGCGTATATGGAGAATTTAATCATATTCGAAACATGGTTTTATTTTAGAAAGTATAAAAGCGTATTTTAAGTTTTTGTTTCAAAAGAATCCTCTTAAAATAGGAAAATATGGAAAATCAGTTATCGCGTAAGCCAAAAATGTTTACATATATATATATATATATATATATATATATATATATATATATATATATATATATATATATATACATATATATATATATATATATATATATATATATATATATATATATATATTATATATATATATATAAGTTATGAAACTAGTTGGGGAACTCGGCAAAAAGGGCATCAACAGATGTTCATACTATATCCATTTAGCCAATATTTCGGTCCTAGGTTGGGACCTTCATCAGGGCACAAAATGTAGCATGCAATTTAATCTAACAAGAATGACCATCAATAACAGTCGCCATAGTAAAGACCATCTCAAAAAGTTTTTTTTTGAGATGGCAGGTGATTAATTAGTTCTGAAATTTCAGCATCCAACGTTATCAATGGCATCCCTGCTGTAAATGCCATGTTTGTATTTTAATATCTAGTGAATAGTGGTTGTTTTTGTTTTTATTTCAGTGTTGGTCTTTACTATGACGACTGTTATTGATGGTCATTCTTGTTAGATTAAATTGCATGCTACATTTTGTGCCCTGATGAAGGCCCCAACCTAGGACCGAAATATTGGCTAAATGAATATAGTATGAACATCTGTTGATGCCCTTTTTGCCGATTCCCCAACTAGTTTCATAACTTAGGATTTTGTTAGATACGGCAACTTTTGCTTTCTCTCTCTTTATTATATATATATATATATATATATATATATATATATTTATTATACTATCACGGCTGATTTATAGTTATATATTCTATATACTATTTTACTGTGTAAATAAACATGTCACTATATGATTTAAGTTGTATTATATTCACTTTGATAAATAAATATATACTAAAAATATGAACAACAGTTTTGTCTTTTAATTTCCTATATATATATTATACACATATATAATACTTTATATATATATATATATAGTACCTTATATATATATATATATATATATATATTTTATTTATCAAAGTAAAATAAATAAAATAATACAACTTAAATCAGCCGTGACAGTTTAATAAATAAAATATACTGAAAATCTGAATAACTGTTCGTCTTTTAATTTCCTAAAAATAGATTTTCATCAAGTAAGCGTCAAATTTTTCCATATATAATATATATATATATATATATATATATATATATATATATATATATATACGAGGCACCACCGGGGTGTATCGAGGTCATGTTTAGTTAGTAGCATCTCTTGAATGAACGCACACCAAGTTTCAGCCATATTGGTCTATTTCTTTGTGTTTGGCATTCGTGTGAATCAAGGAAGTCGAGTGATTTTCAAGAAATGGACGAAAAAGAATTTCGTGTGGTGATTAAACATTACTTTATGAAAGGCAAAACGCCTCGGGAGACTAAAGAGAAGCTTGATAAACATTGTGGTGACTCTGCACCTTCGATTAGAACAGTTTATAAGTGGTTTCAAAATTTTCGGACTGGCCATATGGCCACAAGTGACGCTGAACCTTCTGGACGGCCTGTGGAGGTTACGACTCCAGAAATCGTTGATCAAATCCATGATATGGTGATGGATGACAGAAGAGTTAAGGTGCGTGAGATTGCTAGTGCTGTGGGCATCTCGACTGAACGGGTACATAATATTTTGCATAAACATTTGGACATGAGAAAGCTATACACAAGATGGGTGCCGCGATTGCTCACGCTTGACCAAAAACGGAATCGTGTGAAGTGTTGCAAGGATGGTTTGCAGCTGTTCCAGAAGAATCCGGAGGACTTTAAGCGTCGTTTTGTCACTGTGGATGAAACATGGATACATTACTATACTCCTGAGACCAAACAACAATCTAAACAATGGGTTACCAAGGGGGAATCTGCACCAAAAAAGGCGAAGACCGTTCCTTCGGCCGGAAAGGTTATGGCGACTGTCTTTTGGGATTCGCAAGGGATAATCCTCATCGACTATCTGGAAAAGGGTAAAACTATTACAGGTGAATATTATTCATCGTTATTGGACCGTTTGAAAACCGAGCTGCAAGAAAAACGCCCGCGATTGGCCCACAAGTAAGTCCTTTTCCCATCACGACAACGTACCAACACACACCTCAGCAGTTGTGGTCGCAAAATTAATAGAAATAGGATTCCAACTCGTTTCACATCCCCCCTATTCTCCAGACTTGGCTTCCTCGCACTACTATTTGTTCCCCAATTTGAAGAAATGGCTGGCGGGACAAAGATTTTATTCAAACGAGGAAGGTGATTCAACAAACTAGAACATATATATATATATAATATATATATATATTATATATATATATATATATATATGTATATATATATATATATATATATATATACATATAATATATATAAATATATATATATATATTATATATATATATATATATATATATATATATATATATATATATATATATATATATATATATATATATATATATATATATATATATATATATATACATATATATATATATATATATATATATATATATATATATATATATATATATATATATATATATATATATATTTATATATATTTATATATCGTTATATATTATAGCCTATATCCGTCCATATATATATATACATATGATATATATTATATATATCTTTTATATATATATATATATCTATCTATATATATATATATATCTTGTCTGTATATAGATCTTTTATATTTATATCGCCATTATATATATATATGTGTCCCATATATCATCTCTTATTCTATAATATATATATTATATATGTACATATATTTTAGATATATAAATTATATATATGCGAATCTCGATATTATGCCATATGCAATATTATATATAGCCTATCTCCTATATGCTCTATATATTTATATATATATTATTTATTATATATATATATAATATATCTGATATATATTATATATATATATATATTTTATTTATTATATTTATATCCTATCATTTTTGATTTATCATTTACATCATTAAGCATTTTCTGCAGTTCTTTGCTATTAATACTACATCATCTGCGAAACCCAGATGATGCAGCTTCTCACCATCTACCATAATGCCCTTCGTTTCCCATTCTAATTCTTTGTAGACGTCTTCGAAGGCTGCAGTCAAAAGTTTTGGAGAAATTGAGTCTCCTTGTCTTACTCCACGTTGTATTTTTTATTTTATTCGTAATTGTTGGTGTTGTTATTTGCATAATAGCATTTTTGTATATATATACCGAATGAGATTTGTATATCTGCTGTCTACTCTGCTGGCATAGTAGCATTTTTGTATATATATATATATATATATATATATATAATATATATATATATATATATATATATATATATATATATATATACTGAATGAGATTTGTATATCTGTTGTCTACACTGCTGGCATTTAATACTGCCCATATCTCTACGAAATCAAAGACTTTCTCGTAGTCTATTACTGCCATCCATAATGTCATATTTTATTCGTTTGATTTTTCAATCAATACTGTCATCACTTGTACATAGGTGGTCCAATGTGCTAAATGTTTTCCTAAATCCAGCTTGTTCTCGGGGTTGATAATTGTCCAATTTGTTTGCCAGTCTTTGTGTTATGATTTTTGTAAATATTTTGTGGAGAATAGATCGCAAAAATAATAGGTCGATAATTTTGTATCTTGTGCTTATTTCTCTTTTTGAATATAAGTGCTACTAATGCAGCATTTAACCAGTGGTCTGGGATTTTACATTCTATGATGCATTTGTTATAGAAAATTTTTAGTTGTTCTAGTATGGGTCTTCCGCCATATTTTATCATTTGTACTATTATGTTGTCTTCCCTTGGTGCTTTCTTATTGGGCATGTTTTTGATAGCAGACTCTATTTCTTCCGCTGTTATTTCGGGAATTTCTTCTGATCCTACGTTTTTCACTACAGATCTTTAGTCTTCTGTTTTCCTATTGTTGGTTGGAGTTTTTGTTTCATATAATGATTGATAATATTTTTCTATAGCTTTTTCTATTTCTACTGACTGCGTTATTTCTTTGTTTTCGTTATCTATCAGTTTTACTGTTTTATATTTTCCTTCACTAGTTTTCCTGAAGGTATCTTTTAAGCTCTTCCCTTCTTCTAATGTTTCTTTTACTTTAGAAATTTTGTATTCCCTTAAATCAGCTCTTATTTTCGTTTTAATTGTGTTGTTAGTTCTGCTATTCCTGCTCTGTTATTTGTTCGATCGCCTTGCAATTGTCGTCTTTTTTCTATTAAGTACAGTGTATCTCAACCTAATTTTTTCCCCATGGTTGCCATTTTCTTGGATGCATTTAATAAGCACAGTTATTTTTTCATTCGGAGAATTTAATTCTTGCTCTTCTACTTCTATTTGCATGATTTCATCCTCTGCTATGATTTTTGGGTACTCCATTGTTTTTATTTTAAGTTGTTTATAATCTATTTGCATTTTTTTGTTGTATACCATCTTTCTTCATTCTTTTTTGGTGTTTATGATAATCCTTGCTCGTAGCATTCACACCATGTCCATCTTCTACTTTCGGGCTTCTTAAAGAAGGAATTCATTAGGGATAGGTTGTTTTCTTTCACATAGTTTATTAATTGGACTCCTCTTGAATTTCTTGTTCCCATTTCATAAGGCCCGACCTCATTTGATCTTCCATGCCTGTCTCTTTTTTACCTATCTTGGCGTTCAAATCGCCCATTATTATCGCGTATCTTGTCTTACTTCTTTTTATTGCTGTGTTGACTTCTTCATAAAATTGTCCTCCTCATGTGTCGCTGTTAGTGCATATATTTGTATTAATTTACATTTAGTGTTTCTATTAATTGTTATTTCTACTGCGATTACTCTGTGTGATATGGCTTTGAATTATGTTCTGGGCTAATTTCTTGTTAATAAGTATTCTTACACATCCTTCTTTCAGTTCTTCTCTTCCTTTGTAGAACAATACGTGACTACTTTTCAGTATCTTGCATCCTTCTTCTGGTCTTCGTACTTCTGTTAGACCTGCTGCTGTCCGTTTGATTTTACTTAATTCTTCCTCTAGTTCCACTAATTTATCTTCTGTGGACATTGTCCTTATGTTAAACGTCGATATGTACCATTCTATTATCTTTGATTTTATATAGTTTCAGTGTTGCTGGTTTGTATGTTGCTATTCTACTTTTTTGATCTGATTTGTGTCCCCCCCCCCCCCTCCAGAATCCATGGAGCTGATTGAATTTTCAGTGCGAGATTCTGAGATACATCCTCTACTCGCCTGGAGTAATACATTTTCATAGTCATATCTCATCTCATTTGGGGGTTTTCAGCCTGACTTGCCACGCTGGCCAGACGGGTTGGTAAGCAATGGATAGGATATAGGTAGGATAGGATGTGGTTTCAATAGGTTTAGGATTTGGGACATGATCTTCTCCGCAATTATAGGAGATGGGACAAGATCAAAGCACGCGTGGGCGGGGTCGCTCCCCTGAAGTAGACCTCTC
>CM032449.1:71267543-71297543 GCA_019049505.1 Pachyrhynchus sulphureomaculatus | reverse complement strand
TAGGTTCCAGAAAATCCAATTTAAAATTTCTTTTTTAAGGTAATGGTACCCAGAGTTGGCAATACGAACCATACAGTCAAACTTCAATTATAAGAGATCTTACAGGCAGAGGATACGGTAATGGTTTTTCTGGAAGGCACTTGTTCAGAATTGACGAAAAGATTCTTGTTGGAACATGTAACAAAGATATAGGTAAATAAAATAATTTTTTAAAGTATCAGCGATACTAAAATGCAAAATTTTATTAAAAAATAACCTGAAAAAATTGGTAGAATTATTTAAATCAAACAGACAACTTCCGCGTTCTTGTCTGTTTGACGGCAGTTCAGTTTTGATACTAAAGCTAAATACTACTATTTCAGCTGAATTGTACTCGATCGTTTGTTTTTTGTAGACGGTGCCAATATGAAATTAATGTTCGCTCCTGAATCTGGTAACATGTTAGGTGGTACAGTAGTCAATATCACAGGGCCATGTTTTAATCCAACTGATCAAGTTAAATGTATATTTGATGTGGCAGACGTAGTTTATGGTGTAGTGGTTAGTAGAAACAGAGCGATTTGTGTGCAACCCCCTCTAATGGTCGAAGGTTATGTTCGGTTTGAGATTGCTATAGGACCTGGTACATATAAGTGGAAGGGAACATATTATGTAGGTCAGTATTATTTTGACACTAATTCATTGATTGGAAAATCTATTAACAATATTACATTCAAAACACCCACTTTAGAAACAAAATTATTTTTACCTACAACTTTTGTACGACCACTGATGAATGTGTTATAGTATTTATATTTTTATTTTTATGGGTCTAGCTCACGTGCTGCAGGGAAGTCCCTAAAGCGCTCCAGGAGCGGCACGAGTGCGGAAAAAGCGATTCACGTTGTTCTTGAATCGCTAATTGTTTTATACATAGTGAAGTTTTATTATTATTATTATTATTTTTAATGTAACACGATTTATCATTATCCATATCCTATATATATATATATATATATATATATATATATATATATATATATATATATATATATATATATATTGGAATTTTACGAAAGTCAGAAAAATAGAAAGAGCTCAGGATCAGACGATATTATAAATGAGGAGAAAACCTATATGAATAACTAGCACAGCTCTACCAACATAGTATCACTAATAGCAGGTTGCTTGAAGGATATAGTCTAGAAAAATAAATACCTCACAATGAAAAGCAAAATAACGATATACAAGACAACAGTGAAACCGATCCTCACATAAGCTGCAGAAACGAGAGCTGATACATGCAAAAACTATCCACGACAAAATCTGCAGAAAAGATCTACTAGAACTAAGTAAAATCCAAGAAATATCCAAATGGACTAGAACCAGAAGAAAACAATATAATAAACACGTAAATCAGGTGGACGACCACAGACTGGCAGATAGTGCCGACCTCAATAAATCTTGCGATAGAAGAACTAGAAGCAGACCTCCGAAAAGGTGGAAAGAATGCTGGGCTTCCACGTCGGAAGAGACCTAATGGGGATAGAAGAAGAACTGCATTTTTTTATGAAACTAAAATATGTTACAAGTTATTTCACTGAATTGCTCCTAACTTGTTCATTGCAAAATACATCCAAGGATCGAAAGAAATTTTGAAATTAAGAACTGTGGTAATAAGCCCCCGTTTTGTCGTAAAAATTTCTATAGCTTCGTTCGGTTATTCTTCTCTAGGTGCAAAAAATAAGTTACACTTCAAAAGTTACTATTTTTCTTTTTATTTATATTTTAGAGACTCCTGCCAGCGCAACTCAGAAGATTTACTTCAAAGATATGCGAGTACATGAGAAATCCCCCGCTGAAATCAGGATTACTTGGGAAAAATACAATTTGACCGCTAACGATAATGCCAACATTCAAATTTCCTTATGGGGATACCGAGAAACTACTATTCGTCCATCTTTCCTTTATATTACAAGTAAATATTAAACTTTATCTACTATATCTTTGATTAGTGCTTTCTTGAATGTCTATGCAAATGTTTATTGTTATTTTAGGAAATAAGTAGTTACGTTACTAATTACGGATGTTATTAAAAATTTAATTCAGAGCCTTTTCGTTTTGTTTCCTAATATCTGAGAATTCTGTGTATGTATCAATTATTACCAAAATGGTAACCAGTTAAAAGTTAATTTTTATTAAGAATTGCTTATTAAAATTTAAGAAAAATTGATTTGTTGACTTTCTTCAAGTCTAAAAATCAATACGGTCATTATGATCTTACAATAACAATCAAAGTAAATTTGCACAATAGGAAATGTGCATGGATGTTTTTTCTGAATTTTTCTTATTTCAGTCAATAAATTTTTTTCGTTTTTTTAAGAAATTTTTCGTAAGTATCTTCAAAAGCGTTTAATATAAAGTCGGGGAATATTGCATATTATTTTCAATTTTTAGTTCCATGATATCATCACAAGGGGGAGTTTTACAATATAGATCAAACTTTTATTTCAAGACTTACATCATATTTAATTAGAAATTTTAAAAATTTTTGAGAACGATGTTTCATTTTAATAGGATGTCCCATTTTAAACAACAGGTGTTGAGTAACAGAAGTCCTGTAACCCCCCAAAATTAGCAGCCTCTAATTCTGGATTATAATCTACGTTCAAAAGTAAAATAAAATTTCTATTAAACAAGAATCAAAAATATCTTGAAATATTACTAAAGCATCCCATTGTTCTTTGGCAGGTTACGCAGTCGTTAAAGGGTATATTTAAAATTCGTTTCGAAGGTAATTTCATCTCACTGTTAAATGTTTATTGTTATTTTAGGAAATAAGTAGTTACGTTACTAATTACGGATGGTATTAAAAATTTAATTCAGAGCCTTTTCGTTTTGTTTCCTAATATCTGAGAATTCTAACTTTTTACGGATAAACATATGGGTTGTAAGCTAAATTTTAGCTAGTCAGCTATAGAAGGCACAGATAACTTATTTTATTAAAAGGAACTGCTCGGAACCCTAAAACAGTACATAGACAACACTCTAATAAAGGAGAAATTGCGAAACTTAACTTTAATTATCTGACTTCTTTTAGATCTTTTTGATCGATTGCTAAGGTAATTAATCAAAATTTAACTAATCCAATAAACCATCACTTACACGGCCAGATAATACGATTGCAATAACACCTGTTGAAAAAATCAACTTGTTAGCTGAACTCTGCTGTTGATTTCCTGGGAAAAACACCACTGACTATTTCCGATATGCAGTCAAAAATACCGGATATTATCTTCAGACGCACAGTTTTTCTGGATTTCTTCAGTGTTGATTGAAAAAGTGATGCTGACATTTCTCGATCATTCTGCCGGTTTCTTCAGAGCTTGTTCAAAGAAATAACTTCTCTGAAATTTAGCCCGAAACTGATTTATTTCCGCTTACATAAGCCTTTTTATTAGTGGAACAGGGGTTGGGGGAGGCGATGAAGGCTTCATGGATGATCTGTTTCTAGATTGGTGAGAGGATAGAAAAATGAATTTGTTGTCTTGTTTCATGCTACTGTTCTGCAAATGCTGAAGTGGAAATGTTACGAAGACGTACTGCCTTTTGATGTTCTTTAACTCTAGTATATATTTTTCTGCTCGTTTCGCCAATATAGGTTTTACTATAGCTACATCGAATACTGTAGACTCCTGAATTTTCAAGGGTAATCTGATCTTTGACAGATCTTAGATATTGTGACGGTTTGGGGCACGTAGAGAATCGTGTTATTATTTGATGTTCCCGTAGAAAATCGTGATATTATTTGACGTTCTCGTAGAATTTTCGAAATGCTATCTGTGATACTCTTAATGTACAGAAATACTACTATCCCAATAGATTGATCTGCTCGACTTCTAGTCTTTGGAAACACCCGGGCATATTTATGTTTTTGAATGAAACGTTTCATATCTCGGTACTAGAAATTGTTTAAATGAAGAAACGAATTAAGATAACAGATAGTGACACAATTGTATGTCCAAGAGAATTGATGACAATGTTTTTGGGCGAGATGGTGATGCGAGGAAGTATTTACATCTCTATCCGTGTGAGTAACCTTTCTACATACTGGATGGCTTAAAGTCATATCTGAATTTCGATTAATAAGAACATTTAGGAAAGAGAGAGTATTATTATTTTTAATATCAAAGGTGAAGTAGATATTTGGATGTATGGTAAGGCGTTGAGATGATTAAAAAAACTTTAAAGAGATTCTTAACCGTGTAACCTAATTACGAAAGTATCACGAACGTAACGTTTTCAGAGTTTTTGATTTCGGATAGCTTGTTTTTCAAGGAATTCCGTAAGATGTGTACAAAAACTAGAGAAAGAGGAGAACCCATTGCCGTGCCAGACATTTGTTCATATATTTTTATCATTAAATGGGAAATACGTCCGTGAAAGGCATTTCTCAATTGGAGTTAGGAGATCTGGTGACAAATTTTGGGCATAGAGGATGTCTTTATAATAGTTAGAGTATCAGAATGGGAGCTTTGGTGAAGAGAGATTCGACATGAAAGTTAACTAACGTATCACTGAGGCCGAGTTTGATTGCTTTGACTCATTGTGCAAGATTTGAAGGGTTTAAGACAAAGCTATCTGTTTTGCCGGTGAAGGATTAAGACAGAAGTCAGGTACTTGGTAAGAGAATACGTTGAAGCACTATTGGTACTCACAGTTGGACGAAAGAAATTGATTTATGAACTTTTGGAAGCGCAGAATTTTGGAGTCCTTTTTTTAGTGTCTTCCGCAAGTGGCAATATCTTAATTGCTGCTTTGAATAAACGTTCTATTAAAGATGTTGGATCTTTTTTCAGTAGTTGGTATGACCCGTTAGATAGAATTTCTTGGATTTTGTTATGGTATTCTACTAAATCTATGATGATCAGTGAAACGCCAGCACCACTCTTTCAATCGACACAAGAGATCCAGAAATATTGTATAGAAACTCTGTAACCTGTTGAAGTTATCTATCAAAAATAAATAAATTTCTTATTTCAGATATTGCCGAAAACGTACAAAATACTGGAGAATACACCATTGTACCTTCACAGTACAGAAACAGGGAAAATACATTTTTAACTGACATTAAGTTCGGATTTATCCAAATTAACCTAACTGAATCAATTCCTGTTAAATCTGATTACAACACTCAAGCATCTACTGTAACTATTAATCCAGTCGTCTGGAGTAGGTAAGTCAAAATTTACGTTAATTCGGATTTTTTAAGATAGTAATTTATACGTTATATTTCGGTGGATCATAACCAGGAGAAAAATACACCTCATAACTAACTACAACTTTTATATTTAAGTAAAACAATTACAAACGACTAACGATTAAACAACTGTACAATTCAAATGATGTACTGATGGAAAAATTGTACTTTTGGCTGAGTAACTTCTAGTATTTGACAGTTTATACTTCTCCTTCAATTTCTTAAAGGTAAACTTCTAAATATAACGGAAGCTTCTACGGCTTTCGGGCGTGTCAAGTCCAATTGATTTTTCGACGTTTCGCATATGATTTCCTAACATATCCTTACCATTCTTTACTTGTCAAGATCAGAACCCTCAAGAAACTCGGAGGGGTACAAGTCAAAATATTATTAGGGTGTTTGTAAGTTTTTATTCATTCCATTCCCTAATGTTTTATTTATAAACCCTGGAGACTGAAACAAGAACATTTGTTTTTTCTTTCGTTTGCAGTACGTGGGAACAGACATGTTTCTATTAAATTTCTTCCTGCTCTTCAACTTGTCTGTTTTAAATGATTTCTGTTCTTCCGACAAGATGCGTTGACCAGGTTAGTAATTCGTCTCTCGATTTTACTGGAAGTTTTGTTATTCATGTCCTCGTGGAGAAAAAAGTTTAAGAGGATGCAGGCAAGGTTAAACGTCGGAAAGTCAGTTCACTTTGATACAGTTTAATCCTAAAAACTATTTGGGTTAAGAAATATGAAAAGTAAGGCAATGGTTTTAATTTTTTACTCAGTGTGTAGCCATGTATCAATTATTACCAAAATGGTAACCAGTTAAAAGTTAATACAGTAAAAGGTAATTTTTATTAAGAATTGCATATTAAAATTTAAGAAAAATTGATTTGTTGACTTTCTTCAAGTCTAAAAATCAATACGGTCATTATGATCTTACAATAACAATCCAAGTAAATTTGCACAATAGGAAATGTGCATGGATGTTTTTTCTGAATTTTTCTTATTTCAGTCAATAAATTTTTTTCGTTTTTTTTAAGAAATTTTTCGTAAGTATCTTCAAAAGCGTTTAATATAAAGTCGGGGAATATTGCGTATTATTTTAAATTCTTAGTTCCATGATATCATCACAAGGGGGAGTTTTACAATATAGATCAAACTTTTATTTCAAGACTTACATCATATTTAATTAGAAATTTTAAAAATTTTTGAGAACGATGTTTCATTTTAATAGGATGTCCCATTTTAAACAACAGGTGTTGAGTAACAGAAGTCCTGTAACCCCCCAAAATTAGCAGCCTCTAATTCTGGATTATAATCTACGTTCAAAAGTAAAATAAAATTTCTATTAAACAAGAATCAAAAATATCTTGAAATATTACTAAAGCATCCCATTGTTCTTTGGCAGGTTACGCAGTCGTTAAAGGGTATATTTAAAATTCGTTTCGAAGGTAATTTCATCTCACTGTTAAAAGTTTTGGGATTATGTTTTACAGCGATTCCACCAACGATCAGTGTGCTCAATTTATTTTTATGTTGGTTAAGTTACTTTAATATATAGATAAAACTTCATTTACAACATTTATTAAGGTTGTTGCTTACCGATCATATAAACCTTTGAGAAACTATTAAGCTATAAAGTAAAAATACATATTTATAGTTTGCAAATAAAAATGTTTTTTTTTAACTCGTCTAACTGAGATTGATGTCCCATAGATATTTCCTTAACTATACTTTATTCTGTCTATTTAAAAGACACTTTCGTTTTACACTTATTATAAAATTTTATTTGCACAGTTTTTCCTCCACAACCCTTAATACTCTGCATCCAATGAAAAAAAACCTTCTTTTCATGTCGATTATTCTTCTAATTTGAAATATTTTAAGATCTGCGCCGTTTTTTTTTTTTCCAGAGGACGATGGACAAAACATTTTATTTTTCTCATTTCTTGAAGATTGTCTTTACTAGCCATTTCTGTTTACCATTTTGTGGCCGAATGTTGCTTCTGGTAGATGGCGTATTAATTAGGTTTGACTAACTACTCAGTATATATCACCACTACACCAAACACTTTATTTTTGCACTCGACGCGCGTTTCGCTAACCATGTTAGCTTCATCAGGAGCGATGATTGACAGTCAATCATCGCTCCTGATGAAGCTAACATGGTTAGCGAAACGCTCGTCGAGTGCAAAAATAAAGTGTTTGGTGTAGTGGTGATATATACTGAGTAGTATCATTGTGCCAAAGATTCCACATTCCCAACTTAGGTTTGACTAAGATTGATAATCACTTTTTTCAGGCCAATTCCTTTGGGTTGGTACTTTGGTTACCAATGGGAGAGAATGTATGGAACGAATTGGCCCAGAACTCTGTGTGACGAGTGGACAAGAACTGACAGATACCTGAAGAACTTTGCTCACGAATTACCTCAGTGCCCCTGCACTCTAAACCAAGCCTTAGCCGACAAAGGGAAATATATGCCAGATTTTGATTGTGACAAAGATTCGAATCCTACTTGTTATTACAATAACCAAGCTATTCATTGTGTAAGGACTGGATCGCCAACGTAAGTAATAAAAAGAAAATACACATATTTATAAAAAAATCTTCATATAAAACCATCTTCAGACATTACTTTATAGTAACTTTTTTTAGACAGTTTAATAATAATCAGTGGATCAATAGGTATCCAATTTTGGACAAAATTATATCAATAAATTCAACTTTTAGAGATATAGTTATGTGTAAGTCTCGTCTTTACTTTACTAACATTAAAGGTTGTCTAGGAATTAAAATTTTGCTATGCAATGAAAAAGCGAACCAATGTTACATACTTTATGATTTAGCTACTTACCTTATAGTATCATCTATAATGCCTTGAGAGTAGAAGAAAAACTGTAGTCGTTTTTATAGAGTACGCATTTAGACTTTTCTGGAAAATGATATTCTAGATTTTCAAATTCATTATAAAGGTGATTTCTATTTAGTATAAATATAGACTATCGTTTCTCAGTTGATAACTTAGTTAATCCAGTCAATTGAATTTTTTGAATCATCTTTGTAATAAATGTTTTTTTTTAAATTATAAAGTCATTACTTTCAGCAAATGACCTTGAAGTTGTTTTCGATGAAAGACTTACTTTTACAAGACATATATCTGCCATTAGCCAGAAAGGGCTAAGCATGCTGAATTTTGTTTTGAGAAATTGCGGGCAGTTCTCTGTGACTGTTTTGAGAGTGTTGTATTGTGCTCTTGTGAGAATATGCGACGGTAATTTGGTCTCCATTTTATGAGTTGCATAAGGGAACAATCGAAAGAGTGCAAAGTAAATTTTTGAGATTTTTCGCACTCAAGTGCAACGATACACTTGTGAATTATCATAAGACTGTCATGCGGAGGACCTTAAGATCCCTTTATGATGCATGTTTTATCTTCAAACTTATTAATGGAATCACTGACTATACTCAGCTGCTCGCTAAAATAAACATGATCTCTTTTATATCCCCTTCCATCGCACGATTTATGAGATGCACTCTCCCATTCATAGAGTTTTGAGGACTTGGAATTCATTGGATGGGCGGCTCGATATATTTAACTGCTTTGTCTCTGGAGTTAGGTCCCAGCTGCTGAGGGCTCTATAAAGGTTTTACTTGATCAGTGTTTATTATTGTCAATACTATTATTGTTCTTATATTTCTGAGGTTAGTTTTTTTCATTACCTGAACTAACCTGAACTAACCCCCGAACTAACCCCCGAACTAACCCCCAAACTAACCCCCCGAACTAACTAACCCCCGAACAACTTTCTCCTATCCAGTCCCTGTATTTATTCCGTCTTATGTAAAACCGCACAATCCTACGATGTGCTGACACCGTGCTAAGAGGATATAAGACTCGCCGCCAATTAAGTCTCTAACGGTTCCATCACATACCGAACGCCCTCTGATGTACTTTATCCTTATCTCCATAAGTAGTTTCCCTGGCGTGGTTCTATGACTGCAGATGGCCTCTGCCATACCACTATCCTAAAAAGTCGAATTCCTAAAAAAATCTGCAAAAAATGTGAAAATTTTGGTGAAAAATATACAAGAAGTAGTAATTTATGACATCACAAGTCCACTGGTTATTGAAACAGTGCTCTTTTCACAAGTTTAGATATTTAAAATGTCGTTATAGAGGCAGAATAGGTGTAAATAAGTATACAAAAGATGTAATCTGTATCTATTTTATATATTTGTTATTCAGGCTGTTTATGTGTTTGTTGAATAATTTTATTTAGATATAGTCTTTGTCACGTGTTTATTTTTTTTTTCTCTTTTCATAATTTTAATATTTTTGTGTCTGCATTTGTACCGGTTTTAGTTTTGTACTACAATGTGGTTGCCCGTAAAATTTGTATAAATAAATAAATAAATAAATTACATTAAAAACACCAGGCGTGAGCAAATCTTCTGGTCATCTCCACTGTATTTTGACTCATACTATCTGGCCACAGACTATTAGTTTCTTAATCTCGCAGATGGCAGTTGTGTTGTACTCCACAACGTTTAGCTTACTTCTTGAAGGGGACTGTTTGTGCCTGATCCGGATATCGTAGAATTAACTTGGATCGTGAAGTTTTTAAAGATTGCACGCGCAACCATACTCGCCATGGCGAGTCTTGTTAAATTCAAAACAATAATTAAGGAGTATTTCCCCTTTATTTCGTAGTAAAAGATACAAATACCTCGAGTTTGTCTTGAACCAGTAATTTAAAAACAACCTAACAAAACACACACACACACACACACACACATATATATATATATATATATATATATATATATATATATATATATATATATATATATATATATATATATATATATATATAGGATGGTAACGAAATCACTGCGTATATTGAAACGGGTGACCCGTGGGGTCCGGTAGAAGCACATTACTTTTTTTTCCAAATTCAACAATTTTTTAAAAATTAAAAAAGGGTCAAACTGGATATTACCCCAGACCAACCCGCACTTGACAGGCCGTCATTGTACGAAATAGCTTATGCGCGTTCTTGTTAACAGTAGGCCATATTGTTTATTTGTATTCGTTACCAGTGGCGGCGCGCGAAAACAATATCTTCATTTCATTCATGTCATCATTTCTTTAGCGTCGATTTTTTACAATATCTGCAGTGATTTCCTTAACTATATATACATATATATATATATATATATATGTATATATATGTATATATATATATATATATATATATATATATATATATATATATGTATATATATATATATATATATATATATATATATATATATATATATATATATATATATATATATATATATATATATATATATATATATATATATATATATATATATATGTATATATATATATATATATATATATATATATATATATATATATATATATATATATATACTAAACTTTATTTCAAAATGAAAACCTAACAGTAATTATTAGATTTAAAAAAGAACAAATTCATATTGCCATAATGCTAACGTCTAAGATATAATAAAAAATGATAATCTTTAATAATGATCATATTAATTTATTAAGTAGATGCTCGTTCTCGTCTACTGTATGACTTTGAATTTTTATAACGAAAAGTAAGATAGTTTATAAAAATATTAATTTTTCAGTTTGGAGGGCTCTGAACAACAATGCTGCTACGACAAGAACCACTACCTCATGTTGTCTTACGATCAGCAGTGGGGTTCCGGTCCAAAACGATGCCACAACCTTGGTTTATTGCCTTACCAAGAAGCTACCAAAGTACCCACATTGTCACAATGGTTTAACGACATGGTTCCGAAATATTTGTGTTGTTTATGGCAGGAAGAACAAGCCGTTGGATGTGAAACTTTGAGGTTTGAGAGGAGACCAAGTCAGGATTGTGTTGCTTATCAAGCACCAGGTACTATTTTGCCTTAAATATCTCTAAAATTCAGCTATCCTTATAAAAAGAATATAGACCAAAATAAATTATTCCATGTTGAGTATAAGAATATAAAAATAAAGAATATACTGACCATTCAGAAAACTACTTTATATTGAAACAGTTGATTTAAGTTTAAGCAGCTGGCTTCCGATTTTACCCCTTAATATAGTACATTATTATGAATATATTTTTATTTTAAAATTTTTAGAAATTATCATAAATATAACAAATCAGTAAGTAATTGCCAGTACTGCTTAAACATTCAAAATATATTGACTTTTTATAAATTTCTTAGGACTTACTCTTCCAGCCATATCCCCAGCATCTTCTGGTTTATTACCAAAAAGGAACGAAACATTCTCCCATTTATTTAAGTTCATATCGCCTTATTTCTACCAAAGATGTTTTTTTATTTAAGTTAGAACGAAGTCTTTGACTTTCTGTATATTTATATTATGTTATATCGAAATTTAAAATTTTAAAAAATAAATTTGACAAATTTGTTTTTTTCTGGGCTAGTTACCAACATCACTGTTTTGGAACATACCCATCAAACAAAAATTACTAAAACCTTCTAATTTCATAGTATTAAAAATTACTTTCGTAATACTTGCAACCTTGCAAATTTCAGATGGTAGAACTTTGACCTGAATATCATACCCAGCTCATTGAGAACATGATTTTGATATCTAGGTATCAATGCATGCAGGGATACATGTCTTTGTGTATGGCTCTTTGTGTATGGCCCCCTATAGGAGTTACCAACTTTTAAAGTTTCACTTGATCTTCAGCTAACAGTAACTCTTTATTGATATTAATAATTCCATAAATTACTTAGGTATTGCTGGAATATACGGAGACCCCCACATCGTCACATTCGATGACGTAGAATACACCTTCAACGGAAAAGGTGAATTCGTCCTAGTCAAATCCAAAGCCAAATTAGACAACATCGAAGTTCAGGGACGTTTCGAGCAAATGGATCCAAATCTATATGGTGAAGTGAGAGCAACCCAGTTGACTTCGATTGTAGCAAGAGGTAACACTTCTACCGTGGTAGAAGTTAGGATGAGGCCTGAATATGCAAGGTAAACGTCTTAGAAATTAGAGTAGCTGCATTTCCGTTATATAAAAGTAAAATTTACATTTGCATACTTATATATATATATATATATATATATATATATATATATATATATATATATATATATATATATATATATATATATATCGTTTTGTTTTTATTAATACGCTAAGTCAAAAGGACACAAAAGGTATATTTACACAGGGTGTAAGGAGTGTAAATTTAATATTTAGGGGTTATAGTATAGTGTTAGTACAAGAAAAAAATTATATATATATATATATATATATATATATATATATATATATATATATATATATATATATATATATATATATATATATATATATATGTTTTCATCAGAGTAAATAAAACAATAAAATTATTAGTGTTTTTGTTGTTGATGCTATAAATGAATACGCTGTTTTAATTATGCTAGTACCACGATTTATGATAAAGCTTAAGCTGCCGCTTAGTTCTAATCATTCTTGCAGGAAAAAATAAATATATAAAAAAATGCATGTGAAAATAATAATTTTTATATATATATATATATATATATATATATATATATATATATATATATATATATATATATATATATATATATATATATGTATATATATATATATATATATATATATATATATATATATATATATATATATACATATATATATACATATATATATATATATATATATATATATATATATATATATATATATATATATATATATATGTATATATATATATATATATATATATATATATATATATATATATATATATATATACATATTAATGTATGTGTGTATCTCTGTATGTATATAATTTTTTTATAGTTTTTGAGAGACACTTAATGTCTTAAATGTTATTTTAGGGATCATAATATAAAATGACGCGGAAATAATAAAAGAAAAAATATATATTTTATGTTTTAGTTCCCAGCATCATGCAAAATATTCTTTGATTAAACTAGGTACACATATGAGTTCACCTTATGTAATTAAAGATCACAACATCACTTTAATAACTTTTATTGTTATACTTCCTTCAAATTTTTATTACCCACATTTATTCCTAATTGAGTGTCATGTATAATATTTCATCTCATTCGTAAAGCGAATCTTGTTAGAACAGTCTACTTCACCTTTACTGTATCTTACAAATAGTGTGCTGATTATCGATATTAACAATGTGATTCTTGCAAAAATTAAAAACTCAGCAACTTTCCTTATAACTACTACAGCTAGCAGGACGCGCTAGGAGGAAAGAAAATATAGAATTTTTTTTCTTGTCATGATAATAACACTATACAACAAGTTTTTACTTTTTACGTGACTCCGGGTAATTCTAATGACAAAAAACTAATCCGTTTACGTAATTGCGTACGTTTAGTTTCGGATTGAAGTTGCGAAAGAAAAACTGGTGTCATAGTATTTTGTACAATTACATTTTAAGTTTAAAATAATGTCAGACATTTGACATTACATACAATTGAAAATATCAAATAATAGGTAAAAAATATTGAATTTCATATTGCATACTTCTACAATTTTTTTTTTTCCATTTTAAACGGCTGCACATAAGCTTTGCGACTCATGTCAACTCCTCGCACCGAGAGCACACTCGTAAAATGTGAGGCTCAATATACGAGGCTGGTTTCAAAAGTCCGTGCAAAGTCCGAGAGATGGTACCACCGGCGCGTATCGAGGTCATGTTTAGTTAGTAGCATCTCTTGAATGAACGCACACCAAGTTTCAGCCATATTGGTCTATTTCTTTGTGTTTGGCATTCGTGTGAATCAAGGAAGTCGAGTGATTTTCAAGAAATGGACGAAAAAGCATTTCGTGTGGTGATTAAACATTAATTTATGAAAGGCAAAACGCCTCAGGAGACTAAAGAGAAGCTTGATAAACATTATGGTGACTCTGCACCTTCGATTAGAACAGTTTATAAGTGGTTTTAAAATTTTCGGACTGGCCATATGGGCACAAGTGACGCTGAACGTTCTGGACGGCCTGTGGAGGTTACGACTCCAGAAATCATTGATCAAATCCATGATATGGTGATGGATGACAGAAGAGTTAAGGTGCGTGAGATTGCTAGTGCTGTGGGCATCTCGACTGAACAGGTACATAATATTTTGCATAAACATTTGGACATGAGAAAGCTATCCGCAAGATGGGTGCCGCGATTGCTTACGCTTGACCAAAAACGGAATCGTGTGAAGTGTTGCGAGGATGGTTTGCAGCTGTTCCAGAAGAATCCGGAGGACTTTAAGCGTCGTTTCGTCACTGGGGATAAAACATGGATACATTACTATACTTCTGAGACCAAACAACAATCTAAACAATGGGTTACCAAGGGGGAATCTGCACCAAAAAAGGCGAAGACCGTTCCTTCGGCCGGAAAGGTTATGGCGACTGTCTTTTGGGATTCGCAAGGGATAATCCTCATCGACTATCTGGAAAAGGGTAAAACTATTACAGGTGAATATTATTCATCGTTATTGGACCGTTTGAAAACCGAGCTGCAAGAAAAACGCCCGGGATTGGCCTACAAGAAAGTCCTTTTCCATCACGACAACGCACCAGCACACACCTCAGCAGTTGTGGTCGCAAAATTAATGGAAAAAGTATTCCAACTCGTTTCACATCCCCCTATTCTCCAGACTTGTCTCCCTCGGATTACTATTTGTTCCCCAATTTGAAGAAATGGCTGGCGGGACAAAGATTTTATTTAAACGAGGAGGTGATTGCAGACACTAATGGATATTTTGCAGACTTGGACAAATCCTATTATTCGGAAGGGATCAACAAACTAGAACATCGTTGGACGAAGTGTATAAGCCTAAAAGGAGACTATGTCGAAAAATAAAAAAGGTTTACCCCAAACACATAAGTAGTTTTTATTTTTGCACGGACTTTTCAAACCAGCCTCGTATCAAAAGATGTCATAGATCTTTGACATATATTGTATATATAATTTTAATATTTTAATTGGGTTATTACGTTTCAGTAAATATTCATTAATTCTAATTTCTTTTGCATGTTTTAACCAATGAATTTTTCTGCAGAAATACTAGAATGTACGTTAAAAATTCAATACAAGCGATTTAAAACAATTAATTAAAAAAAAAATACTAAAATAATTTTATGTGTATATATATATATATATATATATATATATATATATATATATATATATATATATATATATATATATATATATATATATATCTATATATATATATATATATATATATATATATATATATATATATATATATATATATATATATATATATATATATATATATATATACATATATATATACATATATAGGGGCTGCACTTTTGAGGCATGGAGTTGATCCCCTTCGTCGAATATTATACGGCCGCTAAAAATTTAAAATAAATTATTGTACAGGGTGAGTCAACGATAGAGTAAAGTTCATTATCTAATTTGTTTTGTGAATGACGAAAAAATGTTAAATACAATAGTTTTAGGGAATGTTAAGGTGCACGGTTTAAAATTATTTTTGAGTATACAGTATTTTTGAGTATACTTCAAAAAAGTGTGGCCGATATTACATGTTTTTTTTTAAATGGAACATCCTATTTTCTAATTTATTTTTAAATTCTGCGTAAAATTTTATAACTTTTTTATTAATAATGTTATATACCTAAACCTAGCAGTTTTTCTAATATTTCAATTTTTTTTAAAAAATACTAGTTTTCAGTTTTGTAAAAGATGGCCAGTAGCGCCATTGTTTCTGAAGGTGGAATACTCACAATTGGTACGAGCGTTTTATAGAGATGAAAAAAAAAAGATATATGTAAAGAAATTTGAGTTAGATGCTACAGGGTGTTCAAAATAAATTTATACATTTCGACTATTTTAAATTGAAAAATCTCAAATTTTTTAAATGGCACGCTCTGTATATTATTGTTTTTTTCTGATAGATTTTACAAAACCCTCCAACCTTTAGTAAATATGTCATGTACCTATTTCTAACAGTTTTCAATTTATTTTGAATTTTTGAATTTTTACCCTTGTAGGCATTGTCAAATTTTGACATGTCTATTAAGCAAGTAAAAATAGTTTAATTTGTTGTAGTAAATGACGTGTAAAGGTAATAGTTATGGATTATCCTGCTCATTACCACTTTGAAGTTCGGGAATTTTTAAACGATCGTTACAAAAATAAATCGGTAGGGATGGATTCATTCAGTGGTCCCTCGATTATGTGACTTAACGCCTTTAGACTTCTTTTTGTGGGTCTACATTAAAGATCGTGTTTATGTAAATCTCCCTACAACATTATTAATAAAAAAATTATGCAGAATTTAAAAATAAATTAGAAAATACGATGTTCCATTTAAAAAAAGCATGTGTTATATCGGCCACACTTTTTTGAAGTACCCTGTATACTCAAAATTAATTTTAAACTGTGCACCTTAACATTCCTTAAAACTATTTTATTTGACATTTTTTCGTCATTCCCGAAACAAACTTTACTCTATCGTTGACTCACCCTGTAGAAGGATGCAGTATGGAATTCATCAATGTATCCTAAGCATTGAGTATTTAACCTGCAATGTCGAGGGTCTCACTTTCACATTTATTTAATTTATTTGCACAAAGTACCGTGTTTGTTTGCAATTTCAATGGTGAAAATTTCTGGAGACATGTGATTTAGCAATTTCATAAACGGACTCATTTTCTACAGTAAAAAACGCTATCAAAGTTATTCTATACAAGCCCGAAGTAAAAAAAAAAATATTTTACCTATCAATACACATTTAAAATATCCTAATGTATTTCAGGAAATCGATCAGTCTCTGATTTCCATTTTTATCTACTCTCATTCTCTAAGTAGCCATTCTCTCCTTACTAACTTAAATTGCTCCTTTTTTAGGTGGAGATACCGACTAGATGTTATCGCTGGTGGACAAAGAATATATTTCGACCGGCCCTCCCTGAAATTCCAACACTTCCCGGGGGTAACAGTTTACACCCCAACATACATTCTTAATCAGTCAGAAGTTATTATGATGTTTGACAATGGAGTTGGTGTTGAAGTACTAGACAACCAAGGTTAGTTTTGCAACATCTACATGAACTATACTCAAATAATTAATAGTGCGAGTAAATAAATCATTTAATTTCACACTTTTTGTATGAGTTTATTTTAAATTAAAAATAAACTAAATCCCAAAAGAAATTAAAGTTTAAATATTATAGCACCGTGACGTTACGATCATACAAAAATAGTTTTTTACTTCTGGGGAGCCGTCTGAATTGAATCTTCAGAAATTCCGCAGCCTCACTGGGTTTATTGTATTTTCGCCCATTTCTTTTACACCAGTCAACAAATCTAGTGTCTGTTTTTTTATGTATTTCTTTGCATCCATGTGTGTTTATCCAGAAGAACATGCCTTCTGGGCTCTAAAGCCTTACAATCGAATGGGAAATAATGAGTTGTTTCGGTCTCCTTATTGCGCAGTTTTCAGTTCAGATAACAATTGCGCAGTTTAATTTTATGTAGTTGCACCTACACGGCAAACTTTTTTTATCAATTCTTTTATTTCTCCCCGTACTATGTTTTTTGACACTCACAGGGCAGGTTTTGGACCCCCAATATATAGGGATGACAAGCCTTCTTTTGCCATTTTGTCAAACTTCTCATTACTTTTCAATTTCTGAGTGATCAGAGACCCACATTAGTGTAACCCAGTTGTGATTAGCTAGATATCTAAGTTCATTGTGGTATTCTAGAACCAGTGCAGAAGGCACTTTCGGACTTGATAAAGTCTTCAGTGATGCCTGATTGTCACAATATCATTATTACATATACCTCTCCCTAAAATATAGTGGCATACTGTCCTTATGGAAACTTGTACCTTTAATTTTTTATTCCATTATACATTCCTCCTTCAGTTTCTTGCCTTTCTTTAACTTTTCGGTAAGCCAGATTTAACTCCAGGCGTTTGCTTGTGTGTCTCCGATCTATTACCTTTATTTCGTAGTTCTTGTTAAATAAGTATACTGCTTTCGTTTTGCTTCCGTTTTGCTTAAACATGCCTTGTCTTTGAATTTTGATCAAATAGGACATAGCAGTTTTTGTTGTACTACATTCCATCATAAATAGTACCACATAAGTTATCATAGGTCTAACCATCAATAAGTAGATTCAATACGTTATGTTCGGTTTTTTCGTGAGCGTGTCTGATTAACCTCAGGTACCCTAATGCATATATACAGTCTGCTGAAGTACTGCGGAGCTATTAATGCACCTGATTGTAACAATATCTATACATATTTAGCATAGTATGTATTGTCAGTTGCCAATTAAATTAATTTTAAAATTTATTTATTTTGGTGAATAGCTTAACCTTTTTTTTTACTTTCGTTGCTTTTGCTTTTCTTCACGTGTTGGTGTTCCTAGATTACGAAAAACATAGTCATTCATTTCCATCGGTCTGTTGGCACGATAACTCTCAAACGAAATGCGATATCGATTTCAAACTTAGTATATAGAAAATGTCTATCAAGGGGGTGAAACCTACAGGTTTTAACGATATCGCTTTAGGTCAGGGATGAAAGGAGTGGTGATAGATAAATTTTATATGATTTTAATAGTAATATGGCATTTTTTCCGGGTTTTTTTATTAATATAATAAACAAATTTTTCGGGTAAATATATAGTGAACTTATGAGGTGTGAAAGAAGTGGGGAAGGAAATTGGAGGGGTTGCCTCGGTTAAATCGTGTTATATATCATTTTCAGGGTTTTTGAAGTCGCGGAATCCAAAAATTAGGTTATTTGTTCAGTACTTTCAATTTTAGCTCAGGAAGGGACCTAAAGGGGCGGGAGTCGTTTAATATAATTTCAATTGCATTTGGGGACACTTACAGGTTTTTTGGTTGACGTACTAAATAAATTTTAAGCATATTATTTATCGTAAAATTTGTAAGGGGTTAAAGGAGTTGGGTAGAGGGTTAAAGGCGGTGATGTTACAGGTCCTTTCTAGGGTTTTGTAGTCAAGGAATCTGAAAATTAAATTATCTTTTATTACTTTCGATTTTAATGGCGTAAATGTATAGGTTTAATAATATTATGGGAAATTCTCGAGGTTATTTATTTATTATAAACATAGACATGAAGTATGCACTGAGTTTTCTGTATTCCGTTGTGAAGTAAATACGGACCGAAAAGTGTGAGAGAGATAAAGCGAATGTACGGGTACTGCGCCTTGGATATTACGTTATTACAGGCCTGCAGAAAAAGGACAGATATTGGCAGCCCAGTCACTTTGTATCTCTTTAGAGAGTGGTCAGTTTTGTGGGGATAATGCTCAGTCCATCCTCCATGTCTATGATTCTAAATAATTATGCAACATATAAGGGGTGGAGAAGGGAGTTGAAGGGGGTGATTTCATATTTATTGTATTAAAGGTCTTGTTTTAGGATTCTTTGATTCAAGGAATCGAAACATTACATATATTAGATATATATATATATATATATATATATATATATATATATATATATATATATATATATATACATATATATATATATATATATATATATATATATATATATATATATATATATATATATATATATATATATATATTTATTTATTTATTTATTTATTTTTTTCAACAAGGGAAAAGGGTGAAATGGGCGTATATTCTATAGTTTTAATAATATTATGGGAATTTTTTCCTGATTTTGGGTTGCAATATTTTGTAAAATGTTAGTAAAAGATATATGAGGTGGAAAGTGGGGGGTTGGAAGGGTGGTTATGTATATATCATAATATACTTCTGTTTCAGTGAGCTTGCTTTTTCATTATTTCCAATTTTAACAGCAATAGTATGTAGACGGGATTGAGACCTGGATTGAGTAACTTAAAGAATGTTAACTTGAAAAAATTACACAACTCTGGCAGAGTAGGTAAACTATTGTTTTTACTTCCTTTGCTAAAAGGACAGTCCATTCATGAAAAATTACCCTCTGCCATTTTCTGCTTTTCTTTTTTTTTATGGGTCTAGCACACGTGCTGTAGAGAAGTCCCTAAAGCGCTACAGGAGCGACACGTGTGCGGAGAGAGCGATTCACGTTGTTCTTGAATCGCTGTAAATTGTACTCGATGGGAAACACAGTCCTGGGTAAATTATTCCAAAGGGATGATGTTCTTCATATAAAAGACTGCTTGAAAAGCGTTGTACGAGGAGTAACAAGCTGAACCTCATACGGATGTGAACTATTAGCGCGACGTGTACTTCTAACATGCACCGTTCTGAAAGGAATTAATTGGGCCACACCCTTCGAACACTTTCCATGAAAATACTTGTAAAATAAGCTCAAGTCGCCAACCGTTCTTCGATGTTCCAGCGAATCAAGGCCGCCGGTCAGCTCCGGGTCACCAATCAGACGAACAGCTCTTCTCTGAATAGAATCCAACAAATGCAGTGTATGTTTGGGAGCGGAGCCCCAAACATGGAAGCAGTATCCCATAGTTCGTCGAATTTGAGCTTTGTAAAGAATTAACAGTTGTTGTGGAGTGTAAAGCTTTCTGGTTCGAAATAATATTCCCAACTTTTGAGAAGCTCTCCTTGCTACTCCTGCAACATATTCATGCCAGGACATATTTGCTTCCTAATTAACGCCCAACAAATTGAGTGACGATGCTAGAGGAATGGAGCGCCCCGATATAACTATGTCGGGTTCAGCAACGTTAACTTTTTTAGAAAAAACTGCCGCCTGGGTTTTTGTAGCGTTAAATGGTTACTGTCACCCCAAGATAGAATTTCTTCCAGGTCTTTGTTAAGTTAAATGACTTCCTGCTGTGTGTGGTTATTCGTCTGAGTAGCCGATGTCCGAGCGTTCAAAGTGAATGAAGAGATAAGCGTACTGTCATCTGCAAAGCTGTAGATTGGATTCTCGGTCTTTTCCAGCAGATCGTTAATGAAATGAGAAAGAGAGTAGGAGACAGTATGGAACCTTGAGGTACACCGGCGATGATAGTGAAGGTGTTAGAAAGAAATCCGTCGACTGCCACTCGTAAGGAACGCTCTCTGAGGAAACATGAGAGCCATAAACAGAACTTCTCAGACACACCACAAGAGTGCAGCTTAGCCAACAGCCCATCGTGCCAAACACGGTCGAATGCCTTGGGTATGTCAAGAGCAACCGCTCGAGATTCTCCAAAGTGTTCAGTTGCGTTGTTCCAAACGTGTGTTACATAAGTCAGAAGATCTCCTGTTGATCTATTTTTAACGAAAACTATATTGATGATCGCTCATAATGTTGAATCCTTCAAGATATTTTAGAAGATGCTGATTGATAGCCTTTTCCATGACTTTCGATATTATTGAAAGCAGTGCGATTGGTCGGTAGTTATTTGGCAAGGTCTTCTTGCCTTTTTTAGGTATCGGCACATTTCCAGCAGGAAGGAAATATTCCCTTTCTGCAGGATAGGTTGAAAAGTCTACAGAAAACTGGTGTTAGTTCCCTCGCACAGTTTTTGAGAACTATGGCAGGTATTCCGTCAGAGCCAGAAGCTTTTTTGGTGTCTAGCTTCATTAAAATACGCTTTATGATACGCTGTCTGAAGACAATATCGGGCACCCCTTGACTGCACTATGGGAATATTAGGTGGTGTTTTTTCCTTGGAAATCGACAGTAGAATGTGAAGCAAAGAGTTCAGCCAACAAGTTCGCTTTCTCAAGAGGTGTTGTTGCAATAGAATTATCTCGCCGTGTGAGTGGTGGTATGATGGATTTGGTGAAATTTTGACTGACAGCCTTAGCGACTGACCAAAAGGACCTGGAATTGTTGGGACAAGCGAGAAGTTTGTTTCTTATTCGTTGATTGTGTGCCTCCTTGGTTTCGTCGATAATTTCTTTGCATCTGTTCCTGGCACGAACAAAGGTGTTACGGTTTATGGTGTTAGGATTTTTCACGCCATTGTCGGTAGGCAAAATGTTTAGAAGCAACAGCTTCTTTGCATTTTCGGCCAAACCAAGGCTTGTCATTGGAAGGGGCATTTCTTCGAAAAAGGGATGTAAACCTCCATACCGGCCAAAATAACATCGGAAACCTCCTTGGTCAGTCAGATGGGTCGTCGGATCGAAAACAAACGTCTAACCAAGGGAAAGTTCGAAAATATTCCATAAGATCTTCCCATTTAGCAGATTTTTAGTGCCAAATCTTGCGCGGTTTTAGGCGCCTCTCTGTCACTGATTGGTAGGATACTCGATGTCGAAAGTAGTTTATGGTCAGAAGAACCTAACGGCTGATTTACACTGACCGTGTTGAATATTTAAGCCAGTTGATGTTGTGGACATTAAAGTCACCCAGAATGGCAATTTCGGCATTTGGATAGTTAATTTGTAAATGATCGATGGTGTCTGCAAGGGAAACGAAAAGTGTTCTAAAGTTAGTATCACTTGGTGGTCGATAGAGGATACTCATGAACCTTGTGGTTGGTTGAGTCGTTATTTTTAACCACATAACATCAAAGTTTTAGGGCTCCAGAGCCTCTTCTCGTTGGCAAGAGAGGTCGCTTCTGACAAAAAGACAGATTCCAAAGTTACGCCTAAATTGGGAATAGAATTCGTACCCAGGATAAAGATAATTGACTGTGCTGGTCGATGAATTGACCTTGGTTTCACAGAGAACGAGTACATGAGGTTTATTTGATTGCAGGTGTCGGTGCACTAAATTTATGTTCGAGTTTAAACGTCGTATGTTGTAAAAATCCATTTTTAAAATCCTGATCTCTGCATGTCGACGCACCTGAACCAGTCCCCACTTAGAGATCCGAACGGAGGGCTATTTTTACCTCCGGAATTTTTTGTATCCGGGTGCCTCATCATGCTATTTGGTCCCACAATCCGGGACATCGGCACAGCCGCGAAACGTTAAGCAACTTCACACAGCCTAAGCCGATGCGATGGTATCACACCGGGCGATGCTGGTGGGGTCTGGGCATCTACCATCTAGGTTGTTCTTTAAGTCGCTTCCTACGACAGGCAGGGAAGATATTCTATCCTGCTCCCCCACGGGGGGGGGGAGTGTTTTAAAGATCATGATCATCTAATTTCCGTCGGCCTGTTTATTTGACTGTTAGTGTGTCGGTTTATTGGCACCGTAATTTTCGAACGCAATAATATTATAACAGTTGAAATATGGATAATTCCTAAAGGTTTTGACCGATACCGTTTTCAGGTGAAAGTAATTAAAAGATCCGTGTTTTAATAAAAAAATAACATTTTTTTTTGTTGTTAATGAAAAATTTAATAGACTCAACGAGATAAACTGGACTTTGAAAAAAAATCATGACCTGACCTTTTAAATTTGTAGATTAAAAAAGTAATTAGTTCGGTTGACAGAAGTCAATGTCAATCCAATAAACTGTATTGGTCATTGTGACATACCTATTCATTTTATGTTAACGCTGTATTTTCACCCTTAATTTTATAAAGCTAATTAAATTAATATTTAGCAGTAATGTTATAAAGCTTTTTTATTTAATTTCAGGTTACATGACTGGAAGAGTATATCTTCCTTGGTCCTTCATTAACAAAACTTCTGGTCTATTTGGCAACTGGAGTTTTAACAAAGAAGATGATTTTACCCTACCGGACGGTAACAAAGTTAGCGTAGTTACTAACATTAATGATATGCAAAGGGTTTACACTGATTTTGGATCAAAATGGATGGTGGACGACGTATTAGATCCTAATAAAGGTAAAGTAATTAAAAGTAAATTGTTGTCTGTATACATCACTAGGCAAACAGCCTGAGAATTTGCTTTTTTATGGAATAGCCATAATTGATGATTATAATGACGTTAACCAAATAGCTATAATGACTTTAACCAAATAAAACTATATTTACATATGAAATACTATTAGGATCCGATCAAGATTGGCGGAAATATAAACTTAATGGACAGAAACTACCAATGCAGGTCGAGAGCTCGCACTGCCAGCCTAAATATATTTTTTTAATGCACATGACACACGTGCTGAAGGGAAATCTCTAAAGATCTACAGGAGCTACTACGTTGGTTTCCCCAACATTAACTTTTTTAGAAAAAACTACCGCTTGGGTTTTTGTACTGTTAAATTCTACTTGGTTACTGTCACTCCAAGATAGAATGTCTTCCAGATCTTTGTTAATTTGAACCACTTCCTGCTGTCTACGGATATTTACATTAGTAGCCGATGTACGAGCGTTTTAATGTAAATGAAGAAATAAACGTGCTGTCATCTGCAAAGCTGTAAATTAGATTCGTGGTACTTTCCAGCAGATTTTTAATGTAAAGTAACCTTTGGCCTCACCAACGTTTATAGTGAAAGTTTTAGAAACAGAAACCCGTCAACTGCCAGTCGTAAAACACGACAGTAATAACCAAAATCGTTCTAACATACCATAAGAGCGTAGTTGCCGTCATGCCAAACACGGTCAAATGCCTTCGATATATCGAGTGCAAATGCTCGAGATTCTTCAAAATGTAAATATATATAGTGAAATGTCCCTTGGGCGAACACCAACGGGACCGACCGAAAGTGTCTTTTCAAGAGGGGTGTCTGGTTAAAAGAAATACAAAAAAAAAAATCTTTTTTTTAGATGAAAACTGTAGTTAAAGAATTTGGGACATTTAAAACGTATACATATTTTTAAAATAAACAAAAAACTTAAAACTTAAGGAAAAAAACAAACTGTTTCCTTTAGATACATATAAAATATAATAGGATAGAGTTATACATATGAAATGAAAGGTGATTTTAATGTCGCAAAAATTCATATATTGTTGTTTGTCTCCTCTTTTTCTTTAAAATGGCGTCCACAAATCATATTTGTAATTTGGAAAGAAGCTCTAAAGACTCTGTATCTCAGTGATCTGCGGCAAAACATTTAAGCTATTTGGTTAGGATAATAGCTTTACCATAATTTGGGATAGCATCTGTTGGTACTGGAGCCTCATCGACATCAGAATCTTCGGAAACTCCTTGTATTTCAACTGGATTTTCAATTTCTTGTTCTGAATCTGGATTTTCAATTTCTTGTTCTGAATCTGGATTTTCAACATACAAATTTTCATCTATGTTCAAAAAACCATTAAGGTTTTCATTATTGGTCAACTCCAACAAATTCCTATTTTTGAGGATATCTGCAAGTACCTTAAGTAGTCATTTTCTGGATCAGATGTAATAGCCTCAATTAACTGGTCTTCACCTTGCATATTTTCATGCTCAAATCCCGCTTTACGGAAGCAATTTTTAACTGTTTCCTTGGTTACTTATTCCCAAGCGGTTTTTGCAAAGTAAACTGCATCCGATGGCGAAATTTTTTTAATTAACTCAAAAACTCTACCAGCAGTTTCAATGTAATAAATTTTAAAAATTTTTATAATTCCCTGGTCAGGGTGGTTGACAAGCTGATATACAGTTAGGGGGCCGAAGCAAGATTTTTATATTTTTTAAGCGGACGTCTTTTGGATGAGATCCTGCATTGTCTAAAAATAACAAAATGTTTCTTTTTTCGTTTGTCATTTTCCAATTAAGATCTTGCAACCACTTTGTCATAATTTCTCCAGGCAGGTTGTTTATGTTAATGTTTTCAAATGCTTTGGGTTTAGCTGCCTTACCAATGTCTAAAAGTTTTTCTTTTTGTCCCGCCATATTTGCACAAGGCAAAATTGTAAACCTCTCTTTGGAATATTTATCACCAACACATTTATCTTTTTTTAATGTTAGCGTTTTGTTGGGTAGAGCCCTAAAATACCGGCCTGTCTCATCGGCATTATAGATGTCTCTCGGTGAATATTCCTTAATTAAATAAGGGCATTTTTCCCAGAATTATGACATATCTTCAGCAATAACCGAAGCACCTTCTCCTGAAATCGCTTTAAACTTATGTTGTGGGGGATTCTAAATTTATTAAGCCAACCAGAAGAAGCACTGAATGTAGAATGTCCCAGAGACTCGGCTATTTCTTTTGCTTTACATCGTATTAGCGGACCTGAAAAAAACATTAACAATATGTTTTTTTGCATTTTGTCACGACAAGCCTACTGATACTCTCACCCCTTTTATCCGTTCTTTCAATTGATATGAAAAGAAAATCAACGTACTAATTCCAGAAAACCTTATCTAAAAAAAAATAATTCATGTGCATACCTGTCAAAGGAATCCCCTTATGGCGAGCTGCTATAAACTAGTTATAACACAACTTGTCAATTTTGGTACCATCACCAGTCAAAAAGCTTCTTTTTTCATTCAAATTGCTGTTCGACATCCACTGGTTTAAGACGATTTCTTTATATTTAATTATATCAGCAGCTTGTATTTTTTTCCGATATTAAAAACGCTTGGATAAGTCCCTTACACTTTACTTTTCCTTATTGCGAACTTTTTAACAATCTCAATTTTTTTGTTTAAGCGTAAGATTTTTCTATTTGGAGCCATTTCTGCAATGAATGTGTCGCCCACTGAGTCTCTTTTTCTCATAGGCGTCAGATTAGTATTAAATCCCCGCGTGTACCGAAAAATTGAGATCTGTAAATCCCCGGTTTATTCGGGGAAGCCCCTCAGTGAAGGCAGGCAGCGACGTTGGCGCACGGCGCGATTGCACAACGCTACAGCGATACTCGCCACAGAAAAATAAAACAAGGCGTTTATTTTTATTGTATTTTGTCCGGTTAAGAGAACATTTTTTTGTGCACTCGTCCGTCCAAGAGGGAGTTAACACAATACCAATTATATGAGAGTCGGTTCGGGACCATGAGAAACTGTCCGTTCAAGGGAGGTTATCCGTGTAAGAGGAGTGTCCACGAAGGAGAATTTCACTGTATATATATATATTATATATATATATATATATATATATTATATATATATATATATACATTATATATATATATATATATATATTATATATATATATATATATATATTTATATATATATATAAATACCTCTGATAATCTTGTTAAATTTTCTAGAACATTTCCCTCAATAATTGTTTGTCTACAAGTCAGTTTAATTTATGAACTTTTTTTTAAGTTTAAACATAATATATACAGTTTTCATTTCATTTTGTTATAGGTAGGTCCCTTTTCCTTCGAGAGAACGGCCTTACATCAGCGAATTATAATAACCGATCATTTTTACCGATTTTCCCGATGAGACCCGAAGAGATTATACCAGCCAATCGATCCGCTCAAATCGATCGAACATATCAAGTGTGCAGCACGGAGATGTATGAATGTTACTATGATTATGCGATGACCTTGAATAGAGACTTGGCTCATTTCACACAGAATTATAAGGCTTCAATATATCAGTTAAAAGAGATTTCTAGAACAAAGGTAAGTGATTAAGAGTTTATCATTTTTTTTATTATTTTATGCATCGCTAGTAACTTTACTATGCTAGGGCTGTATCCTATGGTAACTAATAATTCTAGAGTCCATGCGAGACGATCAAGAGCTTTTTGCTAGTTACAGAGAAACATTTTTGATCAAAAATGTATTATATGATTTTTATTAAGAATCATTAAGAACAGATGCTTTGTCGTTTATTGTTCTGATTAAACTTCACGTCTAGCAAGATATTAAAAAAAAAAAAACTGTCAACCTCTAATATGAAATTATTGCTACCTTTACTCCTAGAACATAGAAAATTTCATTAAGGTAGTTTATTCTGTACTTGTACATTAGAAAAAATATGCTGATAAACCCCTATATAGGAATTTTTAGAATTCTGTACGTACTGTTTTTCCAAATACACCTTAACACTCCATCTACTTTATCGTATGGTGAAAAATCAAGAATTCTGAACACAAAACAAAATCACGTTGACAGAGAACATGTCGTTGTGTCATTATTTGAAACTTGACAGCATAATTCTTTAAAACGTTTCTGTTTTTTATTGTTGTTGACTGTATTTTGTTAATAAAAATGTGCAAACAATCCAGAAGTATTAAAATAATAAATTATTAAAGCTGTTCTTGTATCTGTGGGGACATTAATAGAATTTGAACATACATAATAAAAGAACATATGCATTTTAATGCATTGTAAATTAAATTATATAACCTGAAGTAAAGGGTAATTTATTTGCTAAGTTTAAGATATGGAGACGGAGATTTGTTTGTGCCAAATGTAGCACTGTAACGTAACAGAAAGTGGCTGAAGGTTTGAATTAAGTAACATTACTTTGTAAACGTTTGTGATAATCTAAAATTTTACTTATCTCTCTCAAATCCGTTAAAATACAGTACCAGTCTCTAGCAACTTGTACCGGTAATACTCATTTTTATGACCACAAAATTCTACGAATTTTACGGCATTAATTAATGTTTTTATATAATTATACGCCATTTGTTGTGACAGATTCTACCTTACAAAAGCCAATTAAAAATCTACTAGGAGTCGGGCAACATTATCAAAAATTTTGATCGGTGTAGACTCAAGAATAACTCGCGTCGCACTGGACTCGTGGTACCTCTACGTGAGGACACCGCAATATAAATGTATTTGAATTTATCGCTGTAGGGTTGCCGCCTGCGTTTCTCGCGGCAAGACATCTACGTAGGACACAGCGTTAGGGACGTAAATATGACTTCGCATAGTTAGTTGTAGATTAGCAACCTACCTAGTGACAGGCAGGTTGCCCATGCCCTTTAGTTGTATATATATATATATATATATATATATATAAATATATATCATATATAATATATATATATATATATATATATGTATATTATATATATATATATATATATATATATATATGTTTATATATATATATATATATATATATATATATATATATATATATATATATATGATATATATATATTTAATATATTATAATTTGAAAAATCTTTAGAAATTATTTCATTCTTTTACAAATATGTTTTAATGTTCAGTTTTTTTTTAATTATTATAACTTTAGCAATAAAAGTACAAGTAATTTTTTAAAGTACATTACTTAATCTTTCGTATTGCCACGAAACTACTCTAAAATTGTTATCGATATTCGAATTTTTTTTTTAATAATAATGACTTTTTTTTAGGTTGTATCTTGTGGTGTCCTGGAAACCCCAAGATTCGGAAGAAAAAGCACTTTCCGGTTTATTTCCGGGTACCAAAGTAACTTATGAATGTAACCAAGATTTTGTTTTGGTCGGAGATCCAAGAAGAACTTGCCAAGGTAAACGGTCATGGGATATTCCTGAGTATGGTTACACATACTGTCTACGTAAGTACACTTGCGTTCCAGTTTCTTGTTTTGTTAAATACCAGCTCTTTTTAGTAGTTCATTATACTGAGAGGACTGTATATATATATATAAATATATATATAATATATATATATATATATATATAATATACTATATATATATATACAGTCCTCTCAGTTTTTATAAATTATATGGCGACCATTCGCGAGAAGCTCTTGCTTAATTTCATATACAGGTTTAGGGATAGTTTATTCTAAATGTTTTTAACATATTTTCAAATACAAGATTTTTAAAAGTTACAACGTTGTGCAAGACACAATATTGGTGGAAAGAATATACATTCATGTTTTGCCTATTAAGTCAAACAAAATTATAAATATGATAGGCTTTCACGTATCTTTGTCGCAGGTGCGCCATGGATTTCGTATTTTGTTCC
>CM032449.1:71249071-71267443 GCA_019049505.1 Pachyrhynchus sulphureomaculatus | reverse complement strand
ACGGTCTACTAGACTTAAGTAGTAATGATAGTAATTTTAAAAAGTGTAGCGAAGTTAGAACTTTCGATTTTTGGTCATTATATAAATCCCCCTTTTCTTTATTTAAACATCTAAGCCTGTGTTTGCGACTGAATAACCCGGTTTTTATCTTTCAAGACACAACGGTTTGTACCATATATTTTTTTTTTAACAACTACATAACCCTTCAAGATAGCTTTTTTCATTTGTTATTGAAGCTGAAGTTTAGATTTCTTTTTATTTTAAAACGAATGGTGTCCACAAGTGTTTGGAAGACGTACAAAAATTATCTCATCAATCGCATATTTCTCGTAATGCGCGGGGGGAAGGGAAGGGGGGGGGAGGGGTCGTGGGGGGGGGGAGGCGGTGAGGGGGGGGGGCGGATTGTTCTTGGGTAGAGGGGGGGGGGGTCGGGATTTCGGTATTAATATCGACTCAATCCATTCTCAGAAATTAAGAGTATACGTAAGGGGTAAAATAACGACTTCTATTTAATAAATAATATATTTAATTACAAAGCAAAGAAGTTTAAGACGTTTCAAAATTGCGCTTCTATCGTGCGGGCGTTTTTTTTTTTGAACGGTACAAAATTTGCGCCTTAAACGAGAGGGCATCATTTTATTAACAAGCTACAACACTAATACTATACTATGACCAACAATACCAGTTGAAAAAGCCAACTTTTTAGCTAAATTCTTTGCTTTCGCATTCCACACTCGTTGTCAATTTCCATATAGGATTTAACACCATTAACTATTCCCTATATAGTGCAGATTCGAAGGAAGCCCATGACGTCCTTCCAGACAGCGTAGAATAAAACGTATTTTTTAATTGAATTAGATACTCAAAAAAAAGCTTCTGGTAACTGATGAGAGTACCTCTTCATAAGTACTCAAGAAATACACGAGCAAACTAACTCCAGTTTTCTGTAGACCTTTCAACCTATCCCACATATAGCGAATATTTCCTTTCTGCTGGAAATGCGCTACAGTTCAGCTAATACCCAAAAAAGCAAGAAGACCTTGCTAAACGACTACCGACCAGTCGCACTGCTTTTCAATAATAATCGAAAGTTACAGGAAAATCTAATAATTTAGCAACTTCGTAAAATATCTTGAAGGATGCCAAATATTAATTAGGGAGCGACTATCAATATGGCATTTCCGTACGGGCAAAGATCAACAGGAGAATCTCTTTTAAGTTATTTATAAACAATGTATTTGAGAATAAGCTGCCAATCGAAAACTTTGGAGAATCTCGAGCGGTTGCAACTTGAACGGTTGTCCCGCCCTGTTTATGGTGTGATTTGAAAAGTTTTGTTTCTATGGAGCCTCAGTCGAGTTTGCCTCAGAGAGTGATTCTTTAGGATGTACGGAGTGACAGTCGATTGAGGTTTTATTTCTAATAACCTTTCGCTATCGATAATACGGTGTGACCCCAAGACTTCTGATACTGTTGATCTCTCCTACTCTATGTTTCGTTATTTATCTATTACCGATATGCTGGAAAAGGATATAACGAATCTCAAATCCTACAGGCTTTGGTGTCAGATTGGCAATTATCGCTTGATTTTTTCATTCGCTTTAAACGCTCGAAGAACATTGGCTACTGCACGGCAAAATATACGCAGACAGCAGGAAGTCGTTCAACTTAACAATACTGAAGAAATTATATCTTAGGGTGACAGTAACCCGAGTAGTATTTAACGCTAAACAAAAATCAAGGTGGAAATTATTTCTAAACAAAATGTTACCTAGTTGCTGAACTCCGGCACAAGTTATGTCTGGAACATCCTATTTCCTCTTAACATGCATCGATCATTGCCAATTTGTGGGAGCAAATATGTCTTTGCATGCATTGTAAATAGAGGTCTTGTCGTCCATAATGCAATAATAATTTCGAACTAGAAATGCTTTGACACTTGTCACAAACAACTGGTTAAATTCATGTACAAAGCTCAAATTCGACCAATCGAGTTGCATATTGCTACCCATCTTTTGGGACTCCCCTTCCAAACGTACACTGTGCATTTATTGATTCTATTACAAAGGGAGTTATTGGTCTAATTGTGAAAATCTAGAATGCTCACGCACCAACCTTGAGTACCTTGGAAGCATTCGAAGAAATACGGTTTTAGTCTGTTTTACAAGTATTTTCATGGAGAGAGTTCGATGGACGTAGCCCGCTTAATTTCTTCTGAGAGCGCACAGTGATGTCGGTCAAGAACATGCTAAGCGGACATAATATTCATGACGTAATTTTTCCAGGAACCACTGATAACGACTTGTAAACGAACCCCCCCCCCTCATTTAACGAATTCCAAGAATTAATTTGTTTATCACCTCATAAAAGGTATCTTATCAGAGGGGTCAAAGTAACCCCTTATAAGAGAGGTCATTTTCATTGCAAATCAGTTTGCATTTTAATGCACACTTGTGATAACATATTTTAAAATTGGTAGCAAAGTGAAACGAGTTTTTTTTTGTGATGGAATATTCTGTTTTTGAATGGTATGTACTCTATTATGACTTATATTTTTTATAAAAAATATGTATACTTAATTTTTGGTGTAATATCAATTTGTAAATGTAATAGATAAATAATCCAGCAAATTTTACATTAATTGTAAACTTTAAAAGTAGCAACTTTTTTTATCCACATATATACCACGGACTAGATTTTTCTATAAGTAATACCTACAACATTCAGGGCACAGATTCATATATATTATGGAGACCCCGAAAAGGCCCGAAAGTAAAATTATTTTATTTTTTTTCCGAACGAGTCGTGACTATGACGAAAATGGAGTTTTTTTGAAGAATGGCAGAAATACAGTGATCATGACAAAAGCTGAACGAAACAGTGGCTATTTTTTATTAATAAGTGAAAATTCAATATGTCTGATGTTTCTTCTGACGATGTCTCTAAAACGACTCAAAATGAAAATATCAAGCCTTTCAGCAAAATTCAATCAAAAGTGACTTCTTTAAAGTGTAACAAAGAAATGGTTCTAATCAAACATAAAGATTGGTTTAGAGGGATCGCGAATCGAAAATAAAGATGTGTGTTAACCAGGACCGTGCACTTCAACATCATCAGCGGCTCTTTCCCGTAGGGCGACGCCCCAGAAAATCATTTGAAGACTCATCAACTAAGAAAACGAAGAGACGGAGAGTAGAAGATCTTTTGGAATCGCGAAGTGCAAGTGAGCTTATTACAGCACAGCAGCTGAGTTAGCTACTCGAAAAGAAGGGCATCGAAGTGTTGCTAAACAGATCCATAACGTTCGCGGTCAGTGAAACTAGAGAAAAGAATAAGTGTTCTGAACAAAGTCGGCAGTTTAACACCAGACGAAGCTTTAGCTTATTATGTGGACTCGAAATCGACTTCTCACTCATATAAACAAACAAGAAAATGGTCAATGAAAGCGGGACTATTCAAGTGTATCCATCGTTTTATAGTTTAGGTAAGTCCAAAGCTTCTTGTTGTCCTTCTGACGAATATATTTCTGTGACTGAATTCTCGAGCTGAAATTAAACTTCACACGCGATTTTGGATTTAAAACGGCTGAACGATTAGTTAAAGCTCAGACGGAAGTCATTAGAAGTGTGTTACCTCGTTCATATTATACGTTGGTAAAGAAAATGGCGGCTGTGATGGGAGAGTTCGGGGCATAGTACGTATAAGCAGAAATTTGAGAACACTAACGCTACAGAACGAATTTTTGTTCGTATACTCATTTGTCCCTTTGAGACTGCTTGATGGCGAAACTGTGATCTGCAAAAATCCAAGACCTTCCTCTACTTTAATATTGCCGTCCTATTAAGTTTATTTTTTGCCAAGGAGACAAAAAGAGTTTACGAAAGAAGAAACTTCTAAAATTTTAGATGAAGTAAGTCAGTTTTCTTCTTCCAACATTATGTAACGTTGCTGGATCTCAAATCTCTGTTTAAACACGATTTGTTAGTTGACAATGACTGATGGCAAAGTGTGGAATGCCTTAACAGACACAGAGTTCAACACAAAAGTGTTATATTTGGCGGCGTGCCACCCCCCGTCCTACTATGAACGAGGAGTCAAAGAAATATCCCAGCAACGAAGAACGCCTTGCATTTGGTTTATCTACTTTACATGCATGGATCCGCACGTTTGAATGTTTGCTTCACATCAGCTATCGTTTAGAAATAAAAAAGTGGCAAGTCAGGGGAGATAACGACAAAGCTAATTGTGAAGCAACGCTCACAAGAGATACGAGAAAAAAGTGTTTAAAAGATCGTATGGGTCTCATTGTAAATAAACCAAAACCTGGGTATGGTAACACAAACGATGGAAACACAGCACGTCCGTAGATTTTTTTTCCAAAGCTGAATTGAGGCAGCGAAATTACAGGATTAGACGTAAACCTTATTCGTAGATTTCATGTAATTTTAAGAACTTTTGTCATCGGGATATGACATAAATTATATAGAATTCGAAAAGTTTTGTGTTGATACTAGAAAATTATACCTTGATCTGTATTCGTGGTATTCCATGCCCCTTACTGTGCATAAAATTCTTGTACACAGCGCGGAAGTTATAAAGTCTTTTCTTCTTCCCATTGGACAACTCTCCGAAGAAGCCCAGGAGGCAAGAAATAAAGACTGTCGTAGATTCCGTGAACGGCATGCACCAGGAAAGCGGTCACGTATTGCCACAAATACAGATCTTTTGAGAGTGCTTTTAATTTACGTCTGATCCTGTTATCAACTCATATAGAGAATTACCGCGAAGAAAATTTACTTCTTTGCCATCGGAGGTTCTGCAGTTGATTATCCCACCTTCATTGCCATCCGAAACACCATCAGTAAGTTCATCATCACGAATTAAATGAGGAGGATTATTTATTCTCTGAATATTCTACTGAATGGGAGAGCGGTGATGACGACTCATCTGATGGTGATTAGTAGGTTTAAGTATTTTTTTATTGTAATTATTATTCTTATATTATTGTGTGTTGTAGTTGCTTATAATTCATGCCTTAGTATATAAGTTATTTAATATTATATTTCTTTTACTTATACACCTTGTTATTGTAAATAATTAATATATAGATACTGTTATTGTACTAATTTTATTTTAAAAGAAATAATATTTTGTAAATTAATAAATGTGGGTACTATCATTATGATTTTTTATTTTTTTTTCCTAAAAATTTCTTTGTAAACAAACATGATTGTGCTTTTCACACATAATGAGTAGGTAGACGTATGTAGCTAATTAAAGAACAATTAGCGACAATAGTGAACAAATGAGACACATTAGTAAACCACTTCCGTCTTGCAGCTACATATTTCGATTAATACACATACAGTACACATTTTTCAACTTTTTTTTTCTTAAAATAGCTTAAGATACCTGGAATATACATAAACAATTGAAATAAGTGAAGAAATAATATTGTCCCGCTAGCTTGTACTAGTCGAGACACTGTAGAGCGGTGCGTGTTAAAAATACATGTCGCACTAATACTTCACATCTGTATGAGGTTCAGCTTATCACCTCTCGTACAACACTTTTCAAGCAGTCTTTTATATGGAGAATCTTATTCTTGGAGAATGATTTGCCTAGGACTGTGTTTCTCATCGCGTGCAATTTACAGCGTTTCAAGACCAACGTGAATCGCTTTTTCCGTACACGCGTCGCTCCTGTAGTGCTTTAGGGAGGATGTGTGCTCAGCCCATAAAAAAAACAATCCTCAATCAGTACCCTACCAACCATGTTTTATCAAAACTCATGAAAAAGGGAAAAAGAAATTAAATACTCGTATATTAATTTCTGAAGGAGAAGTTTGCTATAACTGTTAAAAATTTGCATTTCTTTTGGTAGCCATAACTAGATTTTATTTGATTTCTTTAGAATCTCTAACATGCTTTAGGGAACACGGATCAATATTCTTGAAAATATCAATGTATAAAATTCAAGAAGGCCCCTGTTTTCGCCCTGATCTGACATTACAGTTCAGCAGTGTTGAGACCTAATGAACTGTCACTATTGCTGATAAATATTTGGTCCATCCTAATTCGTTTTCGTAGGAATATCGCCGAGAACTCGGATCATGAAGGTTCATCATAACATATGAATTATGATGAGACGTGATGAGTTTTTACTTGTAAACCTTTAATAAGCTTTGTCTAGCCCACTTGCAATATGAACAGTAAAAATTAAAGAAATTGGATATTAGTTTGTGATGCAGTATGGTCAAGAACTGATATGGAATTTCACTTGGTTCCATTTCTAGCGAAAGGTCTAAAAATCAATTGTGAAGAAACTTGGTGAGTTTGCTCGTGTCTGTGATGAGTTAAGGCGATTACTTTTGCTTCATTCAACAGAATAGATAAGAAAAATGACCTGGATCTC
The DNA here is from genome assembly GCA_019049505.1 of Pachyrhynchus sulphureomaculatus. NCBI lineage: Eukaryota > Metazoa > Arthropoda > Insecta > Coleoptera > Curculionidae > Pachyrhynchus > Pachyrhynchus sulphureomaculatus. Next base: position 71,261,029 of record CM032449.1, on the reverse strand, counting down.
GAGCTGCTAAAGACTGGAAGGCCGACTGTGAAGAGACACTAGAAAGTTTACCAAATTGGTCCTGTATCTGAAAAAAGTCAGTTGGACAGTCCGCTAAGAACAGAACAGGAGAGCAATTTAATCACTTTATAACTTTATAACAGAAGTAGATAATCACATTTATTTATTTAATGCATATCGGCAAAATTTGTTATTATTTTAGATTATTTTATACTTGGATTTTTTGGGTGCGAACAGCTCTCTTTTAATACTGAAAGTTTCTGATACAAAAATTATCATACAATGAATTTTTACAGTTTCTGAGTTAGATTCGACTAATCTACGTTTGTTTTTGAAATACTAAAACAAAAAATGTGAAAGTCAAGTTATTAGAATTAATTTAATTCGAATAATGCCTAGGCTAATAGCAAAGTACCTGAAGTTTTGGAATTTTGAGGCCTATACTGGTCAACATGCGGAGATCGCAATTTTAAAGTAGATTTTTGTAATATAAGGGTTTAAACTGGATACATTCACTGCATTAACACCGGCAATCAAATCAGCCTCGCGTACTCTCTCTCTGCGAAACTAAGTTCAGCTCGTCGACTAGTACTGTCAATTTTCCCTATCCTGGGTACGACGTTGGTTAAAAATAACTACTCCACAAATCACGAAGTTTATCTGCTGGCTGTGATACTAAGTTTAGAACACTTTTCACTTTTCTTGCGAACAATATCGATCCTTTACAGATTAATTATCCAATTATCAAAATTGCCATCCTGTGCTACTTTAAGGTCCACATTATTAACCTGGCTATATATATATATATATAATATATATAATATAATATATATATATATATATAATATATATATATAAATATATATGTATATATACTCGTTATATATACATATATATATATATATATATATATATAAATATATATATATATATATATATATATATTTTATGGGTGTAGCACACGTGCTGCGGGGAAGGAGAAGGGAACTCCTTAAAGCGCTTCGGGAGCGGCATGTGTGCGGAAAAAAAAAAAAACGATTCACGTTGTTCTTGAATCGCTGTAAATTACTGTAAAATAAATATATATGTATATATATATATATATATATTATATATATATATATATATATATATATATTATATATATTATGGGTCTAGCACACGTGCTACAGGGAAGTCCCTAAAGCTCTACAGGAGCGACATTGTGTGCGAAAAAAGTGATTCACGTTCTTCGAATCGCTATAAAATTGTACTCAGTGGGAAACACAGTCCTGGGCAAAATTATTCCAAAGGGATGATGTTCTCCATATAAAAGACTGCTTGAAGAGCGTTGTACGAGGAGTAACAAGTTAAACCTCATACGGATGTGAAGTATTAGCGCGACGTGTACTTGTAACATGCTCCGCTCTGGGACGAATTAAGCGTGGTACATCCTTCGAACACTTTTCATGAAAATACTTGTAGAATAAGCTCTAGTCGCCAACCGTTCTTCGATGTTGCAGCGAATCAAGGCCATCGGTTAGTTCCGGGTCTCCAATCAAACAAAGCTCTTCCTGATAGACTCCAACAAATGCAGTGTATGTTTCGGAGCGGAGCCCCAAACATGGGAGCAGTATTCCATAGTTGGTCGAATTTGTGTTTTGTAAAGAATTAACAGTTGTTGTGGAGTGTAAAGCTTTCTGGTTCGAAATAATATTCCCAACCTTTGAGAAGCTCTCCTTGCTATGCCTGCAACATGTTCATGCCAAGACATATTTGCTCCCATATTAACGTCAACAAATCGAGTGACGATGTTAGAGAAATGGAGTGCCTGACATAACTATGTCGGGTTCAGCAACGTTAACTTTTTTTTAGGAAAAACTGCCTCCTGGGTTTTTGCAGCGTTAAATTCCACTTGGTTACTATCACCCCAAGATAGAATTTCTTCCAGGTCTTTGTTGAGTCCGGCGTTGATAGTGAAGGTGTTAGAAAGAAATCCGTCAACTGCCACTCGTAAAGAACGCTCTTTGAGGAAACATGAGAGCCACAGACAGAACCTCTCAGACATACCAGAAGAGGGAAGCTTAGCCAACAGTCCATCGTGCCAAACACGGTCGAATGCCTTGGATATGTCAAGAACAAGCGCTCGAGATTTTCCAAGGTGTTCAATTGCGTCATTTCAAACATGTGTTTACATAAGTCAGAAGATCTCCTGTTGATCTGTGTTTACGAAAGCCATATCGGCTGAACTGTGGCACATTTCCAGCAGGAAGGAAATATTCCCTTTCTGTAGGATAGGTTAAAAAGTCTACATATATATATATATATATATATATAGTATATATATATATATAGTATATATATATATATATATATATATACTCAATTGGAGTTTTGTCACAAAAAAGAAAAATTTAATCCATCAATACAAACTCGATACTTCGATTGATAGCCGCTTTATGGTGAGATGCAATTATAAAAAACATCTTGTGCAGAGGAAGGGCTTTAGAGATAAGTATTCACAATTGAAACCTGATATTATCTTTTATATATTATTTCTGCCAAAATTGGAGATAATAACAAAAATACCATAATTATCATATTTCTCTACTCTAAGAAACTTTTAACAGGCGTATCTTCCCAAACCGTTATATGTTTGAATATTTAATTGTTTAGATTAGATTGTAGATGCTCAGATCCCATCAGACATCGTCCGGTGTAATACCATCGCAGTGGCTTAGGCTGCGTGAAGTTACTGTCCTGTTCGTGGACTATAAGAAAAAATAACATGATGAAGCTCCCAGGATCAAAAAATTCCGGAGGTTAAATAACCCTCCGGATTCGGGGACGTCAACATGCGGACATCACAGTTTTAAAATAAATTTTTTGTAACGTACAAGGACTTAAACTCTTTGCAGTTCACCTACAATCAAATAAATCTAATGCACTCACTCTCTGTCAAAACAGAGTCAGTTCATCGACCAGCCTAGTAAATTTTCTCTATCCTGGGTATGACTAAATGTCGTAACTTTGGAATCCGTGTTTTTGTCAGAAGCAATCTCTCTTGCCAACGAGAGGAAGCTCTGGAACCCCGAAACTTTGATGTTATATGGTTAAAAAACAATGACTTTTGTGGCGGCTCGTGGCTCAGTGGTGTAGTACCTGGCTACTGTGCAGAAGGTCGAGGGTTCAATCCCGCAGGTTAATTATTTAAGTATATTTGGCCTGGCCACGTCCATATTTTTAGTTGTTCGCAGAAATGCAATAACGTCCAAGACAGCACTACCGCGTTGTCTAAAAGGTGCTGTGAAATAGAGAAACGTATGTTTCGGCACTTGGACAACGTTAACGGGTATTACGACATTCTCGCCTATATCCGTAGGATATGAAAAAGGGTAAAATACCTACTCAGGCGGGAAGATGAACGATAAAAAAAAATAACCGCGTTGTCTAAAAGGTGCTGTGAAATAGAGAAACGTATGTTTCGGCACTTGGACAACGTTAACGGGTATTACGACATTCTCGCCTATATCCGTAGGATATGAAAAAGGGTAAAATACCTACTCAGGCGGGAAGATGAACGATAAAAAAAAATAACGAGGTTTATCTGCTGCATCTATCGACCACTAAGTGATACAAACTTTGATACATGATACATTGATCATTTACAGATTAATTATCCAATTGTCGAAATTGCCATCCTGTGCTACTTTAATGTCCACATTATTAAGTGGCTTCAGGATTTAAATACGACCGACGAACAAGGTCGTGAAGCTGAATTATTCTCAATCAGTTGTGGCTTTACTCGGTTTATCGATGAACCAACACGGATTCCTGATCGAGAGTCCAATAGTCTCCTTGGTCTGTTACACGATCATTGTAAATTCGCCGTTAGGTCTTCCGACAATAAGCTGCTTTCGACATTGAGTTTCCTACCGATCAGTAACAGAGAGGCGCCTTAACTGCGCAAGATTTTGCCCCACAAATCTGTTTAGTGGGAAGAATCACTGAATAATTTCGAACATTTCGGTGATTAGAGGTTTGTTTTATATCCAACGGCTCATCTGATTGCGCTAACGAGGAGAATAAAAAACAAACTTCTTGCCTGCCCCAATAATTCCCGGTCCTTTTGGTTAGTCCCTCGAAATCCACTATATCTTTACTCACATGGCCAGATAATAGTATTGCAACAATACCTGTTAAGAAAGCCAACTTGTTAGCTAAACTTTTTGCTTCATATTCTATTGTCGATTTCCAGGGAAATCCCAACCCACTATTTTAAATGTGCAGTCAAGCTAGTTTCTTGTGGGAATACTTCCTGCTAAAAATGCACTACAGTTCAGTCGATGCTCAGAAAAGGCTAGAAAACCTTGTCAAATAGCTACCGATCAGTCTCATTGCTTTCAATAATTTCGGAAGTTATGGAACAGGACTTCATGAAGAAAGATGAACAGGAGAGCTTTTAACTTATATCACACACGTTTAGAAGAACACAATTGAACATTGTGGAGAATTTCGAGCTGTTGCACTTGATATATCCAAGGCATTCGATCGTGTTTGGTATGACAGATTGTTGGTTAAGATGATCTGTCTGAAAAGTTTTATTTGTTTTCTCTTTACACTCCAGAATTGCTAATTTTGTACAAAGTTCAAATTCGACCAATGATAGAATACTGCTGTAATGTTTGTGGCTCTACTTGCAAACATACACTGCGTTTGTTGGATTTGAGACCCAAAACTCACCATCAATCTTAATTCCTTGGAATATCGAAGAACGGTTGACGACTTGACGCGCTGTTAATATATCACATTGGTATGAGGTTCGGTTTGTCACTCCTCGTACAACCCTTTTCAAACAGTGTTTTATATGGAGAACTTCATTCTTTTGGAATGATTCGCCTAGGACTGTGTTTCCCATCGAGTACAAAGTACAGCGATTCAAGACCAATGACTATCGCGTTTTCCGCACACGTGTCGCTCATGTAGCGCTTTCGGGATTTCCCTGTAGTACGTGTGCTATCCTCATAAAAAATTGCTTTAAGAGAACGTTAGTCATGCTTTTTGTCAGTGAGGCGGGGAATCTCCATAAGTTGTAGAAAGGTATATGAGGAATCGATCGTTTTTTTTTTATGTACCAAATAAATTACTAAAGGTAATGCACTCGTGATAATTTTCGTTCAATCTACACCCTGTCTTTTTTATCGCTTACCTCTCCGCCTCAGTAGGGATTTTACCCTTTTTCCATGTCCCAAGGATATCAGCGAGGATGTCGTAATCCTGTGGAGAATATTCCAGAATTTTTCAAATTTTTTTGACCAGTACTTTTCGAGATAAGGGGAGGAACAGCGATTTTTCGCTAGTTTTTTAAAAATGAAACGAAGAAAAGTGTGCGCAAGTATTACATTATACATATTTTTGAAGTCGTGTTTTTACAAGCTTTTATTTGACATCCAGTCGTGTTTTTTTCACTTCCCATTTTACCTCCCAAAGCTAACCCCTTGAGTCAAAATTTAACTTTCAAAACTACACGGATCTGATAAGGCTATCAATTCCTATATTAATACCAAATTTCAACTTTCTATGTCAAATATTTTCGGGGAAAATCGGGGTGTGACAGACGGACGGACGGACGGACGGACGGACAGACGGACACCGAAGTGATCTTATAAGTGTTCCGTACGGAGCATTAAAAATTGAAAAATGGAAAGCCTACTACTGCTTAAAATTATAAAAGAAAATTATTTGTAGGTTTTATTACAGAGTAAATTTTAGACAAGCAAAACGGTGGGCAGCGTGTGCAGTAAAAGAATCTCTGGGTAAACAACAGAGGTACAATGTAATATATAGTTTGCAGAATTTGCCAGGAGATGTGCTAAAAAGGTTTGAAGTTGTTTAGCTTTCTAAGTGAATAGTCCTATCAGTACATTAAATCTATAATTTTCATAAAGCTAACATCGTGTAAAACCATTATAAGTGGGTTTTCTTTACTTAAAAATTGTAAAAAATCAGTTGGTCCTAGAGAGTTATATGGTTTGTTTGTTTCCTCCTTTATTTCTTACTAATTACGACGTTAGAATGAAATATAAAATAAATATTTTGGCTAAAACTAAATATTAATCCTAAAAACATCCTCTTCATATGTCCATATTTTTTTCAACAATTTGTTTTCCACGAATTCGAAACTCAAACGATACACCAATAATCACCTAATAAACAGAAGTAATCCGACACTATGACAACTGTCCAGCACACGTGTCGTCTGGGGCACGTGTCATAGATCCGTTATCAATTGCCTACCGGCCTTAAGAAGGGGAGGCCGTAGTAAGAGCTAAAAGAGATTTCGACGAAATGTAGCAGTACTTACATCTTCCAGAAATTTCGACGGTTTTGTCGCAAACTGTTTTAATGTGTACGCTGAAGAAGAAATTTTCTTGTTCTAATAAATAAAATTATAATTCAATTTTACCCAAGTTGAACATCTTAAAAAGTTAAACTATGAGAAAATGTTAATTTAATTCTTGATCTGACAATTTTCAAAGATTGAAGCAGTAAAAATGGTCTTTCAGTAAGTTTTACTTTTTTCTATTTTATACTTCTGGCAAATATCATGAAAAAATTAATCAAGTACTAAAATTTTCGTAAGAAATAATTGGAAATTTTTGGAGCTCCTTCGAAGTATTTGAATGCACTGTAGAAAAATTTCTTCTTTTTAGTGTTCCTTATGGAACACTTATAAGATCACTTCGGTGTCTGTCCGTCTGTCTCTCTGGTCGCCTGTCTGTCCATCTGTCACTACCGATTTTCTCCGAAACTATTTGACACAGAAAATTGAAATTTGATATTTGGCACTAATATAGGAGTTGATGGGTTCATCAGAGCCGTGTAGTTTTGAAAGTTAAATTTTGATTTTAAGGGTTAGTTTTGGGAGGTGAAATCGAAAATGAATTTTTTTTATTAATATTTTTATGTTTTGAGTGACTGTACCAATTGGATCAGTCGAATTTTTGTTAAACGAATTTTTCTTCTGGGTCTAAATAGTTTAAGATCCTAAAAATAAAATGAATAGCACAACTATATGTTCCTGGAAATTCCAAAGGATACCTACTCCTCCGATTTTAGCCCCTGTAACTGTTCTTCCCCTTATTTCAAAAAGTACTGATCAAAAAATTTTGAAAAAATTCTGGGATATTCTCCACAGGGCGTAGATTGCACGAAAATTCGAACGAGGGTATTACCTTTAATAACTTATTCGGTATATATAAAAAAAATTTCAAGGTCATCACTTTTCAGTAAAGATCGGAAACAAACATTGTTGAAAACTTATTTGTGGTGTGTTCTGTGAAGTCATTGATCATTTTATACCTCTGTAAATTTTTTTTAAGCAATCAACGTACGGAATACTAATTGCGCAAATCCGACTTGCAGTTGGCTGGTTTTTTTAGAGTATATTTTTTTAGGATTTCTCTTAGAAAATCACCATTTGACGTAATAACATGAAACCTATATCGTGGATCATATCGCTTCAATTACCTATTAAAAAAAAGAGAAAAAACATAAATATATTTTTAATCTTATTATTTTTAATTTGTCGAAAATTCGCTCGACTAGAAGGGGAGGCCGTCTTAAGGACCCCGGTTGAGTGAACCCTGCTTTGACAGGTGGTGCAATTCTTACGTCAGATGGTCCCGCTCCGGTGACGACAATCGGTCTCGGTGGTTTGTGTTGCACCATATTGCACTTCCTTGCTTTATTTTCCGTAATAGTAATAGTAAAATATTTGTTTTGTTTACGTTGATATGTAAAAATAACATTTTAAAGTCAGTTTAATTATTTTATTTATGATCGTTCCATCATAGCGCTTTAGCGAAAAATATTTTAAACATAACAAATATAAAATATGTCAGACACGCCTGGGCGACAAAGGGCATTATAGCTCCCGGTTTCGGGGTTTAAAATGCACCTTGTATAAGAAATTAATAAGAAATACTATTTTACAGACTAAAGGATTTTAAAACTGTTCTTGCTAAAGAATATTTTATTTTACAGGATGATGTTGACATCAATTATTTCATTCATTTAAGCGAACGCATTATATATATTTATTTATATACGAGTATTACTACATTTGCGTGGTTACTGCAATTACGACAAAATCATTGTCGACAATTTAACCTTACCAAAAACACATAAATTCAACTTGATATGGGTCCTGAGCAAATAACAGAGTTTATTTTGTTTTTATATTCTATACGAAGTTTTTCTAATGTTGGCAAAAGCACATTACGTTTATATTTTCAACTATGGTAAAATGAATTTAATTACTAAGGTTAACTTAAAAATTGCGTCAAACAGGCAAAAAAAACAGAAATAAAAATAAATAAAAGTCATTAAGCAGGGTGTCGAAAAGGTGTTAGAAAAATATATTTTATGCAGCTTTCTTACAAAATTTGGTTTTTACTTGCAGAAAATCTTTAGTATGTATTAAATGATAAATTTTGTTTTTGAATCATTTCTCTCTTCACCAAGTTAGATGTACACTATTCCTGTAATAAATTCCATCTTTTTTTATTTAAACTATTTTAAAGCAGTTGCCGGCTACGATAATAGTTTGGCGTAATGACAGTTTCTAACAGTATAATATTTTAATAAGTAAATACCACTACCAAATTTTTAGGGATATTAACAGGCTAAGAATCTATCTCTGAACAAAACTGACTGGGAATATAGCAAAATACTCTATCTGACGCTTAGAAATTCCAGAAAAGATTTCAGGGACATGGTTGTTAATAGCCCGAAATGTATTATTTATTTAGATATTTTATATTGCTATGTACTTCTTCTGCTTAAAAAAAAATCATAGATATTTACCTTTTAATAATTTGGTGTACTTTTATTCTACATATATATATATATATATATATATATATATATATATATATATATATATATATATATATATATATATGTATCGAGTAGCAGCAGCAGCAGGAGCACTTAAAAATACCAAATGAAATTTTGGCGAAACGTCGTGCAAATTCATTGTTAGACGAACGGATTGAAACTCGGAATTTTAATGTATTACATTCCACCATCCGTGAAAACGTCTATTGTAACATATACATATATATATTTATATATATATATATATATATATATTATATATATATATATATATATATATATATATATATATATTTTTATGGGTCTAGCACACTTGCTGCAGGGAAGTCCCTAAAGCGCTCCAGGAGCGGCATGAGTGCGGAAAACGCGATTCACGTTGTTCTTGAATCGCTGTAAATTGTACTCGGTGGGAAACACAGCGCTGGGCAAATTATTCCAAAGGGATGACGTTCTCCATATAAAAGATTGCTTGAAAAGCATTGTACGCGGAGTAACAAGCTGAACCTCATACGGATGTGAAGCACCAGCGCGACGTGTATTTCTAACATGCACGCTTTGGGAGGAATTAAGCGGGCTACATCCTTCGAATACTTTCCATGAAAAATACTTGTAGAACAGACTCAAGTCGCCAATCGTTCTTCGATGTTCCAGCGAATCAAGGTCGCCGGTCAATTCCGGGTCCCCAGTCAGACGGACCGCTTTCTCTGAACAGAATCCAACAAATGCAGTGTATGTTTGGGAGCGGAGCCCCGAACGTGGGAGCAGTATTCCATAGTTGGTCGAATTTGGGCTTTGTAAAGAATTAACAGTTGTTGTGGGGTGTAAAGCTTTCTGGTTCTAAATAATATTCCCAACTTTTGAGAAGCTCTCCTTGCTATGCCTGCAACATGTTCATGCCAGGACATATTTGCTCCCAAACTAACGCCCAACAAATTGAGCGACGATGCTAGGGGAATGGAGTGCCCCGTCATAATTATGTCGGGTTCAGCAACGTTTAACTTTTTTAGAAAAAAAACTGCCGCCTGGGTTTTTTGTAGCGTTAAATTCCACTTGGTTACTGTCACCTGACGCCCCCCAAGATAGAATTTCTTCCAGTTCTTTGTTGAGTTGAACGACCTCCTGCTGTCTGCGGATGTTTACCTGAGCAGCCGATGTCCGAGCGTTCAAGGTGAATGAAGAGACAAGCGTACTGTCATCTGCAAAGCTGTAGATTGGATTCCCGGTCTTTTCCAGCAGATCGTTAATGTAAATGAGAAAGAGAGTAGGAGACAGTATGGAGCCCTGAGGCACACGGGAGTTGATAGTGAGGGTGTTAGAAACAAATCCGTCGACCGCCACTCGTAAAGAACGCTCTCTGAGGAAACATGAGAGCCACAAACAGAACCTTTCAGACATACCATAAGAGCGTAACTTAGACAACACTCCATCGTGCCAAACACGGTCGAATGCCTTGGATATGTCAAGAGCAACCGCTCGAGAGTCTCCAAAGTGTTCAATTGCGTTGTTCCAAATATGTGTTACATAAGTCAGAAGATCTCCTGTTGATCTATGTTTACGAAAAACCATATTGGTGATCGCTAATAATATTGAATCGTTCAAGATATTTTAGAAGATGCTCATTGATAACCTTTTCCATGACTTTCGATATTATTGAAAGCAGTGCAACTGGTCGGTAGTTATTTGGCAAAGTTCTTGCCTTTTTTAGGTATCGGCTGAAACCGTGGCACATTTCCAGCAGGACGGAAATATTCCCGTTCTGTAGGATAGGTTAAAAAGTCTACAGAAAACTGGTGTTAGTTCCCTTGCACAATTTTTGAGAACTATGGCAGGTATTCCGTCAGCGCCAGAAGCCTTCTTGGTGTCTAGCTTCCTTAAAATACGCTTTATGATGCGCTGTCTGAAGACCACATCGGGCGTCTTTGACTGCAATATGGGAATACTAGGTGGTGTTTTTCCTTGGAAAATCGACAGTAGAATGTGAAGCAAAGAGTTCAGCCAACAAGTTCGCTCTCTCAACAAGTGCAGTTGCAATGGAATTATCTGGCCGTGTGAGTGGTGGTATGGTGGATTTGGTAAAATTTTGACTAATTGCCTTAGCGACTGCCCAAAAGGACCTGGAATTGTTGGAACAAGCGAGAAGTTTGTATCTAATTCGTTGATTGTGTGCCTCCTTGGTTTCGTCGATAATGTGTTCCGGGCACGAACAAAGATGTTACGATTTACGGTGTTAGGATTTTCACGCCATTGTCTGTAGGCAATATGTTTAGAAGCAATAGCTTCTTTGCATTTTCGGTCGAACCAAGGCTTGCCGTTGGAGGAGCATTTCTTCGAAAAAGGGATGTAAGCTTCCATACCAGCCAAAATAACATCGGAGACCTCCCTGGCGCAGTCAGATGGGTTATCGGATCGAAAACAAACGTCCATCCAAGGGAAAGTTCGAAAGTATCTTCCCATTTAGCAGATTTGTAGTGCCAAATCTTGCGCAGCCTAGGCGCCTCTCTGTCACTGATTGGTAGGATACTCGATGTCGAAAGCAGTTTATGGTCGGAAGAACCTAACGGCGGATTTACGGTGACCGTGTAAATCTCCGGATTGGTGGTTAAAAACAGATCAAGAAGACCGGCAAACTCCCCGTCTCGATCAGGGATCCGTGTTGGTTCTTCAATAAGCTGAGTTGTGTAAGTGAGTGATATATATATATATATATATATATATATATATATATATATATATATATATATATGTATATATATATATATATATATATATATATATATATATATAATACATTAAAATTCCGGGTTTCAATCCGTTCGTCTAACAATGAATTTGCACGACGTTTCGCCAAATGCAAAATATATATATATATATATATATATATATATATATATATATATATATATATATATATGTATGTATGTATGTATGTATGTATGTATATGTATATATATATATATATATATATATATATATATATATATATATATATATATATACATATATATATATATAATATATATATATACTAATAACGACGGCCAAGGGACAACTATATTCGGTCGTACTAACCGGACGACA
>CM032449.1:71196571-71244071 GCA_019049505.1 Pachyrhynchus sulphureomaculatus | reverse complement strand
TTTACTTTAAATTTCTCGATATTTAATTTTTGTTACATGACAACTTCTGTCACTCGTGTCTTCAATTATTCTCTTGTGTGACTTACGAAGAATTGTAAAAAATAGTAAAAATTCGTGTAATTGTGGACTAATATTTTCTTTACACATAGTTAAGAATGGCATTAAAATAATTAAATTCTTTATTAAATTACAACGCAAATAAAATTATAGTAATAATACCTCTGACAGGGTTGTGATAATTGATAATATGGTAAAAATTTTTGGTATAAAATTTTAGAATTTTAGTTTAAATTGGAAAAACATACCTGCAAAACTAAACAAATAATGTGATTACTGTCCAACTTTCCAACAGATGTATAGAGCGAAATAGACGAAACTATTGAAAAGGATATAGCGAAAATTCGGGCATCCTTCCCTTTTGGCTACAGTAAAATGGTTACAGGACCAAAATAAATTCATTTTTATATATCGTTATGGTGGATTTTTAAAGATTTTTTAATGCTTTTATGTAGACTATATTTGACGAAATACCAACAAACAACCAAGAGGCGATTACCCTTGTTTAAAAAAATATTTTTTAGATCCCTCCCAACAGAGTAAACTAAAAATCAATTATCAGTAGTGGAAATTTTTCACAAAAGATGATGATGAAGATGTTTTTTGGGTCTTGGGCGCGTCGGCAGCTAGGTCATTTAGCGCCCCGCAGTGGTGTTTAGACTTAGATTATGAAGTTGATGTCTTTAAGGAATTCTCTCATATTGTTTTTGTAGGTAATGAAGTTTGTGATTATAGACTGAAGACTTGATGGGAGGTTGTGGAAATCAGGAAGTTGTTGGTGGCAGTTGGATTCGAAAATATGTCGGATCGTGAGTGGGGAATCGCAGTCAGCGCAAGTAGGTGCCGGGTTATTTTTTAGTAGGTGTATGTGTGTAGTGTATGAATGTCCTATGGCTAGTCTGCGCCATGTTACGTTTTCACGCTTAGTAAGATGAGTGGAGTAAATGGGAGGATGGAATGTGGATTTGACCTGCCAGAGTTTATTTTGAGTGTCTATTAAGTCCCAGTTCAGCTGTGATAGTTGATTAAAAAGATCTTTAAGGTGGTGATTGAAGTCTCTAGGGTGAGACAGGGGAGCCCTGTACGATCGCTCGTTTTGCATAATTGTCGGCGAGATCATTTCCAGGGTTGTTGACATGACTCTGTCCCCAACAGAAGTGGATGGTTTTATTCTTGATTTTTGCAACATATAATAGATCGTAAATCTGACGAATATAATTTTGGGAAAGGTTCTTTGATTTGATGGCGGAAAGGGCACTGCGGGAATCTGAGACTATAAGGAAGCTGGAGTGGGATGGGAGAGAGAGGGCCAATCGGACTGCTTCTTTGATGGCATATAATTCCGCAGTGAAAATGGAAAAATTGGGGGGGAGGGGGAGTTTGAAACAATTTAGATATGTGGCTGGTGTGAAAAACCGCTCCCATACCAGTGTTGTTTTTTGATCCGTCGGTATAGATTGAGAGGGATTGTGGGTATCTGGTGGCTTTCAAACTTGAGAAATATTTATTTAGGGTGATTATTGTATGTGATTTGTTGTATTTGTTGATTGTTTTCACAAAAGAACTTCTTCATACAATGGAATTTTAATCACAGCAGGGGGAGTTGAAAAATTTTCCACCAAAAGAACCTTCTCCTACTGTAAACCTCTAAAAACTTACATCTCCTTCAAAAACCGATGACCATGTTTCATAAAAAAAAATCCCTGTTTCTAAGTAGCTCTTTTTTCTTCATCAATAGAGACAGAGGAGAGAGAGACATACAGCCTTCTCAGTGCGTGTTTGGTTACGCCACAGTATACTACGATCAGGCAAAAATAGCGTCCCGACCTAAAAAACACTGCATATATTTAGCGAATCATTTATTGTAATATTTAAAGTCAAAATTTTTTAATCACAGAGATTTCTATTCGCCAGCATGTGGTAGGTTGGGAGTGCGGTACATACATTACGGTAAACCGAAAAACGTTATATTTAAAGTGTCTTGGAAACACAGTTGATGTGATCAATAAAAAGAAACGACGGAGAATTAGATGCACGTACAAGGTATCTGCACTGACGGGTACCTGGTTCAGGTTAGTTTTGGTTAGTTCAGGTTAGTTGAGGTGAGTTCAGGTTAGTTTGGGTAAGTTCAGGTTCCAACCTTGTGTAGAGAAGATTGACCTAGACCACCTCCATCCACTCCCCATCTCCTCTGGAAGTGAGTTGTTTTTAAATGGTTACCGGTTGATATATAAAAATACGTGATAAAGCACAGGTAGTTGGCGACTTTGAGTGATATACACACTTTGGTGTTAAAGCTCCTAAAGTTGATTGATCATCTAGCTGAATTACAGGTTTGGATAAGTACTTATTAATATACTCCGTTTTTATATCTGCAAAACAATAAAGAGGTACATATCCCAACTTCCAGGTAATGCAGTGAAAGATATTTCATTAGCCAAATTGCTTGTTTGTGTTATTCCGGAGAACGCAAATTTAAAACGAAAGGTTGTTTTTCTCCATCATAAGCATCTAATTCTTTAGGAATAAATTTGTTTTTTTCATCCACAATTCTGTATATTCATAACAAGTCTCATCGTCATGGTTATATGAATGTTAATTACTCTTTAAATTAGAAAATCTCTTGGAAACAAAACTTTTTCTGGACTATTCTTCTATTATTTTTTAAAGTTCTTAAGGTCCTTAATGAAACACTTTAACCTTTGATGAAACTGTACCATACTTTTAGGATTAGCAAACATAATTCTTTTAATCTCAAAGACATAACTAAAACTGTTTTTAAAAATTTGTATAATAAACATATTAAAATTCAAAGGTGGGGATGACATTTAAGGTTATTTTACTATTCTTGTTAAAGCATTGTAGCTAAATATTTTATCAGGCATTATTAGACAATATACTGTTGTTTCAGATGGAATTTTTTCTTTCGTTTCAAATTCAGTCCTCATTGTTACTAGACCACTCTGTAATAAATATGATTGATCTGAGCAGTTAATATAGACAAAAATGCATTAGACTTAATTTCTGTTGGATTAAATATCGGTTGTATTGGCAAATTTTAGTCTACTTGACGGAAATCCGAAAACATTTCATATGGTGTAGCAAACATTAAGTTGGAGATCGTTGTAGGGGTATCTTTCAGAATTTAAAAATACATTTATATTTCTTAGTTCACCATGTCCGCTTTGACATTACCACTTTTATTGTTTTGGAAAGCAATTAATACTTGACGCGAGGTCACAACTTTGCAAAAGTTTTTACAGGCCGATATTGTCTTGTAGTTTCTAATAATTCAGAATATTCAACTAATTCTCAACTTCGGAAAGTGGTAAGAATGTCACGATATCTGTGAAGAAGTTTAGTGAGACCTAGCTCTTGAGGGGTCACTACATTAAGATGAGGAACTCTCTAGCAAGGTTTGGTAATTGTAATTTTAGGTTCTTCATCTTTAAGAGTGTATATTAGGGCATTACTATCATCGCTACTTCTTATAATAGTTTTTGTTAGGAATTCAAAATTATTTGGTTGTAATCTTTAAAAAATCCTGAATATATCTTAAAGAAGATAAAGAAAAAATCCTTTTTTATCGGTTCTTCTAGTTTTTCTTTTGAAAACCATTCTCCATTTTCTAACTTTGCACTTTCATATTAATTATATGGTATGTAGCCATTAAGTGTAGAAGTTGTTTCGATACCTCCAACAGAATCGATAGTAATACCACTTAAAACGTAACGTAATTCTTTAAATAAGAATGCTAGTGTATTGTTGATTAATATATGTTTTTTAATGGAGTATCGTCTTCTCTAGTTACTTTTAATTCTAAATAAATCTCACTTTTGCAAGGTAGGGGATATTTTCCTGTTTGTTGCAGAGCAATTCTTATTTCGTCATTGGATCCTAGTTTTGTAGGATTAAAATATTCCATTGTAATTTAAGTTTAAAACCAAAACATAGGAGAAATTGTCGATTTGATGGTGTCAACCCTGATTTGATTTATTACTAAATAAAATCCGTTCTTTTTAAGCTTTTTCATATCAAACTTTGTAATAAAATTTAAGCTGTCCGATTTCTTGTAAGATAGAATTATCGTCGTTGATTTAGTTCTTTAAGGTGAAGACTTATCGTTATGATTTCTTCCTTAAAATTGACAAGTTCACCCTCTTGATCTAATATTTTAATAGTTTTTTTATCTTAGCAGTCGTTTGAAAATATATAAGATTTTGAAGTGATCCAATTATTTTAAAACCAGGTGTTACATTGGGAGGAGATCGATGTATCTTATGAAGTGGTTTACCATTAAGATATGGTCCTTCAGCGATACTACAATCAACATTTATTAAATTTACTTTAATAATTTCTGCAATGTAATCTGCTACATGTTCTATATTCGGTTCTAATCGTTTATTTTTCAACTCCAATAGTTTACCAATCGTTCTATCCTGAAAGATTACACAGCCCCACAAAAAAAAAAGTGGGGTATACTTTTGATGCGATATATCAGATCCGTAGTATTTTTGCCCACTGATCACGAATCTGACGTCAGAATATCGCCATCACATCTCAATTTTTTTCTAACCTCAAAAGGTAAAAGTTAGTAAAAATTAAGAAAAATATACTCCTAAAAAATTGATTCAAGCTTTTTCATGAATACAAAGATGTATTAATATGTATTCGGGCACGCTAAGCTAATAGTCATCGGTTGGATTGAGCCATACAGTTCTGTTTTCTTTCTAACCTCAATAAATCAGACAGATATAGTGCTTCTCGAATGCAAAAACGAATTCAAATTAAAATTCAACCGATCCTTACCAAATTTGGTTCCCGAGGATTTTTTGGGTCGCTGATCACGAATCTGAGGTTGGATTTGCAAAATTCAAGATGGTAAATGTTTTCGCGCTATTTTGAACGCCGAGAAAATTCATCGGTCGATTTTTATTCTTCTACCTGCATCCAGGGCACCTCCACGTGGTGACGGTGGGCAACGGTGTCACTCCACTAGCCGGCAGAGTCCCTGGATAACGGCTTAGATGCCGTCATGGTAGGTAGAAGAAAGAGAATTACGATGCAGGGACTCGGAAACGCAGTATCGGCGGTTGGTCAGGGTGGGAAAGCGGGCCCGCAGCCGTCGTCATCCAGCGACCGTAGCTCTTCATGTGTGGGTGACTTGGCTCATGTAGAGTATAATGCTACAAGAAAACGGTCTCACGGTACAAGGACTTTTCACAAGTGCGATAAAAACAGTGATTCATTTTGTTATATTTGCTGTCAACACGTATTGAGTAAAATGGGTCACCGATAACGGATAAGATTAAAACCTAATATAAGGATTGTTTTAACATTGAAATACAGCACCAGGATACAGATTGGGTTGCCCATATCATTTGCAGTTCTTGCAAAATAATGTTGTACATCAATAAGAAGGCGATTAAATATTCCAGACCAGCAATATGGAATAGACCATACAGTGAAAATGATTGCTACTTTTGTATGAATGTTGTATCTAGGCATAACCGAAAAATAAAAGCACTATTACTTATAACGATGTTTCGACAGTAACAAGACCAACTAAACTAATTCCGCCTCCTGAACCACTTGATGCTGATGTTATGGAAACAAATGATTTCACCTTATCAGTTCATGCCGAAAACATTGAGACTGTCGAAAAAGATTCAAACACTGTTACTAATGAATGTTCTAGTGACAACCTATCATATACTAGTGACACAGATAAAGAATTTCTACCATACAACCGTAAACCAGAACCAATACTCGTATCACAGTCAGAACTTAATGATCTAGTCAGAGATTTAGGCTTATCCAAAGATGGTTCAGAGCATCTTGCTTCCTTTTTAAAGAAAAGACATTTACTTAAGCCAGAAGCTACGATTTCTTATTATAGAAACAGAGATGAAGAATTTCGAAAATATTTCACAATGGACGAGGAATTGTTACTTTCATATTGTACCGACGTAAAAGGTCTAATGGATGAATTTCAAAATAACTCATACGATCCTGAAGAATGGAGACTGTTCATTGATTCTTCTAAACGGAGCATTAAGGCAGTTTTGCTGCATAATACCAACGTTTACGCTCCCATTCCGATTGCTCATTCCACAGCAATATGAAAAAATGAAGCAGCTTTTGATAAAAATAAAATATGCTGATCATAACTGGAAAATTTGTGGAGATCTGAAAATTGTAACAATATTGCTTGGCCAACAGTCAGGGTTTACACTTTATCCCTGTTATAAATGTCTGTGGAATAGCAGAGACAGGGAACGTCATTATAAGAAAAAAAATTTGGCCAATAAGAGAATCGTTCACTCCTGGTGAAAATAATGTATTGTTTCCACCATTGGTAGATTCAGGAAAAGTTCTTATTCCCCCGCTTCAGATTAAGCTTGGACTTATGAAGCAATTCACGAGAGCATTAGATACAAACGGCCCATTTTTCAAATATTTGCATAAAAAATTTCCGAAATTTTCTGAAGCTAAAATTAAGGCAGGCGTATTTGACGGGCCACAAATAAGAAAATTGTTTCAAAATTCATTATTTGTTACTAAAATGAATAAAGTTGAAAAAGCTGCTTGGCTTAGTTTTAAAGAAGTCGCAACAAACTTTTTGGGAAATAATAAAAGTGCTAAGTACAAAGAAATAGTCGAGAAAATGGTAAAAAATTTTCAAACATTAGGTTGCTTAATGAATCTAAAATTACATTTCCTGGCCTCTCACATCGATGATTTCCCAGATAATCTTGGTGACTACAGTGAGGAGCAAGGGGAACGTTTTCACCAAGATCTGAAAATCATAGAAAATCGGTATCAAGGACGATGGGATGACCATATGCTAGCGGACTATTACTGGTCGCTAAAAAGAGAAACAAGTCCTCAAAAGCGTTTGGGCAGAAAGCCTTTGAATAGGTCATTCGCGGAAAAAAGAACAAGATACAGCCAAAAAAAGGAAAGTTAGGCGCGGGTCTAACCTTCGCAATTCTAGAGCTTAAGGGCCTACTATTTGAGAGTATATGGTTTAAAAGTCCTGGTTTTGAGTTTATGGGTCTCATTTTTAAAGTTACAGGGTTATTGAGGTCTATTTTTTGAGGTTACAGGGTGTGAAAGTCTAAGGTTTCAGGGTTTAGGGTTTAAGAGTATCAGGTTTGAGGATTCCCCAACTCGAAAATTGGGAATTTGTAAAAACGTGACATTAGGCTCGTAAGTGGTTTTTGCAGAAACAGGCTTTAAATATAGAGGACATTCTATTTTATATAGTATTAGATAAAGACTACTATCTTCTTTTCTCCAATTGCTGTTGGTTTCATCATTTTATTATGCCATTTAGCTTCTGCTTATTTTTTTTTTGGCGATTTTGCATCGTTGGTAGTGTTCGCAACACTCGCCGCTCCTCCATCAGGAACTGTATTACTCTTGCTTTAGAATTTACTACAACTATTTCTTATTGACTTTAATACAGTTCTAATCTATTAAACTTGTTTGTTGATTGTTTTCCTTTGATTTCCTTTCTAGCTTGTTTGAGTGCAGTTTTCCTTTTTTTCTAAGCTTAATTTTCTTTAAACTTTCCTTGCAGCACCTATTTCTAGAGCAGCTGTTTCTCTCCAAAAGGAGCTATCCAGAGCTTTTTCAGATAGTAGCTTATCAGCATCGTGTCTTCTTTTTATATTATGAGTAGGTAATACCATGCCCTTTACACGCTTCATCTAATAAATTTTATTACCTCTTGTAAGTCTCTTTTTTAATTTTGTTCCAGGTCCACAAAAATTGTAACCTGGCATATGTAATTCAAAAGATAATCTATTTATTAAAGTATCTAAAAAAACAATGCCTCTTTTCGGTATTTTATTAACATATCTTTTTGAATGTGATTTAGACATTATATATTACGAATGTTTATGTCAAATGATTAGTGCTAGAATAGAAACTAACTACAAATATATATATATATATATATATATATATATATATATATATATATATATATATATATATATATATATATATATATATATATATATATGTATATACATATATATATATAGTAGTTTTAACATTTGGGAAGGTCGAACCATCTTACCTAAAAGAGAAGTAGTATACACCAATTAAAATAATTTATGAATCCTCAATACCATGAAAAAATTTGTTTGTTCAAGTATCATCAAAGACCAGACGAAACAAATAATAAACAAATTGGTTAATACGAAAGCTTATAATAATAGGTTGGAAAATTTGGTCAACTAACTCGTCAATATATTGATGATGGTATAAGAGATACAGAACATAAGTTTGGTCGTCATTATGGAATAGTTCAGGTTTATAAAATGGAGAGCTACTTAGGATTACCACAAAAATCTGTTGACTTTATTGGTAAAGAAGTGAAAGTTACAGGTGTAAGATATCTTCGTACAGCAGGTTTACATGAGTCGGCTATAAACAAAACGGTCTTGATAATTATATGGATATTTTAAAAAGAACAAGTTTAAGGAAATGGTTCATACAAGTATGGGACAGTAATAGGACCCTATTTGCAAAAAAAGGTATCACTAAAACTAAAACTATTAATTCTATTCAGAATTTGTTTCAAGATGTACTGTCAATTAATCAGAGGCAGGCCAGGTCTAATACAACTGTAAGGGGTGGGGATAGCTTGACTTTAAAAAATAATAAACAGAATACAGATTACGTATGCTGGGATGATGTTAATAAGTTAGTTGACAGAATCCATTTCTTGGTGGCCTCTACAAATGTAAGGTGTGGCCATAACAATGAATTCATTTTATTAAAGATAAACTAAAAGAAACCGATGTTATCATATAAATAATTATAACAAATGATTTAATACATTAAGACAACGACAGTTGGTAAATTTGGCTGTCATATTTCAAAACGTTACACAAGTACTCTAGACCCTCTGGGAAAAACTCCATAATTTTAATTATTTAGAATCGAATTTTAAAAATTTTTAGAAGTGATTCGAAATAAATGAAAATTTGGATCCGTTTTAAAAATAGACATTAATAATCTAAATATGAGACTTAATGAAAGTATTGGGGATGTACAAAATATTGCAAAAAAAATATTCGAAGATAAAATTACTCCTGAACACAATGGCAAAATATTAAGTATAAAAAATGTTGTGCAAGAAAGAGAGTTATTAGATCGCATTTCTCAAAAGTTATTAAAATGTGAAGAAGATGTACAAACAATGAAACAGATGTATGAGGAGTTAATTAGTTTATGAAAAGTATAAAAAATTACAGCAAATACTGAAAAAATTGATAAGATTTTCACCCAGTTAGAAAGTCGTGAAAATGATTTAACAGCAAGTATAGATGACAAATTTCTAAAAGAAAAAGATGTTAAATTAGAAATGATTAAAGGCCTGATTGAAGCAATTAAAAAAGAATTAACAAATAATATTGAAAGAAATGAAGAAGAAATTAAAAATAACAATGAGGCTATAAATACTCTTAAACTTCTTTATGGGAAATCAGGGTCAAAAATTATAAAGAATATATTAGAAATAAAAAATGTGGGACATCAGTTACTTAAAGAAATAAAATCTTTGAGTGAGATGGTTAAAAGGGCTGCTGAGGTATCTAGAAAAGAATTTAATGAAACAATGAAATTTGCACGAGAGGAATTAAATTCTACAGTAATAGGAATAAGTGATGAAATGATTTAGCAAAGATTTATTTAGTGATCTAAATTAACGTAAAAATTGCGGAACTTAGAAGTAAAGACGAAGACATTCAAAACAACAGCAATAAATCAATTGAAATTCTTAAGAGTAATATTAAAGCGATTAAAAATTAGTTAAATAAATTAATTCGATTGTTATTTAAGTAAAATATCTACTAATAAACATTAGTAAAAAAGTCAAGATGAATAAAAATATAAGGGAAACCGTTGTTGAAGAATTGCATAAACCCGCTAGAAAAAATTATCAGCGAATTGTGAAAGAGTTAAACGATTTATCGCAAGCTGATTTAGTTAAAATGCAACCTTATGCTAGGTGTAATAAATCATATAGATACATTTCAGCAGTTACAAATATATTTACAAAATGTGTTTAGATACAACCGTTTCAACACAAAAGGGGGAAGGAGGTAACATTACCAATGGAAAAAATTTTAGATATAGCAATAAAGCCGGACAATGTGTTAACTAATTCAAAAGCAAGTATAGTGGAGCGGTTTAACTGACCTTTATGTGGAAACATTTCAGTAATCAAGGAAATTATAAGTGGAATAATATTTTACCTTCTAAGTAGTGTAGAAAAATATAATAATTCTGTTGATAGAACTACAGGATACACACTTGTTGAAACTAGCAGAAAAAATGAAGAAAATATGTTATTAAATTAATTTACTTATAAAAAGACCGTTGATTTAAAACATATTAGGCTTAAGGAAAACGATCTCGTTATGATTTTTACCAAAGAGGAGTATTTAATAAGGGGTGCACTTCAAATTGATCTACTGAAAATTTTCAAATAAGAGAGGTGCAGCTAAAAAATACAAGATGCCAAAAATAAAAATATTAAGGGTGGCTTTTACCGTAACGAATTGCAGAAAATAAAACGTCCTGACCTGCGTCTAGTGGAAAAATTTGAGAAAACAGGAAATAAAATTTTTGTTAAATAGTTAGGATTAGAGAGAATTTATAATTCACGGATCTTAAAAAAAAATGTAGTTTATAAAAAATAAAACCATAATCGAAATTTAAATATATATTCATTCAGATTCAAACCTTTCATTATACATTAACATTCTATGTTGTTCATCAAAACTATTATTTTACAGTCTTTAATTGTTCTTCTAAATCACAACCTATCTATGGTAAGCAGTCCCACGCGATTAGTAAATACACCTTATTTTGCTCCTAGTTGAAAGCCACTGATTTCTTCACATATTTTTTTTTTTGTTCCATTTCTTGTTAATTTACTTTACAACTAGCTGGGATATAACGTCAGTAAGTCCAACAGAGTACCACATTTTCACTATTTGGATTCCGATTTAGATTGCTGAGCTACTCAGAAAAGCCGCTGAATTGAGGAGTGCAGGATTCAAGTATGTATGGTGCAAAGATGACAACATTCTGGCCAGGAGGGCTGATGGTGAGTCTGTCATTCGAATCATCACATCGGCACAAGTGGAGAGTTTAATAAATAGTTAACTTTAATCGATAGGCTAGTAGACTGTAAGTTATAAAATAGTATAGTAACATATTTTTTCTTTTTTTGTGCGATTATGCCTCCTATGAGTGGAAATGCTGAAAGGGAGTGGAAATGCTGAAAGGAACTTTAATAAGCTTAATATTGGCCAAATGAATATTAGATCTATTGTTTCAAAAATGACCCTAATTAGGGATTATATTGAGGACTATAGGATCGATATACTATCAATTTCTGAATCCTGGATCACGAATTTGATTAATGATGATGTAATAACTGTCGATGGCTTCAGACTGGTGAGAAGGGATCGAGCCAATGGGTGTGGTGGTGGTGTTCTTATGTTCATAAGAAATACCATCAACTTCACTGAAATTCTTGATATCAACACAAATCATGCTGCGCAGATCTGGATAAGGTTTGAAATTAAAGAAGTAAAAATGATTGTTGGTACACTATATAGACTCCCTGGGCATAATAATATGCACGACTTCTTCGGCGAGTTTGAGGAGAATATATGTGGATGATTGCTTGGCTGTGATGCTTTGGTGTGTACTGGTGATTTCAATATAGATGTTTCGAATATGGACTGTATTTATATACAGCGCATTTTGATGCTTTTGTCTGCATACGGTCTATCTCAGCTAATTCATGAACCCTCCAGGTACGGAGCTGGTGGTGCGACGCTTATTGATTTAATGTTGTGCTCCAACAAGAATCTGATAGTGGAGTCTGGTGTCGACCCTACTTTTAATGCTTCTGACCACCTCCTAATAAAATGTCAATTAAAGCTTGAAATTCTTAAACCTAGGCCTTTTTTGACAACATATCGCGATTACAGGAATTTTGATCATGTGGCTTTCTATCAGAATCTTCAGGCGATACCGTTTGATGATATCTATTATTTATCTAATATTGACCTGAAGGTTGAGACTTTTATTTTCTTTCTGTTGGAGATATTTAATGTACATGCACCAAGAAAAACTTCAAGGATTACAAAACCGAAGGCACCGTGGTTAACTCAAAATATAAAATTTTGTATGTCTCTCCGGGATAAAGTTCTATCCAAATATAAAAAAGAAACACTCCAGACAGCTGGGAGTCTTATAGGCAGCTTAGAAATTTTGTTAGCTCGGCCATTGTTAGGGAAAAAAGAGCATATCTTGAAAATAGTATTCGAAATAATGGACCAAGAGATAATTGGAAACTTATGAAGGAAATGGATATCTACTCAAAAAATAAAAAGGTGATTCCTGAGTTCTTGGGTAGTGCTGATGATATTAATAGGTTCTTCTCAGGTGCGGCACAATCCGGCGAACCGAACCCTGAGATTTTAAATTTTTATAATAATAATAGAAAACTCGGCGTGGGTAATTTTCGATTTAGACTGGCAACGGTTGAGGATGTACAGAAGGCCTTATCTTCCATTGAATCAAAGGCCATTGGCTGTGATCAGATCGGGTTGACAATGATAATTCGCTACTGTCCTAACATTATTCCAGTAATTGTCCATTTGGTAAATTTTTGTATTGAGACCTGTACTTTTCCTGAAATCTGGAAAACATCATTTGTTCTACCGCTTCCCAAGGTCAATTGTCCGAGTAAACTAAAGGACTTAAGACCTATTAGCATTCTGCCCACTCTCTCCAAAATAATTGAAATAGTGATGGACGGACAAATCAGATAGTATGTCGCCAGTTTTAAAATTTTGCCCACTGTACAATCGGGCTTCCGTAAGGATCACACCTGTACTACTGCTCTGTTGAGGGTAATGAACGATATCCTGGAGACTGCGGATCGTGACGAATTGACAGCATTGGTTCTTTTGGACTATTCAAAGGCCTTTGACCGGCTAAATCACGATCTTTTTCTGAGCATTCTGAATTATATCGGCTTTGATGACAGCGCACGGCGTTCTATTAATGCATACCTTACTGGTAGGAAGCAGATGGTTAGAGTTGGTGATGCGCTGTCGAGCCCTCTGAAAATGTCCTGCGGTGTGCCTCAAGGATCGATCGTGGGCCCGCTATTTTTCACCATTTATACGTCACAACTTATTTCATACTTAAAATATTCCTCAGCGCATTTCTACGCTGATGACACGCAATTATACATTTCTTTTAAACCAGACCAAATATTGGAGGCTAATGATAAACTGAAGCTTGATCTGGATGCCCTTATGAAGGCCTCTAGTGCACACTGCTTAGAAATAAATCCAACTAAATCAAGGATTCTGTTATTTGGACGGACTTAGACTCGGATTCGGCATCAGAACCTGCTACAAATTAGCTTGAATAATGTAGTGCTAAGTGCATGTACTGATGCTAAAAACTTGGGCCTAGTAATAAACTCCCATCTGAGATTCACGGGACATATAAATTTATCTATTAAAAGAGCATTCGCTAACCTTAAATTAATTTTCAATCAACGCGCTCTTCTTACCGAGAACTTTAGAAAGATGCTGTGTGACTCCATTGTTCTGTCGCACTTTAACTACTGTGATGTGATGTACGGGCCCTGCCTTTTAGACTGTGACGCTAAGAGGATCCAACTTATGCAAAATTCGTGCGTGCGTTTTATTGGCGGTATCCGAGGCCGTGAGAGAGGTGTCAGTGCAAAATTGCATGATAAAGTGGTTAAGAATGACTGTAAGACGGGTGCCATACAGTTTGGTACTATATAATAGGATTATTTGTAATAAGTGTCCTGGCTACTTACATAGCAAAATAAAATTTAGATACGATGCACACAACCTGGATCTGAGGTATAAATTCACCTTGACTCCGCCCATGCACTTGACTTCAATGTATGAGCGTTCTTTTAGTTACTAAATAGCTAAATTGTACAATAAAGTGCCTGTTGATCTGAGGGATGCGTCAGGTCATAGGTTCAAAAGAGCAGTAAAAACAATTGTTCATAGCTTGTGCTGACTCCTTCCTCCGGCAGCTCGGACAATCGTCACCTCAATCGAGCTCTCTAATGTTACATATATAGCAGTAGCCATACCTTTAGCCACCCACAGTATTAATATTAACTTCTATCATGGTGGTACATTGTGTCTTGATATTTTGTATTTTATATGCAATCGACCTCTCTAATGATACATATATAGTAGTAATTTTATCCTTAGCCACCCCATATTAACTTCTATCATGGTAGTACATTGTGTATTGATTATTATATTTTGTATTTTATATGCAATACTAGTTTCTA
This sequence comes from Pachyrhynchus sulphureomaculatus, assembly GCA_019049505.1. Lineage (NCBI taxonomy): Eukaryota > Metazoa > Arthropoda > Insecta > Coleoptera > Curculionidae > Pachyrhynchus > Pachyrhynchus sulphureomaculatus. The sequence goes on along the minus strand of CM032449.1, from coordinate 71,229,616 downwards.
AATGTTGGTGAATACAATATGTATTCGCATTTCATGGTTGCGATAGGAAGTGTAACTTCAACTCCGCCAATTGTAATCTTACTGTTTAATTACAATAAAGACATTTTATTATTATTATTATTTAAAACGTTATAAATTTATGAAATCACATTTTTTGAAATTTGAAACACTTTAAAATAATTTGAAAACTTTTAAAAATTTAAATTCTGTAATCAACTACTTAATTTTCCATAGTTTCACAATTTTAGATATGCCTAAAACAGAAAATCCAACATAAACTAATTTGCCATATTCAACTAGTGTTTTTTGTATTTGAATAGTCACTACATGTTCATTAAAAATAAGTGATTGTTTAAAACTTCGCTTTGCAATTAGATTTTTCACGCTATCTTTTCTTGAGTTTTTGTCGCAATGAGGAACTAATCAATTATCTGATCTTTTATCAAGGTTTTCCATAATTTTACCGTAAATACCGTTATTATCTATTTTATAATTATTTTTATCAAACTCATTTTTAGATTTATTTCTAACTTTAGAGATTAAGTCTATATATTTCCTTAACTAAGGTGACTGAGTGAACTCTAAGATTTTATACATTTTAGTCCATTTTCAATACATTGTTTTAGTAAAGTATAATGAATTATATATCTTTCTTGATTTTATAAATTTAGAATTAATTTTGACTGCTTAGAATTAGGTGGCGTATAGTTTTCAGGACAAAGAGGAAATTTATTATAAAAGATATGTAACTCTGTAGAATATGTTAAGTCTACTTCTAAAACACAACCTTTTTCGGATGTATCCGATATATTTGTTGAATTAAAATTATTAATCCAACAAAATCTTTTTGAGGGATATTGAGACACTGCATAACCATATAAATTTGTTTAAGTATAAAATGTACGTATTTGATTTTGCTGAGTCGTGATTTTCGATAAACCTATTATTTGTTATGAATTTTCTACAGACACACGCGCTGTTTCCACCTCTTATGCTATCTCTAAAAGAGTGTAGTATATCTGAATTGGCTAACAGTTTTAACTCCACTCTAGTGTATTTCAAACAGGTATCAAAATTTGCTGAATCCAGTTTATCCGTACTCAGACAAGATTTTTAAAATTTTTTAAAACAGCTGCCAAGGACAAAACATTTTAAATAAATATCTAAATATTCTTCTATTGATTTATAATTGCAAATACTCCAAGAATTTTTAGTTCTTTTATATTCATCTTCACTAATATGTTCATCGATTAATTTATTATGAAACTGTTATTTTTTATCATTTGATTTTGTATTTTTGTCAATGTATCTATAAGGAACTATACCCTTATGACGAATCAAACTAAACGTTTCCTTTTCATGAAAAAATTTTGGTATTTCTACACATCGTTCATCTTTAAAAGTTTTGGGTAATTTTAATAAAGAATATGGTAAGAACTGAAAGAATTCCATAAACCTAATACACAACTGTTTCTTTTTTATTTTTCAGTTTGTTTATCAAAATACGAATTTACGTCAATATTTGTTTGAAATAAAATATATCTTTCTTTATTCTGCGCTATTACCTTTAGTTCAGGTTAGATCATTGTTTTGACATAAATCTTTGATTAATAAATTTGATTCATAGTTTCGTAAGTTACGTAATACTACCGGTATAAAATTGGGTATTTTAAAATTTAAGTTACATTTAGAATGTGCCGGTCCTTTGTAAACACCTGTTAGATGTCAGTAGTAAGCAACTTTATCACCTTTACCTATCCAATTTGTTTAATTTAACTCATACGTTTATGGTTTCTTAAATATATATTATAGATGTCACATACATCTTTTTCTACAAATTTTATAAAAACTTGATCTCACTTAGAGCCCCTACATATTTTATATTTCCAAGCACAATCGTCAAAAGAACATTTTATGTAATACTAGCCGGGCCCGCGGCTCCGCTCGCGTGGACTTTATTTACTACTATCGTCACTGCTTATTCCTTATGTTACCCAACGTAATAAAATATCCCCCATTATTTCCCCTTATCTCCCAATATTTCTCCTTATCTCCCATTATCTCTACATAATTTCCATCATCTAGGCTTATCTCTGCTCATCTCCCATTATTTCTTCTTATCTCCCATTATTTTTCCTTATCTCCCACTATCTCACCTTATTTCCCATTATCTAGGCTTATCTCGACTTATCTCGCAATATTTCTCCTTATCTACCATTATTTCTCCTTATCTCCCATTATCTCACCGTAACTCCCATTATCTAGACTTATATCTGCTTATCTCCCATTATTTCTCCTTATCTACCATTATATATACTTATCTCCCATTATCTCACCATATCTCCCATTATCGAGGCTTGTCTCGACTTATCTCCCATTATTTCTCATTATCTCCCATTATATCACCTTATCTCCCATTATCTAGGCTTATATCGAATTGTATAGAACATATGTATAAATTTAAAAAAAAACACGTAAATCAGATAAGTGGTTCTAGAGTGATACGCGCACTAACGGACAGACAGACAGACAGAGAGACGTTGCATTATATATATATATATATATATATATATATATATATATATATATATATATATATATATATATATATATATATATATATATATATATATATATATATATATATATATATATATTATATTCTTTGCTACATGATATTGTTCCATATTTAAGTCCTTAGGCAGTGTATTGCAAGAGAACGCGCTAGCGACAAACTTTTCTCCGACCTGATTCACTATTATCGTCACTGCTTATTCCTTATGTCACCTAACGTAATAAAATATAGTTCATAACCTGGCCAGAGAACATATGTATGTTTTTAAAAAAAAAAGCACGTAAATCGGATAAGTGGTTCTCCAGTGATAAGAGCACTAAAGGACGGACAGACAGATAGACAGACAGAGAGACGTTGCATTCTATATATATTATAAATATAGATTATTATTATTATTATATAACCTGGCCAAAGAATATATGTATGAATTTAAATAAAGACACGTAAATCGGATAAGTGGTTCTCGCGTGATAAACGCACTAACGGACAGACAGACAGACATAGAGACATTGCATTTTATATATATTATAGATATTCTCTGCTACATAATATTGTTCCATATTTAATGGTTTAGGCTATGTACTACAAGGCAACGCGCTAGCGGCAAACTTTTTTCCGACTTCAATCACTATTTTACGTCACTGCTCATTCCTTATGCTACCTATCGTAATAAAATATAGCCTATACCCTGGCCAGAGAACATATGTATGTTTAAAAAAAAAAGTACGTAAATCGGATAAGTGGTTCTCCAGTGATAACCGCACTAACGGACAGACAGACAGACAGACAGAGAGACGTTGCATTTTATATATATTATAGATAGAAGCAAACGTGTTCATATTGTTTAAGAGTATAAGAATTGACAGAATACAAATTATTTATTTCATTATTTAGTGATTTAAGAATGCATTCAAAATCTGTATAAATAACTTGAATATTTATAAATTTTTAAAAATTTCCGGGTGCCAAAGTACCAAATTTATCAATTTGGGGTTCTTCTGATGTCAAATTAATTCTGATATGATCACAATCATAAGTATCAAAACCATTTGAATCTTTTTTTAAAACCATAAACATTAACTGATATGTTATTTTGAATTTCAAACTTTAGTATGTGGTTAATTTTGAACGCGACATCAATACCTGAAATATCCAGTTTTGTAGAAAAATGTAGATAAGATGTCACTTCATATTCTAATCTGATTGGCGGGTGTAAAGCTGCTGTAATTGTCTTGAAACAAGATTCGTCATGGTTTCATAGGTTGAGAACGGCACGTTTTAGCTCAATGTCGTGAAGGAACTCTTAACGGATTATATTTGTCAATATAGAATCCTAAATGTAGTAATTTTAATAAAGTCTATCCTGCAAAAAAAGAATATGATAATGAATATCTAAACGTTTAAAAAACTTAGAATTAAAATTAAATATAAAATGGGATATACAAATTGATTGACTGAATCTCTTTCGGCAAATTCGTCGGCCTTTTTATTTGTTATTCCACTCATTTCTTTAATTGCATCGTAAATACTAGAACTATTACAAATTATTTTATACCGTGTGTTAAACGATTTAACACTACGAATATCATTAAGAGGCTTCCATTATAAGCCAAATAATTCAAAATTAGTTTTTATACTTGTTGGTTTCTAAATTTCTTTCACTAATAAGCAATTTTTTTTTCCACAATTTCTTCAAAAAGGTTTTAATGTTTATGTGAAAACCGTCAGGTTTAATTTTATATAAAATTATTCGGTTTTGAAAAGCAGATTTTGTAATTTTAATTCCATTTTCTTTTGTGTGAATGGCTACATTATTTTTGTTTATTATTTGATTGCATGTGGCTACACCATAATTTCTTTTTGGATAGTTGTTTTACAGTAATCATAATATTTTGCTTCTTCTAGAAACTACCGAAGACTAAAAATTAGTTAAACTGCTTGAGCTGAATATGAGTCATAGGTTTTTTTTTTGTTTTTATTTTTGTGTAACAAATTACTACTTTTAAATCATATCTGGTTGTTTAATAAATGCTGCTCCATTAAATTTTTGAAAAGTTTTTAACACCGTTTTGCACTTTTTTGGGTTATACGCTTTTTTTAGAATGACGGATTGTCTTTTCTGCTGTTTTTTTGCTCTCTTCTTGTAAAGCTGCTCTGCATTAGGTTCGGAATGAATTGAATTAAAATAAACCTTCCTTTAATAGGTTGGTGAAGTGATAGGATAAATTTAATTTTAAAATTAGAAAAGGGAATTCGTCAACTCGTCGACAACTTGTTTAATTCTGTCCCCCTTTTCTTCTTCTTCTTTTGAAATGTTGTTGGTTTGAATACTATATCTAATCTAATACAAAACCTAAAGTTTTTAATTTTGAAAAAGATTTTTAGAGTTTTTTTTACAATGAAGAGGTGTTTTTGCAAACGCAAATTTATATTGGTTTGGATTTCTTTACTGTCATAATTATTTAACGTTTGGATCTAAACTGGATTTTGAAAAGGTGCTTCAAAAGTAGGAGTAAAATAGATTCCATGAGAACGAGAAGAAGTAGAAGTATAATTTCTTCTGATACCATACCAAAATTTGAATTTAATAAAGGACGTCTCCTTTTGACCACAAGAACCGCTATCGGACTCGTCAGAATTATAATCTATTAACTCCCTGTCAAAACTATCTTTAATTATTTCGAATTTTGATTCGAGACATTATTTTTCTTAAAATTTTGTGATAGGAGTTCACTAATTTTCAGATTATTTCCAGCTGGACCAGCTGATTTAAACTACTTTTTACTGAATTGTTGTCTTCTTCAATTATACCTAACTTTTGGGACACATTGTTATTTTCATTAATACTGTGTGAATGAATTTTGTTAATTTCAAGTTAGTTAGTTAGTTTGTTAATTTCAAATTAGTTAGTTAGTTTGTTAATTTCAACTTAGTTACCAAATCATGGTTTAAAGTAATAATAGTTCAAATGAAATCAAATCAAATCAAAAGTACTTTATTGTCTTAAAAAAACGATGGTTTTTCTTTGACAAAACATATTAAATATAAGGCATATAAAAACATAGTTATAATGCAAAAAATAAAACATAAACAAATTAATTCTGTGCAAAATAAATAATAAGGAAATCTGAAAGCGAAATATATACTAAGCCAAAATGTAGAAAACGCAGCCTCAAATATACAGTAGACAAATAGATACCTAGTAAACATAGAACTAAGTAGTAAGTAAAATTAACACTGTTAAATAAAATTAAAACAATAATACGTAATTGTCATTAGCAAGGGAGAAAGAAGCATATAAACCAACACAACACAGGTGCTTCACGATCAAATGGAACGAAAGCCAACAACAGAAAAAGGGGATCATGCAAGCGAATCAGCATAAAACTCGCCCAGATCATAATATGATCTGTTAATTAATAACACAGGCCAACAAAAAAATATTTGTAAAAACTTTTTAAACCAAAACATCTAAGTGTTATGTATTTTTCACCCACAGTTCTCTCACAATATGACATCGATTAAATTTCAAAATAGGGAAAACAAATCCTCTTCCTGCTTGAAAAACTGAGCAAACTGTTGATCTCCAGTTCTATAATGTTAAATAGATGTTCCAGATTCCAATAAATGTTTTTCTTTCAGCCTAGAACCAAGCAATTCTGCTTTTTCTTTAGTCAAACCCAAATCTCTCACTACATCATTTAACTCAGCTTGTGTAAACAACTGTGGTTTTAAATTTTCTGGAGAATATTGAAACTCATCATCATCCGGTCGACTTTTATTAAATTCGGGACTGGACTGTAAAACGTCATCAATAGGCTGAGGTGGCTCAGGGACAGGAAGTCGCGGTCCATGTCCTACCGACCGATTAGCTGAAGTAAAGTTAGGAAAGACAGTTACTTTCTTATTTTTGGAGTTATATCCAGAAACATCAACGCTTCAAAAATAACAATCATTTGCTCTCTCCATACCATGGGTATTGCAAGTCTAAAACCTTCATTTTCTTTCTTATACTATTTCCTAAGATCCTCGACACAAACATAACATACTTTGTGAGGAGCCCAACATTTTTCTTGATTACCGATTTCTACACCAAAATATGCAAAGCATAATTTTTTTACAAAGTCAGTAATGTTTCTTTGATGTTTTTTAATTATAAACTCACCACATATATAACAAAAAGTGTTGGGAGAGTTTTTACAACCACGATTAGCCATACTTTGAGTGTGAATTAAAGCACATGGATTAAACACTGCAATGAGAGGTTATATTAACTGGAAGAAAACAAACAGCTGTGACATTTATCGCAACTGCCAACCTAATAACATTTGATTTTACTGCCAACCTTATAACATTCGAATGATAAAAAACTTTTCACATTTTAAATATTGAAATGTAAAAAATTGGTGGATGATACGACTTTTTTATTATTATTTTCAGGCTCAGCACACCAAGAAATATAGGAATCAGGTAAAATTATTTAAAAAGCTTTTCATCGTTGGCCTGTGTAATTTTTTAAGACTTGCATTATGAAATAAATCTGACGAGGTACTAACTTGATGTTGGGAAGGTAACAAACCAAAATGATTGTTGTTGCACACTTGGCTTAATATTTCTTCGTCAAACCAAAAAGAGTCTATAGAAAGTTCGTAGAAGAGTCGTCTGAATTATAGTAAATTCGTTCTTGAGTGCAAATGTTATCTTCCCTTATCCTATCACTAACAATAATATTAATAGAACGGGAAATACTTTTATAAGTTGATAAACAGGTCGATTTCTTTTCCGCGATATTTTTTATCATTTGACTCACCATGTCCTTAAAGGCTCTCGAATTTTGAGACAATATCTCAACAAGCTAAAGGGGTGTAGCGCAGGTGAGCGAAGGTTTTCTAGGCTGTTTGCCATCATGTAAAATGCATAATTTGTGCACTACGAAGACGTCTTCTGAATCAGTACACAATAAGCTATCTTGTACTATCACTCCTAGCTCTTCTAATTGAAAAACTACCAAAAATTTATTTAAATATGTATCTTAATATTTGCTCACCTACTAATAATGACCGGTAGTACGCATAAAAAATAATGCTGGTTAAAAAGCTCATATAAATAATTCGCCCTTGTCTTTATTCGATTTACGATAATAAAAGCGAAGTTTAACTTGATTTTATTGATTGTGTCTCTTAAGTTCGCTACAAAAACCTCGTCTCCAAAACAAAAAATGAACCCAACCAGCGGAAATATGAAAATTGTTGTTACAAGATCGCCAACCCCAAAAATCAAGATGAATTTAACAGGAATGATGATGTTGAAGGGGGTGCTAGTGATATTATTATCCCAACCACCAATCAATCCACAGAATAAGAAGAAGAAGATGACCTTCTGGATGGTGTGGAACCAGTAGAAGAAGATAAATCTGCTCTCCCAGCCCTTCAGTCCAGCGAAGAAAAAGAAGAATATATGGTATGGTGTGAAACCATTAAGGGACGAGAGTGATGGTGATGCATTAAATGAAAAAGATAACTGGAACTAACTGGACTACCCCGTCACCAGTACCAGATAACTATGTAAGAATATACAAGAATATACAAACGCCAGATATATTCATAATTAAAGTGCACATAATTAACATAACACATAAGGCATAGTTTTGTGTATATGTTATGAACTTTTGTTACGAATTTTAAAAAAAAAACTAATATTTAGTAAAAAAAAATAGAAAAATTTTGAAATAATTTTTTTTTATCGATTTATTAAAAAGATATAAATATTTAAAGTTGTTATTTTTTTAAAAGAATAATCGGTTAGTGAGGGACAGATATCACAATTTGACAATGCTGTATGTCGTCATATTTTACGCGCCAACATTCAAACAGCATTTAAAATGGTTAACTATTAAACATAAATTCATTTGGAAGTTAAACAATGTATTGAATAAAAACAATATATTTATTAGCTTTATCTTTAATCATCAAATAAAAATATTAAATGTATTAATTATAAATTTGAATTTATATCTTGATATTTATTATTTTTTTCTTTAGTTTGTAAAAGATTTATATTTAAACAAAAATATATTTATAGGTTCAATAATTTTTCAGTTGTATTTCACGTTCATATCTTTTATATAAATTCCATGATATTGGAAGTATATTCATTGAAGCCAGTAGTTTGTTCAATGCAGTGCACCCGAACCCTGAATGAACAGCACCTTCAAAAGTTTTCGCATCATTCATTGCCGAAATACTTTACATTTATTGATGAGCTTTTCTTTTGCAAATTTGCCTTTATGTCGCAATTAATTATAATCAAAAGGCATTTTTAATTTATATATGTTTTTTACTTTAAAACAGCAGTAATATGGTCTATGTAGTATAACAAATATAAAGGGTAATTCATTTAGAGGTACTTTTTTTTAAATAAAAAAAAATGAATAAAAACAATTTTATTTTATAATCTTTATTATCATATAAAAGAACCATTCTTTACAATTATTTCTTAAAGATAATTTTTTTCAAATGTTGTCCGCGCATACGGTTAACAACGTCCATTCTGAAGTTCCAATTTTCAATGACGCGTGTGAGTATTTCGAGTGGTATTTGGTCAATGACTCGAGTAATATTGGCCTCCAATGCCTCAATTGTAGCTGGCTTATCCATGTAGACTTTGGACTTTACATAGCCCCAAAGGAAAAAGTCAAGTCAATTTTTCTCGAAAACAGTGGATCTTCTGCAAGCTTGTCAAGAGCCCAACGACTAAAACGGAAACGATTCGGAAGGTCGGTCGGCTTCAGTTGTTGCACTAGTTGAATTTTGTATGCTTTTAAAGAAAGATCCTTACGTAACATACGCCAAGTTGTTGAATATGACAGGCCAAGCTGTTGAGAACGGCGACGAATCGACACTTCACGGTCTTCGCGTACACTCTCCGCTACCGCCCCTATATTTTCTTCACTACGTGTTGGATGTGGTCTATTCGGTCGAGCATTATCCAATAATGAAAATTGGGTCTCAAACTTATTGATGGTAGAGCGAGTTGTGCGTTCGGTAGGCCGATTATGTGGACCATAAGTTGCTCTAAGCGCCCGATACACATTCCTCGTAGAACGCCCATTTTCGTAATAAAGTTGAACAATTTGTAGACGCTGTGCGGGGCTAAGTCTTTCCATTATGAATTGTCAAACACTACTGAACAGGAATGCCACTTCAGTTGACACGACGCATGCGCAATCTGCAATTAAATCCCCATCACAAAAAGTACCTCTAAATGAATCACCCTTTACCTATATAAACATGACTTCTATAGAGCATTGGGCATACGCATTGTAGTGTTGCCACATTTATTTTCATTATAAGTGTGATTCTATTAGTGTGTCTGCATATCAAAGTTTCCATGTATCGAATACAGTCTCCGACAAAAATTTACTGTCGGAGTATACTTTTGGCTCCGATTATTAGGAGTGAACTACTTTAAATCTAATATTATAAATAGAAAATTAAATTAGATTAATTTTCCGCAGAAATTTTTTACTCCATTAAAATGCAAGTAAGGGCTTGCTTTGCAAAAAGATCTTAACAAGTGTATAAATCTTTACTTTATTAAAGAATACTTAAAAATCTTGTCGAATTTTTTTCTAAATCCTTCCACTCCACGGTTATAGCTAAATTACTATAAGTTAGAAAGTTTACAGTCATCCATGAAGTTCTACAAGGAAACAGTTAACGGTGGCAAGAATTTATTTTTCAGAACTTTACTCCCTACTTGAGCGAAACAATTATTATAGTGCGCTTCCCTCTAAGGGGTGTTGAAATGCTACTTATCTAAAAATAATGTCGAGAAAGCCCGTTAACAGAAAATACATGAAAATAAAACCTTTCGTATGAAATATAGGGCATCAGACCGATAAACATAGAAATAACAGTTACAATCTTCTTGTTACGTCAGCTGTTAAATGGAATATTAAAGACATTTTGCAACGCTTATTTTGGTAGGCCATTGTTTTTATCTTTATTTAAAGTATGCGCTCACCACTTGGAGCTTGCGCATTAACAAAGGGAAGAAATTAAATATAAGGAATCAGCTATTATCGTCATTTGAATCATGCGCCTACCGTTTGAAACGTACAGAGTATTGAAACAACATAAGAGACACCTTTATTAAGGATAATGATTTCCCTTATTTAGGAACTTATAAGAGAGGTTATTTGGAGATCGTTATTCTCATCGCTATTATGGTAGGGCCTGTTTTTTTTTTCTACTGAGGTATATAAACCACTAAGAAAATACAACAAAATTGAAATTATAATCTTTTATTGCAAATAACACTGACAACACTTAATTAGTGTTCAGATTATGTTGAGATTTTGCACTTTTCGCATAATGGCATTACAGTGTCTGTAGTGCTAATTTCAAATGAAATTTTATCTATCGCACATTCGTATTAACTTGGAAATATTGAAGGAAGTGACTAAAACCTGCTAGACACAATTTTAATTTAGAAACTTATGTTGACCCATCAAATACTGTAGGTTATGTACACATTTGAGCGCTTCAAGACTAACAAGAATTTGTTAGAAATTTGATTACGAGAGTTTAGTTTTTTGTTTGTCTCGATCCGACTGATATAACCGGAGTTATTCACATTTTAAGCTAAAAAAACGCGTTTTGAAAACTTCAATTGTTTATAAATAAAGGAGCACAAGTTTTTCGAGGTCCAAACAAGGACAATACTCCTGGTGATACCCCAGAGAGGATAAAATGATAATATTGCTGTATCTAAACTATGCCTATCTCATCATTATTTTGACCTTTTTTTACTGCACTAAGATTAAATTTAGAAATATTGAAAATAATTCAAGAACACAATAGAACATTGCGCATTTCATTCAAAAACATAACATGAACTTTGTGGAAGAAAAGGTACTTCAGAACAACAGTTTGATCGTTCTTTTTCAGTGCTATTTCTATGTAGCACATAGATAATAACTACCACTCTGTGTTATGTTAACATCTTCAGATCAAAACAATACATCTATAATCTATAATATATATAAAATGCAACGTCTTTCTGTCTGTCTGTTTGTCTGTCTGTCCGTTAGTGCGCTTATCACTGGAGAACCACTTATCCGATTTACGTACTTTTTTTTTAAAAACATACATATGTTCTCTAGCCAGGTTATAGGCTATATTTTATTACGATAGGTAGCATAAGGAATCAGCAGTGACGATAATAGTGAATGAAGTCGGAAAAAAGTTTACCGCTAGCGCGTTCCCTTGCAATACACAGCCTAAACCATTAAATATGGAACAATATTATGTAGCAGAGAATATCTATAATCTATAATATATATATAAATTTCAACGTCTCTCTGTCTGTCTGTGTGTCCGTTAGTGCGCTTATCCCTCGAGAATCACTTATCCGATTTACGTGATTTTTTAAATTCATACATATGTTCTCTGACTAGGTTATAGATATATATTTTATTACATCTACAACATATATAAAATGCAACGTCTCTCTGTCTGTCTGTATGTCTGTCCGTTAGTGCGCTTATCACTAGAGAACCACTTATCCGATTTACGTACTTTTTTTTAAAACATACGTATGTTCTCTGGCCAGGTTATCTATAATCTTCTATCTATAATATATATAAAATGCAACGTCTCTCTGTCTGTCTGTCTGCCTGTCTCTCTGCCTGTTTGTATGTCTGTCCGTTAGTGCGCTTATCACTGGAGAACCACTTATCCGATTTACGTTTTTTTTTAAAACATATGTTCTCTGGCCAAGTTATCTATCTATAATATATATATATAAAATGCAACATCTCTCTGTCTGTCTATCTGTCTGTCTGTCCGTTAGTGCGTTACATGCTTTTTTTAAAACATACATATGATCTCTGGCCAAGTTATAGGATATATTTTATTGCGTTAGGTAACATAAAGAATAAGCAGTGACGATAATAGTGATCAAGTCGGAAAAAAGGTTACCGTTAGCGCGTTCTCTTGCAATACACTGCCTAAACCATTAAATATGGAACAATATTATGTTGCAAAGAATATAATATATATAAAATGCAACGCCTCTCTGTCTGTCCGTCAGTGCGCTTATCCGATTTACGTATTTTTATAAATTTATACATATGTTCTATATAAATCGATATAAGGCTAGATAATGGGAGATAAGGTGAGATAATGGGAGATAAGTATAAATAATGGGAGATAAGTAGAAATAATGAGAGATAGGAGAAATAATGGGAGATAAGGAGAAATATTGCGAAATAAGTCGAGATAAGCCTAGATAATGGGAAATAAGGTGAGATAATGGAAGATAAGGAGAAATAATAGGAGGTAAGGAGAAATAATGGGAGATGAGCAGAGATAAGCCTAGATAATAGAAATTATGTAGAGATAATGGGAGATAAGGAAAAATATTAAGAGATAAGGGGAAATAATGGCAGATATTTTATTACGTTAGGTAACATAAGGAATAAGCAGTGACGATAGTAGTGAATCAAGTACACGCGAGCGGAGCCGCGGGCACGGCTAGTTTATATACAAGTATCATAATTAGAAGCGACACTCCTTCAGTGCGGTGACTTCTGAAGCGTCTACAGCGACCACATTTTTTGACCTCGCGCGACTCACACCAGTACCTAATTGAATCTGGAACAACTTACAACCTGTCAAATTAATGTAGTAAACTTATACAAAAATAGCGTAATTTTCGAAACTCTAAGCTATAATACATAATCGCTTACTGATTAGTAGAGGGTGAACTCAAATTGCGATTGATTTCGGTGAAACAAGTAAGATTTCAGATTATTAGAAATTTCTCCAAATTAGTACTCTTTATCTCCAGATCTCTACGCATATTTCAAATTCTAATTGTAATTTAAAGCAGTTTCTGTCACCCTATAGAGCTTCAGTTGGTATACCTACAGTTCGTAATACACTATTTAAATATATTTAAACTCCACCTTTTCATATTAGATACAAGAGCAGTGTTTAAAACTTGAATGCTACAAAAACCAAGACGTCAGTTTTTATAAAAAAGTTAACGTTGTGGAACACCACATAGTTATGTCAGGACAATCCATTTCTCTAGCATCGTCACTCAACTTGCTTGGTGTGAACTGAGGAGCAAATATATCTTAGCATGACCATGTTGCACGCATAGCAAAGACAACTTCTCAAAAGCTGAAAATAATATTTAGAACTAAAAAGCTTTACATTCCAAAACACCTTTTAATTAACAAAGCTCATATGTGACCAATAACGATGGAATACTGCTCCCATATTTGGGGGTCTGCTACCAAGCGTACTCCGCATTTGGTGGTTTCTCTTCAAAGAGAGCTGTTCGCCTGATTGGAGACCTCGAATTCACTAGTAATCTTGATTCCTTGGAATATCAAAAAACGGTTTAAGCTTAATTCCTTCCAGAGCAATGCGTGCGAGAATATCATCATCATCATCATTAGCTTATTCCATCCATAGTCGGATGTAAGCCTCCCCAAGTTGTCTCCAATGAGCTTTGTTGTTGTCCTGTTAATCTTTTTATGTTGTCCGTCCATCTTGAATGTAGTCTACCTTTGCTTCTTTTGTGTTCTCTATGCCTCCATTTAACTATACGGTGTGCCCAATTGTTACCACTCCGCCTTGTGATGTGCCCCGCCAAAATCCACCTTAATATACATATTCGTTGTATTACATCTATCACTTTGATCTTCTTCGTATCTCGATGGTAGGAATACGATCTTGGAGTCTAATATTTAGCGTTTTCCTCTACATTGCTCTTTGAGCTACTTAGAGTTTATTTATTATACTTTTATTTAAAGCACACGTTTTAGTGCCATATGTTATTACTAGCAGTACATATTGTTCGAATACTCTGGCTTTTATTGTATTTGGGATGTCCAATTTAAATGTAGATTGTAACCTTTCGAACGCAGACCAAGCTAACGAAACTCTTCTATCCAAGTCAGCCTTTAAATTATTTTCTGATGTTTCGATTTTTTGTCTTAAATATATGAATGTTTGTACCTTTCCTATTCTTTCACCTTCTATTAATAGTTCCTGGCTGTTATCTTCACTTTCGTTGTTCAAATATTTGGTTTTGGTGAAGTTTATTTTTAGACCTATTTCTCAAGACTTATTTAATTCCATCAGCATTTCTTGTAGTTCTTCTTCTGTGTTGGCGATCAGAATGACATCATCTGCCCACCTTAAGTTATTTAATCGTTCACCGTCCATGAGCATTCCTTTATTTTCCCACTTTTGCGATTTGCACGTGTCTTCTAGAGTCAAAGTGAAGAGCTTTGGGGATATCGAGTCGCCTTGTCTAATTTCTCTTTTAATTTTGATTTCATTTGTTTTTTCTTCAAGCATTATTTGTGATGTGACATTTTTATATACGTATTCAAGAAGAGTTGTGTATCTTGCATCGACTCTGCTGTTACTTAAGGCGTTAAGGATTACCCATATTTCAACCGAATTAAATGCTTTTTCGTTGTCAGTCAATGCTATCCACAAGGTGACCTTATACTCATTTGCTTTTATAAGGCTGATGGGTCTGTAATTCGCCAACTTAAATTTGTTCTCCTTTTTAAATATAAGCATAATCAAGGCGTTTACCCAAGGTGTTGGTATTTTACTTTCTATTAGGTACTTGTTAAATAGAGCTTGAAGATATTGTATTATTGATGTCCCTCTATACTTTATCATTTCTGTAGTTATTTCATCGTCCCCTGGTTTTTTGTTGTCCATATGTTGTAGGGCGTTCATTATTTCATCCGTTTTTACATCGGGAATTACTTCAGATCCCACATTTCTTACTATCACTCTATTTCCTTCTTCTTTCCCGGGCGGTGGCGATATTTTCGTGTCATATAGTGTTTGATAATATTTCTCCATAGGTCGTTTATCTTTTTGATTTGTGCGATCTCCTGGTTATCGTTATTTATAAGTTTTATTATTTGATGTCTCCCTTCATTCATTTGTTTGTTTAGGTGTTTCAAACTTTTTCCCTCTTTCAAAGTTTCTTCTATTCTCGTGTTTCTGTACTGTCTTACGTCTTCTCTGATCTTTTTCTTTATTTTTTTTTGTATATTTCTGCCAATTGTAATCTGCAATTTGTAGGATCATTTCTTAATAGTTATCTCTGTTTCATGAGAAATACACGTCGCACTAATACATCACATCCGTATGAAGTTCACCTTGTCACTCTTCGTACAACCCTTTTCAAGAATTCTTTTATGTAGAAAATCTCATCCCTTTAGAATGATTTGCTGTATTTCTCACCAAGTGCAATTTACAGCGATTCAAGTCCAACGTGAATCGCTTTTTCTATATACTCGTGGCTCCTGTAGAGATTTCGGGATTTCCCTGCAGCACGTATGATATGCCTATAAAAAATAAACTCTAGATATGTGATCGCCTTTTTAATGTAAATATTCAGAAGCTTGAAATTAACAATCAGTTGGTCAATTATCCTACTCTTATTCGATACAAAGTTTAAATTCGGCTAGATACATGTTCTGAATTTGCGAGATTCTAACCAGACCAGAGCTAAACTCATAACTGGGGCCCAGAACTCACCCAAAACGTTGATTGTTTGCAAGTTCAAAGAAAAATTGGTGACTTGAGCCTATTCTATAATTACTTTAATGTAAAGTATTGGATGGGTGTATTATTTGTACGTATTTTTTAATAACTTGTCCAACAAAAAAAACCATGCGCGTGTGGACTGGTCACGATGGTTTGTTACCAAACATTACTTGAAGAAATAAAATTGACAGAATCCTGAACTTTGTCGTAGCCTAGTTAGCCAAAATATTATGTATTTAGAGCCCCTTCTTTTAATGACGTCTTCTTCTTCTCAGCATGTACAGTACTAACACCAAGGAATTGCAAGGTTGGGTTAACATTCATCTTCTATTTTTTTTTTCATTCATATCATGGTTAAGCACACCATTTATTAGTATTTAATGGGTCAACACAAGTTTCTAAATTAATGTTGTGTCTAGTAGGCTTCTACCACTTCCTTCAATATTTCCAAGGTAACACGAATGTGCGATAAACAAAATTTCATTTGAAATTAGCGCTACACACAACGTAATGCTATTCTGCCAAAGATTGCAAAATCCCAACATAATCTGAACACTAATTAACTGTTGCCAGTATTATTTGCAATAAAAGATTATCATTTCATTTTTGCGGTATTTTCTTAGTGGTTTGTATACCTAAGTAGGAAAAAAACAGGACCTACCATAATAATGATAAGAATAGTGAACTTCAAATAACCTCTCTTATAAGTACCTAAATAAGGGAAATCGTTATCCTTAATAAAGGTTTCAATGCTGCGCAAGTTCCAAATGGTGGGCGCACACTTCAAATAATGGTAACAGCTTAGTTCTTATATTTAATTTCTTCCCTTTACTATTGCACAAGCTGCAAACGGTGGGCGGATGCGACAAATAAAGATAAAGATAGTGGCCTACCAAAATCAGCGGTGCAAAATCTCTCTATTGACTTTATTACCTCGCTTTTTATTTTCTAGTGCTAACTGACAGATTTTCTCGTGGTAGGGCATATTAAACTGAATGTAGACTGGTGGACTTTCCTCAATACATCGAAGGCATTTGTTGAGAGCTCAATATTAATGCAGACTTTAACTGACTATTATCAGTGTAGTTCTTTTTATTACTCTGTTACGCAAAGGCTGGTGTTTGACGTTGTTAAAAGTTCTTTGTCGTTCGATCAAACAAATACATATAACTTGCCGTTTATTTTAGCTTTTTTGTCAAAATGATTTCCTTGTAAAGAGAGCTCCTCCATTGTCAAGTTTCTTAATTTTTTTAATAGTATGGCACATCTCCTGCAAGGAAATTCCTGGAGCGCTATAGGAGTGCTGCGTGTGCCGGAAAACGATTAAATTTCTGTAAATTGTACTCGCTGATAAATACAGTACTGTGCAATTCTTTCCAAAGGATAAAGTTCTGTAGATAAAAGAATTCTTGAAAAGGACGATACAAGGGGTGACACGCTGAACTTCTTACGGATGTGATGTATAACGCGACGTGTAACCTTACCATGTACTATTGAGTAGAATTAAGCAGGTTAGATTCATCGAGAGGTTCTCCTAATAAAAATATTTTTATAATATATTCAATTCACCGACCGCTCTTCAATGTTCCTGGTTAGTTTCAGGTTCCCAGTTAGTCGAGCAGCTCCCTTCTGGATGAAATTTAATATATCCAGAGTGTTTGGGAGTAGGGTACCAAACATGGGAGCTCTATTCTATCGTTGATTGAATTTCAGCTTTTTTCAGAATTAAAAGTTGTTGTGGAATGTAAAGCGTTCTAGTACTAAATAATATTCCCAACTCTCCCTTTGCTCTACATTAAATATGACCATTCCAAGGCATAATTGCTTCCAAGTTAACGCCCAGCAAGTTAAGTGACAATGTTGGTGAAATGAAATGTTTCGACATGACTATGGCGTGGCGGTTAACGTTTTTTTAGGAAAAAACTGCTGCACCCCGGATATAATTTCTTCAGTTTCTCAATTTTAGGCTCGAAATTAGTTTTTCACCGTATTAATCAGATTTAACATTTTGCGACTTTGTACTGTTCCTAAAAATTAAAATATTACTCCTTTTGAAGGTATAAAGGTCACTCTTCATTTCAGACTTCTGTTATTAAAATACTGAAAAAAATTGTGTTTTACCGAAACATGTGCACCTACCAAATCAAAACAACACTGATCAATAGATGTACTCCCCGTACTCACATTTTTTTATTTAAACTAAAAATTTAGTTCTTTGATATTTCTGTAATCTCAATACCTAACATTAAATTACCTAAATTATAAGTTTTGCTGATATAGCTAGTCAGTCCCTTGATTCGACACCTGTTTAAAGTACACCAATAGAACTCAACACTTTTTACCCTATTTCCGGTTTTTCAACCCTAATTCGACGTAACAGAAACAAATTTATCGACTTACATGGTTTGTTTTATTTGTTTTGTTAACGTGAAAATGTTTAATAATATAATGTATTTTTCTAACAATAGTTAACATTACCTTAATTTTTGCCTAATTAAAAAAAGATAGCCATTCTTTAAAGATGTAAATTAAGACTCATTACTCAATAGTTTCTTCCTCATCACTAAACCGAATTTTCGTTACTTAACAGTTTCACAAAACAAAAAAGGCATTAAATTTACTATACAAAACTGATGTCGCTGTTTTAAATTTCCAATCTTTTTGTCACCCAATTATTTTAGTGTCAGCTATTGTGTTTATTTAGCCAAATTATCGTTAATAGATAAAATATATTTTAGACAGTTTCTTATATCATTAGAATAGGTATAGTTGATTTGGTACCTTAGCGATAGGCCAAAAAGATCTTGAATTACTGAGACAGACTAGAGGTTTGTTTTCAGTGCTGTGATTATGTACCTCCTTGTATTTATCAGTTATTTTTTTTGCGTTTGTTTCTAGCGCAAACGAGTAATGACTGGAGGGTTTCCACTGTAATGTCGGTAGGAAATATATTTGGAAACAACAGTTTCATATCATGTCGTTAGGAGGGCATTTCTTCCAAAGAGATGTAAGCTTCTAAACTAGGCAAGATGAGATCAAGAATTCCTTAATACAGTCGAGCTAAAACAAACATTTAGCCAAGGGAAGTACCAAAATATTCCTTGCTTTTCTTCTATTTAGAAAGTTTGTAGTGCCAAATTTTGCTCGGTTTAAGTACTATTGCTCACCAAAATAAAGTTAATGAAACGAGCAGTAGAAGGCTTGAGTAAATTATTTATTAGCTGTTACTACTTATTGAATAATATACTAATTTTTGCTTTATTGAACAGAATATACCTAATGATTTTAGTATTTAATTGTTTTGCAACTAGTGTGTTAATGACAATACACTTTTTGTTATACAACTGAAGTAATATCGAAATCAATAACTTATAACTTTTTTCTGCAACTTTTTTTTTAATAAATAGGACGGAACAAATTAATTTCGAGCCTACTATAACCTTTAATATAATTATTAAATATTGACCGCAATATATTATCATTTAAGATCGCTCCAAAAATCGGGTATTTGAAAAATAAGTAAAATGTAAAAAAGGATCTAGATATAAATCCGTGGAAAAATGTAAGCAGCTGTTTTATTATTATTTAGGTACTTATGTTATAGAATGTGAAGCGAAATGTCAATAGTCAAATTGATTTTTACCAGAAATAGTCCCCGTCGCGTGTAGTCCATTTTTAAAATGATTATTGAAGTAAATTTGCGTGAATAAAAGAAAATTAAGGCAGTTAGTACCAGAAACTAATATCAGTGAAAACAAACAGCTTCTTGTAAAAAACCTATCAATATAAAGTTCTTCTTTTACTTCTACTTGGTAAAGGATATCGGGGTAAAAATTAACCTATAGGCACAAATTGTAAGTTGCTTAAGTAAATTCATTATATATAGTAGTATTACAAAAGTATTACAAGTCTACAAATGTGCAGGTTATTGAGTAGTACTGCAATTGCTCTGCACATTGATTCTGTTAAAAAGGAATGTCATTTTTCGACCCAAAATTTCCATTAATATTTTTATTTATTAACAATTTTTACATATTTTTGCAACGTAAATCTAAACCAAAAGGCGACGTGGCTGGTTGTTTACTCATGTAAATAAAGATATGGATCATATTGCTGTAGGTATTTAGGAGTTTTTTAGTTTGCCCCAAGTAAAGCCTAAAATAACTAAAGAAACTAATACAACAAAAACGGCAAGTAGCAGCGGTTGATAGATTAAATTTAAATTAGCAAAAACAAATTTCGGTACTGTCCTTCAAGGAAAATCTCTTATCTTCCATCCTTATTGTGCGCATTATTAAAAAAAAGTTAATCTGATATTTCTCTCTTACTGATAAGTGATTATAAAACTTCAGATGACAGGCAACGCCAATCTAAACCAGAGATAGCTCAGCATTTTTTTGAAAATAAATGTAGTGATGTTCATATTTTCCCTGAACTAGATTTTCTTCCTGAAAACCAGATGTATACATTGATTCTACCTTAAATCACCAAGGTTTTGTTCCGATATATTTTTCTAAAGGTCGTAAAATACATGATATTTATGTAACGTGTCTTAGTACAGTGTTTTTATATAATACTACATTTACGCTATGCTTTTTCTTCAATATTGTTAAAACACTATACATAATAAGTCAGTTAATAAGTTTTGAAAGCGGAAATGAAACAAGATGAATTAATGAGTCGAAATACATTCATTCCTCATCATCTCCCTTAAGTTCAATATATTTTTTCCAGCGATTTTCTAATTTATTTACCCCAACTCTGAAGTACTTCTCCGAAAGATATCACCTTGTCATTTGTTGAAAAATGCTTCCAACGTAGAAATCTTTTGAGGTTGGGAATATATGGAAGTAAAGCTGAGCCAAATCTGGCAAATAGGGTGGATGTTCTAACATTTCGTACTTTAATCTGACCAGTTTTGCAGTTACCAAAGCACCTCTGTGAATAGGTGCATTATCATGATGAAATATCTTTTCTTCTGCAAACCGGGCCTTTTCTCACGAATTTTTTCATCCAGCTGGTCCAAAAGTTTGCAATAATACTCTTCCGAGGTTGTTTTATCGGTTTGAAGGTAATCGATTAACAAAATTCCTTTTGCATCTCAGAAAACTGATGCCATAATTTTTTTGGACCACGTTGACTACTTTGGCTGCTTTGGAACTGAACAATCAGGCTCAGTCCACTGTGCGGTTTGTTGTCGCAGTTCAGAATCATACTGGTAAACCCAAGTCTCATCCATAGTTACAAATCGCCTCACAAAATCAGTTTTATTTTTGTGAAACGAGCCAAATATTGTTTCGAAAGTTTTTCTCGAGTGCATTTTTGTTCCGATGTTAGCAAAATATCTTCTCAATGTTCTTAATAGCTTTCTCATACCCAAAACATTAGTTAAGATCTGATGTAATGATCCATGTGTGCCTATAGCCTTAGCTAAATCATCCACGGTTAATCGACGGTTTTCCATTACCATATCTTGTACTTGCACAACAGTTTTTTCAGTTGTTGCAGTTTTTGGACATCCTGAAGGTGGATTATCATTGACGCTTGTACGACCACGTTTAAACTCGAGTCCATTTATGAACAGTTAGAAATGAAGGAGCAGATTCCTTTAACACTTTCACTAACTTTACATGGATTTAACTTGCCGATAAACCTTCCAAAACAAAGAATTTTATCATCGCACGATATTCCATTTTTTCCATTTTTAAAACATACTTAAACACGTCTCCTTTAACCGGCTGATAAACAATGAATGACTTAACAGATCAACTTGAAATTTAGGGTGTGTTCATATGATAAATGAAGCTTCAAAATGATGTTCAATGTTTGGTTCAAGTGATACTCCATAGGTGTCCTTTTCAAAACTTATTGACTGACCTGTATAATTAGAAAGCTTGAATAATCTATTGGATATTAGTAAATAAAGACTTATTTACGTAAACAAATTACAATACAATTTACCTATTTTGATGGCAATATGTTATTTAAGTTTAACGATTTTTAGTTACTTACCGTAAATGTTTCCTGAATCCAAAAAAAAAACATCCCATTAAAGAGTGAAGTAAACATATACATAAACTCATATACATAATATTAATAAACTTTATATAATATAATAAAAGACTTCAAAGTAAATCTTTCTGATGTTGGTAAAGGGTATTTAAACTGTATTTTTTAATGGAACTATAAAAATTTTCCGTTTTAGTTTTTGTTGCGGTTTAATAAAATTTGTTAATGTCCATAATTGGGGTATACTTTTGCGTCCTTGCAACACTGGTTTTTAAGCGGTTTAAAGGGTCACGTCATCAACTTTTTAATCGCAAAAGAGCCAGTAACATGGAAAAGATTTAACATTGAGCAAAATAAATTAGGGTAGAACACAATTTTAATTACTACAAGAGTTCAAATTTAGTTTCCTAAGTCGTGCATCATTTATCGATAAAAGGTTGGTTAGTTTATTTATTTATTTTTTTTGAGACAGGGATTGTGCCTCTTAAACTATACCCTTTCATTGATCAAAAACGTGACGTCAGTAATATCGAGAACGTTAAACTACCCTTTAAATTGACACAATTCGAGTAAATGGGTTCTACGTTTGAATATGTCTTTGATATTATTTTACAATCAGTTCTTTAATGTACAAACATATGAAGAACGCAATAATAAATAAAATACAAATAAAATCATAAATACTTTTACATAACAAATCCATGTAACGCTTCCAAAATAACGAAAACATTTCGAAGGTCATGGAACGCAAACCTTTATATTGTTTTACAAAGAAAATATTAATAGACAAACAATTTAGTTTTTTATCTACTACAGTAACAACTATAATAGCCTAATTAGTTGCGAGTATTTTCCACTATAAATCTCTCTCCACATTGCTGGCTTTCATCCGAGGATCCTATATCAAACTTCTTGGTGCGCAACATCACGCCCCAAATGTTCGAATGAAAGTCCTGGACTTCTAGCATCTTCTGTGCCAAGATATGATATAATTTAATCTTAAGACTGAATATTTACATGTTTGAAAAACATTCGTTTAAACGGTATCGTGATGACATTCTCGTTTTCAGGACTTATACCAAGAATCTGAAAACACTAGTTAAATTTTAATTTTCTAATTTGACCAAATATATCGAAATGTAGATGTAATTTACAAAGTCAATCAAAACAAATTATGTTTATAATATATATAAAATGCAACGTCTCTCTGTCTGTCTGCCTGTCCGTCCTTCCGTCCGTTAGTGCGCTTATCACTGGAGAATCACTTATCCGATTTACATGCTTTTTTTTTTAAAACATAGATATGTGCTCTGGCCAGGTTTATAGGATATATTTTATTACGTTAGGTAACATAAGGAATAAGAGTGAAACAAGTCGGAAAACAGTTTGCCGTTAGCGCGTTCTCTTGCAATACACTGCCTAAACCATTAAATATGGAACAATATCATGTACCAAAGAATAATAATATATATAAAATGCAATCCGATTTACGTGTTTTTTGTTAAATTATACATATGTTCTCTGGTCAGATTATCTGTAATTTGCAATATATATAATATATATGTAACGTCTCTCTGTCTGTCTGTCTGTCTCTCCGTTAGTGCGCTTATCACTCGAAGACCGCTTATTTTTTTTTTAAATATACATATGTTCTCTGGCCAGGATATATGGTATATTTTATTACGTTAGGTAATATAAGAAATAAGCAGTGACGATATAGTGAATCAAGTCGGAAAAAAGTTTGCTGCTAGCGCTTTTTCCTGCAATATACTTCCTAAATCATTAAATATGAAACAATATTCACATCTTATTTAGTACAATTGGGGCTCAATACAAACACACAAAAACATATATATATATATATATATATATATATATATATATATATATATATATATATATATATATATATATATATATATGTATATATATATATATATATATATATATATATATATATATATATATATATATATATATATGTTTATAAGGACTGAGCAGTTACGATAATAGTGGATCAAGTCCACGCGAGCGGAGCCGCGGGCACGGCTAGATACAAAATAAAATTGAAAAAATGAGAAGTATAAATAAACAAAAATCATTATTTTTTTAATATCGGAGATAAAATTGAAGGAACCTACGAGACTTTTCTTGAATGGAATTTGTTTTTGAAATGACTGAATTAATATCTACCCATTTTGCTATATATATATATATATATATATATATATATATATATATATATATATATATATATATATATATATATATATATATATATATATATATAAATTCTGATATATCAAACGGTTTACTTAGGACGGGCTAATAAACTCTTAGACGCCGTCGGCAATAATACGATCGATATTTTTATTCTTTACACAAGATTCATAAATAAAAAACCGGTCAAGTGCAAGTTGAACTTGCACAATTAGTGTTCCGTACGTTGATTGTTTTTAAAATAAAAATTTTTGTTAGGGTGGTATAAAATGATCAGTGACTTCACAAAACACACCCCAAATGAATTTTCAACAAAGTTTGTTTCCAATCTTTACTGAAAACTGGTGACCTTGAAATTTTGTTTTTTTTATATACCAAATAAATTATTAAAGGTATTGCACTCGTGATAATTTTCGTTCAATCTATACCCCGTGGAGAATATTCCAGAATTTTTTCAAAATTTTTTGATCAGTATTTTTCGAGATAAGGTAGGGGACAGCGATTTTTTAAAAGTAATACGAAGAAAAGTGTGCGCAAGTATTACATTATATATATATATATATATATATATATATATATATATATATATATATATATATACATATATTTATATATATATATATATATATATATATATATATATATATATATATATATATATATATATATATATCAAGTCAAAATTTATGTTACGGTGGTATAAAATGATCAGTGACTTCACAAAACACACCCCAAATGAGTTTTCAACAAAGTTTGTTTCCAATCTTTACTGAAATCTGATGACCTTGAAATTTTTGTTTTTTTTTATATACCATATAAATTATTAAAGGTAATGCACTCGTGATAATTTTCGTTCAATCTACACCCCGTGGAGAATATTCCAGAATTTTTTCGAAATTTGTTGATAAGTACTTTTCGAGATAAGGCCCGGGACAGCGATTTTTCGCGAATTTTTAAAAATAATACAAAGAAAAGTGCGCGCAAGTATAATATGATATATATATATTTTACTCGTGTTTTTACAAGCTTTCATTTGACACCACACTCGATGACCTAGTAAAAAAATTTTTTTTTCACTTCAGACTTCACCCCCCAAAACTAACTCCTTAAGTCAAAATTTATTTATCAAAACTACATGGCTCTGATGAGGCCATCAATTCCTATATTATTACCAAATTTCACCTTTCTATCTCAAATAGTTTCCGAGAAAATCGGGTGTGACAGACAGACAGACAGACAGACAGACAGACAGACAGACAGACAGACAGACAGACAGACAGACAGACAGACAGACAGACAGACACCGAAGTGATCTTATAAGTGTTCCGTACGGAACACTAAAAACGCACAACATTAATTTTTGTTTCGAGATTGAAAGGAAAAAATGAATAAATAATGAAAATTATCAATAAATAAAAATCCTTATCAAAATATTGGATAGAAAAATGATACTCGTTTTTGGCGAAAACAATTTGTGAAGCCTTTGCAGTACCATTCAATACTTGCACATTGGCAACTAACTTACGGCTGTAAGTTAGACTTGTAAATATTCAGTAATTTTACCCTAAATTTTCTTTGCCTTTTTTGGATATTTGTAGCTTATTTCAAATGAAGCTGCTATTACTGACATTAGTTTTTTTGTATGAACTGCTTTAAGTTTTATTTTAAGCATGTCAGCATTTGTTACATACTCGTGATACTCTTATAAAAGAAGTACGCGCTTTCGGACAACATTTTTTAAAACTCATTTTGAGCTTTGATATTTTTCTTAACCTTCTATAACAAAAGTGTCTAGATATGCTTTAACGCCTAAATTATTCCATGAATGTCTTTTAAATTTTTTTTTAAATGACCGATTTTTGAAACGATAAATGCAAGAGTTTCATGTACAGTAATGAAATAATGTATTTTGTAATTTTGTAGCAATTTTCTTAAAAATATGCAAAATATGTTTGGATTACTGTCCATAATATATTCTTGTAAAATTAGTTGATATACTTGTTTTAGTGACCTTTTAGACGATTTTAGTCAAAACAAGTCCAGCTATACTACAAAAGCAACCAAATCAAGACGACACATAAAACTGTACTTCTTTTTTAAATTTTGTCGCTTCAGTGAACTACTAGAGCCTTAAAATAAAATACATTTTAGTGAATTCTTTTATGAACTAAATTTTGTTGATGAATGAAGCGGGAGACCCTAGCGACACTTCTACAGCAACAATATCGAAACAACACATCAAACTGTGTTTTTAGTGTTCCGTACGGATTACTTCGGTGTCCCATCTGTCTGTCTGCCTGGCACACCCGATTTTCTTCGAAACTAATTGGCATAGAAAGTTGAAATTTGGCACAAAGTATAGGAATCAGAGCCGTGTAGTTTTGAAAGTTTTGACTTAAGGGGTTACTTTTCGGGGGTGAAATCAGAAGTTAAAAAAATTACCAGGTCATCGAGTGGGGTGTCAAATCAACGTGTGAAAACACGAGTTCAAAAATATATATGAGGTCATATACTTGTGCACACTTTCCTCTCTGTTATTTAAAAAAAAAAATCGCCAAAAAGCTCTTTCCACTACCCTATCTCGAAACTTCTGGAATAAAAAAACAAAAATTTCAAGATCATCAGTTCTCAACAAAGATCGGAAACGAACTTTGTTGAAAACTCGTTTGGGATGTGTTTTGTGAAGTCGTTGATCATTTTATACCTCCGTAACAAAAATTGTTTTACTTGGCAGGTCTTTTTTTTTAGTTTTGTCGCCCCACTGCTAGAGAGATAAAATTTAAATAACATGGTTTGAAGTTTTGCTTTAACACTATCGCTTTAATAGCATCGTTCGCGTCGTCACGTCACCCTCAGCCTTAGTATTTTCACCGCCTCCTTGCTGGTCAATTACATGAATATTACCTAAAAAATATATACAATACATAGTTATCAATTTGAGAATTTAAATTATAACTGTTCTATTAGATGTATTCTTAATCTCATGTTAGACTAGTTTTTGAATAGGCCAAAAATTGTTTCGTAAGTCTTAGAAAGGTAAAATGGTCTTTACCCATAGCGGCAAAACATGCTAGTGACCTACTTTTTTTTCTCAATATTCACTTAAAACTGGCAAAACTGGATTTTTAACTGTTAAACCCAAAGAGGATCAACTAATGCCGCATTTTCAAAGCTGTCTGTCTTATTAGTATAACCTAAGTCTTGTAAAACTTAAAAATGTATTTTGTAATTAAAAAATTCATAAAATATGATACTAAATTAGAAGAAAATCTAAATTTTGAATTGTTGTGGCTGTTACTTGATGGAAATTCATAACGAATGTAATGAAAGACTGATATTGTCAAATTTCCACTTTATTTAGTTTCACAGAAACTGTATGACGCGTTTCGCTATCATCGCATCGCATTTTTGTATCAGACGAAGCTATAGAATAGCGAAACGCGTCATACAGTTTCTGTGAAACTAAATAAAGTGGAAATTTGACAAAATCAGTCTTTCATTAAAATCTAAATTAATATTTTTGTTTCGTAAAAATGTATAATTTAAAATTATCACTAAAGGAACTTCGTTAAAAATTGTTTTACGACCCATTTATTTATCACATTAGATCTATATTTTACAGTAAAGTTAAAAATATTTCTACACGGGTATTTGCCCATTGTCTTGGTTTCTTTAAGTTTATATAATGGGTAAATTATGCGAAGGTCTCCTTAATATAAGCCAAATCTGTTATGAGTATATTGTTATTAATTTAATTGTTTATTATTGTCTTATTATATATTTGTTTTACGATAGGATGTTTGTCTAATTTAAGGATAACTCTTAAACCTAGATCCACCAAACTTTATCTCGCTAAATTCGTATTAAGGATCTATCACTACTGAAAGAAAGTAGGTACGATAACCTATAAAATAACCGGCCAAGTGCAAATCGGACTTGCGCAATTAGTGTTCCGTACGTTGATTGCTTTTAAAGTATAGAGGTATAAAATCAATGATTTCACAAAACACATCCCAAATGAGTTTTCTACAAAGTTTGTTTCCGATCTTAGTTGAAATTTTTGTTTTTTTTA
This sequence comes from Pachyrhynchus sulphureomaculatus, assembly GCA_019049505.1. Classification (NCBI taxonomy): domain Eukaryota; kingdom Metazoa; phylum Arthropoda; class Insecta; order Coleoptera; family Curculionidae; genus Pachyrhynchus; species Pachyrhynchus sulphureomaculatus. Next base: position 71,201,142 of record CM032449.1, on the reverse strand, counting down.
TATACCAGATAAATTATTAAAGATAATTTTCGTTCGATCTACATCTTGTGGAGAATATTCCAGAATTTCTTTATCAGTACTTTTTGAAATAAGGGGGGACGGACAGCGATTTTTGACAATTTTTTAAAAACAATACAACGCAAGTATTACATTATATATTTTTGAACTCGTGTTTTCACAAGCTTTCATTTGGCACCTCGATGACCTGGTAAAAAAAAAATCAATTTCGATTTCACCTCCCAAAACTAACCTTTTAAGTCAAAATTTAACTTTCATAACTACACGGCTCTGCTGGGGCAATTAATTCCAATATAGTGCTAAATTTCAACTTTCTATGTCAAATAGTTTCGGAGAAAATCGAGTGTGACAGACAGACGGACAGACACCGAAGCGACCTTATAACTGTTCCGTACAGAACACTAAAAAGGACTTTACTCAGTATCTTCCTCATGGAGTTGAAAACAAATACTGAATTTGACTTACTCACACTAAAGAAATACTAAATACCAACATTAAACTTGTTATTTAAATGATAGCTATGTTATACTAAGATAATAATAAAAAATAAAACCGGTCAAGTGCAAGTTGAACTTGCACAATTACTGTTCCGTACGTTGATTGTTTTTAAAATAAAAATTTTTGTTAGGGTGGTATAAAATGATCAATACACACCCCAAATCACTTTTCAATAAAGTTTGTTTCCAATCTTTACTGAAAACTGGTGACCTTGAAATTTTTTTTTTTTTCTATACCAGATAAATTATTAAAGGTAATAATAATTTTCGTTCAATCTATACCCCGTGGAGAATATCCCAGGATTTTTTCAAAATTTTTTGATCAGTACTTTTCGAGATAAGGTAGGGGACAGCGATTTTTCACGATTTTTTAAAAGTAATACGAAGAAAAGTGTGCGCAAGTATTACATTATATATATATATATATATATATATATATATATATATATATATATATATATATTTTACACGTGTTTTCATAAGCTTTCATTTGACATCAGACTCCATGACCTAGTAAAAAATTTTTTTTTTCACTTCCGATTTCACCCCTCAAAACGAATCCCTTAAGTCAAAATTTATGTTACGGTGACATAAAATGATCAGTGACTTCATAAAACACACTCCAAATAAGTTTTCAACAAAGTTTATTTCCAATCTTTACTGAAAATTGATGACCTTGAAATTTCTGTTTTTTTTATATACCAAATAAATTATTACAGGTAATGCACTCGTGATAATTTTCGTTCAATCTACACCCCGTGGAGAATATTCCAGAATTTTTTCAAAATTTTTTGATAAGTACTTCCGAGATAAGGCGGGTGGACAGCGATTTTTTTAAAAATAATACAAAGAAAAGTGCGCGCAAGTATTACATATATATATATATATATATTTTACTCGTGTTTTCACAAGCTTTCATTTGACACCACACTCGATTACCTAGTAAAAAATTTTTTTTTTTCGCTTCCGATTTCACCCCCCTAAACCCTTAAGTCAAAATTTAACTTTCAAAACTACATGGCTCTGATGAGGCCATCAATTCCTATATTACCATCAAATTTCAACTTTCTATGACAAATAGTTTCGGAGAAAATCGGGTGTGACAGACGGGCAGACAGACGGACAGACAGACGGACAGACAGACGGACAGACAGACAGACGGACAGACAGACGGACAGACAGACGGACAGACAGACGGACAGACAGACGGACAGACAGACGGACAGACAGACGGACAGACACCGAAGTGATCTTATAACTGTTCCGTACGGAACACTAAAAAAGGAAATTAAGAAGAGCAAGGTCTTTTCATAAAACTGAAAACAATAAAAAATAATGTAATTTTGAGACTTCTTGACTTTTAGAACCTTGAAAAGGGTATACGATTGTTTTAGCTCTTTTCTATAAATAATTATGTGTAGAAATTTTCCATTCTAACGAGTAAAAACCTTCATTATAATTTTGGAAATATACAGAATTTATTAGCGTCTACCTCTTTAACTCCCATCCCCCAAAGCGATATTGCTTAACCACTACATACTACAGGTTTCCTTCCTACTTCAAGTATTACGTGTGTGAAATTTTAAATCGGCATTTCATTTCGTTCGAGAGTTATCGTGTCAACAGACAAAAAATCGGAGAGATCAAAAGAAATTGAATACCAAGTTCTTGGTAAAAAAACATCAAAGGGTAGTAAAAAATGAATATTGACGCCTAGCCAGCCTTCTTAGCACATTTTGTATAATATAATACCTTTCATAGACAAAGAAGAAAATCATGTAAAGTAAAGATTTTTACCAAACTAATCTTTCGTGGGATACGAACACGATATTGTTTAAATAAATTAGTGTCCGTAACTCTGACATCTATTACACGATAATATATAAAATATTATATAAAACGAAATACGCATACCTAATATTCTATCGGAGGCTGACACAGCAGCCGCAAGACGACAGAGTGGCTAGCAACTCAGCCACACTCAACGCAGTGCGGTTTTCGAGGAATCCCCCTCAGGCATATGTCGTTAAATGTAAGACAACTGAAAACGGACGAATCCCATATTTCAGCATTCTACCTACTGTTCCCCTGATTGACAATTCATCTTGAGATGCATTTCACCTTATACACTCGGGCTAGGATTGACAAACCAGAGAACAGAATTTCTAGTACTTTCCCAGGTACTTACGGAACATGGTGGTAAGCTACAACGCATTATACGAAATGCGCATAGCCAATCGGAGGCTAACACAGCAGCCACAAGCCGACAGAATGTCTATATATATAAATATATATATATATATATATATATATATATATATATATATATATATATATATATATATATATATATACAATGTGCTGTACCTGTACAGGGTGAGTCAACGATAGAGTACAGTTCATTATCTCATTTGTTTCGGGAATGACGAAAAAAATATTAAATACAATAGTTTTAGGGAATGTTAAGGTGCACAGTTTAAAATTATTTTTGAGTATACAGGGTACCTCAAAAAATGTGGCCGATATGTTTTTTTTTAATGGAACATCCTATTTTCTAACTTATTTTTAAATTCTACGTAAAGTTTTTATAACTTTTTTTATTAATAATTTTATATACCTAAACCTAGTAGTTTTTCTAATATTCCAATTTTTTTAAAAAATCACTAGTTTTCAGTTTTGTAAAAAAATTGCCAGTAGCGCCATTGTTTCTGAAGATGAAATACTCATAATTGGTACGAGCGTTCTATAGAGATGAAAAAAAAATATATATGTAAAGAAATTCGAGGTGTGTTCAAAATAAATTTATGCATTTCGACTATTTTAAATTGAAAAATCTCAAAGATTTTAAATGCACACCACCATATTATTATTTTTTTCTGATAGATTTTACAAGACACTCCAACTTTTATTAAGTATGTCATATACCTATTTCTAATGGTTTTCGATTTATTTTGAATTTTTCAATTTTTACCCTTGTTTTAATACCCTTACACTATAATATCATAGTTGCCAAGACAAAACAAAAATGCAGGCATTGTCAAATTTTGACAAGTCTATTAAGCAAGTAAAAATAGTTCAATTTGTTGTAGTACTCGTAAGTGACGTATAAAGGTAATAGTTATGGATTTTCCTAAAAATGAATTAATTGATATGGTTTATATACTGGGCGAGGCGGGAAAAAATTGTCTTTTGGCAGTAAGGCTTTACGGAGCAAAGTACCCTAATAGACGTATACCATCTAGAAAATCTTTTCAGTGCTTAATGGAACGGTTTGGGGGTAATGGTAGCGTTGAGTACACGTAACGGAAAGTAGTAAACCAGAATGCTACCAATGAGGAAAAGGAAATGGAGATTTTACTTAATGTTGAAGATAATCCCCAGGTCAGCAGTCGTCATCTAGCTGACTTATCTGACACATCCCAATCTACGGCTAATCGCACCACGAGAAAATACAAGTATCATCCCTTTCATATGGAACTACACCAATAATTTCAAGACCGTAATTTTGAACGACGAGTAAACTTTTGTACCACCATGAATGAGCAATAGAGGCCGATCCAAATTTTTTTATTCAAAATAATGTGTTCTGATGAAGCTACTTTTCGCAGTAATAGAGCAGTTAATAGCCATTACATGCTTTATTATTCAACAGTTAATTTATTTTGGGTCCGGCTTCAAAACGATAACCATTGGTCGCTTAATGTGTGGTGTGGAATATTAAATTTTCGAATTATTGGTCCATATTTTTTTCGTGAACCGCTTAACGGGCCTAGATATCTAAATTTTTTGCAAAACGAACTACCTCAGCTTCTTGAAGAAGTTGATAACTTTGAAAGGAAACAAAAGTGGATTCATCAAGACGGAGCTCCTGCTCATTACTACCGGGAAGTTCTCGAATTTTTAAACTATCGTTACCTACAAAAATGGATCGGTAGGATGAACTCATTCAGTGGCCCCCTCGATCATCTTTAGACTTCTTTTTGTGGGGCTACATTAAAGATCGTGTTTATGTGAATCCCCCTACAACACCAGTAGATATGGAAAATAGGATACGAG